>CAXKWD010000011.1:1200000-1909125 GCA_964059195.1 Ectobius pallidus | reverse complement strand
AAATCATATATTCCTGCCCACAACTATAACCCATGTCCCACATTAAAAATCCATGGTTCCATTCAATAATTTAAACGAATCGAAAACATTCGGAGCCATATAACAGGTAGAAATAGACTTACTATGTCATTGTTGTTCATAATAGAAATTAATTAGATTATTAGTTTATTATTTTTTTGTCCATACTGTAGCATGATCGCAGGACATGGTACTGTCACACTATTTATGTATAGCTTGGCTCTCTGTTTACTCTATCAAATTTTACAGCAGACACGCAAAAAAATTCTCCTCATTAACAATTTACTGTGAAATCTAAAACGACTCTTTGTCATCAGCACGGTACTTTGTTCAAAGCCCGACAAAGCAGCGTGTAGGGAAGACCTGTCAACATGATCTTTTGTACTGGATTTTGTTATAAAGATTTCGTGACCCTTTTTCCCATTACATTTTTGTTTTGTTGTTTTAATAATCCTCATTAGGTGAACAAATGTGTATTTTATATAGAATGGTTTATTTGATCTCTACTAATTTTGTTTATTTTCTCGTTTCTTAGTGAAAAGACGTAATTTCCTGAACGAGCTAATTTAAACGTATTTAAATATTTTAGACTAAATAAATTATTCTGTAGAGAAAAATTTACCCTGTGTGGGTATCCAACCCAGTTTTCATCTTTGTACGCTGATGTCTATACCACTATGCTCTCAGTCCCAACCCAAATCACCCTCTTCTAGACTCCAAATGGGACCGGGTGGGTCCTCTGTTAGCCTAATATTCTAGCCATCAATGTTCAAAGTTGAGAACCCGGAATAATTTTCAACTGTAGAATACAAATATGTCTTAGTAAGATAAGATTGAAATCCTGTCATTATCTTCAAGTTCCCTAATTTGTAATGCTGTGAACAATGCTTGATTTTTTTTTTCTCTCTCTCTCTCTCTCTCTCTCTCTCTCTCAGGTTTACCTCCCCCGTTGTAGGTACGTTTACGTGGTCGACGCCGCCCAGTCCGAACAGGACCGCGAATCTGTCGGGAGAGGACGTATCTGTTGTTCACATAAATACTATTTTTTTACCAGACAAAGACGTAAGGAACTTCCCCGGTTGATTAATCAGCCCAATGCTGGGGCCATCTCCGAGACAACACGAACACACAGAACGAGATTCATCAGTCGCACGCACGCTCATTCGGAACAAGGCGCGGATGGGATGAAGATGATAATGACGGCCAGATAATATCAGATGACCACATGACCTTAAAGTTTCCAGACATTCGTCTCGCAGATGGAAAACCTGGGAAAAGACTACCAAGGTAACTTGCCCCGACCGGAAATACATTCCAGGTTGGTTGCAACAGTGCTAGCCTACTCTTGTGGAATTAAAAGACTATGACGATATTGGAAGGTTCACTTAAATTGCAATCTAAAAGTTCAAAGTTGGATATATATGCTCATTTCGTTGCCAGTTTTATCATGTTCCTCTTTAACAAATTTCTAACTTTTTGCCACTATAATGTCCAAAACTAGAAGTTCTGTATACTAAATTGCTCAACATGAATTTTCCAATCAAATAAATTTCCGTATTGTATATCCAGAATAGATTAGACCTAGTGTATAAACATTAGGTCCGATGCATGTAGGGTGTTAAAAATGTTATACAAATATGTATTAAAATTTGAACTTTCCAAAAAAAGATTAATTAAAATGTAGGGTATCTGTTAATGATATTTGAATAATTGCAGGTATGTTTGCTTATATTACGTTTAGAAATAATTTTTAACATACTAAATCGGTGCACAAGAAACAATAACTGAATTATGATAATTATTAATTTATTACTAGTATTGGTAACAGTTAGGACAAATGTGAAAATTGTATAAGACAGTATAAGTAGTGATTATTAAGCATGCCAAATTTAATTATTAAAGCTTGATGGGTTACTGAAAAAAATTAAATTCAATTTTAGTATTGAAACCTGTTTGTTCCACCTAAGTTGAAGCCGATCGTGAGCTTCGTGCCAATTTTACATTACGTATGAATATCATGATGTTGAGTTAAGACCGACAAATGTTTCCACCTGAATTCAAAAACATCTTTCACTGCAATCCTGAAATCCTATACGCCACAATTGGGGAAAGAAACGTAATTATGACTGCGGAGTTACACAGAATAATTTTAATGTTAATAACTTCTATTCAGCCTCACTACGGCTACTTGCCACCCCTGCCATATCCCATATCCATCTCGGAGTTCATCACAACCCACGTATGCATCCCGCCCTAGAATTGGTTTTGTGTCCTGGGGAGCAGGATTTATCGTGGTAGCCGTGGACTATTTTCATCCCCCTTGCCCCCGTAACTCTCCCCATGCCAAGCAACCATTTGCCCGAAACCTATGCCATGAACATTCTGATCCATGTAGTCTGCCGCATCACCAGACTGTAGTTCCAACCCGGCTGTTTAAACCGTTTACCTTCTGTCATATTTATGTCAAGCTTTAAAGTAACCAGATTTATGACCGGTTTCTGTAAACTGCCTTCGAGGTACGTAAATTGATAACAAGCAATTTTTAATCCGGTTTTACGGGAACTTAACAGGCTAGGAAATATATTCATATACCAAATATATACTCCTCTTTTCTCGTAACAATACCACAACTATACGAATCATTATAAAATAAGAAAAGCAAGGAGCTGATGATGATGATGATGATGATGATGATGATGATGATAAAAAGATGATGATGGGCAAGAGAATGGAAACAAGGAGGCGTCATTAAGGTTCATTGAACATACAATAAGTCTGATTACACATTATGGACCAAATTTCTTGTCCCACTAGTTGCTTACCGATGTTCATCACCGAGAAATGCACTTATGGCTGTAATTGTTCTCTCGATGTAGCACACTACATGGCACGAAGCAATGTGCGAATTAACGGAAGAAATGGGACGAATAACAAGATAATGGTTAACTGCGCAGACTATTAATTACGGAGAACAGTTAACTATTATTTGGAGTTACATGGACTCGTATGTCAATTAACCACAGACAGACAATCCATTATCAGCGTAAATAAATAAATAAGTAAGCCACATTAATCCCATAGGTCTAAGGCGAAGGCCTCACGGCGATAGCAGGGAGACCTCGGAGGGTTTCTCGATAGGTGAGCTGGTCCTAAGGAGTAAATGTTTTCCTACTAATTTATCAAAATACAATCATTATAGACTAATCAAAGACATATTACATGAAGAGTAGACAGTAACTATAAACTGATACTACGGAAAGCACTACATCATTTAGAACAACACTATATACTTGACGTTTTTGAATCTGTTATATTTCTTCCTGTTTCCATATTCTCGCATCTTTGACTACTCTTGTCCACTGTTTTTCCGCTGTTTTGACCATCAGTTAATTCTTATTCTCTGGGTCCATGTACTGTATGCTTTTCTCTGGTTGTCTTGCGGACCATACCACATGAAGTCGCCAGAAGCAGCCATATGATTGCCCATCCTCTCTAAAACACGATTAAATGTTTTTAACAACCTTCTTGCACTGGAACCGATAATTCAGGATGCATTTGTGATCAAGTAAACTCTCATTTAAAAGTTTATTGGATAACTAAAATTAATTGGGTTATTGCTTAAAATCACGTCATTACCCAGTTATCTGGATAATTTTTATCCTGTTAAGTGGTTAAAAGGTACCGTTATTAAGCTACTGCTTGTTCAGTTAACCAATTAACCTTCTATCCGGATAATTTCAGCTAGAATTTACGGGTAGAGGCCTAGAGGGGAGGGATAGGAAATTCCAAGGCTGGTAAAACTGGATCCTGGCTGAGGACAGCAATATTTTTCCTCACAGGGAAAACTTCCCCCTCTTGCCATAAACTGTAAATCATAGGCCTATTAACTTTTGTCATTACTACATTGATATTAAATTGAGTGAACTATTAATGACGCTAAAACAACATTATTCTTTGCATATAGCACATGAACTAGAGGAAAAGTTACATGATTTGTTGGAGTCACTTTGTTCCTTCGAATCCTGAGATGTCTTAGGGTGTGTTATGTCATTGTGCTGTGAATGTACGCAAGGTCCACCAACCTCCGCCATACTTCTTCAAATTGAATGAAAATTAGCTGTTTCAGAGGCTACGAATGTCAAAATGAAGTCACAGGTAACAGGCATGTTCCAGAAACGTTAAGAAAAAGTTATCATACGGCGGACGCTTGCGCACAGTGTGAATTTGTCGACTATAGATGATCCAGCAGCGCAAATCTATGATCCTTTCTGGTGAAACGTTCCAGTTGTGTGCTGCCAGAAAAGTTAGCGAGGTATAACATTAATTTATTATCAGAGGCATGCACAGAAAGCATAATTGTGGAATTTTCCTGCCAAACGCAGTGCTTTGTGGCATGATATTCAGATAGCACCCTCATTATGCTTATTTCTTTCATTGGCAATAATAATAACCTATTAGTTAACAGTATATTATGCAACGCGTCTGTAGAGACGCGAGTGTGTTTATGAAACTAACGTAAGCAAGCGTCTTTACTACCATGATGGGCAAGATCAAACGACCCTCTCCTACTCGGTGACCATTTCGGTGTTAGTTTTTCTCGTCTTTTGGAATAGATGGCAGGCGAAGAAAGTATTCAAGGAGCATGGCTTCCCTTGAACATTTTAAACTCAAAGCAACTACATTAACTCAGTTTACTATAATATTAAAATTAACATGAACATAATGTTTTTTTAACTCTAAATACAGGTTTATGATGTGCACTTCAGATTTTTGCAGTTGCTGCTTACAAGGCTTGAAGATTGTTTCACGTACGATATTAATCGATATCGAATATGCTTAGTTCAAAGTAGATAGTTGAAATAACAACAATAGTCTAAAGCAAATACTATAGAGGACAATACAGGACACTTTGCGATATAGGCCTATCGAGGGACAATATCTTGAGCACCATCTAGCGGCCCAACCTGCTACTACTGAATACAGATGCAGTAACTAGATACAAATATATCAACCAATTTCTATTAGGGGAGCTGAAGTAGCCAACCTCGGCATATTATGTATAAGGGATATGATTTTTCTATCTATCTATGGTCCAGAAAAAATTGCTGGTTTGGAAATAAATGACCTAAAAAGTTAAAAGAAAAAAGCAACATTGAAAAAAGAGAAAGTTGTTGTTGTTAGCAACTGCTAAGTTGAAATATTTGTGTTTTCATTGATATTTTGATAACTATTTCGGAAGTTCTGTGTTTTGTTTGCTCATTATTATTCTTATAATTACTTAAACAGTGTTTTGGTCCTTAGTGTTTTGTGAAACAATAAAACATTGCACTTTATATGTGTTTTGAATATTTTAATTTGCCCCCAAGTTTGTAGGTTGTGCCACCAGGAGTGCTGCAAAATCTGTCCCCCATTTTTCCATTGTCAAAGCAGTAAGTGTCCGGTATTGTCCTCTATAGTATTTGTCTAAAGTTCAACAGTGCCTTCAAGATATCTCATTAAAATTCTGTTACGTCGCATGTAATAACCGTACCAAAAACATAAAATTCATGTTTGTCATTGAATATGGATCGACTTCAGACATAATTATAGGTTGTATCGATAAAAACTCTCGATTGAACTTCAATCGTTCCAGCATGAATCCGGGTCCATTAGGTAAGTGCTGCTACGTCGCATCAACGACAAATCCTCAAACAATCCAGTTTTTTCGTGAACAAACATAGTATCTATTTATTGAAATGTATCGATATACATCAAGTTATATGGTAAGATTTCCACCTATATACTAGTATTCTTAATAAACACCATATATTTCTTGAATCCAACGATAATGAAGTAAAATAATTCATTAATAAAGAAAACATGAAGATAGGTTAGAATGAAATTTTAAATTTAAATTTTGATTATTAACAAATTTCATGTTGATTATTCTTGATATTATTATATTCCAGATGGACAATTAATTGTATTCTGTATACGTATGCTGCTCTCTATATATATATTTTTGAATGACATAACTTAATTAGACAAAAAGTAAAGTTAGAATAAATTTGAACATTGGTTTAAGGCTACTATATTAGTAATGAAAAAATATACTACTTTAAACCTAACTTAGTATCTATTGATAAGTCTAAAAACTGTAAGAAAAGCAAGCAATCTTCAATTAAAACTTCATTATCGTTGGATTCAAGAAATATATGGTGTTTATTAAGAATACTAGTATATAGGTGGAAATCTTACCATATAACTTGACTTATACTATACTAGTTGAAATTTCTTACTTTAAGCTTCATAATGAAGTTTATTAATAATCGATATACATGTTATGCATGAATGTGTTTAGTGCGCGTACTCAAGTATGTTTGTTAGGAAGAACGGCTTAATATAAAATATAATTAAAGACATATTCAGTGAAGTAATGAAGCAGAGTGTATCATCTCCAGTTTACATTTAATGTTATATGAATGCGAAATCGTGGATTAAATTGACCGGCATGATCGTGAACAGCCTGCACGTTTATATTGATGGCATTTTAATGTAATTTTAATTGCATTATTTTGGTCGGTACTCACAGATTAAATATAAGCAGCGGCGACCAGCCAGCCATTATATAACCGGTGGTGCTCAGTTTTTATTTCTGTAGCATTTACATTTCTATACTTTCATTATATTTTGTAGAGTGACTCTGTTGCTTCGTACTCCATTCTCGTGTGTCAATACTCGCGATTGTTTTGTTGTGTAAGCGATCTTTTTAGCGTGGTTTCATTGTATAATGGCTTCAGCTTCTGCAGACGTTACAAGCGTGGGAAGCTAGAGTCAATATATTTCGTAATTTACTTTTCAATTTCCACATTTACATAGAAAGACTTTGAGACATCCGAGAGTATTTACGTATGCTTCTGCGTTCAATCAGTCGAATTCATTCATTATGAATGGCTCTGAATGTCATTCGATTACTTACAAAATCTTTTACAAACTCTGGGTCACATTTTTACTATTATTCCGTCTTTACTTCTTTAATCTTCTGAAACAATTCTTTACTTCTTGGACTACGTGCATAATCGGCCACTCCAGTTATAAAATCTGGTACGTTGCACTCACATAACATCGGTATGTATATTGTTCACAGGTAATCTTGGCCTATAATGTCTCTACTAATGCCTTATCACACCCATTTGACCATTTCATGAGATAGATATAAATGTTCAAGTAAAGACATATTTATGAATTTCTACTGGCACGATCCCTTGAGGTTAATATTTCTGTAATAACTCGGCAGAGACCGTTTAACATAAATAATTTCATATCTTGTGTTCTTTGAAAGGGAGATGAGATCTTGATTTCTTAAAGGCAAGGGAAGAATTCATTATTTGGACTGTTATTGTTTTATCTCCAAATGGAAACATTTTATATCTGATAGAGAATGAGTAAATATTTTTTACAATGTTACCAAGTTAGATTAGATTGCAAATGAACCGATTTAACTGCTGGACACCCCTGGTTTATGGGGACAGTTCATACAACCTCAACCCCCGGCCGGGCCCGAATCTGGGGCGAACTGGACCGAAGTGGGAGGCTGAGACGTGTAGTGATAACATGAATTCATTTCCAATGTTCACTGAGAGAGGATGGGGAGTAGAAAGAGAGAGAGAGAGAGAGAGAGAGAGAGAGAGAGAGAGAGAGAGAGAGAGAGAGGAACGGGACGTTAAATCGAACGTTTATAGGTATATACTCTGATTTTATTACTCCGGCTGACGTATCTACCACACATTACGTAGGGTTTTTCTCATGCTGTTATATTCCTAACTTTTTTGAACAAGGAGGTGCTATAAATGTCTCAAAATCTCTTTCAACGATAAATCTGAATTGCTATTTATTATGTCAGTGGACTCTATCAGTAGGTGCTTGCTGAAACGCTGGGTAGGGATTTTGAACTTCATTGAATATAAAGGACAATACTATTCTATTGTTTCCTTTGTAGATTTATATCACGGCCAATGTTCCATATCAAATGCAGGCATATTTGGCATAGCAGTTAGGGGTTTTTCTCTCTTTTATATAAAAATTGAATGTAATGTAGAGTAATTTTTTATTTGCATTCCTCTATGGAAGCAAAAGCTTTGTTTTTAATGTGAGCCATGACACATTTTAACTTTTTACGACTCTTAATTTGAAATACGGACATATAAAGAACGTTCTATTCATTTTATAAAAACATGAGTTGGGCAAATTTGGAAAGAATGGTTTCAGAAGAAAATTCATTACATACTTGCAGACTGCCACAAGTAAAAAGATAATGGTATATGAATGGTTAAAATAAGCATATCCCAACGTTGAGAATGTGTTGCTTAAAAGCAATGTTTAGCCTTAAAATGTGCTTAACATAGACTAACGAAGATCGTGCACTTGTATCAAAATAATAAGGTTAGAATAAACACTATCAGCTTACTTACTATACCAATAGATACACTGATGTTTCATATACTGCCGGTATAAACCATAGGTTCGTTCGCGACGCAAATCCGTGACTGCTTGAGAATTGGTTGTACTGCGCATGTCCAGTCTGTAACTTACCCGTGATTTGCACTTTGCGAACGGTTAGAAGAATTTGGAATCGATAGTTTCTGCGTTTAATCGATATGATATGCAAATAAATTATATATTTCCCTTTAACATGTTATACATGCAATATACATCGGCAATATAAGGTTTGTTCGCAAAGCAAATCCGTGACCGCTTGAGAATTTGTTGTACTGCGCATTCCAGTCTGTAACTTACCCGTGATTTGCACTTTGCGAACTGTTACAAGAATTTGGAATCGATAGTTTCTGCGTTTAATCGATATGATATGCAAATAAAATAGATATTTCCCTTTGACATGTTATAAATGCAATATACATCGACAATATAATCTATATTTTGGGAAACTTTTAATTATCTTCCATTATTCATACATATAAGTAGCCTATGTTTATAAATCTGGCGCAATGTTATAGGAGGGAGGAGTCAGGCGCGTGAAAATAGGTTACTGCGCATGTCTCTGATAACAATTCATGCTAGAGCCTGCAAACTTTTCTTATAGTACAGAAACTGTCCGTGAGAGCTTTGCGAACAGAAGATTGAAATCAAAATCACGGATTCTCGCTTTGCGAACGCGTGTGGAGAAAGAGCGCATGCGCGAACGATATGTTCCTGGTTTCTGACTGCTTTGCGAACAAACCTAATATTGAACTCTTCTTTCATAACATTTAAATGGGACCTTGATTTTATATTAATGATAGTAATAATGTTACTCTCACGCAGCGGGCCAATTTTCGATTCGTGGTCGGCCAAGTTATCTAAATTGGGGGTTTCCGGAGATTTCTCTCACCTATGAGATCAATAAACAATAAACCTACGATTCGATGTGTAAAATAATTTTTACTTCCTCTGTCCGCACTATAAGTAGAGGAAGTCTTGTGTTCGACATTCAAATTCTAAGTTGAGATTTTAACATCAATAAATGTTTTGAGATCCCCTGAATACAAAATTCTATTTTCAGAAACATTTATGTGTGTGTCTGTGTGTATGTGTCTGTGAACAGCGTAGTTGTAGAACGGAAAAACGTATGAAAACGGATATATTTGGGTTAGGTATCTTATGGGGATTTGACAGAAAGATTGGCGACGACTTTCTCTTACTTTTAAGGGGATTTTACATGAAGAAAATTTCCTTTTTCGCGATTTTTCTCGGTTTTGTTCAAACTTTGTACGGGGGGTATTTATACTAAGGGCTAACACTTTTATTATTTTTTTTAATTCTGTGAAGGGTTAGTTATAACTACTTATAAGTCAACCAATGTTTGTAAAAACTCAGTCTTGCCTGGCGAACAATAAAGCATTTCATCAGGTTGAAACAACTGAATACGCGCTCTTTGCAATACGGCCTCTTAATCTATATCGGAATGTGAAGTCATTACTGCGTCGACTGAAAGAACTGCTTTTTCTGGGATACTGTACGATGTGGTAACGACAATCTCTTAATTTTTATAACAAATTTACATGAATAGAATGTCATACGTAATAGACCTGTATTATACTACGAGAGAAAACTTTTATTTGGGCAGAGGAAGTATTGTAAGTTCTCATCAGACATTTTTTTTAAATTTCTCATCGCTTTTTATATTTTATGGATGCATGCTCTTACATGATCACTTCAGTTAATTAATGCTTCAGTTGTTTTTTGCTGTACTATCGCTGCTACATCATTCGTTTTCCTTCGCGCCAAAGTGTAGCATAAGAAACAGCGCCCCGAGATTTCATCAGCAACATTTGGGAATACCATGTGGAAGCTCACTCGCTGTTTCAAAAGGCTACTATGAAAGAAGAAAACCGAAAAAAATAGGCAAGATGACAAAGGTAATATTTAAGTTTAGTTACGTGATAGATTACCATATATTTACCTCAGAGGTCGAGGAAGGAACATGTATCTGACTTTTGCACCATCGCCTCCGATCTGAAAGCGGTTTGTAAATGAATTCATATGTTTCGCTGTTGCATAAAGTAACACTTGTCAGATCATTTATGTTTCGGAACATGCCTCATTTTGTTTTTTTAAGTTGTATCGTACCCCCATCTGCATCTGGGTTGATTTCTGACCATTGTACTTAATACGAATAATCTAGCAACTTGTATTTCTCCATGCTCTTTATGTCACTGCAATGCAGTATTTTTTACTCTTGTTACTAATGTCATACTTGCAATAGTGCAGGCATGCCACTAAGTGTGAGATTAATAAGCAGACCTAGAAATATAACAGAAAGAACAGAAAGTGCACAGACTATCTGGAAGGGTGACACTTAGGACACAGAATCCATTCAAAATGAGTTAGTCATTAGCTCTTATGTTCACAGTACACCTGAAAACAATAAAATGGGCGGAGGTCTCCCTTCTGTTTCTCAAACATTTTTTAAAAAAAGAATAACTATCCATCCGATCCAAAGTTGTTGGTCTCATGTTCAAAATCCTTTAATATTGAATCTCAACGGGAATTTCAGAAGACTAGGATTGATTACCAGTTTCCTTTCTATTGCTTTACAATGTTTTATTAGAAATTTGACTTCAGTGACAGTTTGAAATGCACGATAAAATATGTTTATTTTCAGTATCTTTTGTTATTCACCTGTCCATAGACAGCGCTTTATTGCATACAGCTAATGATAGTCTAGCAGCTCTGTTTACTGGAGGCGTCATGTCCGAGCGCTGCTGATGGATGGTATTACATCAAAGGGCAAAACTAAGGACGTCATTTTATAACTTGACAGATTTAACACGCTATGTACAATGCGCTTCTCTCACTGACAGCAGCAACATTAAAAAATAAAAAAAGTTAACGAATTTTAGAGAAAGAAGAGAGAAACCAGAGTTGCGGCTTCTGCATGGTAACGTACATTTGCATACACTACGGCTTCTTTCCTAGCTGTTGGTAGGCCTACTCACATACAGCAAGAGTTCTTATGCCGCAAGCATTACAGTTGTACTAAATAGATGTATTGAAAATGAAACCATTAATGGGCATTATTCCTTCCAGTTTTAGATACCTTTTAATAGATCCATAATATAATTAAAATACATGTTACTTTACCGTTGAGCTTGATCAATAAAATAAAATAAAATAAAATAAAGTAAAATAAAATGGATAACTGATGCTATCAGCTGCACAAATTTTATTTTATTCCTAGGTCTTTAGGTAATCTTGTATCATCTTGAGAGCATCATGTTATGGAGACATAGATCTTTAGGCGGATTAAGACATCTGTGCCTGCATAAATAGATGCCCTGAAGACGTTACAAGAGTATCACAAGGCTTAGGCATAAATTAAAGGCTGTTGAGCTGATTGTATCCATTATCAATACTGTAAAATATAGTAGTAGTAGTAAGTATTCTGCCTTCCGGCAGGTTTTCAAACTTGGTACGCGAATTTTGTTTTCCAAAACTGTCTATCCTCTGCTTCCTCCTTCAGCATCCAATATTTCCGCTTTTCCCTTAAATCGTCCAACAGCTGAATTCTTCTTCTTCCAAGTCTGGTTGTACCCTCCAATCTTCCTTCTACGTAGAAGGAAAATATAATTAACATTTAACTCGGTTTAAAACCCAATGCCATTTAGAAATTTCAGGGATGAATCTAGTAGCGAATTAATGAATTCCATGTATTTTTCTTTTAAATTCCCTTTTGTTTATAGAAAAGAAAATAATATATATCTACAACTATTTTTTCGCATTTGGAAACACATTCATTGAAGTTTATCAATAAAACCAAATATATTTATTTCTAAATATATAAATACCCGTCAGTTAACTCATTTTAGGCCTAACCGACTCTTAAAAACATTTTTCTTCTCAAACCAAAATTCTGAAAAAAAAATAATAATACGCTCCGAGAAAGCATATACGTTTGGAAAATGGATTAAAATGTATTTTGATTTTGTGCATATTATAGAAGGACATTAATGTTAGTTTTAAAGCTCTTCCAAATATATGTTTATCTGAATGTTTCTACATAACTTAACTATTCAGTTGATTGCTTTACGAGAAAACCTCTGGCATTCCACCTAGAACTTCACTGAACTACAAACATGATAACGTAAAAGTGACGTAGTACACCTAATGAGCATCTAGAGTCGGTACACAATGGAGTGAAAGATAGGGAAGGCAGAGGGAAGTAGAGTAGCGATGCGCTGTTAATGAAGCTTGTTTGTAGCTCTGTGATTATGTGGAATTAAAAGGCTAGACCAACAACATGTTATGAGATGAACCAACTAGTTACATGTCCACCTACACAGCATACCTTTTCAAAAGTAGACGGAAGGAAAAGGAATATTCTGCAGTCATTTCATACTAATCAAGCAAGGACTGAGCTTTTGCTGTAACGCCAGTTTTTAAACAAAAGAAGCGTATTTCTTTAAGAGGACATCTGAAAGATATGAATGGTAAGTGAAACAAAGACCTCCGGAGTCCACTTAGTCGAGAGAACGAAGGAAGCGGATCATGATGGTGACCTCTACTTTCCTATTCCTAGGGATCTCAAATTGCTTATCTTCAATCTAAACGTGAACATACTTCTCTTGACAAAGGCCTCAAAAGCTCGTCTGCATGATGAGCTAGATTGCTTATTGCGGAGCAGTGGACCGTCTCTCAATACCCAGATCTTCAGGTATGGTAGAGGCTTCATTTATTTCAAGCTTATTAGCTCCCATACGAATCGTACTCACAGAAAGCACGCTAAACTATATTTCGTACCAGACATTATTAAAAGTGAAGAATTCTTCAATAGCATTATCAAGAATCCATGCGAGTTTCTATGGCTCAAAAGAAGATTATAACATGCTCATCTTTGCGGAGTTAGATTCGATGGAAATCTTCAGAATGAATGATACAGGAGTAAAAAAGAGTGAAGGCTGACTTCTGATAATGCAGTCATACATAATGAAATTTTTACTTTTTAAAATCTCTCTCCCGTTCGGTTCTTGGGTGGAGGGTTGGAGTAGATCAGCAACTCGAATGCTTCTAAATGACATTCTGGAAGAATAAGCAACCTGCGAAGATGCGAGTGAAAGAACCTGCACTTCCTTAATCCTATTGATGATGGCAGTGTAATATGCTAATAGAAGACACTCTCATATTTAAAATTTCTACAAAAAGAATCATTAAGAAATTTAGTGCCTAGTTATTCCTTACTAATCTACAACATTTGATGCCTATTTAGTCAAAGAAGCTCCGAAAAGGATAACAGTGTCTTGGGATTGTGAAGACTATTCCACTCATACGCCCCGCGTATATACTGACCAATCACGTTTAACAATTCCTCGGATATAGACCAATCACGGCCGTTTATCTTACAATATTCTTGTAGGAATCGCGAGGATGGCATCTTATCGGGTAAAACCGTCTGCTCGTTACTGGACACGAAAGCATCAGTGTGCAGTGATTAATACGCCATATGTTGTCATTAAACAGCACGAAGACAGATTATTTTATACAACATAACTTGTTTGGAAATTGAAATAATATAAATGTACATCGATTAAAAACACAATTTCAATTCGGTGCAAGCCAGTTCGTGTGTTTTTATTCTGTTCTGCTGTTAGCTTATCTGAATGAAGTTAACTATGTCTTAGATGCACAATTGGTAGCACTGGTCACAGCATGGACATGGTAACTCGAATCCTAGCACTGGTCACAGCATGGACATGGTAACTCGAATCGATTACTGAATGGTTGATTCATAGTATGCCGTGATCTCGGAGCTGTTAGTTTTCTTTTATACAACAAAGCACGAAAGCAATTTATTATTTGTATAATCCGTTACATTTTTATTCATAGAATAGTCTTAATAAATCCAACTCGAGTTGACGAGTTTGATCAGATAAATTCGTCAACTCTCATGGGATTGTCTATGATAAAAAATACATACTTGGTGATAAATTTTTACTAGTGGAAAATAATTACGAAACTAAATGCATATTAATGGCTGTTTTTTGCCCTATATTAAGATTTTGCAATTGGAGGATGGGAAGGATAAATGGATAAAGGTTTCATTTTTAATGAAGTTGAGTTCTTAGCACAAAATACAAGGGTAGAAGCATCTCCATCTATTGGTGTGAATGTACTAAAGTACTTCATACTGAATGCGCCATGCTTTCTCTCTACAATGAAAAAAAAAGAGTACGTGCTAATGATGTTAATTTGGATTTAGCTAAAAATCTTTACAGTTCACCATTGCCAATGAATCTAAAAAATTGAGGATCTTATGAAAGTACAATACAGTGTATAAGCTGCAGTATGATCACACTGGAAAACTTTGTGGGGATTAGGAAAAGACTGGGTTGAAACACTAACTTGCAAATATGATTTATTTAATTGTTTCCAATTAATTAGTTAATATGCTATTGATAAATTTCATAGTGGTGTATTATAAAGGTAACGAATCTTTTTTCGCCTCATGCCTTTTCTGTTTCAACTCTTTCTTGTATTCTTCTAATCTATGCCTTGATTTAAAGTAATAGATATAAATACTTTTTGTCTGATCTTCTCATAACTTTGGGTTGCCTTCAGAGACAAAATTTATTGTAAAATTGCTTATTTTGCAAATACACTTTACCATGAGACACAAGTTATTTATTCTGTATTATTTTCTGTTTCAGGTAAGTTAGAATACTACGCTCGTAAAAACGAAGACAAAGTAAGTTATGAAATTTTGCTGATTTATGAAGGCCTCTCCACTTGCAATCACGCAGTGATAATGTAAATGATACTGCATTGCCCAGTAAACGGCATTCACTTGACTCGTTGATAAATTGTATGTTAGAAAGTACAATATGCATGCTTAAGACCTTAGAGGATGTCAATTCCATTATTTGACTCATAACCAGGGTTAGGAAGTTCATACTCTAAAGTTCTTGTAATATGCATGCAACGTTGCCTTTACAATTTCTGAAATATGCACTAAAATTTCTAATTTAACAATTTACTCATGCAAACTTAAACGTATTGCTAAGAAGTGGATACGCTTTTTTCTATATCCAAAATAAGGGATGAAATACAATATATCACCATTGAGTCACACTTTTCACTACTATTTTTTCACACGCCTTATAATATCAAACACTGCCATCAACTATACTTACAGGATTACTAGAAATTTGAGTTTAGGACATTTTAAGCTTACTTTTGTAGTTGGTTTCAGTCTTAATATTAGCACCATCTGTTCCTCTCACTATTCACTAATTGACCGCACTTTTTCCTGGATTATTCCTTGTGTAATCTATTCAAGAAACATCTCGAGATAAAGGCACTACCAAGTGAATCTTATCCACCCGACTCCGGCATTGACTCATTCTTAACATGGTCAGAGATGATTCGTTAGCCTGAGTGATTCTGAAGACATGATGTAGAATCTTGCTTTTATGTTTGTTTGTTTTTTATTTTAATTCATTTGTATGTCAAGATGTGCCATATAAGAATCTACATTTACTAAAATATGGTCCATTATTTTAAAAGGCACGAGTATTATGCATTTATATGCACAATAAAATTTACTAAGGACACTAAAAATATTGTTATCCATACAAATAATTTATCAGCATATCTACATTGATCTTTATAAAAATATATGCAAATGTCTGAACTTTCTAACCCTGCTTGCTCATAACAATCCACCTGTCCAGTAATTTTATCTGTCACAGTAGAAGCTTCATCTTATGATACGTAAATTGTATTACTAATATTGTAAACAGAACGGTGTGCCTTATAATTTAAACTACTAAGTTTATATGTGTATATTGTACCACCAGCATGATAGTACATATATTGTACCGCCCATTCTTACTGTAATGTCAATGACAGCTTGCTGATGTTAGTTCCAAAACCTCTTTCAGGGGGATTGTAATGTAATTTTACTTACTGACTGCAGTTAGGAGTATTTATACAAAAGAATCCTGATAGAATATTAATTATGAATTTTAAACTACAAAAAGGAATAAACTAGTAATTTAGTAAAACACTAACAGGAAGTTAGAACATTCTGTCAATTTATTTTCGGTTTGCATAGAAGAGACTAAGAAATTGCTTGAAATTAAAACATTGTTGAGATAATAACATGGCAGTAGATAGTAACAAAAATAAGTGATTTTAACAATAATTGTTGTGTTTACTAGCAATTTCCGAGCACAGAAAATGTGATAAAGAGTAATTAAAGTCTATAGGTAAGTTTGATGTAAGTAAAATAGTAAACCTATAATATAAAAAAACTGTTAGAAGAGGAGGATTGTCGCTTGTTACTTTTTCCGTTATTTAAGTAATTTTCAATACAATAAAAGCAATGTTAAAACTGAAATTAGATATTTTTTGAAATAGTGCTCTTCGATTTTTTATCTGATATTTTCTGGGAATGTAGTTACTGTATATGTTTTAAAATAGAAGTAGTGTGGTGATTTTTCATAAAGCTGGGTGTCATGTTTAGTTAGTTTTATTTCTCCTTTCTGTCATTTCGTGTGGATGACAGTCACCGTTCTTTTTTCGTGTCACTACCACATCGTGGAAACCCATTTGTAGTTACAAATATTCTTTAATCCAAAGAGACCTAACGCATTTTGTAATAAAATGCCTTATTGTCAATAATTAGTTTCAAAGTTGTTCCGGATACGTAAATGATTAAAAAAAAGTTTTAGGCTTATAGGGACCCCTGCTGGTTTAAATTAAATTTAAAAAAAAGAAGTTAAGTTTATTACCTACAGCAGTATGCAAAAACTGAGAACTTGTTACTCAGGGTTTGTTCTATTCCATAGTGTACTGACGAATCCAACATTCTAATTTCTACAAGTTTTGTAAAAAGAGGAGCTTTCAATAAATGTAGCTTGTAAGGTATTGACTGATTTGCATAATGTAGTCGTCCTTTTATATGTTATGTATATTGCTTAGAGAAGGCAGGTAAAAGCGAGTGTTGCAGTAGTAATGGGAATTTCACATACTAACTTATTCAAATTCCCCCTCAACCCCACTCCCCTGACCTGGAATCCACAATTAACTATGAATGTCTGTCTGTTCTTACCTCATCCCTCCTCACCGGCGGAGTGTTTTTGCCAGCTTGATCTGCATAACAGATTAGACCTGGAGGGCGCCGATTCGTCTTTTCTTGGGTTGTAGTTGTGCGTTGCTTTCTTCAAGTCCACACAGAATTGTTTCTATCCGCTAACTGCCTTACACACTGGGAACCCTGAAACGTGAGGTACTTTCTGTGCACAAATCCCGAAATTAATTTAAAAATAGCGTATTTCCGAAACGTAACGTGACTAAATTTGTTCCTGAACGCAAATTTTGCTGTAAAACCATACAAATGTATATATTAAGGAACTAAACAAATAACTTTATAAATGTTCATTGTCTTGTGGATTTTATTGTGAGCACACTTAATTCACAGTTATGGGGATCTACCATTAAAAGTATCACGTTTAATAATGTGTATTTCTTCACAACCAGAAGCTTTAATATGATCAAATTTTATATGCTAAATGTTAGAAGACTTGATCTTTACGTTACGAGAAAAATTTATTGTTCCTTATGAACTTCTTGATTTTTGAATATCAAAATTTTCATTGTTAAACTCGTTTCAAAATTCTGTTTAAAATTCTCATCCCAGAATTTTGATTAATTTTATGAATTATTGTTTCTCATAAGGTTGTACTGTAGCAGATTTGTTAAAACATGTGCTTTCCAGAGGGATTATTTTTAGGTACTCAAATTAGAAGAAATCCTCATATCCTATTCCCAAGATTGTTTCTGTAAAAGTTAAGACAAATATAAAGCTATAGTTTGTTTATCGAGTTTGTTTATCACTCGATAAAGAAGAGCCATGTAAAATTTCATGTGATTATGTTTTAAATTGTGGAATTTATTATTTAAACAGTTTTGGAGAGTACAGTTTTGGAAAATTAGCGATAAACTTACTGGTAGGTATAATTTAAAATACATAGGCTTACATAACTTGGTCACATTTAGAGACATCTTAAAAACTATTTTATAGGTATAAAGCTAAATATTTATATAAAACTATTATAATTAAATTTAAAAAAAAACTCAATTTTATTCACTCTTGAAGGTGCACGCATCCCTTGGAATACTTCTAAAGAATTAGGTAAATACAGGATTGTCTTTAAGAAGTATTAGTTTGATTTGGCAATGGAAGTGTTTGCCATAGTATTTCTAGTGAATTCTCTTTCGAAAGTTTGAGTCGAATATTTCCTTCACTGTAGACACATTTGGAGTAAGAGGAAAAACAAAATGAAGTAGCTTCGTTTCCATTGTCCCTGAGCAAAATCTCAGAAATACAAATGTATCGATAATAGGAATTGGGTCCTTTTACCAGCATTATTTATGATAAGTTACAATAAATATTAAAGATATTTTCGAGGAAATGACAAAAAATTTCCTTTTTCAATTGCAACGTTATTTATGGTAAGCCAATATATTCAGACATTTCATAGTGCCCTCTAAACCTGCAAGCGCGGGCCGAAATCGTCCCTTTGCAAACACAGATGCGACCCCCACAAAGGATACACATGCTGACCTAAATTTAGTTTGCTTTTTGACCAGCGTTCTGGGGATACCTTGTTTCATTTAATACTTTCCTGAAAGCTTAAGATCTTTAGAAAGTTTGCCACACGAATTATGGCTATGTTAGGTTTTTTGTGCATTAACAGTTCATGAAATGAACGTTAACTTCTGTCATTACAAAGAAGTTTCACGTGTCAGGAAAAACACGAAAAACAGAGTAAATAAATGTTAATTTGCAATATTGTAATTTAAGCGCAATGTATTTGTTAGTGTTGGATACAAGTTTATGCAGCCGTTAAAAATTTCGTTTGCGTTTGTTTTGTTAAGCTACTTCATTAGGCCAACTTTGCATTACATTTTTGCCTACCCGCTAAACTTATTGTATGCACATTATTCGCTTCTAAGTTTTAGGAATAAAAGTATATTTGCAATACTTTTTAATTAGTTCTTGTGTGTGGCCCTCATGACTAACAAATGTGGTCCATATGGTCCTCGAGAGAATCTTCTGTATATGAAATTTCAATATGAATTTAGAAAATATGTTCTTTTGAATTACCCTTTGCATAATCACAAACACAATTTTAAGGTGTGAACAATAACAGTGGAAACACGGTCACAAAATCACAAAATCATTGTGCCCCACAGTAAATGTCTATGACGTAAATGTCTTTCCTTTAGATCGACCAATAAGGGTATTTCAATCAAATGAAAGATTTTCCATCTGGCGTTGTGAATCGAACCCTGGCTAGCTTACTTTGGAAAACATCGGCATAGAAAGCTGAAGTTCGTGTGCCAGTGAACTTTTTTCCTAAAACATTCTCAGTTATTGTTGAATGGAAGCAATATGCTTTCATTTCATGATTTCATTATATACTTCTTATTCATAGCCTTAGAATTTTGAATATAACAGACGCTAAAATTCTTGTAACTTATTCCTTGTGCTCATGAAACAAGATTAATACTCGACCAAGGAATCCCACGTTCTAGAAGCATGTAGTGAACTGAATGATCCTTTGTTACGAATGATTTCTGTACATTATTCTTCCATTTCACTTCTGAGCAGTCTCACGATCCCCAACACTATCAAGAGGAAAATGACCGATTCCTAGGTCAGATAAAGTAAATTAATGTCACATATGGTATGGTGTTTTCTCTATAGCTTGTTAGCTTCGTGTGACATGCTTTCGCAGTATGTGACTACAAAGAAAACCTAGCTACGTGGAAAATAATAATTCTGAATATAATGTAATAAATATTATTTCTAATCTATAACTAGTAATATTTTCTAATCCCCCAACAGGAAGCTTATGAATTACACAATTTATTTTCTATGGTAGAAATAAAATAAGGAAATTAACACTGAAGTTTTCATAATTTACATTAAAGTTATTTCCATGAATAACATAGATGGAATTATCTTGCGCTTTTAAAAAGCTAACGTGGAGTAAGGTTTTCTATAACTTTTATAAATTGAATTGATTGTATTAAAATGAAGATTTTTGTTAATTTGTAGCCATGTTTCAATTTGCAGTCTCATTCATATTTATGAAGGCATCTCAGGAAACTTTTTTAGCTCTATTTTATAGAAGCCGTAATTTTTAAAGCTTCTTTTGTAAACTTATGAAGAAGAGAAATCCTACAAGAAATACTTAAAAAATATACATTAAATTGACTAATGTACACATGGCGTTTATAACCACATTGACAAGAACTTAATTCACGCCATATTTCTTATACAGCGACCAATAAAGTATAAAGTAGGCCCTTGTTGCCAGATAGTGTATTAGTATATTAATATATATTGCCTAAATATCGTATACTGTAATTGTAATTATTATAATACAGTGTAATAGGAGTACGCCGTACCGCAGATCGCCGAGGATGTCAATTGGCCTATACTTTCTGCTGGTACTATGGCCCTGGGGCCGACTCAGCCTCTAACAGAAATGAATATCAGGAGCAATCCTGGGGGTATAGTTGGCCAGTGCGTAAGGATGACAACCTTACCAACCCTCGTGTCCCGAATGTCTAAAAGTCAGGAAGCCTCAACCTCTTGGAACCCTAAGGACTTTCATAGGGAACAGTTTACCTTTGGCGTCCATAAATAAATTAGCAACCTCTCTTCTTTGCCACTAATTTATGTATGTATCTAAAATGTAGTTTCGGTAAAATTAATTGGAAAATCCCATAACGAATGAACTGAAAAATATCAGGATCCCGTGTGGCAGTCCTGTCACATGTCCATTGTGACGACAAAATGTTGATATGGGCTTGGATTTAATGAAGGGAGAGTTATTAAAAGGGTAGATCTAACAACTGGGAAATACTCAGATATTTGTTAAATAAATGAACCGAAATGCCGGAAGAAATAAGGTCACAAAATTTGCCACAAGCGAGATTGGAGTCGATTCGTTTGGCATTGGAGAGTAAAGGATACACTACTGGTACTACTACTATTATTACTATTACTACTACTATTACTACTATTATTACTATTACTACTACAATTACTACTATTATTACTACTATTACTACTCCTTTTACTACTACTTTTACTACTACTTTTACTACTATTATTACTACTACTACTACGAAGGCCGTCCATAAAGTAAGTTTCCCTGTGGCCGTTTACTGAAACAAAACACAACTTCATGGAAATGTTTAGCAAGTGTTCAGCTATTTTTCAACATATTTGCCACCGGAATTGAGACATTTTTCATTCCGTGGGACCAACGTTTGAATACCTGTGTCTGAGAAGTCTGCCGCCTGGGATTTAAACCTTTGTGTGGCAATCATGTCCACCTCTACCATTCTCTGTCATTTCGTGAGGTGTAGGAAAAGATGGAAATCAATGGGAACGAGATCCGGGCTGTTGGGTGGATTTTTAAACACCTTCCAACAAGTCTAAGTCTAAGCTATAGTCTAAGCTATTGCGTAACAATTAATGAAAGCGCCAAAATAATGTTTTACCTTTACATTTAAAAATCTAAATAATTTTGCTATTCTAATTACCTTGTTTGCTTGGTTGCTACTAGAGATGGGAATCTGTTACTTTTTTTGGAACAGTTACGTTACTGTTACAGTTACACGAAAGTAACTGTTATTTATAACCGTTACCTGTTACTTTTCTTGAATATTACGTAGTTAATCGCCAGATCACTTCCCACTTGTAGGGGAATGCCCTTTATCTCCCCCCCCCCCCATAACGGTTATGGACGTAGCCAAGGCTGGGGCTCTAGGGAGGGACCCCCCCCCCCCCGAAATAAAAAACAGTTGTAAAATTTAGCTTTCAATTAGGGATGATAATCGATAGTTAAAATATCGAGGTTAAAATCGGAGAAAACCATCGATATGACGATAATATCGGCCTGAAAACATCGATGTATTTAGACAAAAAACATCGATGTATATTTAAAAAAGGCCATGGTATCAGAAAATTAGGCAAAATCCATAAGTAAACAGAAGTATTTCCATGAAAACAATCGATGTAAAAAATCAATGTTTTGGGAAATTAAACTCCTGTAAATAAAATTATATTGTAGAACCAAGGTAGCCTATTAATCTTCTTTTTGTTACAAAAACATCCATGTCGGGGAGAAACATCGATGTAGCAAATACATCAGTTATTTTCCATCGATGTAAAAAACATCGATTATCGTCATGAAAATAAACTTTTTGGAATTTTCCTGTGGTTTACAGCCTAAAAGATATAAGTATACCAAATTTCTAGTTTCTAGCTCATTTGGAAGTGGGCAAGCATTCATGTCAGTGAGCGAGCCCTTTTTCGGGAGTTTTTAGGGCTAAAAATTAAAAAAAATACTTTTTGAAATTTTCCTGTGGTTTAGAGCCAAAAAGCTATATGTGTACCAAATTTAAAGTTTCTAGCTCATCTGGAAGTGGGCAAACGTTAATGTGAGTGAGCGAACCCTTACTCGGGGGTTTTAGGGCTAAAAATAAAAAATAAACTTTTTGGAATTTTCCTGTGGTTTACAGCCTAATAACTATATGTGTACCAAATTTCAAGTTTCTAGCTAATCTCGAAGTGAGCGAGCCCTTTTTCGGAGGTTTTTAGGGCTAAAGATTAAAAAAAATACTTTTTGAAATTTTACTGTGGTTTAGAGCCAAAAAGCTATATGTGTACCAAATTTAAAGTTTCTAGCTCATCTGGAAGTGGGCAAACGTTAATGTGAGTGAGCGAACCCTTACTCGGGGGTTTTAGGGCTAAAAATTAAAAAAAAAACTTTTTGGAATTTTCCTGTGGTTTACAGCCTAAAAGCGATATGCGTACCAAATTTAAAGTTTCTAGCTCATCTGGAAGTCGGCAAACATTAATGTCAGTGAGTCAGTCAGTCAGTCAGTCAGTCAGTCAGTCAGTCAGTCAGTCAGTCAGTCAGTCAGCCGTGTGGCTTTATATTATAGAGATTTTTTTATTAGTAGTAAAATTATCAATATTATTTCGAATAATTTACTACAGTTATTGAATTCATATTTCACGCTATATACCCACATTCTAAATTTAAATTATCCAGTAAAGGCAATATCGTATTTTGATAAATTTTTAAGTGGTATGTAAAGCAAGAAATATATATGAGATCAGACAGCATGAATTCTATGCATGAACTCTTTACGCCCATTAATAATTAAGAAAATAACTTTTTAAAATTCATTTATTTTATTTTTTTATTTTTTGTTATTTTTTATTCTTCATTTTTTTTGTTTTTTTATTTTTTTATTTCTTGTTTTTTATTATTTTAATTTTTTAATTTTTTTAATTATTTTTGTTTTTCAAATATTGGAAGTAACAGATGTAACGAAAGGCGAAAGTCACGGATATAACACTTGTAACAGAAATATTAGAATTAACTGTAACAGGTCAGAGTAACTGGAGCAGGTGGAAATAACAGTAACAGGTCAGAGTAACTGGAGCAGGTGGAAATAACAGTAACGGGTCCGAGTAACTGGAGCAGGCGAGAGTAACAGTAACAGGTCAGAATAACTGGAGCAGGTGGAAATAACAGTAACGGGTCCGTGTAACTGGAGCAGGTGGAAATAACAGTAACGGGTTCGTGTAACTGGAGCAGGTGAAAATAATGTAACGGGTGTAACTCTCGACACGTTACTTTGTTCCAGACCAGTTACATTCGCTCGACACCGACAAATTTCTCAACGCAACTAATAATAACAATAATAATAAGTAAATAAATGAAATAAAAATCAAAACAAAAAATAAAAGTATTAAAAAAGACACTGAGAAAAAGGAGAGCTGCTGAGAAATTTGGAGAAACTATACAGAATTCTTATATATTTATATATCTTTACACGCTAGCGGCCGTAATTTTGAAGATATTTGAACCAAATTTTATTATGTTATTTCTAGGCCCAATAGTTAATGAGCAAAATTGGCCCAAGTGGGGGGGGGGGGTCGTGGGAGGGGGTTGAAATTTTGAAAAAATTATATCTCGGCCCCTATGAAGTATAGAGAGAAACTTTGTTGGAATAAATTAGAGTACTCCCTATGGAGTTCACAGTGACAGTAACGATTCGAGGGTTTTAGGGGTACGAGTAGGGGTGGGGGATGGAAATTCGAAATTTTTGAAACCACGTCTTGTGGGGTATCGTTGAAAAGCTCTTGATGAGTACTCTACAAATCAATACCTAGTTTCTCGATAGCTCTCATATAAGGCGAGATTTGGATGTTTTAAAAAAGTGCTCTTTCCTCTTTTTTTGCAGTTATTATTGCGGGTTTATCATGCCAAGGGTAAAGAAGAAGAGAACTGCGCAGTGACAATAAATTAAACCAAAAGCACTTCGAAATCTACCTCAGCCTGTAGGCCTGCCTAAAGGGATTTTATTTCACTTCACACAAATGCAATTAATAGGAAATGATCAATCTCCGCCATTTCATGCAGATGTCTAAACTTAAATAGATGAATTTTCGCTTCTCATTGTAATGATTGCTCGATAGCGTAGTGGGTAAGATGAAGGGCTAATATGCTAGCGGTCCCGTGTTCGGATCTCCTTGGGTCGAAAATTTAAAGGATAGGAATAGATAGGTAGGGTAAAGGAGAAAACGGATTGAATAGTAGGAAAGGGTAAAGAAGTGGTGAAAGGGGGGGAGTCAGAATTTCCAATACTGCTAGTAGTTCCACCATTCACATCTAGATGTCTCGAGTGGGAAGAGCTAAAGGGACGACCTGTTTTCCCTCGTTTTTTAATAAAAAATCCCGGGGGAGGACCCCCATTTTTTGGATTTCCAAATAATAGCATACTTTCGTCTGTGTCGGTCCCTCCTTTCAGTATTTTCTGGTTCCGCCTTTGGTTGAGACGAAAATAAGATATCCTAGGAGGAGCTTTGGTAACCGTTACTTTTGATCTTTTGTAACAGGTCGTTACCGTTTCATACATGTAACAGTTACAAAGTAACAGTTACAAGAAATATTCCCCAACTCTAGTTGCTACTGAGTTAACACTAAGCAACATAAGTAAGAAACATAGCTATGAGTCCTGTAAACTGTCACAGAGTAAAAAGGTAAACGGAAAAAAGTTATATAACAATAGAAAGAAGGGACATGCTATTTGCTTGCAGATATTTTGCTAAATTATTCATTCTCAAACAAAAGCGAACATGGAGGAAGTTTAGAGTAATAATAACAAAACTAATATTGATATGGTCAATTAATCAACTGCTGAGAGGTCACATTTTACATGAACTGCAGAACCAACCAAGTCCACTATCTGTGGAATTAAATTAAATAAAAAACTAAATGTGCCTTTCGTTACCTATTTCAATAATCTCTGTGAAAAAATTTATGGATGTCGCCTGAAATCTGAAGATGTAACTCATAGACTCTCTCTTATCTAAAAATATGTACAATACATCACTAGAGCTGCTAACTATGTTACCCAAATATTCACAATAATTAAAACAAAAGCGGGAAATCAAAACAAAATACTTTGCGAGTAATTTCGATGCAACAGCTGTTAACAATTCACAAATACATTTGCGGGCGGATTATTGAACGATAAAATATTGAGTGGCTTTTTATTAAGCTTGTATACAAATCCCTGGTATAATTCTAAAACTAACATTTTTTTCGCCAGTACCAAAACAATCTTATACTACTCCAGAACTTAAGTTAGTGAATTTTTTTTGCCTTGTATTAAAGGAAAACTCTTAATGGAGAATCTATTTTTTTTTATTTCGTTTGAGTAAGCTATTAAGAAGAGTGTTGTCAGAAATTCAAAAATACTTCTCATACCATATTACTGGGTATTACTGGGAAGACAGAAGTGTTGATTTTGCTATTTTGGTCAAAAAATTCTATTTTTGGATTTTAGTGTAAAAAAAATCAAGCATACTCTAAAGTATATCTGTGCAAAATGTTATACCATTTGGGTGCAGGGAACAGGTGTTTCTGACGCCATTTTTAAAGTACTGCACGTAATCCTCGTGCTATCCTTTGTTACCTAATCATAATTATTATAGTGCATTTAGGTGTAAAATATATAATTTAAGGGTTGTGTAGGGCTCCATTCAGATTTAGTGATAGTTCAGTGTAATTATAAAGTTTGTAACTATAAGATGCATATTTTTTACTCTGAGTGCATGTAGACTTTAAACGGTTGTTTTCCCAGTTTCAATTTTCATGTTAATTTGTCACATTCAAAATCTATCTTCTCCCATAAAAATACAGATACAGGTCTGAAATTTTTTCATAGTGTACTTTGTGATGTGCGTAATAAATTATATAATCAGATTTTTGGTATGGGTCTTAGTTTTTTTTAATTAATATTTTACATAAAAAATATGTCAATTTTTAATCAACTTTTTATTTCTCTGGGTAAAATATTTTTTTTTGAACAAAAAGTATAAATAATATCAAAAATCTAAATCATTGAATCTGTTAAACAAGCATCATAGAATCTCACATAAAAAATTCAGATCCATATTTTAATATCTGTCGGAGGAGATAGATTTCAATTTTAGTTTAAAAAATCAATTAATTTAATTATATCTCAAAAACAAATGGAGATATCAAAATGAAATTTGAAACTTCAACATCTGTTTATGTTTAAATTAAGTGAGTACAAAATTTCAAGTTTCTAATCCAAATAGTTTAGAAAATGACTCTCAACACTTCGGTGTTCCCTTAATGTATTTGCTGTTTAATTGAATGCAGTAAATAATGTTTAGTTATTAAATGTTTTAATGCACACAATCAAATTACCATTATTCATGCAAATTTTAAGTTATACCCACATTTTTTCAGTAATAGCATCGAACTCCTTAGGAAAAAAAATCATTTTTTTTTTTTACAAGATCGATAGAACAAAAAATGTATAACCTCTGAGACTTAAATTTAAAACATTTATAACATCCTTTAAGGATATTTTACTTTAAATAAAACAAGTATTTGTTAATTTTTATAGTAATTACGACGTAACTTAAAAATACGTTAAAGAATAATACAGAAATGTTCAGCCTTCTATGTTAACAATTTTGTATGGAGTGGCATTTTATACCTGAGGAAAGTATATTAAAATAATAAAGTGTGTGAAATGCAAGTTAGCATGGAGTTTCAACCGAAATCTGATGTTTTTGAACAAGTCTTTCTTTTAGAGCAATTTTCCCTTACTGCATACAATCCGGCCACGATATCTTAGTAGATAATTATTTAAATCCTCTATATTTTGTGATAGTAATTTATATAAAAACTTAATTTTTGTGGTTTATTTCATTCGTACGACTCCTATATTTTGATATTGGCAAATAACGTTTAGTAGTGCCTCGGATAACGACCAATCACGGTCGTTTATCTTACGCAATGAACGCAAGGGTGCAGTTTTATATTATAAATCGTCAGCTCGTTACTAAATACTTCAAGGTATCAAATTCAGTGATTATTACATCACATGTATGTATTTCTGCCAGCGAACACAATAAAACACATTACAAAATATACAATATAAAATAATTATTTTACACAACATAACTTATTTGAAAAGTGAAACAGTTTAAATGTGCATTGATTAAAACACAATTTGGATTCGGTGCAAGCGAGTTCGAGTGATTTAATTTTGTTCTGATTTTGGCTGATATTAATTGGGTTAATTATTTCTCATTTCTACTGTAGGCACCAGTAGTCAGTATCTGGTAACAAATTCCATTGTTCATTCTTTTAATATGCCGTGAACGGACTATTGTCACAAAGGTGATTTATTCTAAACAATTCTAATAAGAAAGTAATTAGTATTTATGTAATCTGATGCATATTTTTTAAGGAATATCCTTCATAAATCCCACTCTAGATATGAGTTTCATCAGATAAAATAGTTCTTGATGAACTCGTATTCATTCTTGGAATTACCTACGGTAAAAGTTATAAGTTTAATTATGCAAACAATTTCTCAAATAAGCTTTATTTTTTCTTCAAAGAACAGGATAACAGTCAAGCAGTTAAGTGGGTAATGACGTCATTGTAACGACTTACCCAATCATTTGTAGTTATATAATGAACTGTTAAAAGAGAATTTAGCTGATTATAGGTTCAGCCAGAACCATCAATTCTAGTGGAAGAAAATTGTTGAAAACACTTAGCTATATGTATGGGTAACCATGTGGCTGATTCTGGCACCTGTATGACGTATTGTGTCCACGTATAGCCGGGCAATGTAAACACAGACAGGCTTATACAACATAAACCCAGAGAGTTAGAATTAATTATGATTAATGTTCCGTCTAAGATTAAGCTACATACAAATGGAAATAACCACAAACAGTATCAAATTATCTAATTTGTCCAAAAAACAGTTTCCTGTTTTATCACTTCTGTATTCAACTGTCTGTGCACTGTCTGTTATTCGTACTACAGAGTACTTCAAAAAAATGTATACAGACTTGAACTGCCATAGAAAGTTTACTTCCCGTTCTACACGGTTAAATTACTGGGAGAAAGTAATGTTATATTTCTTCAAGAGATGGCAGCAGAATAGTTTCAACAATCTTGCCAATAATCATTTCAACAATCATCCAACAATAATTTCAACAGTCTTTTAACAGTTGGGGCACAGTAAAAGATTATGTGTACGAATGTAAACCACGTAACCTATGGCCGGTTTCTATAAACTCGCGAATTACCTATGGGTAAATTATCCCATGAACAGAATTTACACAAGGAAAACTCTTACGAACAGAAATAATTTAAAGATAACGATCACACACAGTTTTGGCGAGTTTCTAGATAAAAGTCCACTGGGTAAATATGAAAATGAGAGAAAAAATGTTTCTATAAACTAGGGCTAGATCTTTCCAAGGGTAAATCTTTGGGTTAATTTATCCTTTCATGGATGGCTGGATAAAATTTAACCTCTCGTAGGATAAGTATGGCGGACGTGCACGGATTGCAGTACCTGTAAAATACAGTTTTAGAAGTGCTGAGATGATCTGTAATGTTGACTTTGTTTCTCAGTAATAGGATGGACTTATCAGAATTTATATACATATTTCTTATTGAAATTTTCATGTACCGTACATTGTCGCTAATGACTGTATTTGCCGGTATTTGGTAGCATTGAGTGTGCAAACATTGCAAACTAGAGTCGTGCTTCTCATTTTTCCTTCCTCTTACGCATTAGATCTCGACAGTAGTAGTATTTATATGAAGATAATGTTCTTCCGAACTAATTAGTATGATATATATTGCAAAACCATGTCTTGACTTGCAGTAGTGGAATCATAGGCTGAAACAATTACATCTCCGTTATTCAAGATGTGTTCTCAGTGTTCACCGTAGCTCATTGTCAGCGTGCTGGATTATTGTTCAAGAGGTCCACTGTTCGATCCCCGGCATGGTAGTATATATTATTTTTTATTTCCTCATTATACCATTAGTGCTCTGGTGGGTGATTCTGGAACTAAGTTGTCCATTGTATAATTTTACCCATAGGTATTTCGCGAGTTTATAGAAACCGGGCACTAGACACACTTTGGAATGAGATTCAAGCGGTGTGCACAGAAATATCATTTGACACTTTGGTACGATGTATGGAATCAGTAGGCCTACTCAGTACGGAATCGTATTCAGAAATGTATTGGTGCTGAAGGCCACCATTTTGAACATTTGAACATTAACAATTTAACATTTGAACATGCAACAACATTTTCTTCAGAAAGTCATTTATTTTTCAAATTGGACTTTAAGCTTTCCATTTCCAGAAATTTAACCTTGTACAACGGAAAATAGACTTTCTAAGACACTTCAAAGTGTGTCTACATTTTTTGAAGCACTCTGTATGTATGTAATACAGAACTGGATTGCCTTATTTATTTCGGAATGTTTTACATTCTATGACAGTGAATTTATTGTTTACAAAATTATTGCGATGGTTAGGAGGCGTTTACTAAGTTTTTTCGTCTAGCACCCGCTATGAAAACAGTGCGTTTCCACGGGACAGGAATACTACAACTGATAAAATATTGAGTCCCGGCTATGCCAAGTCAAATGTCATGCGCGGAGTTAGCAAGCAAAATCATTATAAATATATTATGTGAGCACACTGCATGCTACATTCAGTCTAGGTCTGGTACCTGACGGTTGATAGTAGCAAAATAATTCTAACTCTATGTGCCTTTCTCTTGAAATGTACGGTACATACCAGTTTGCTCAAAAACAGTTGAATTATGTAAAAGAATGATATAACCCTAACCATAGCATTCTATACCTCAAAATAAGATAAAAGAATATTCGGATATATTTTTAAAAAGGGACAGAAAGGTGTGGATAGGAGACAGAAAGAAACATAAAAAAGGCAAAAAGGTTAGTGGAGAGGAAGGTGGATAACGGGAGAGAGTATGGGGAAGGAGAGGAATAGGGAGAAAATACTGCATAGAGAGAAGGAAGGGAGATATGGATAGGCAGCGAGAGAGAGATTGAGAAAGACAAAGTGAGACCGAGGAAGAGAGATAAGATGTGGTAGGAGGTATAATATAGAAATATTAGGAAATGAAAATAAATATTACCTCACAGTATCGTCTGGTGTACTTGTGTACCTCAGATTAGTGTACAATGATACTGTATTCTCTTGGAAACAACGAACAGTATGACAAAAATTCCTCTTCACGTAAAAAGGCCTTTACCACTTCGTTTAATCATAACTGTTATAATAACAATAGTAATAATCATCATCAACAACAACCAAAGATTGGCCAAATTGACCTGTTTCATCTTCGTCTTCCTATATTTCGTTTTCCTTTTGGCTGGTAGTGTAGAGATTGTTTTGCTAACCTCCCCTCTGGCCTGCGAAGTTATAATAATAATAATAATAATAATAATAATAATAATAATAATAATAATAACAACAACAACAACACAGACCCACAGCCATTTTGGAGCCTTAGAATTTATACATATTCTTGGGTATATTTAGGTCGCTGATGCCAAATGTGCCATTAGTTTTGCCCTATCAGCTTTAGTTTTTGTGAGATATGGTATTACCATTATGCATATTATCTCATTTTACGTTTGATATAAATCTAAAACAGTGGCTATTTGTAGCTTCTAAATCATGTGAAGAAAAAAGCAACACACCAACATTACATTAACATTAAAATAACAATATAACATGGGGTCTTAAAAAAAATGATATTATCATATACTGTGCGGTCGTTTATGACTTATGAGCTGTCAATATGAGGGCCAAAAAATAATCCAGCTTTTAGTTTTTCTGTACTTCGTACACTTTTCGTCCTGCGTATCCAAAATATGGTCAAGAACCTTCACTTGCTATATTATAAAGAAAGATTTTGTTTCGCTAGACTAAGAGTTCACGAATAAAATCTATATATAGGCCTAAGTAGAGCTGGTAGAGAAAAACTGTTTTCATGTTTGGAATAAGCACACTAAGTATAGCCAAAATCCGGTAAAACATCTGAGACACCAAACAAAAAGTTACTTTTTGGGGGCTGTGTAATAATAGTAATAATAATAATAATAATAATAACAAAAATAATAGTAATAATAATCACCATCATCATGCATTAAAAGTCTGTTAAGTAGAAATAACCAACTTAAATCCTTCTATATATTGTCTTTACGAACTTAAAATCGTCCCGTATAAGCTAGATTTCGATTGCAGCTGCAGTACTTCTTAATCTTATGCCTGACAACATATGACAGTAACATATTTCCACAACCGGAAACAGTGATGTATTTGCTTACAATAAAAAGAATCCCTTTAATACCAACAAGAATGCAGATGCTGTTCCCACAAGTCTTCAGAAACAGGGAACCGCAGAAAACACAAACAAGAAAAGATGCAATTTCATGAAAGAGTTGCTCTAAATATTGAGAATATTGGCATGTCAAACAAGAGGTGGGACGTGCCCGGAAAGATTCCGCCATCTCGTGCTTCCGCAGATTTCACAATTCCTCCTTTGTTTTCACTTCAACCAGACAGAGTTGCTTGGAACGCAGCAAAAACAAGAATGCAGTGTCTTCGTCTGCTGCAAATTGAATCATGTAAAAACTCAAAACAGATGAGATGATATGAAATGTAAGCTTAATGTTGTAGTCAGTGCAGAGCGTGGCGTATCCTTTCACTGGTTCAGTATTTCATTGTCTCAGTATCAAGCTATATTTAATAAAACCATGGAATGTACTATCTCCACTCTAGAATTCATTCTTACTTCGATAGATCGCAAAGTATTTATGGCTACATCAATTTCAATGGAACAATAAAACAGTTTCTTTCTACCTTTGCATTGATAGCTATTTTTAATTCTTGCTCAACTTTCTATTCGCTGGGGACTTCAATACACGTGTAGGGGGGGAAAAAACTGCTGCATGTCCAGCTTGTACAATCGCGGCGCACTTCGATCGTGTTCAACTTCTACCCAGCATAAAATCGGAGTGGAATAAATTCAAAATTATGCTTTAAAGGAAACGAAGGGGTTCCAATTTCCTGATTTTTATATTTTAACGCCACCAGTTAAAGCAGCTCATTTTTTGTGTCTATATAATGAAAGCATTGCGAAATAAATTGCCATCACTTTAAATTTTACATGTAAGTTGTGACCAATAATGTTAATGAACTTAAATAAATTGACTATGTAGAAGTAGACTGTAGTCTACTATAGGTGCGTTCTGTTTATGCTATGAAGTGACTGTCCACATGCATGACGTCATGTCATGTTAAACTTTGAGTTTTCAATTGCTGTACAAACAGTGCAAAAGCCTGGATATAGAAAAGTCCTTGTCGCTAAATCTCGGTGAAGTAAATTAGAAAGTAACAATAATAATTTTAGCATTCACAACTATGATGATGTGCTGACCAGTATTGTGTTGTAATAGTTTACTAAATGCTTTACCATTTATTCTGTTCATGAAATTCTCTCCGAGGCATTACATCACATGAATGGATATGCCCTACCATCCAACCGCTGCGCCATTTATCTCCACCGTACGACTTCATAGGCAGACGATAGGACTATAGCATGTTGTCAGCATGCAACTCCCGTGGACATTATTCATAGTTTTCTTGACGCGAGCCGTTATTTCTTTATGGAGAAGCTCCTCAATAGTCCTCGCGATGTCGATGGCACCCCGTTCCAAATCTTCGTACGTCACGAATAGCCGAGGAAAACCAAAGAAAGAATCGTGGCTTGTGGAGCCGTAGCCAACAACGCTAATCACAAGACCACGCAACCGCTTCATAAAATAAGCCTTACAAAAAAGCATTCGTGTTTTATCTTCCTTCATAGGGTATTCATTTCAATTCAATTCAATTTATTATCGCCTTTGAGTATAAAATACAATAGGCTATGTCATTAAAAGCGTATATAATTCATTATACAATACTAAAATACTTACATACTACACACCATTCAATGGTTACACATTAATATCAGCATAATTAGAATCAATACATTCGTCGAGACTATAAAATTGACTTTTTTTTTCAGCCAGGTCTGGATTTTGAACTTGAACTGTCTAAAGTTAAGCAATTTTGCATTGTCAGGATGTTTTTTAAAAACGGATATTGCTATAAATACATGTGTGGATTTAGTTTTAGATAATCTAGTGGAAGGTATGTACATGTGGTTGCTATGTCTTGTGCCTTGTGTCACTCCTTGGATAAAAATTATTAAGATTCTTTTTTTTTTAAAACAACAAAGCTTCATACAAATTATACACTGTCATGATTCCTTCTTGTATAAAAGTGATCTGCATGGTAAATCAGAGGCTGATTTAGTTATTAATCTGACAGCTTTTTTCTGTAGTAACAGTATGTCTTTCAAGCCTTTTCCATTTCCATACAACAATATGCCATACCTAAAAACACTTTTAAAAAAGCAAAATATGTTTGTCTAATGTACGGTTTAGGCACTTTAACAGTAAGATTTCTTGAAAGATAGAGTACTCTAGATAGTCTTTTACATACATAGTTGATGTGAGTATGCCTTGTCAATTTCGGATCAAGATAAATTCCCAGCAGTTTTACAGACACGTCTTTTTGGCTCGCTGATACAGATTTCAGGTACCTGGATATATGACTGAATTCGAAACTTACCGGGATTGGTTCTGCAATGGAACCACCAAGTTTCACTAGGAAGGATCAAGGAAATTCGATTCTACATTGTTCTGTGAAAACAGTGAGTATTGTATAATGCACCCATGGATACTACTGGAAGATAAAAAGCTGTTACCGAGACGTTGCAGAGGAAGGAAATGATCCCGGACATCTGTTGCTTAGATCCGGTGACAGGGAAAACGGAACTGATTGGCTGTGTGGCTGGAAAGACGCTTGAACGCGTCTCACAAGAGGAGGGCATGAATTTTTCAGAGGCATTCTGGGTATTAGCATAAGATACACATCATATGATTCCCCGAGCCAAGCAAAGACTTCACGACGTTTTGAAGATTTAAATAAGCCTTTCGTCGACATTTTCTGCATGTAACATAGATACCCGAACGACAGATGTTAAAGTCGATGTAATGTAGGAGTCAGACATGGAAAAGTTTGACATGTGTTATAAAAGTTGAATTATAATAATGGCTTGTATTTAAAGCGGCAAGGAGTAATCGCCATTTTTCTTAATTATAAAATGTAATAATCAAAATACACCTCTCTCTCTCTCTCTCTCTCTCTCTCTCTCTCTCTCTCTCTCTGAAACTACAATTATGTAGGTCTATGTGTGTATATATGTATATATACAAATTTAGGAATTGATGCTAATTAGTAAAATTTTTCTTGAAAATTTTCATTATATTTTGTAATAACTAAGAATGTACTTGTTTAGTCTTTCATCTTTTTTTTATTTCTTTATTTTAGTCATTTGCATTATATATTCAAGTAAGTTACTTAATGTTTGAATTTTGTCTTTGTATACGTTACTTGTATTCAGGTATATAATTTCTTGTTTTAATTTATTATTAATATTATTATTATTATTATTATCATCAACATCATCATTTATTTCATGTTTTTGCCCTGGCTGTGTGGTAGAGAAAGCCTTATGACCTTAACTCCGCCAGGTTAAATAAATAAATAGATATGTATATATATGTATACACATACTTACTTACTCAACGGCAATAGACAATTCCTAAGCATGCTAAAGGAATTTCAATTTTATATATTTTATGGTACCCGAAGGTCCATTGCCGGGCTTACCTGAGCCCGCCATTCAACCCTATTCTGTGCTAACTCCATCCAACCATCCCTCTCAAATCCTACTTCTCTTAAATCTATCCTAATATTTTCCTCCCACTTACGTCTAGGTCTTCCAAGTGGTCTTTTCTCTTCGGATCTCCCAGTCAATATTTTCGAGATATATCTTTCTTCCCCCATGCGCACAACATGTCCAGCCCATTTCAGCCTCCGTAATTTAATTGCTCTTACTATATCCGGTGACGAGCACAGGTTATGAAGCTCGTCTTATGCTGTTTTGTCCAGTCCCCATTTTCATCTCTCGTAGGCCCAAATATTTTCCTAAGCACCCTGTTTTCGAATACTCTCAGATTATGTTCTTCCGGAATATTAAGCAACCACGTCTCACATCCATGTAATGCAACCGGCAGGATAATTGTCTTATAAATTTTTATTTTTAGTTTTCTGGACAGAAGACGAGAAGATAAGAGATTCTGAACTGCATAAAAGCAGGCATTTCCTGATATATACCCTATAGGCCTATATGTATAATATGTATATTGCAGATGACCGACTAGAGCATGTGGTCAGCAAGCGAATTGGACGGTATTAATAGTTTTCTTAAAGGGAGCCGTTATTTCTGTATAAAGAAGCTCCTCCTCATTGGTCTCGCGATGTCGATTGCACCCCGTTCCAAATCTTCTTACCTCACGAATATCCGAGGAACACCAGAGAAAGAATCCTGGCTTGCGGAGCCGTAGTATATATATACCTATATATATAGGTATAGATATACATAGAGATACATACATACATATACGCATACCCCCACTCCAAACAGTCTAAAGCATAAAATACTTAACTTACACTGTTAGGTAAGCCTACATATAATAAACAAATTATTTACGTTGTGCAATTCATTTAGAGGAAGTCAAGAGTAAAGTAAAGTGATCCCTACACAGGCTATGGACGACCTCAGTGTTCCAGGAGACTGACGCTGATGTAGAGGAAGAAACTTTAAACATTATTAAATATTGCAGGTAACGGAATGCGATTTTCCTTTCTCTCGAAGTTCTTTGCGGAAAGGATAAAAACTTGCCCGTAGGTATTTATCTTCTTTTGTGTCTTCAGTTAGATATATTTCAATATTTGGAGAGTAAGTAAAAGGCTAAATTAATTTTAAAATACTGAATGTTATACTTTTTTGTTATACTCACTAGTAGAATGTAAAGACAGTCTAGATGTGCTTAGTCAGAATGAAATACAATAATTTGATAATGTTATACTGTGAGACCTGTAGGCCAAGAAAGAAAACCGTTAATTCACAAAATCCAGATCAGAGAATCCATAGATATAAAACTACAGGAACCCAACTTTAATAGAGATGAGAGTTTCATCATCAGCCGGGGTTGGAAAAATGAATCCAAGACCTGAATGGCAAAAATGGCAGTTTGGACCTAAAACGGACCGGAAACAGAACAATGTTGGTATATATATAGGCCTATCCGTCCATTATATGAAACTCGACAATTCAGGTTCGAGCCATTTTTTAAGGCACTAGACTTTATAACAAATTGCGTGGTTACTATAAGGATTTACCTCTGAAGAAATTTAAAGTTCCAATTAAAAGAGTACTATACCCGAGACGAGATAAGAAGGAAACCTGAAGTAAAAAAAAGTTATAAAGTTAAAAAAAAACAGCATGTCTATCTTGTTCTTATGTCATACGAGTAATGTGCTAAAGTGAGAAAGGTGCACTGATCGTTGTTTACTTTAGGTTTTCTTCTTAGGACGGCCAGACTTTAGTTGACCAATGCTTTTATCACATATTGTAATTTTTAGACCACGTTTTTAATTTTCATTGTTTCTACTGTTTTTAATGTATTTATATATTCATTGCATTTATGTATAACTACGTCATTAGCTAGTTTTTACTCCTCCATATGACAAATATGAATTGAGTTGAAATTGAAAGCGTCAGCCCCTCAAACGTCGGATAACACCGAACTTCCCACATGGCTGCAAACCCAAGAAATTTGCCTATTGGAATCTCAGTCAGTGGTCAGTGTTTATATAGAGAATGTTGCGTGGTAGTGGAGAAAGGACTACATCCATGCCAATCTTTCACCACAATTTCCACATTGATCGTCCCTAGGATTCGATCCTAGAGCGAACAGTGTGGAGTGCGAGTGGTCTAATCACTTGGTCGAAACAGTAGGGACTGTAACTGTAAGTATAAATAGTTCCAACAAAAATTGTACACGCCATCGATTGTTTTATTTCATTATGGAATGAAATTTATTTGAAGGCTCACGCCTATATTTGTCCCCACATGCACACGGTAATTGTGTTTAACTGTCCTGTTTTATTACCAGTATCTTTGGGTGAAATATCACTTGTAATTCATGAAATATAAAAATAAACATTGCATTATTGGTGTTTATTTTACGGCTGCAACGTTTTATTGTGTCTTCATAAGGACTCTTTAAATAATCATGTGGACAGAATACAATTGTAAACAGTACATTTTTAACATTTGTATTCCAGTTTCACTTTGTACTATTTTAATATAAAATTAACCATGCTTTAGTCGGCACGAATTTCCTGTAGGATATCACTGGGATTTCTGCACACAACGTTAGTGGTACGAATAAGGAATGCTTTCTCACTTTGCAGTTTTTTTCTATACAATTGACGGTTTCTTATAAATTGAATACAAACATTATTACTTGAACCACATAAACCGCGACATAATGCAATGTCGAAGAGACAGTGACCGTAGTAATCTGTGTTATACGGGCGACAGAGGTCTTTGCCACCGGAAACAGCTATCTGGCATTGCGCTGTTGAAGTTCTGCGGAACCCTTTTACCTAATTATCTCATAAACCATAAACGTATTCACAAAATTGAGAAGGAGTTTTCTGTTTATTTAAATGTTATCTACTTCCCTTCTCCTCTGCATACAAAAATTGATTGTACATTAGATTTTTCACATAGGAAAATTCTTAAGATTTGAGTGCCTACTGAATATTTCTCAGTATTTCGAAGAAAATATGTTGTGAATTCAACTATGCCTTATTTCTTCCTGTTTTCATGAATGACTATGTTGTAATGCGTTGGTTTAACTAGAGCATTTCTGTGAAAATGTAGTCGATGAAGACTGAGTGAATGTCGTGGAGATTTGAATGGATGAGAATAAAGAGCATGATATCCTTCTATCCATCGCATATAAACGCTCTGTTTAATAGAATTTAACTTATGCTATCAGTGGAAGAAAGTAGTTTTCTATTTTCACTACGTACACTGTAAAAGATTTACACATAACACACCGTAAACTAAAATTTATAATAGGACAATTTTTTTAAGCTAAGAAACGGTTGATCACAGCGATACTTCATCTCTCCACGAGAATGAAAATATTTTACATGTACGATGTGAAACAATATTAGAATCGTTAAAGGAAAGTGAATCGTAAGTACAATACATCACAGCCTCCTGGTCATAGACTTGGAGATGTGATTACCTGATTATCATAAAAATTTGTTAACCCGATCAACCTTACTTCCGTGTTAAAGTTTCGAAATACCATTTCTTCCTCTTAACATTGCCATGTGAAGCATAGACTACTAGGCCTCAGACCAGCTTCGAATTCCATATCATACTGCAGATTCCTTACACGGTATTAACAACTGAATAGTTGTGAACCAACCACGATAATTCAGCAAATTCTTGGTTGGAATTTACTACATATACACTTAAGCATACTTGCTAAAGTCCGACGTTCCGTTAAGAAATGCACTATTAACAGGCTGTATAGGCCTACCTATAATAAGCCTATGTAGGAAATAAAGATTAGCCTATGTACTCGTATTTTATGAATATTGAACCCTAGAATCAACCTAATGCTTAACAGTATGCTTTTAAGCCGTAAACGGCATATAAGCCTACTTGTTCATTGGAAAGCATGGGTTCCCTTCCAAATTCAGTAGGCAGAGTCTCTTAAAAACGATAATTTGAATTATTTAGTCTCATTACAAGTTTCAATCTCGGAATCCTCATCGCATTACGGTTTTTCTGAGCTAAATATGAAAACCGTCCTTTCTGGTAGTAGGAATGACAAAAGCATAATTTGTGAAGCTGTGACGAAACCTATAGTTTCAGGGTTTGAATTATAGTTCTCACCTCTAATCCTTTCACCTATAACATCAAAATACTTTAAGGTAGTTCCGAGTAATGAAATGGGAATAGAACTTTAAGCTCTTTCAGACATCAGCTGTTTTGTATTATGGAAGAAATTGGATGGACTAAGGCTTGTACCTGGATACATTTATTTCATTTTCGTTTATTATATGCACATTCTGAATACACACATATCCTGTAAATACTCGAATCGAGAGTACAAAAGTTTGCTGTAATTATTTTAGGCCTTCAAGGATTTTATACATTTCTATTCAGTTTCTCCGAACTTAACTTTCCCGACCAGGCAGTCAGTTTAGTTAATATTATGAATTGTGCTTACTGTAATCCATAAATCTTTGGGTTCAGACTCGACTGAGAACATGTATTTTTCGTTCATCAAAACAAGCAGTATTATTGTGTTCGGTGGTGACATAAATTAATTGGCCGAAGCAATCAGGAGTACATAATTAGTGCTCGTACAGTATGCATCTGGGCTAGGATAGACCCAATTGACAGAGAACTGAAGATGTCCTAGTTAACGCTGAAATTTTTGCTTATCCGTTTTAACATCAGTGAAGAAGGACTGTTCTTCGCAATGTTTTAATATTTTAGTAGTGTAACATTTCTATCACCCGAAGACTTTTTGTAATTATAAAATTGTAACGATTTTTTTTAATATGTTATATCATCTGACATTGCATCACAAAGAATTTAACTTTGAAATTGATGTTATAACATAAACATGTAAGCCTAAATAGCAAATAGACTTAACCTTGCTATGTAAGGGTACCTTTATGTAATATATGTTGAGGGTATAAGTCAGAAGTCGACATTCTACAAGTAATAGTAGAGTAGGAAACATATTTAAAAAAAACAAGCACTTTCAGGCAAAATAGTACAGATATTTGTAGTAATTATCCAAAAAGCAATTTTGTCACTTAAGGCTGCGGTCGTTTGATCTCATTTACTTAACATGTAGAAATTGATATTGTTTTTTGGGAAAGGAAAGAAACAGTAATTTGCCTGAACATCTGATTTCTACTTATCACTGTTGTGGTTGATAGAATTAAAGAACCTAAGTGTGAATGTAATGTTAAAGAGTATTGGATGGAGTTTAATGGTTAGACAATAACACCTAGCCCCCTTCCTTGAATGATACTACGGGACATATCCAGTGCCGTATTTAAGCCTAGGCAGACTAGGCAGCTGCCTAGGGCGGCAGATTTGAAGGGGCAACTTGTAAGACGTTACTGTTTTTTTAAATATATTAAACATGTTATTCATAACTCTTCAAAATAGTGAACTAATGTAACGCACAATGAAATAGAAATGAATAACATTGACAATAATATGCACATGTTTATTTATTTACTTATTTATTTATTATTGTATATTACTATTAGCCTATTACTATTAATATTAGCCTACTATTTCAGTTACAATAATGCTTATTATAGGTTACTTTGTGGTACATTCGTGTGGAAATAAGGGGGCGAAAATATTTTTCTCTGCCCAGGGGCGCTTAAGTAGCTAAATACGCCCATGGACATATCTTTCCCATGTCAAAGAAGTGAACGAATTTGGCGGACCTAACCTCCTACAGTCTCGGGGATTCGTAGAAGTTACATTTCTTTTTATTCGGACTGTGGGATCGTTTAGTTAGCATGCAATTATTAAAGCAGCACGCAGACAAAGAACTAGCCAGTTTGCTGTTTGCTATGTAAATATTACAGTCACCTTGTGAGCATGCTGATAACGGGGGAAGTTAACTGCCTTCTGGAGCTACGGCGAGTTAACTGCAGATAAGTAACGCTACCAAAAAGAAACTATGTGTTAATGGGCGAAATAGAACGCGTACCCACATTTTAAGATGCGCTTTTATTTTTATTTTCCTCTTCTCATCTTATATACTTTTTAGCACAGCACTTTTTATACAAGATACGATCACTCAAGCCTTATTCCGGGCTGAAGGGGTAAGCTAACACAACGAAGCCCTATTAATAATAGATTCAACCTCACGACTAAAAAATACACTTTCTTGCACTTCCCACTATTCCTACTAAAATAGGGTGTGGATAAATTTTACAGGATGGTAGTGAAAGAACTGTGTATATTTTCGGGGCCCATTGCTAAGTAGACTTGTGTAATCAATAGCAAATCAGTAGAAAGTTGATAGTTTTTTCCACATCTCCCCCTAAAAATATTTGAAAACTGTTATTCATGACATCATCATTGAGCATGTCTTAAGGGATGGGAGATTTTTAAATGTAAGTTTTCTTTTATTTACAATATATAAATTTAATCATTCACTAATTATTTCAGGTTTTACAAAGTTATTTGCAGTCGAAATAGCAAAATGCTCGAGATCGGGTGTTGTCCAAACCCAAATTTTTAATATTTACAGAAGGGCATAATGCAGATATAGAGAGCTAAAACATACTGTAAAAAATACTATATGATCGTAAAATACGTTGAATATTTGTGTGTATATACACACACATGATGATAATGGGTAACTATAACATGAAAAAAGGACGTAGTACATAATTTACAAATATTTTAAATTTGAAATATAAGGTTAATTATACTATTTCAATTACTAAAAAAACATCTTTTCCCTCTTTTGTTCGGTAGGCTATATGAAGAATAGATTTCAGTATATTTCTTGTAAATGTGCGTGCACGTCCTCATTCCACCATTCGCTTGCAAAGTTTGACAAAGATGTGATTAGGTAAAGAGATTTTCCTGATGTTGCCGTGGAATCAATGAAAAGTTCAGCAGATAAGGAAATAACGCGAAATGACATTGTTCCTGACATCTGCAGCATTTGACTGTACCTAGTAAATGGGGGAGGAGCATAATTCCAGCTAGGATGTTCTAAAATGGTCCCCCGTGCTTGCGGTTGTACCTACGGTGAAAGCTGTCCCGGATTCAAATCCTCCCGGGACCTCCAAATTTCCGCGGAAGGCAATGAATGACAAACGACCACCGTTTAACCAAGTTATGGTGAGGCGCTATATAAGCTAAAATTATATAGAACTTGTAACAGGTTGAATAGCCTGGAAATTGGTAAGAACTGAGCACGAACTTGTTAATTTCGTTCACTAAACGATTTCCGGTAATTATTCTAATTTCTGTTCTTTTCCTCAGTCATTATTCTAATTTCCTTTCTTTTCTGTTTTAGTAGAAAATATAAGGGTTCTTTTTAAGCAATTACTGGAATAATGTTAAATAAATTAACTTGTGGATATGCTTCTGTGCCGTGTGAAGACCTGATTTTACTGCCGTACGTAATGCATCTCATAAAAACCTCTTCAATAATGGCTAGTTCTCACTCCTAACAGGTTCTTTCCTCTTAACAGCGGCCGCTCCTTATGGATGGTAAATTTAACACCTTCATATTGTGAATCCTTGGAACTTAACAGTCGAAGCCTGTAAGGGAATAGCTTTATAATTGGCAATAAAAGTGAAAATTCGGGCTGAGAGAGGAGAATGCGGGAACAGCGGGAATAAAGTCTGTGTTCTTGCGGGACACGCACGCACTCCCGTAAAATGTTCCTTCATAGTTCACAGTCAGCGACTCTAATTTTGTTGCTGAATTTGCAATGCAAATGAGGTTAAACTTAAGCCCACATAGCCAGGAAAGACTTTACTTCCTCCACGTCTATACCAGAGGAGAACAATGAGTGGGCCGCGTGAATGCTCTGGCTCAAATCTTAATGCTTCACATCAGAAGAAAGCACAAATATCGAGAAATATGTATTCTAAAAATATTTCATTTGGAAAGAAATATTGACTGCATATTTCTCTAGCGATTAATATTCCTGACTACCAATCAGGAGTCCCGGGTTCAACTACCGGTGGAACCGGTCAATAAATTGTCAATATCGTCTCAAGTAGGGTGCCTAATGTCTTCATGTCTCGACATCACCGTTCATCCATGGAATTACACAGGTTCAAGTCCCCACGGACTTGTCAGTAGGCTTACGTTCTAGGACGAACATTCTGCATTAAAAGCATAGGCCTACGGCGTATTTAAAATAAAAATGTAATTTAGGGATTGTACTATGATCGTCAGACATATTTCCCATGACTTCTCTTGCATTTCCTTAACTGGAAGATGAATGAATACTTCCTATTGTGTCATTGTATAATGGGATTACTCTTGGCGGAAGAAGATTTTCAAGTTCGCAACGCAATCTGTCATTTGACGTCGACAAGTAGCCTGTATCTGTGTCTGTACCTATATCTGTGTCGGCTGAGGATTGTAGTAGTAGTCCAGAAAGACACGACTTTGTTCCGAATTCCACATGTTTCAATTTGTATATTATTTGGCAACATTCAAAATCTATCTTCTCTCACACAATTGTCCTCAATGTACTTTACAATGTGTATAATAAAATTACTACGGTAGTAAGATTTCTTAAATAGGTTGTAGATTGTTAAGAAATATATATGTAATATTTTCATAGGTAATTTTCACTTAAACTTTTCATTGTCTGTTTAAATTGAAAAGTATAAGCATTATAAAAAAACCTTTAGTAAATATTTAAAACATGCATCAAAGGATCTTACATGACAAATACAGGTTCATATCTTGTTAGGTCTATCTGTCGGAAGAGATAGATTTTAATTTTGATTAAAACTTATTTAATTAATTTAATTATTCTGAAAATTATTTAATTAATTTAATTAATCTAATATGTATATATATATATATATATATATATATATATATATATATATATATATTGGATTGAAATTTTATCTTTAATTTCTGTTTAAATGTTAATTAAGTGTGCAAAATTTCAAATTTCTGAGGAAAATTCTTCAGAAAACATCTCTCAACATTTCGGCAATCTTTTAACTCAGGCATAGCAAGATGGCCAGATCATGTTCTAACAAGAAAATGTTGCCATTTATTTGTTGAAGTTAAGTCCGCAAAAGACTGACAGTATGATGTGAACTTACACCAAAAGACAGTATAAGAAATTTGTGTTAGAATACTAGTAGCCTAGCTGACGAGAAGGAAAGGTTTCGAGTGGATTTAAAGTCCGCCATCTTGGATGCTAAAGAGTTATTTAACATTAAGGGTTGAATAATTGGGTTCGCCATAATACCACGAAATTTTATAGTCTTGGTGTGATGAATATTGCTTAAACCACTTATTATATTGGATATTCCATTTATACGACGGGCATCAATATCGTTTAACATCGCCTCCGATATCGACCGATCACTCGTTTATCTTATAGTATGCTTGAAGGAAGGCAAGGGTGTAATTTTATCCAATAAGGCTTCTACTTGTTACTAGATATGTAAAGTTATCAATATGCAGACATATCTGTATTGCAGATAGTGAACCAAGACGCATTATCTTATACAACATAGCTTATTTGGAAATATAAACAATTATAATTATCAACCTGCATAGAATAAAAGCAAAATTTTGATTAGGTTCAAGACATTTCTTGTGTTTTCATTCTGTTCTGATATTAGCTTATCTTAATTAGGCTATGTTAATTACTCATTGGCACTGTTGGAAACATTAGATAGTTACACTGTTAATTCTTTTATTATGCCATGATCTGATGTTGAAGCTGGTGCTTTGATTTTAGAGAACACCAGTAAGAAAGTATTTATTATTTATATAATCCGTTGCATTTTATTATAGCCTTAATAAGTCCCACTTTAGATTGCCAGTTTTCAGAAAAATTCGTAACTTCTCGTGGGTTTACCTATGATAATTTTCCCTATATATAATTATGTTTGCTTTATATATTATACATGTTTATGGAACCTTATTTTTTATTTATTGTAAAATCGAAATTAGCATTATTATTATCATTATATTTCTCATTACTATCATTGTCAACCATAAATATTATGTATAGAAAACATTAAAAGTGCTAACTTTAAAATATATGAATCAAGTTATTTTGACTAGTCAGATTGTGTTATGCTTTTCTTATTCTAATAGAATAGTGCCAATATTTTAACAGTGTATTTTGTTACATTATAAATTACCTAATAAGTTTTGTGATAATTCTTTTACACTGACCGTTTGTAGACTTAAGTAGAAAGGTAAGAATCAGACTGAAAAGTTCAGTGTCATGCCGGGATTTGAACCAGGATCTACCTATTAAGTAGTTTTCATCAATAATAATCATCAGACGAAGAGTATAGAACTTAGTGGTATAGGCCTAGTGGTGAACCCAATTATAAACTCAAATGCTATTAAATAATAGCCACTAACAACTGATGGAAATAAATCTATCGCATAGAGTTGGGATAGATAATAATAAACAAGATATCAGGTTACGTATGTTGGGACCAAGTACACTGCACTATTGGAATGACGAATATCCAGAAAGACAGAAATTGTGTTTTGTGTTGTGAAGATAAGTATCAAAATGGATATCATTATGATAATGTTGAGTCACATGCAATAAGCATATTATAATATGGTCGAACCAAAAGTAAACCATTGGGCCTATTCACTGTAAGGGTTAGAAGAGTAAGGAGAATATGCAGATTAAAAGGATACACTGATATTAATTTACTATTGTGAATATAATTATTATATCATGTCCTTACAAAACTGACATTTAAAATTGACGTGTTTCACATCATTAATATCTCATAAGCTGGATCCATATTTGATTATAGTAGACATACGTTCAAGAGAATGTCAAAATTTTAGAGGTTTTATATGAGTGGAGTATACTGCACTTAGAAAGCCCTCGCCGGTTTTGTTTATGCTTTAGCCACTCTTCCACCCTTGCTTCAATTGTAAACGTATAGTGGAAGCGCTCACAGCTTCTCTACAATGTATTATTTTTCCAGGATCTAAACACATAAAAAGTTTATTTTATAACGTTTTTAAGGGTTGGAAATAAGGTAACTCAATTCTATGATCTGAAGTCACGGATGGCATCAGATCATTCTTGTCGTTTACGTTTCTAGACATATTCGTTCACAGTGTGATTGCAATTAAGATTTCCTCAACTATATTTGGTATGAAAAGAGCTTCTAAAAGACAAGAATGCTGTATGAATTTATGACCTCACTTAAAATGACAGTTTACATTCTGCTGTAGAGATTTTATTCCAATGTTTAAAAACTTCATTTTCCTATAAGGGTGACTATTTTGGACGTGATAAATATTCCACCTTAAACCCTTATACACTTACAGATCACTGGAGATACGAATGCTATGACCATTAAAAGTATGCTATAATTAATATTACAGAAATATTTTGATATATTCTGTTGACAGCATATAGTACAAACAGATTTTTTACATCATATTATAAAAACAAATAGACTAAAATAAAATTATAAATTATGATTTGGCCAGTTGTTTAAATATGAGACAACAATATCTCAAGTCTATGATAAAAACATTAATTATATTGTGACACAATTGCTAAAAACAGCTATTTTACATAAAAATTATTTGATCATGTGTTAGTCTCACTTTTTGAACAATTTTCAAGTCAAAGAGAATCCTTTTTAGCTGGATGCTTCAGTTTATGTTCTTTACCGTATAAGTATGTACAACACTGAATGTTTTTATTACTCACTCTTAATCTTCTTATTTTGGAGCTATCTTTAGCTCTGACGTTTACTCACTATGTTTGTGTATTGCGATCTTATACTCTCGTTTTTCTGTGGAATTTGCAAGCGTATCTTCTAGTTTTCTTTATGAAGAGAGGATGCATTTCGACTATTCAGTCATCATCAGCTGGATTGAGTACTAATAGCTCTGCTATTCGTGTTTTATTCGGAGTTGAATGGAAGTATTGAGCAGCCGTGGTGCTGCAATAATGAATGTGAGTTTTATGTGCGATTTTTATGAACCCGCGTAATAAAGTCAATATTCATAAAGTTTAATTTTCGCAAAGAAATGAGGCAAGGGTGCCAACACCAGCTGCGTGTGGGGGTGGGGGCGCTATGTTGGGCTCTTGCCCATTATGACCCACAAGCGCTAGGACACCACAATTTCTTGGATCCGCTCCCTCCATCTCTTTGTGGAGGGTATTTTTTCTTTGTTTCCCTCCTTTCAGCCAAACCTTTGCAGCTTGAACCCTTTTCCTTCTTATCTAGAGCCGTCGTCTGGCAAAGTAGCCCACAAAGTATAATTCTCTCCCTCCCGGCTCGACAAAGGCGTCCGCACCATTGTTGTGTGTGCAGTCTTGGTTCTCATTAAGTCATTGTCTCGCTTCTCATAACAAAGTGAGACCACAGACTCTAAAATGTTCATCTATCCCTACTTAACTTCTCAAGAAAGATTTGGAGAGTGCCAATAAAATTATCCCCATCTTCATCTCAATGGTTTCCATTTTTATCCGCTCTGAAATTGCAGGTAGCTGTTCTTTCCGTAAGGTTTCGGATGCTGACTTGCTCGAATTATACGGCTGATTGATCAAAGCTATGGACTCTGTTATCTCTCCACTTTATACAGAATACATTCACTCTCAAACGTAGAAGGAACTGTTTTAGTGGATTACAGGTTTTCTTTTACGTTTTCCATCTTCATCCAGATTTGAGAATCCCATACCAACACTGCTACTGGGGTCTCAAAAACCGTATTAGAAGTTACATGCTCAATTTAACCATCATGTAGGTCTTAACCTCAAGTTTTGAGCAGATTCTTAGAATTCAAGTACTCGCACTATTATGCTTAGGATCACCGTTGAAAACTAGCCTTAATAAGAGCCTAGGTGACCAGGATAAAGCCAAGAGCTGAAGGATTCGATATGCAACCATTTTTTTAAAGAAGTGTTGAAAAAAATTTACACTGATGTTTTTTTTTCAGGGCCAGTAACTAGCCTTTAAATTTAAGTTTTTGCCTGTCGTACTACAACTGATTGTTCCTTTCTATTAACAAAATTTATAATGTATTGCTAGCAAATCAACCTCTTATTATTATCTCTAAGAATATGTTATGTACTGTACGAATTATCTGAAGCCCACAAACAAATATGTTATTTCGTTTAGACAAATTAGATTTGATTATTTTTGTGATCTTTAATACTTATTTTACCGTTATAATCAGTAAAATAGAAATAATAAAATAATTACACGTGATAATCGTTTCGGATTATGATGAACTTTTTTTGAAAATAAATAAGTTATGCCACACATAAATACCAAGAAAGGTCACTTGCTTAGGTACTAATAGCACAGGTGAGGAAAATGCACTATTTCACAGCATTCGTCAATAGAATAAAAATGCAAGAAGAAAAAAAAAACATTTGGTTTATTTTAAATTATTTTACTGAAATCATTCTAAGGCTTCTCTGAATTTTGGTAACGGAATGTCTTTTTATATATTTTTTTCAGAATTTTTATTATCATAAAAAAAATTGAATGTTATATGCCTCTGTAGGTAACCAAATGTGTATCTTGAAATAATTTCAGTGTATATCTAAATGGTCCATGGCTTTAAGCGTACAAAGAAGACCCTCAGTAGGCTTATTCATATCCACCTGAGGGTTGGAAGAAAAATTGTCAAAGACAATGCAGTATAGGCTTTAATGTTTTTTAGTGTATAAAAATCTCTGATAAGATAAGTTATTTTCGCAGCTAGACATCCACGCTGTCATGATTGATACATCAGGTCTTGAACGACACCCGCTGATCGCCTAAGAGGATATTCTCAGGGGATTTGTTGTTGGTGTGCTCCCTATCACTTATCTAAGATCTATTTGAAATAGGCCTATCTTAACTCTACGAACAACACAAACTCCTCTTCGTACATTAGGCACTATATCCCAAGGCGGGACAAGGTCTATCACCTGACCGCTGTGCCATCTACCTCCTTCCATAAACTTTGGCAGATGGCACGGTTGGGAGTCTTGTGGTCAGCATGCCAACACTCACGGCAGTTGTAGGTGGTATTCGGGCCGGACCATTCTCACAGCAGAGCCAGGAATCTAAGCCGGGACCCTTCGGTTAATAGTGAGCAACGTTAACTTCTGTGCAAAGAAGTTGACCGTATTTTACTTGATCTGCATAGGTTAGAAACTTGTATTTTAATAAGAATGAAAAGCTAAGTAAAAACTGTAGGCCAATGATCAGTTATTTAAATTTGAAATCTTAATATAACAAGATCACTTGATGGCTATCCAACAAATACACAACTGCTGCCTATACATAGTTGACCTCAATAGTATGAATAGAGGTTTCTGGAAACCAACTTAATGATGTGATGAAATGATTGATGTAGGCTTTTACGGCCGGTGTCCATTTGGTTAAACTTTTCCGGGCTTTGTGGCCGTGGTCTATCGGTTAAGTTACGGAACGTTTCGCCTGCGTCTACGGCAAGCATCCTCAGCGGCGTGGTCTCAAACAAAATCTTCAAGAATGTATAGTAAAAGCCTACCAACCAACAATTCCAGAAATCTCGGGGGGGGGGGGAAACATTTGTGTAGTCAGTTACTAGGTCCTATTATTGGAGCTAAGGAAACGATACCAGGAATCTTTGTATCATTTCGCAGGACTTTGGGCTAAAAGGCAAATTTATTAGCTTGATGTCTTCCACTGGTATTTAGATGGCTGGTGTAAGAAGATGAAAATGCGATGTAGGCCTATAGACGACAATGGAGGGAGCAAAAGTTTTACAATTATGGAGTTGAATGTACAAATATTATTGTGTATTATTTGGTCTAAGGTAGCCACAGTATTGTGGAAGAATTAAAAAATACATGAAACATATTTTTTATGTTTTGGTGCAGCTTTCCAGAGTCTACTTTTCTTTGTGGTATTTTCTTTTTCAATAGGCTTTGCCGCAATTCTAGTGCCTTGAAGTCATCACGTACCTCTAGTTTGGTAATATTTATGGGAACTAATAACCTTCTAAATGGCCACCCATAAGGAATAAAATGGACGCAGGGTAGACTGAAATATATATACCTAAATACGCTTATAACATGTGACGTAAAAGTTCGATATTGATATCCATTAAGAATTAGAAATTCGATATAACGTAGTAGTGTATCGAACCCCTGAAAATCTTCAAGTCTTGAAAGCAGCAATTCAAACTGCAAAATAAACAACCCGTATTTAAAATAAAATAAAGTCTCTTCGTGTTATTTTTAATATTATATTAATTCGAGTTCATTTGATGTGATTTAATGTGCATTACTTCGAGCTTAAAACGTCAAGAGTAGATCTGACTTCCCTGCACGCCGTCACCTGCCATCTGTTGCAGAAGACGAGAACTTGCTGACAGCTGATATCCGAGGACAAGCCGACTTGTTCGTTTGATGAATCTCAAAACTCATAAGTTAGAGATTTAATTACTGACGATCAAAAACAGACTTACGCAGCTTGCCTATAATGATAATTAAAGATACTCGTATGAAAACATTATCTTATTTTAATATATGTCATTATAGGATAGTTGCATAATGTACTTTTGATAAACAGAAAGTAAAAAGCAATATTCAGTTCTTTTTCCACTATTGTTAATGTATCTTGTTTCAGTTCAGAGTGGAGCAGAAAATTGAATTGCTCTACAAATATTTCCAGTAGACAACCCCTAAAACGTGGAGTAGAGGTGACTTTTACAGTGTCATCATAATAAAGAAGTTACTCTGGGAAATGTATTGGGGAGACATGGCAAAGGCCACACATAGGATGTGCCTGGATTCCAGCATTAAGTGGAAAGGAAACCACCTCAGCTAGTGAGAAATGTTTCTGGTAGCATTCAGAGCACGTGGCTCATCCGCACAATTTATTGCGGAAATGTGCAAGCCTACACAGTGCAAAACCTTTATTCCCTTCTATTTTCGTATATTTAATTATCTTAGAAGTTGAACGAGGTAATAATGCATGTGCTGTACGCATCATATATTCCCTTTGAAACACATTCGCACCCACCACAGACCAACATGAATACCTCTTGCTAATTCCTTTATTAACAGAATGACATGGACTTTGTGGCTCTTACAGGAGCCCTCAAGATAAGCCTTGGCCTCCTTTTCAGCTTGCTTTTAAAATATTCTCACATAATTAATGAATCCTGTGCCATGAAAGCACGTAGGAGCCATTTTGCGAATTTAATCTCTTCCCGCAGTGAATTGCACTCTGGGTAACGCTTACATTTGCATCACTGTGCTCAGCGCTCTTTATTTATTCCAAAATTGAATCTTCTTTTATGATGTCAATTTGTGATCTATAGAGTGAGATAGCTGCTATGCATTTTAAAATGTACGAATGTCATACTATTTAATGTTTTACGGATGATGCAGAGTGTAGACTGTACTTAGAGTTTTGCAACTTCATGAGTTCAGAGGGCCAATAATAATAATAATAATAATAATAATAATAATAATAATAATAATAATAATAATAATTATAACAATAACAATAATGTTTTATTTTGCCTGGCAGAGTTAAGGCCATATTGCCGTATCTTCCACTCTACCAGGATAAATACAAAATACATTAAAGCAATACCTACAAAACAAATACAATAGTTACCATATTAAGAGAATAATATATAATAAAAGTATACTATAAGATATTATATTATAATACATATATTACATATAATATAATCCTATAATAGGCCTATACACTAAAATTGAAACTTAAAACTAATAAATTAACAAATTTAACCAACATAGGCTAAGTGACAAAAAATATTGTACAATATAAATTACCATAGGCTGTATAACGAGACATTGCTTCTAGGAGTCCAGGTGATGATTGACTCTCCCCACAATCTGTTGGGTATGAGATTAAACAAAGAGCAAGTAATTAGGTAAAACTAGAGTAAACGTCAAAGCACAAACTATTAAAACTAGGAAAGAAAGGCTGGAAGTATAAAAACTCGTAATAGGAGCAATCACTTTTTACCGTTAGAGGAATGAATAGGGAATTCGTTTATCTGTTTGCGGATTTTCCCTCTACAGTTGACGGTTTTCCTGCAAATAGTATACAAAGGTTATTATGTGAGCCACATAATCCACAAAATAATGCAACGTTGAAGCGAGAGGTTCTACAGCTCTACATACCTTAGTAATATGTTTTTAAACGCGTGATAGAGTTAATTGCCACCGGGAACGGGTATCTGGCAGTGACCTGTTTCAAGTCTGCGAAACATTTTGGACTTAATTATTTCATAAACATTTTCACTAAGACGAAAATTAGGTTTTATATTTATGTCAATGTTATGTTATGTTCTGCGCAGTGATTACCCCCCCCCCCCTCTGTGTATTTCTTCCGTGAGATAAGACTGAAATCCCGTCCTTAATTAATACCACTGAAAATTTGGTTTTGATAAAAAAATTATAACAAAAATCATCAGTGTCAGATGCATGTTCGCTAGCCCGTTTGTGTTCGAACGTCTACAACAAGGACTATAGTGGTCTAGAGAAAGAATTAGAATGTGTTCTAGGCGTCAGTGAACAAATTTGTAAGCTCGAGGTAGATTCCCACCTAGGACAAACTTTCGTCTATACCGGTAGAAAAAGGGCAAGTTTCTTCATTCTGTAAGCTAGAAGACGGGAAAGTGTTTCTGAGGATGTCACATTCTGTCTGCCAATAGCTAATGGTCTTTTCACTGATTTGGCAGTTTCAGTGGGACGAGTGAAATGGCGTACGCCAATTGTATCATATTCTAGGGGAAAGGCCTTAGTAATGTGGTAAGTGCTGTACCATTTCATTCTTACGTGCTCCTCGAGTTAAGCTTTTGGCAGATTTTAACATTTCTGAAGAATGTCTCTATATGGTAGTTGTAATAACTCGAATTTTTCATACCAATTATTATTATTATTATTATTATTATTATTATTATTATTATTTAATTAATTGAATATTGTCCACCACTGTGTTGTAGGGGATGCGTTCGCTTTCCTCACGCAGCGGGCTCGAGTTCGATTCCTAGTCGGGATAAAATAAATAGGTGGAGTTTTTCGGAGGGTTTTCCTGACCTGAGACGAATATCGAGTATCATAGGCCCTCGTGGTCCCCAGCCGTCATTATCACCTTCATCATTTATTTTTCTCTTCCGGAATGAGTGTGTGTACGTGGACCATAGGAAACTCCCTCTCTCGACAGGTCGCGGTCCTGTAAGTGCCGGGCATCTTGGGAATCATAAACGTCCCCCACAACACGAGAGGTAAAACTGAGAAAGAACGGGAAAGATTATTCAATTACTAAATTCAAAGTTAGATAATTTTCCCATACCACGTTCTATCTCTTTGTATTTCCACGAATGGATAAATTATCTCCATTATAAAATACACGTTTCGTGGATAAATCCTGAAAATACAGCGAATGACCTGTAACGGCATCTCACCTACTCTTACACTGAAATGCCTGGGCTAGTCTTATTCTTCTTTACAACTTGTTTTAAAATGTTCTGACATAATTAATTAATACCACACCAGAAGAGCACGTAGGCTATAAGCCATTTTGCGAATTGAATCTCTTTCCGTAGTAAATTGCACTCCTGGTAACATATATTTTTGCAGCTCTTCGCTCAGCGTACTTTATTTACTTCAGAATTGAAATGCTTTTTATGGTGTCAGTTTGTGGTCTATTGCGGGGAGTAGGTTGATTATTTATTTACCTGGATGCGGTTTCCTATATTTAGCTGTCGAACTCTACAACTACCAAATCCATCACATTATTGACGCAAAAGTATTTTGTGGCCTTGTACGAGGTAATGTTATGTCACAGATATAATACGGGTGGGCAGGCAGTAGAATATGGAAATTATGCATTCTTAGAAGTTTCTGGTGTCCACCGCTGTGGTGTAGGGGGCCCGGGTTCGATTCCTGGTAGGGACAAGTTACCTAGGTGGGGGTTTTTCTGGGGTTTTTCCTAACCTGTGAGACAAATGTCGGGTATCTTTAGGCCCTTGTGGTCCCCAGATATCACCTGGCCGTCATTATCATCTTCATCCCATCCTCGCCTTGTTTGGAGTGAGCGTGTGTGTGTTTAAATGGTGTGTCTCGTCCTATGTGTTCGTGTTGTCTCGGAGGTGGCCCCGACATTGGGCTGATCACTCATCCGGGGAGGCCCTCCATGTCCTTGTCTGGTCAAAAAGTATGTATGTGATCCAAAGATAATCCCTCTCCCTACAGGTCGCTGCCCTGTAAGGCCCGGGCGGCTTGGGTAGCTTAAATCCTAAAAAGGGAGTGGTAAAACTACGATAAAGAAATATGTTTCTGGTTTAATAAAGCAGTGACCACTCAAGAACAGTAGAAAGAATTAATATAATGAGATATCGAGAGTAACTAAATTACTCATCTGCAGATTTTCTCGGGGTGCTCCATTCTCCTCGGCCACATATTCTACCATTGCTCCATTCCTCACAAATCAAAATTTGAACATTTGATTGCAATAAGTAACTTCCCAGTTCCGTTTTATCTTTCTGAGCAGTGTCAGACAGAAATAATACTACTGTAACATTGAGTCTTTACGTAGCCTAATACAGTGAAATCCCTCTTAACGGGCACCCCTTCATAGCGGACACCCCTTCTTTACGGACGATTTTTCTGGTCCCTAGGTCACTATAATGAAACTTCATAATAATTAACCCCTCTAAGACGGACACCCTATATTACGGACACGGACGGAAAAATCCACTTAAAAAGCCTCTTCAAACCACTCTTAACGGACACTTGACGAGAAAATCATATATCTACAGTATACTGTACTGTATTGTACTGAACTTTTCTTCTTCTGTTGACTTAGTTTTGACGCAGACTGTAGCTCTTGGAATGTAGGCCTAAAGTGGACTACTGCATAGTGTCGGAATGTAAAAACTGTACTGTAGATTATTTTACTCCAGAATTTTTTAGCCTCTCTACAGCGGACACCTCTCCATAGCGGACGATTTTTACGGTCCCGGACGTGTCCGTTATAGAGAGGTTACACTGTACAACCACAGTACTCTATTTCAACCGCTCCGGAGGGCAGCGAGAACCATTTGTACCCGACTAAATGAATCCGGCAGTATCTGGTATCTTCCGTCATACAAAATAGTCTACCCCCAGTCTAAAGTAGTGTCTGTTCGGCCTGGGACATTCCTAGTCTTTGTCTGTAACCTACGATTCTACATGTCGTTCATTCATTTACGGTTGGTCAACCGCATAAGGTAGCACCAGGAAAGTCTGTAAGCATCGGGTTACTCATGGCAATCCCTGTACTTTTGGAAAGAAACCATCTGTATTAGGATATGTAGTTGTTCAGCTGGACGTATCTTGCTTCATGGGACCGACATACTTATTTCGTCCAGAAAAATGACATTCTGCGGGTTTTTATGACCGAGATCATCCATGCTGTGGAAATCGGAACATATTAAACATGATATCCATTTGACTGATCAGAGCTCCCCTTGTCAGTTTGGAATACGGCTGGATGAACTCAGTGGTATATGATCATCGGTACATGAAAGAGGATTTGTAACACGTGTAAGCATCCATATATTATGCATTAAAACTGTGTTTTACGCACCTAAAATAAATAAACAGCGAAATTGTTAAAATAGGCATTAAAATATGAAACGTAATTAGGTTACGTTACACAAAGCAGTAAGAATTTGTTGATTTTGTGACTTATGTTTCATTCTTAGTTAGCAAAACAGTAAATAACCAAGATTAATTTTTCAAAATTTTATGTCAGCCTTTTGCTTGATGTCAGTTAAAATCATTTTGAAATCCGAAAATACTTAACTTCTCTGCGGTAAAGGGGGTACAGGGGCGGTATCGGGTACAGGGCCTCCATCCCACCGCTGCGTCATCTTACCAGAATCAGGAACGAATTGAATTATCTGGCAAGCGCTACTGAAGTATGTACCAAGCACACAGTGAACAGGAAAGATATTACGAGTGAGAATCAAATTAAAACCTCAATTAATTTTTTAACACTATTTTCCTGCAGAAAGAATGTAACAACTCATTCACCGCCAAAACGAAGGAGATTGCTGAGTGCAGGTGTTTTGCTTCAACATGATAACGCCCGTCCTCATGCTCCTCGTGCAACTATGAAAACCGTCGACTACACCCGCCATACTCGCCAGATTTGGGACCATCAGATTTCTACATCATTGGTTCAATAAAGGATCACCTTGGAGGGCAGAAGTTCAAGTCTGATGAAAACGTCCAATAGGCGGTACACGAGTGGCTACAGCGTCAACCAAAAAAAAAAAAAATTCTCACGCGGTATCGAAGCACTTTCTATCCAATGGCTTAAGTGCGTTGAACTAGGAGGGGACTATGTAGAAAAATAATGTACAAGCAAACATTTTTCCTTAAGTAAAATAGTGGTAAAAATGAATTGTGGTTTTCATTTGATTCTCCCTCCTAATAAATTTTAGACATCGTTCTAACATTCAAAACAGATTTAATTCGCACATAAATTAGAGAGATGGTAATTACTGCTCGCCGGTCTGCTGTGAATATGCCTTGTTTCTTCGTTGTTGTCTGGAATAGACAAAAATCCCGTACAGTATGGTACCTATATGCACGAGTCTCATGAATGATTTACGCAAATTTCTAAGTTTAAACGCATAACACTTTTAATTTCATACAGTTTTAGGCAACATTGCATAAGATACGTGCTAACTCTCATTTTAGGACATTCTAAACATTTTAAAAATAGTTTCAGCACGCCTGATTATTTATGAATTGTTTACGTCAGCAATTTTTTCCCATATCCTGTTGAAGAATCCAGAGTCTAAACAGGCATTTGCCTTAAATTCCAAGGTACCCGTATATTCATAAAACAGGGCTTAATGTACCATGGATATAGTAAGAAAGGACTTAGTATTATTGATCCCTCTCATCTCTCAATGAGATAACGAAGCACCCCAGCTAGAGAAACGGGCCACGCTTCCCACAGTTCACGGGGAATACCACAATCCCCGAAAGGGTAGTGGTGGCGTTGATATTAAAAGAATATTACAAATTTTGAATAAAAATTGCGATTTTGCGATTGTCTTTTACATAGCATTCTATGTTTTGAATGAACCGAAGCCACCGCTATGGGGAAGTTAGATATATATTGCAACTGGTCTGGATTTCGGGAACTCTGTATTGGCAGCTTCCCTGAAATCACCGTTAATTCTACGGGGTGCCTTTTAACGGTACACAGATTTTTGCATATGAAAATTGCAGAAACATCTTGAAAGGGTAACACGTTACAGATGTTCTCACACGTGCGTACAGCTTTCCTTTACTGTTCATCGAAATAAGGGGGGGAAATATTTCAAGTGCAAGTGTGTGATTGGAATCTTTTTATGTGGTAGTTGAATCCCCCTTAATAACGCGTCGTAAAGGTGTTTGTTTTTTATTATCATATGCATACATACATAGCCTACGCTTGGAGGTTTGCATTGTGGAAGGAGCATAATATAGCAAGCTGGAACTGGAGATAAGTTACAGCTGTATCAGTGGCGGATTCACAGAAGTTATTGTTTGATTAAAATGTTCATTCATTTAATGAGTCCTAGAGTAAAGAATGTTCCCAACCATTTGAGCGTCACTACGTAATTGAAGTAAATATTTTGTTTTGGAGGTCTGCATAAAATATTCCCATAGTTTAGGGCATTTAGACTAATAAATATGGTGTTAAACTATATAATAGGAATAATAAATTACAGTAAAATCTTTCTAAGTTGACCACCGTTGTTTTCGGTCAGATCTGGTCAATATATAGAGGTGGTCAAGTTACAAGTATTTTCAGTGATTTATCAAAAGTTTAATTATACAGGTATATTTAATACAATTGTGAAGATATAACTCAGTAACACATAAAAATGCAGTAAAACCTAATCTTAACTTTTATTTCAAATTAGTATCAATAGCAATATGTGTCAGGACTATTAGTGAGCTATCACCATCATCATAATCATCAGCGATGCTGTTAAAAATTTTCCATAATAAAGATTTGTGTGACATTATAGTACTGTAGTTGTAGTTACTTCCAAAAATGTTTGCTTGTTTCAGGTTGATTATATATTCGATCATCCTCATTTCCATGTCATTATATAAATTAAATAACCGTTTCAGAGTATTTTAATTATTTGCATTACAATATTTAATCAGTTGGTCCAGATATTTTAGGGCTTCGCTGTGTGTTGTGTTCAAATTCCCTAGTTCTTCTTCCATGGCAGAAATTTCATAGTTATCATCAGGTTCATCACTGTGCTCTCCTCTCTCTTCATTTTCACTAAAAAATTGTTTCAACACTTCTTCTGGGGTTGAGGACACTTCTTCGTTAATTATAAGTTCATCATCCAGGGATGCTATTACCACCGAGAGGTGAACTCATCCAGTCTATTAAATTATCATATGGGTTGCTTGTACAATGATACAAAATAAAACAATATTCTATACACTAGTATTAGTGGTAGTGGTAGTGCGCAATATAAATGTTCTACTTGGTAAAAACAGTTGTCCAATAGGTCCTTCTTTAGAGTTCTTTTAAATGAAATTTCTGTATAGTGATAAAAGGTGGGAGAGAGTTAAAAATTTTGGAACCAAGTAGTAAGGGCATGATTCAAAGAGTTGAGAAGTGTGCTTAGAAAGTATTATACCGTTTTTGTTCTCTGTTATACGAATGATAATCAGAATTAATTTTGAAAATTGATATAATATAATAATTTTAATGTGTGTGAGTAGGAAAAAAGTGCACTTTGGAAAATAATAATTCAAGGGAGAGGGAGCATTTTATGCTCTTTGAATAATGGCTTACAGGCTTTAAAAAATGTCCGTATTATTCGCTTTTGAAGGTCAATAATTCTTTTTGTCAAAATTATCTTGAAATGTTTGCACGAGAGTGCAATTAAGGGCACAATTGGCATTAAACGTAGTGTTGCTTTCGGAACAGTTCTGTAGCTATAGAGCAAAATCAATCCATCCCAGTGTTACAGTTCTACATGTTTTCTTTTCAACCCTCGCCTAAACCATAACTATTTTCGCTATAAGAGTACATGAATTTGGATGCCACTAAAACTTCAATTATCCGAATGCCAAATATGCGGATCGCTATTTACCCGGATTGATTTTCTGAAAATATTGATTTTTTTATTCAGTGACAGCAAACACTTTTCTTGACTATACAGTACTTCCAAAGACAGCGAAACACGTAATAGGTATGAAAGGTTCCTTTTAATAATCTACTTATAGGCCTATATAGCCTATGCACAATATGACTTAAAAATACTAGTTTGGCTTAAATGCCTTATTTGAGGCTTTGTTCTTTGAATAAATTATTTTACTTTTTAAATATATATATATATATATATATATATATATATATATATATATATATATATATATATATATTACTTTTGTTCGTTTAATACATGTAGTAGGGCCTACTGCTCTTTCACAGTAAATTATTGGTAGGGAGGATTTTACTTATGACCCAATTATCCTGATTTCTGCATATCCGTGTCAAGCCAATCCCCAATTTGTTCGGATAACTGTTTCTGTATACATCTAACTTGTACGAATATGTACAATTTGAATTAATATCCATATTGTTACTCAGCTCAATTTAACCTATTCTTATTTCATTATTTATTTTCTAAAAACTATTTATTACATTTAATAGCAATAATTATTACTTAAGAAAGTTCACGAATCTCAGTGATAAATCTGTATACTTGTCTAAAATAATTATTTTTCTTCAGCATGCCTTATTTCAGCACCAGGCCCTACTGCGAATTAGTTTATTCTGTTCACTATGTCCCATTGTCCTTGTTTAATTTTACTATGTAGGCTGCGTCGTGTGTTATTGTCTTTGTATAATATTGCTATTTACACTGTATCTCTTCTGGACGATCTTTGTGTCTGAAATTGCTGCAAATTCACTAAGGAAAAACGTATCTTACAGGCCATGATAGTTTTCTTAATGTAATTTAGTTTATTACCTTGTAGATTGTAAGAGTAATAACTCGGAAATGTTATATAAAGCTGTGATTATAATTACGATTAGGGTAAAGTAAGGTAATTTGGTGATAAATTTACTTAAAAAGAATTTGTTTAGGCGAAAATACAGAATTATTTTTTCAGGCTGTACTCATGGTATGAAATCATTCTTCCAGGCAATGTTTATCGCTGTATTACTAAATTCGTACACACCCACTCTGATTTACAAATATTTAAAGACAACACTGCAAGGGAAGGTAATTTGACGATAGTGCTAGGTTATTTGGTGACAATAGGTAGGTAATTTGGTGAGTCAGTTTTCGCAATTATGACGTCATATAAGGGAAAATTTTAAATTGCAATTAGATTTTATTATTTTACGTTAATTGCTGCAGAATTATATGCATGTATAAAATAACTAATTAATGAAACACAGATGCTGTACAGAAATTTCCGAGAATGATTCAAACGTTATTACTCGCTAATGCTATAGCGCGAAGAATACATACTATATATACCCCAAATGGCCAATCCCTCTCACGGGTGGCTCACACTTACACTGGCCAGGTCAGTGTGTAGTTCACCGGTAGCACGCGTATTGCCTGTGGGGGCTGTCACTGAACTCCTGAAGGGATGAGACATGGGTATTCAGCAATAAGCCAGAACTCGCTCTCGCCGCAGCTAAGCACTGTTCAAGTTTTGGCCCAAGACTATTCAATTCATTTATTACCAACCATCCTGATCTAAATAGCTTAAACAACAAACAATTTAGGTCTAAAATTAGAACATTTATATAATTATTACTTCTGTTTTCTACTATTGCTGTTATAACATTTTTCATATTAAAATTTAAAATTTGGATAGAACTTAATTTCTTTGTTTTTTACTAAAATTTGAACAAATAAATTGTTATGTATTAATAATGTATTACCTTGTAGCCTACTATTAAGTTATTATTTGCGTAGGATTTCTTTATTTTCTGAATTAATTTGAGGACCTACTACTAATTGCCACTTAATTGTCGAGACGAAATTTTCAGGCTCAGGTTTTCAGACTTACAGGAGTGCAATGTGGAACATGTTAAGGTTTGTTTGGTTTTATGGTTATTTATTCACGGCGATGTGTTGAAACTTAGGCGTGTGATCGTTAACGGTGTGCAGGAATTTAGCACCGCATGGGTTCTATCACATGTCTGTGAATCTCCAGACGTGTGTCTGCCACTGAGAATGTTGAGGGACGACACCATATTACGAACATGATCTCTGATTTTCTTGATATTAGTTAACCTATATCTGTGCGAAATAGAGAGAAATAGCATAAGGAAAAGACAGAAAATCAGATTACTTTCGATTACATTCAGGGAAAAATATGGAACGTTTTCTTAGGCACATCTATACCCTTAGCAGACAGGGATGGCGGTTGAGGCCAGGTAGGTTCCTTCACCCGCAAGCACCCTCACATTTACAAGCCAGGAGATTAGGACGAACCGTAATTTCCTCCCCATGAGTCACCTAGTTCACTTCAATCAGTCAATCTTAGATTTTTAAATGTGTCATTTTATCTTAAAATGTTTGTTATATATCAATTCTACACATAATTACAAAAAAAATGACACCAAACAATGTATAATTTACTTTAATAGGAACATTTCTAACAAATTATGAAGTAAGTCACTAAGACGACTCGTAAATGTTCCTATTAAATTAAATTACACATTGTTTGGTGTCATTTTTCTTGTAATTATGTGTAGAATTGATATATAACAAACATTTTAAGATAAAATGACATATTTAAAAATCTAAGATTGACTGATTGAAGTAGACGGGGTAGGCAATTACGGTTGGTCCTAATCTCCTGGCTTGTAAATGTGAGGGTGCTTGCGGGTGAAGGAACCTACCTGGCCTCAACCGCCATCCCTGTTTGCTAAGGGTATAATTCAGCTCGACACCCTGGTTGCGGCCCCTGGATTAAGCATCCTCTGGTTCCACCACTGCACTGTCTGTATCATGACACTTCTCACACGTGGGGTTGCCGACTCTTCATGTGACAAATGGACCGTGTGTTCCCCATGTTTTCAGCTTCATTTATCGACAGGCGTCATCCAGAGTCTGTCACAGTGCTTGTGATTGATGGGCTAAAATTAATAATAAAACGGAGGTGAAGGGGGAGGGTTGCAAATTATAATGTAGTGGAGAACTTAGGATGGTGGCAAGCTCATCCCTTGCTTGCATAACCATTGCTCAAATGTGACAGCAACCTTGGGTGATTATTCTTTACCACAGCCTTCAATGAATTAAAATAAGCATTTTTATTTCCGACGATAGGGGATTTACTAGGAGATATCTAGCTTTGAAATTTGCTTAACTCTTTGGGGTATGATGGTACGCAATGCACTACCAAATAGCAACATTTTGAAACATAATGGTACGTAAACTGTACCTCTACCTCTACTTCTATTGTTCATGCTTCTGTCGGCCGTAGTTGTTTACAGTAGTATTATTTCTGTCTGACCCCGACGAAACGCGAGTGAGGAGAAGGGAATCCAGCGGTGTGGGTTAATTCAGAGACCTTCCCATCCCGCCGATCATGACAGTAGTAGCTTATATATCTTTAGTCAGCGTTTGTGTTTACAAACAAATCCCTATCCAAGTACAGCTCTGGCAGATATTTTTACCTCATTCATTAAATGTTATAACACTAACATTAAATGTTTTAACTCTAACATACAGTATGGAACTTTAATATATTTACTCTACATACCAAGTGTGGTGTTACCGCTGTGCTCAATTACAGGACTGGATATTATTCCATAGGAGTGACACCAGAGACTGAGAGTCTTTCCCCTTTACCATTACTATCAGCATCATCATCACCATCACCACCAACATTATTAGCATCCGAATCACTCTCACTAGAAGCATCACTATCACCACCCAAATGAATGACCAATTCTTGAGCCGCATCCAGGAGTCCCTCCCTTTCCAGATATTCCTGTTCAATATTCTTCACGTGCTGGCATCTCCGTTTCCACTCCTCTGCAGATATTGAGGAAAACTTCTCATCCGTAACCTTCATGACATCTTCCATTTTAAATGTCACATTGTTTTCGGCTACCCAATTTTTTACAGTAGCCCATATGAGTTCTATCGGATTGAGCTCAGGGTGATAAGGGGAGAGCCTTAAAACATCGTGGCCATGTTGCTGGAGAAGATGATCGATTTTGTAGCTTCGGTGTTGTGGCTTAAGTGTCAGTATTAGTTCATAAATTTCAGCTTTTGTCTTACTATGAAAGTTTTGTTTCTCAAAATTATCGTTTTCAAGGTGGGACTGCAACCAAGATATCATCACGTCTTTTCGGGAATTCGATGTGGGAGGCTTATTCAGCTGCACGTTATGGTAAGGGGCATTATCAATAACCAAGACTGAGTGAGGAGAAAGATTTGGAATTAGTCTTTCCTTTAGCCACTGCTCGTAGTTATTGAAATCCATGTCCCCATGATAGTCCCCTGTTTTTCTGTGTGAAATGAATCTCAAATAAGCATTGGGCACAAAGCCATGCTCTCCACCAGCGTGAATTATAATAAGCCGTTGTCCTTTCGAAACTGGCGAGAAGAGTCCACTCAGCGATTCGTCACTCCAGGCACATGGTGTAGTATGTGTTGTGTGAAGGTAGGTTTCATCCATGTACACTATTGAACGCCCTTCAGTCCTATACTGATGAATAGACCTTAAATAGGCACATCTGAGGGACTTTATTCTCTGTTGTTCCACAAGAATTTTTCTATTATTTCTTGTTTTCCTCCACCGAAAACCAATATGTAAAATAATTTTCCTGAGTGTAGAGATGCTACCCTGAAAGTCAATTTTTTCTTTTAGTCTTGAGTGTATTTTTTTTAAAGTCGGTCTCTGCTTTTCTTCAATATAGAAATTATTAATTGTTCGTCGGACTACTTCTTCGTTAAAATTGTCAGGAGATGATTTCTTCGAGGTACGTATTCTTTCTTTATCAGGGGTAGAAAAAGAATTAGAAGCTCCTTCTTCAATACTTTTGGCCTCTTTCACGATTCGCTTCACAGTACTAATGGATACACCTGTAGCTGTTGAAACCCTTTTATATACAGATGCACGCTGACCCCTCACATCCCGAAAATATTTATATACATTATATACTACTTCTCTTGTCTGCGAATGAATAACTTTACTCCCTCCCAGTTTACTATGAATCGGAGGCATGTTGCAAAAGTCTTGCGCACAACTGCACTCACCTGAAGCACTGTCTGTTAGGCACCGCAACAAGAGATGTTCCTTCTTCCGAGACCTGTGTACTAATAAACAACCACCCCTTAACATGACAATTTTTCTATAGTGGACTCGTCTGTCTACGGCGCATCTTTCTGAGCAGTGTCAGACAGAAATAATACTACTGTAGAGTTGGCGTGTTCCCCTATAAATCCAAAGGTCGCGAGTTCAAACCTGGCCGCATGCTGAGGTAATCTTGATAGAAAGATGCCATCTGGTGACTTGTAGGCTATAGGACCCTGTTCAGATCAGAAGGTGAGGAATTGGCAAGAAAAGGCGGAGATCCTGCTGTCAGAAGAATTTTTGCTGCTACTATATTGTCATGCAATGTCAAATGAAACAATCTGTGGAGTACGAATAATAATATAATATATTTTCAGGTAATAGTTAAGATCTAACATATAGGCATTTCAAGTTTTTCCTCATTTTTAACATTTTTAAAATATACCAGGTAATGTAGGCTAATTCTCCTGTTATCTCAATATTTTCCAGCTAATACAGAGAAACTACATTAATAGGCCTTTTTTGTTGTGTTTGTTGAATATTTCAGAATTACGTTACATTTTTTAGATTAAATTATCCAAAAATACCCTGAAAAAATGGGATTTTTGAAATTCAAGTGGTGAGAATAAATAATTTCTACGTGAGACATGTTTCCTTATTAACAGTTGTTAGTACAAGAAAATATCGCTGTAAAATGTGGAATATTTTTTGCGACGTTCTATTTTACTACCTACTTATTCCATTGCAATAGGCAATTCCTAAGCAGGCTAAAAGAATCCATAATAACTTTGGGATCCTTTCTGAACCACAGTGCCCTTTATTGCTATTTATAAAATATAACTGAACCATATAACTTCGCTTTCTACATAATCTATTTTCCTGCGGGGAGCCAAGAACTGTAATTATCGGTACTTGCTGTGATCTCGGTCTCCTTCATAGACCCACTGTCGCCATTCATCCACGCGCGTAATAAAATCCGGTGACAAAGCATATTTTGGACAGAGACATATCGTTTATTCGTAATGATAAAAGGGGTTGAGATGTGGGTGTCAAGGTATTATACTTCTAAGCAGCGGCAATAATAATAATAATAATAATAATAATAATAATAATAATAATAATAATAATAATAATAATGTCCACCATTATAGGGTAATAATAATAATAATAATAATCTCTATTGTCGATGACATAGTAAATGTATGGACAGTGTCAATTTTCCTCTAATACTAATATAAAAAATTAAAATTAGTTGTAGGCATATTACTTAAAAGTTATGTGATTTAAGAGGCCTACGCGTGCATCCTCCAAACTGTAGGGGCATATTTGTATTAAAATAGATTTGACATGTTTTCTAAACGGTAAAAATTTAGAGTCTTGTTATTAGCAGTTAAACTATTATATAATTGTAAACCAAAAACCATATATGTTTTACTAAATGTAGATAAATGGTGAAACGGTGTACAGAGATTATTTCTATATCTTGTATCATAATTATGATAGTCGCTATTTTTCTGATATTCAGATAAGTTTGTATGAACAAGTTCCAGAAGTTTCAAAACATACAAAGCATATACTGTTAACAAGTTGTATTTCATAAAATATTCCCTACATGAAGTTCTTAGATCAACACATGCTATGCATCTGACGATACGTTTCTGGACAATAAATACATGATTTAACATGGCTGCAGACCCCCAAAAACAAATACCGTACGATAATCTAGACTCAACTTGTGCGTAGTAGAAAGAAAGTGTAATGTTATGGTCAAGAATAGTTCTCAAAATCCTGATCTGATAGCAGACACTATTTAATTTCAAAATTAAATTCACACAGTGGTGTCTCCAGGACATATGTTGATCAAATTCAACACCCAAAAACTTAGTGGATTCCAATTTATCTAGCAATTTATTTTCAATACCAATGCTAATCTCTTTCAAGTTTTTTTTTCTGTGGATTATGAAAATGAATAAATCCAGTTTTATTAAGATTCAAATAAAGAAGATTGTTATCATACCAGGTTTTTAAACCTTTTAATAACTCATTACACTTTGTTTCAAGACGCTGTTCACTTTCGTCGTATACTACAACCGAGGTGTCATCAGCATACATACATAAAAAGTAGTCTTTCAAATATGAAGGTAAATCGTTAATATATAGTAAAAACAATATCGGTCCTAAAATGGAGCCCTGAGGGACACCAACATCAATACGTACATTATTAGATCTATATTTAATAGCATGTTCTTTTGTTTTATGTAATATTTCAACATATTGATACCTATCCTTGAGGTAAGAAGAGAACCACTGTAAGATAACACCTCTTATACCATATCTTTCAAGTTTAGTCAAGAGCAAATTGTGATTTACACAGTCAAATGCCCTGCTGAGATCACAGAATATCCCAACCGGGCATTTGCCCGAGTCAAGACAAGACAAAATTTCTTTGTGAACACTATAAATTGCAGTATTAGTAGACTTTGAGGGTCTGAAACCATGCTGAGTTTCATGAAAGATATTGAATTTATCAATGTACTTGAGCAGCCTGTCCAACATGCAATATTCAAAAACTTTAGATATAGTATTTCCAATAGAAATTGGTCTATAATTTTCAATTTTCGTTTTATCAGATTTCTTAAATATTGAGTTTACTTTGTTAAGTTTCAATTCTGTGGGAAAGATTCCAAGGCAGAAAGATAGATTAATTAAATATGTTAGAGGCTTGATTATAGCATCAATGCTTTTAACAATCAGCATAGCAGGAAGCTCATCAGGCCCAAAAGATAGTTTACGTTTGAGTTTCTTAAGTATAATTTCTTGGACTTCAAATTCTGAGAACTCGCTCAAATACATTGATTTGTCAAAGTATTTAAAGTTGTTTAGATTAAAGTCAGGATTTGTGCATTTAATATTTGAAATTGCCTCCAGTGGTGCTTTTTTAAAAAAACAATTAAATGCGTCTGCTAGCGTTTGAGGATTATTCGCTATTTCATTATTGATTTTCAATGCTATATTTACATGTTTAGCTTGACGGTTTGTAGTATGGTTGATAATTTTCCAAGCCATCCGACCTTTGTTTACTGAATTATCCAGCATAGTGCTGTAGAAGCTGGTTTTAGTTTTGTTAACAAGCATTCTATGGAGACGCTTAGCTTCCTTATAAAAGTTATTTAATTCTGGATAAACTTTCGAAAGAAAAAACAAGTTCTTAAGACGTATACTGGACTGTTTAACTTCCTTGTTAACCCAGTGTTTTGAGTTCAAAAGTGATTTACGATATGTAATTGGAAAGCATACATTAAAATAATATATGAATGAATTGTAAAAACTACTAAACTTATCAGAGAAGTTGGGAAGATTGAAAACCTCAGACCATGTTTCGCCAGAAATCATACATAAAAGATTCTCACAGTTCATTGGATTAAATATTCTCATAGGATGATTACAGTTAATAGTGGGCTCATCATTACAGTTAAATTCATAAAGAACAGTACGGTGATCAGAAAAGTATTGCCAACGACACAGCAGGTATCATGAGCTGCAATATTCGTAAAAATGTTATCAATCGCGGTAACACCAGTTTCAAATACATGCGTAGGCCATTTTACTCTGCACTCTAAACCAAATATTGAGAGCAGATTACTAAAATCATTAAAAGCATTCATTCACCTCACGCAACGGGCTCGGGTTCGATTCCTCGTCGGGACAAATTTCCTAGGTGAGTTATTTCCTGGGTTGTTCCTCACCTTTGATACGAATGTCGAGAAACTTTAGCCCCTCGTGGTCCCCGGATCTCATCTGAACGTCTCATCCGGCTCGTTCGGAATGGGTGTGTTTAATTTGCACGAAATCTGCAGCTTTATTGAAAAACTGCAAAGGGAACATTTCATTCCTTATTTGTTTCCTCTGCTCATGTGAAGAAAAAATATAACAATACACGAATAATTGTTATGTAAAGCACGGTCATACATTGGGGACAAAATAACTTTTTATCAGAAAAACGCCTTTAAAAAATTGGTATTTCATTAACCCGCTTTACTAGTAATATCGAAGGGATTACAAACCCGTACATGCTCGTAAAAAAGGAGACACTCTGAGTCAACAATAGATAGGGCTAGGGCTTGAAGGGTCTCCCAGGTGAGATCTCTTCCTATGACAGCACGAAGACATGATGACAACAGGCAAGAACATTCGCGGTAGATGGTAGTAAATTCCTGTCCGAATTGCACTTCTGTGAGTAGGGAAAACCCCGAGAAACCACAGACTCCGATTACCCGGCCAAGAAATCTAAATCCGAAAGCTTCCGAATGTGAGTCCGCGACATTGCCGCTGCGGATACCGCACTCTTGGACTAATGTTAATATGCTCCTAAAGATTATGTTGAGGTTTTAAAAGCAATATTGGGTTTATTATTATTAAGTAATTCGTATTTGATTAATCACTCAAAGATCTATGTAAATAAAATGGGTATGGTATAATTATATGATAATAATTTTAGTATAATTAGAGTTGCGTCCTAGATAATTTCGATACCTGAATACCCTAGAACGCGGAATCGATAACGAAAGATAGACGATACTACTGCAAGTTCCGAACTCGTTACTATTTTCAATGATATATATATATATATATATATATATATATATATATATATATATATAGGCCTATATGTATAGACAGTATTATACGAGAACGATTAATTAATATTTTCAAATTGCCAGAACTGGCAGATTTTAAATCAGTTACCTGGTGCACATGAAATTGCACGTAGCAGGTAGGCCTACAGCAAGAAATTGAGCTCGTTTAACGTATATCACTGGTCCCGTAACAAAAGGGGTCATCCTCCGAATTTCGGGAAATGTTCACCAGCCAGAATGTCTGAAGTAAAAATTCCTTAAATTTGCCATGCACCAGGGCAATATGATCATACCTTACAATTGAGATTATTATGCTATTCTTAGAGACTTCGTGCAAATTTACAGACTATATATTGCATATTTTCAAGTTTGCATTCGTGTCTGTAATCTATTTCGTAAATTAATTTTTTGAGGACTGTATCGTCAATGTAAATACAGGATAACTAATTATACATTTTCAATAAAATAGTATTTCATACAATATTAAAAGCTGAGGAAGGAATATATCGGAATATCGAGTATCGAGACAAATCATGTATGTATATGGAGTATCGATAGTAACTGGTTCGACCTATCTCTAGTAAAAATGATGATGATAATAATAATAACAATAATAATAATAATAATAATAATAATAATAATAATAATAATAATAATAATAATAATAATAATAATAATAAATAGAACTCAACATACAAGCATAACGTTAACAAAACGATCGCTAGCGAGTTTTGTAGTTCATGTGAGTATGTTAAGTCCTTATAACGGTCCAACATCGTACAACGTTTTATTTCATTTTGAATAGTGAATTTTAAAAGAAAAATAATTTCAGTTCGCTTGTATTCAGAACAGTGATACAAAACTTTTTGGTAATTTCGTTTGTAGCGGAATTCAGGCTCTTTTGGTTGGCAACAATTCTTTTTTTAAACAGATCACTATTTGAAACGGTTGTATAACTCGATCGGTAAGACCTGAGCCAAACGGCTGCGAAGTACTCTACGATGACGTAATCTAGACCTGCCTGACCTTCATAGCACGTGATGTTCTTTGCTAGTTCATACTGTACAGATCGTGTTAAAAACATCTTAGTTAGCCTCACAGTATTCATTAGTGAAGACCCAACAGCGATGTTCTGTGAGTTACATACCATTACTTAAATAATATTTCATAACTAAAAAAGCAAATACTTTATTCACTTTATTTTTGTTTTCAATAGTTACGGGCTATTATGAACCGCATAGTTTGGAATGAACAGTACAATATATGCATTCTCTTCTGCCCTTACTCTATTGCTACCGGCAGATGTTAAGCTATCTGCGCGTATTTGGCTCATGTCTTACCGATCGAGTTATACATAGTAGAAACATTTCCGTAAAATATTGACGTATTTATAAATAAATTAATATCTTACGTTAAGTTATAGAAAAGGAACATAACTAACTAATATTGAACTTGACTTGAGATGAATAGGGAGAAATGAAGGTCTTAAGTAATCTTTTGAGAGAAACTAAATATTATGTTGGCTTTTGTTTTGTCAACAACGGCCAGTAGCTAGTTTATGAACCAAATTTTCATTTCCGAAATAGTAACTTATGTTATTTTGAATTGAAAATTATAAATAGAAACCGTACACGTTAATAATAGTGGTACGAATAATAGTATTTGTCGTGAATAGCTGCAGTGGAATAGAAAAGGCTATTGAGTGTTAGTAATATCGATTGAATATCAATGTGTGTAGTGTGTACGGTGCGGAAAAGAATTTGTGTGGAATGCTTGATGTGTGAAATGGAGTTGTAGCGATATCGTTGACAGGCGAGATGCCCGTGTCAAGCAGGATGATGTTCCCGTGTTCCTGCATGAGCCTCGGGGAACTGCAGAGAGGTCCCGCACACTCCGCATTCGTTTATAGATTTATCGACAAGAGTGTCGAGGCGTTGAGGTGCTGATGAAGATGGGAGCGAAAGAGACCTCGGGTGTTCAGACCTGTCTCACAGTTGTATAAGCTTTTCAATACAATTCCGAATGAGGAATGAGATATTTTAAGCTTCTTGATTCATAAACATACAATTTATTTCTCTTGTTGAAGATCAAGAAGAACTGAAACAGGTTAAGAGTATTGTATGAATTCAACCAATTGCCTTCATCTAAAATTCCGTGGCGCTACATCCCTTAAAGGAACAAGGCTTACCACCCCACCGCTGCGTCATCTACAGTAGGCAGATGGCAGGATTGGAGGCATGTGGTCAGCATGCCGACACCCACTGCCGTTACTGGTGGTTTCCGTGCCGGAGCCGCTACTTTTCCATCAAGTAGCTCAGTTTTATTCACGAGGCTAGATACACCCCGTTCCAGACCTCCCTACCTCAGAAAAATCCGAGGAGGTTCCGGGTATCGAACCCGGGCCTGCGAGTCTGTAGCCAGCGACGCTAACCACGAGACCGCGCAGGCGGACAATTGCGTTCATCTACCACTTTCAAAAAACTTGCCGTAACCAATTGGTATTTGTGGAAATTATCATAGGTAAGATCATGAGAAGTGCAGATTTTATTTTTAATAAATTCAAGAGCAACAATGTTGCGATAAATTTTATCATGAGAGAATCCTGACTTTGAGTTTTATTGTGATTTAGTGAATAATTACATAATTAAGCATGTATGTATAATTAAATCCACGCAAAAGAACAAATCACATCGCTGTTTGTGTCATTGTAAACAACATATTCGATGGCGATACAATCGATATATCCAGATGGTAGTGGTTATTTAGCGGTTATTACAAATTCCTTGTGTTAACATCAGCATCTTAGAGTAAACCCTTTTGTACTGCTAATAATATCTGTGTAATATCTGTGTATTATCATATCACTTTTTGCTCATATGCAGTTTATACGAGGTTTTAGAGTAAGAACCGATAATTAAAAAGAAAATAACAGAACATTATTTTCCAATTACTTTATTACCAGTCATTACCTTACACTACTTCTCCACATAGTCACCGCCGTTATTCAGGCACTTGTCATAACGGAAAACAAATTTTCGTTTGCCTTCGTCGAAGAATGATGTCGCCAGTGATTAAAGCCAACTGCACTTCTCATTTCACAACATCATCGTCGTTGGAATGTATCCCACCAAGGAATTTCTTCAGATGAAGAAAGAGATGAAAATCTGATTTTTCCTTGGTTTATTTTTCTCATTTTGATGTTATAAGGGATATAAAGGCATGCATGAAACATGAGTATCATGTAACTCATCATCTCGCAACAGATTTGAATGAAATTTTATGGCAAAGTTCGCCTTAATGACTGTATGCTATAAAATGCCTCGTAGACTCTTAAGTTTAAATAATTGTTATAAGAATATAAATAAATACATTTTTATTAAGAGTGATGTCTAATTTTTCAAGTTATTAACCTGTAAATTTAGTTCATATTCTTCTTTAGATTATTCTTAAATATCGAACGGTATGCCATATCGACAGAAACTATCGATTCCGCAATTTTCTAATCGTTCATAATGTGCAAAATTACGGATTAGCTAATGCATTGGACATATGCAGTACAACAAATTCTCAAGCAGTCATGGGTATGCTTTAGGAACAAACCTATAGCTGTATGCAGGTCCATCGTGAGTCAACTGTCTCTGCTAACAGATACGCTAGATTGGCACTAGTAGCGCTGTGTGCAGTTCCCAAGAGGGGAGGTAGAGGAACAAGTGATTGGTAGTAGCGTAGTAGGGCTGGTTGCCGAGTGCGTGTGCTTTTACATTTAAAATACGTGCATAATTGGCATTTAGCGTGTGATTTTGTTAATAGACATTGCTATATCAAGTTTGGAAGACACCAAGATTACGCAGAGACTTGTAGACAAAGCCTGGTGAGTAATATTAAGAAATGTATCAGACGGTCATGTCTTTGGAATTTAAAGCAAGTTGGAATGGCTTCACCCTTGTCCTTGTAGCTACCTCCGTCAACCATAGCCCACTACATTAGCAAAGTAAACTAAGCAATCATTCTGTCGTTATTAGGAACTGAATCAGGTGGCAATGTATACGGAATCAAAAGCGAGCTGGGCTGCCGCAAACTGAAATGGCTTCACCCCTAACCTTGAAGATGCCTTCTCACACCACCCGCATAACGGCCATAGCCCACTATGTTAGGAGTGTGTGTGTTAGTCTAGGTTATATAAAACCAATTCTCACTGATATCGTAACACCAAATAACTTTATGATAAAGGGTTATCTTCAATTTTAATACCGTACGTCTTATTGCTGTCATTCCTTTGTTAGAACATTTGGCAGAAGATAGATTTATGCTGCGCACCAGCAAAGCCCCGCCGGGCAAAATATAGATTTATGCTGCACCCCAACCAAGCTCCGCCGTTTTGTTAGGTTAGGAACGTTTATGTTAGTTTAGGAGCAATATACTGAATAGCACGAGGTTTATTATGTCTCACATTGAATTTCTTCTGTGACGAAATCCCTAAACCCCACCTTCCCAGGCGGGCCTCATTAGAGAGGAGCCTAGGGTGCAGCATAAAACTATTTTTCCCCCCTTCATACACAACTTCCGATTCTAGGTAAGTTGCACTTTGGTATGTAGTGCAGGGCGAAAGTGTGCAGAATGCGTAGTGAAGGAATCTAAACCCATCTTTTGTTTAATTGTTATGAATAATTGTTCATTGAATAAATCGCTTATTGTATCGAAATAACGAAGCGAAACGTTCCTTTCGACTTTAAAATACGGTATAACATTTCAGTTTTAATATTTTAGGCAAAAATACTTATTACTCAACGCTAATGCAACTTGGTTAAAATGGAACGAATAAAATTTCGAATTATACTTTACATGCACGTAATGGCCCAGTATTCGCTTTAAAAAGTGTCACTCAGTCTTCGCGAGCCAATCAAATTGCTTCAGTGAACCGAAATTCGGAAAATATAATATAGAGACATACATTCTGACAGGAAAAATTACACAAAGAATGAACGACATCGTTTTCTAGAAATTATCGTAACAGCAACGATGGCTGTTGGGGAGTTAATCTGAAGGTGAGAGGCAAATGCAGTTGAAAGCGCTGGAGAGGTAATTCGCAAACGTTATGAAATCTAGTAAAGCGTGTCAGTACAAATTGATTAAAATTGTTGAACATTTAATTGTGTTTATAATTAAATAAACTAGATCGTCTTTACTTCTTATTTCGTCTGATTACTCCAGTTCAGTAAAATATAATCGTTAAGACAATTGATAACAAAAGTAGAGTTTTTAGCGTTCAATCAACTTGTTCTCAATATTAACAGTTATGGTCCTGACAAAACTCTCTAAGTATTAAGACCTCGGACTAACATACTACGTATTACGCTCGTTATTATAGGCGTCTTCCGACGGACCACAAGAAGAGCTTTGTAATAGATACAAAACAAATTAGTTTTGAGTACCTGTGATATCGTAACTCAGGTGTTGCTGAAAACATTTATTTGGTGATAGATTAGAAACTAGTCAAGCTAAACGTATTATTTTTGTACGTACGTGTTTAGAAAGGTGTCCTCTTTCCCCCTTAACTGGGTATCTGAAATGGAATTACAATTCTTCCATGTAGTGTAAGTTGTATTTGGAAGTCTTAAATTCCCAGCCTGACAGCGGGAATACAATTGGGCAACATTGTACAACTTTGATTGAGCTGCGTATGTAAGCAAGAGAACAAAATGCTTGCCATTTGCAAAAACACAGTAGTTATTCTTTGTTTTGTTGGCCTGATACGGTATTGCATTATATTTTGTATACTAAATAACCTTTGTACTCTTATTTCTTAAATTTAAAATAGACGTTCTTTTTAATAAACAATGTTTAAATATGTACCTTGGCTCATTTCATATGTTATTTTGTTTAATTCGGACTATCATTAATTTGGACAACTTTCTTTCGTTCTTTCTTTTTCGCAGTTTCACCTCCCCCTTTTAGGATTTAAGCGACCCAAGCCGCCCGGGCCTTACAGGGCCGCGACCTGTCGGCAGAAGGATTATCTTTGGATCACATACATACTTTTTTGACCACACAAGGACATGGAGGGCCTCCCCGGATGAGTGATCAGCCCAACGCGGGGCCACCTCCGAGACAACACGAACACACAGGAGGATACACACCATTCACACATACTCACTCCAAACAAGGCGAGGATGGGGATGGAGATGATAATGACGGCCAGATGATATCCGGGGACCACAAGGGCGAAAAGTTACCTGACATTTGTCTCACAGGTGAGGGAAAACCCCGGAAAAAACCTCACCTAGGTAACTTGTCCCGAACCCGCTGCGTGAGAGGATTGAACGCATCCCCTGAGCCACAGCGGTGGACAATTTGGACAACTAGAGCCCTAATTAGTACGGGTTAATGAGATGCTACTGTACGTTGTACATATTACAGTATAACATTTTGTAGAAATAGCTTCAAAATAATACAAGTTGAACCTTTTAACCGTAGGCCTCCTCACCTTAAAAAGTGACATGACATTGGGCTGAATATATTTAGTGTTGCATGCATTGGATCAGAAATTGTGAAAATATAAGTCAATCTTCATAGAAATGTTGATCTGTTCTGCTTTAAAGTTGAAATTTTCCCTTGATTTTCGTTCCATTCAAATATTCTCGATGATGGTTCTTATCCAATAGCATCCTGCCTGCCCTGGAGATTATGCAGCTTTCACGACCACCACTTCCCGCGTTCATCAGTCCAAAGGTCGGTCTCCACTAATGGCGGAAACAAGCAGAGTCACTGCTGACTTGAAAGAGAAATCATTGCCAAATTATACAATGGGTTGCGAATCCTTTAAAGGCTGAATATTTTAAAGGAAGTTGTTAATTAATTTGCACCAGCTGGAAGCGTTAGTATTTTCCTAATTAGTCTTGATAAGCAGTGTAATCAGGTAAAAGCTCATATATGTCTGCTTCTCTTCGAGTTGGGATATAAATAAATATTTTATTTAGTCATAATTCATCATTATTATTAAACAAGATTCCATTATAAAAATCAGCCGTAGGCCTATGTGTGAAAAACTAGAAAGAGTATTTTAGGAGGCTTTTTATACCTTTATCGGGCACAAGTTGTATACAAGTAGAAATGTAATTTGTAAATAGCTTGAATTAAAAATAATCTCTAACACAAGGCACACGATGTAAAAAGAGCACATTGTCGCGCTAGTTTACAAACATCCATTGCAACGAACATTGGTTTCAGTCACGTGAAAAATACACTTTAGTTAAGAATGTAGTATATGATCATCAAAAAGACTCAATTCGATGAGAGTAAGAAAAAGTTGTCATTCATTTTCCTTTCCAATGTTCAATTTCTGACGATGCGGTGGTCGCGAAAATCGTCACATTGGGCGGTTCAAAAGCTTATGATGGTAGCCGTGTACCAGAGAATCAATAACTTCTGTTCGCACGTTTACATATGTAGGGCTATATGCGGCAGTATACGGCAGGACAGCTCAAGACCCCACAGTACGGTACGTAACTCATTAGACTAAATACGATATTTATTATTATTTTACTAATATTAACTGCTGCAAAAAAATAGTGTTTGCTAAATTAATTTTATTTTCTCGTATGATTTTTACATTTTGCAAACATACCTACCCTCGCAAAATAAAATATCTCTTTCATCATATGCATCATAAATAATTATTCTTTATACCCTCTAATCATCTGTTATTCAATCATTGTTCATTATTGTTAAACCGGACTCATTTGAAAAATCAGTCATGCACGCGAAACTAGAATATTGGAACTACTAAAACGGCCAGTTTTTGGAAATGGAATAACAAAATATAAATATTCAAACGCACATAGTTTTTAATGACTTCAAGGGGCATTAAAGCAGAATTAGAAGAAAATGGAATAAGGCGTTTAGTCGTAACAAATGTATAAACAGACGAATTGCTGATTTGTGGACTAAAACCAGGACCTCTGTTCGCTCAGTGGACTTACAATGCTTAGTAGTGCATTTATGAAAGGAAAAATTTAGGGCCCTGGTTATAAATAAAATTGTCAAGACACTCAAATCGTATGAAGGTATTTTAAAGCACCATAGCTGCATAGGCAAAACAATGCAAAGGGAAAAAAGCTTTCTAGAGTCTGATTAAAAACTAATAGTTTTTCTTTACATTAGAATTTCGGGAAAATAAAATTATTAAAATTTCTTTATACAAGACGGAATGTTGTAATTTTAGCAAATAAAGGACATGTTCCATGTTATTTGTTTACATGTAATAGTTGTTTTGTTTCCATAAGCCAAGATCTTTTAAATTCACTACTGCAGCACAAGTCACTTCGAAATGTTCGTAAAGCAAAGCCATATGTCCTCATCGAATGAAAAAAAAAATCGTGGCGCTATATTTCTTGAAGGACTAGGCCTACCATCCAACCGCTGCGTCATCTACCAAATTAAGATGGCAGCACTGGGAGCATGTGGTCAGCATGCCGACACCCATGGCCATTATTGATTTCCGTGACCGGAGCAGCTACTTCTTAATCAAGTTGCCCTTCAGTTCGTATCACGAGGCTGAATGCACCCCGTTCCAGACTTCTCTATCTCAGAAAAATAGGAAGAGGCATCGAACCCGGGCCTGAGGATCCGTATGCAGTGACGGATCCCCAACGAATAAAAGGGTAACACAACCTTTCCCTGTTCCACTTCTATTGGACAGGACAGGACAGGACTGTAACATCAGTTAACCGAGTAGGCGAATCTCCTACAATTATATAACGATTCCAATAATCTTCTGCCTCTTCTTTAAGAAATATTACTAGGGCCCGGATTTTTATGTGCTAAAAACTGAAAAATATTTATTTTTTATGTGCTAAAATTTTAAAATATGTGTTAAAACTAAAAAAAAATATATATATTTTATCTGAAAAGAAACAAAAACACCAGATTGTGTATTGAAACTCACCAATTGCAGCTAAACATCAGATGTAAAATGCTGACTGCAGTTGCAGTGCTCAACAAATGTCATCTCCAGATTATGTATAACAAATCCTTGCCTATTATCCGAGAATAATGCCTTACATTGAGAAAAGGAACGTTCTACATCACACAGTGTTAACCTTGCATATTTGAAGAGGTGTACTGTATATCACTAACACACACAGGATCAAGTTCACTTATGTTTTGGCCTTCCAAAACTTGAGCGACTTTGGAGAGGGTTTGGTAGCCATACCTTTAAATTTTGTTCTTAGAACTTCTATTTTCGAGCCTGAGATAGTGTTAAGTTGCCTTTCAACATATTGTATTTCTTTAACTGAACTACGCAATGTTGAGATTGGGTTCTGTTCTTCCCCGATAAGCAAGTGCAAGTGAATCACTCTTACCTCATTGCAAGTGAAGCATTTGTGTTGAATTCATTCGAGATACAAATTTTTGTTGTAAAATGTTAAAAGAGAATATTTATTTATGGAGAATATATCGAAAATATTTATTCATATAACTTTTTCTGTAAAACATGCATTTTTATGTAAAATAAAATTTAGAATTTGCGGTTTTCGGACCTTGATATGAGCACCAGGAAGAAAAATTACATAAAAAATCCGGAAAAGTACGGTACTAAAATATGTATTTATGGAGAAAATATCGAAAATATTTATTCACATAACTTTTATTGTAAAATATGTGTTTTTATGTGAAATAAAATTTGGAATTTGCGTTTGCCGGACCTCGATTTGGATATAAAACTTTGTTTTAGGAATGTACGCATAAGAAGATTTTTTTTTTTTACATACAAATCCGGGCCCTTAATATTAGGTTCTTTATTTAGTGAATTGCATTGAGTAAAGTTAATATGAATTGCTTCCAATGCCATTTACATATACTTCACTTGAAAAAGTAATTTTTTAATTTATCATTTGCTTTACTCTTCTATACTCCATTTGAAACAAGCCTGGCAGCAAAACTAAACACTGCTGAAAAGAAGTCTAGAGCGCAGTTGAAAGAAGAAATTGTCTTTCAAGAGAAATTTGAAAACAGCGTTTAATACTAAATAGCAAGAACAATATCTACAAGAACAGTAGTACTAACCACAAAATAATTCATTCAGTTCTGAAAGAATCTCGGACTGCCAGATATTGTTTAACAAGTAAATGAAGCATTTCACAAAGATTATTAATAATAAACTACAAACAAATCATGCTCTTTCTTTCACCTTCCTTTTCATAACAGGCTGCAAACTAACTGGAAGAAATCTTCATGAGTTTTGAAAATTGTAGAATATACTTTTGTGTTTGTTTTATTATTATTATTATTATTATTATTGTTTTTGTTATTATTATTATTATTATTATTATTATTATTATTATTATTAGTATTATTTTTGTTGTTATTATTATTATTATTATTTACTAATCCTTTTCTAAATATCAATTTTATCGAGAACAGTTTAGTATGAAAAGAATTATTGCAGTGAATTTGTCTACAGTGTATTAAAAAATGGGTGTTAAAACGTCAATACTCTATTTTGAATTGTCAGGATTAAATTCTATTTTGCTTTCAGTAAGATGTAAGATTCTAAGAATATATAACTTAAGGAAACTAGCGAATGAAGATTCTCTTCAGCAAAATCTTATATCCATCCGCTGGTTTTTTAGAACTAATCCTTACCTATACACATGGGATTGCAACTTGGTATTAGAACAATACAAACGCTAAAAAAACTGTTACCTTAACGAAACGCGTCTCACTTCCTTCGTGGGTCGTTCAGGGACATCAAATCAATCAGAGGAACATCTGAAAGAAACAAAATTGAAAATGGTGAAATTTTTAAACCAAATTTCAGTATCCTTTTCCCTTAGAATTCAGCACAGTCATCAAATACTCCGTATAATGTTGGAACAGGCTGTATATTGTTTGCACGGAGCTGTACATGAGGTCTGAGAGGATATCGCATGGCATGGCTTGAAGGCAAGGGAGAGCCATCACAAGTGCTGACAGGGTGAAGGTGAGTGTCTGTGGACCCGGGTTCCCTAATAGGAAATCGAAGGGATGGGATAAACAGAGGGTCATGAGTACATGGCAGGGGGAGCAATCAACATTACAACTTTTAATGATGTTTATTGATGTCTCTTCTTCATGTTTGCTTCCATCAATACTCGGCTTCTCTCTCTACGCTTTTCTCGGTAAGAACCGGCAGAGGCGAAATCACTTTTCCAAGTACATGAAGTTTGGAGTTTTCGGGACTTATTTGTGAATAAGTAGAGGATTTAAAGAAAATAATATATTTAATACTCTTGTATTATTTTTATTTTGTTGGTGCCCTGAAACTATACATGTTTTAATACTAAAAAGGCATAAGGTTATTTGAAATCTCATATCATTATTCGAAGATTAATTTTGCTTCCATTCTCCAAATATCTTCGAAAAAGAGAGTTTTATAAGTTTTTTGGACAATTTTCAGCATTGCTTTTTTTTCAATCCGTCGACGTTCCCTTTCAAAATTGTTTATAATTGTTCTTTCCCCAAATCTAAATGTTTCTTTTCATTGCCTAATAATTTACTTAAATGCATACTACAATAATTACACAAATTATATTTTTAAATAATCTTAATTGTCTACTTTATATTTTTTCGTTATATACATTGTTATATAAAATTAAACTAAAATACTGTATTTCACTCCAGACTGATTGGCGTAATAGTATTGGAAACTAAATTCTGGGCTGCTAATAACGTTGAACAAATTATTCTCCTTCTAATGTCTTGCCATGACTGTGCCACATTCCATTTACTTGGAAGTATGTTTAGACTAGTTCATAGGATATCCTCGATTCAATATAACATTTCATTGCTGCATAATGGAGAGATGAAAGAACAAAATATACTTTATAACTATACCTCAAAGAACCCCGATATATCGACGCTTTACATCCATAAGGTGGTATATGCATTTGTCAGAAAATTTTATACGCAACATATGGCCTTTTCCTTGTAGACCTATTGAAAAGAAATGACATACAACCATATCGAATACACATCTACATTAAATGTAAATGGTTTTCAACATACAACCTTTTGGGTCAAGATAATTCACATATGAGGAGATACGTTTCAAAACGTGTTAAGTCCACTTTTGTAAATTTTTCAGGAGAGGAGGAAAACTGTTCTAGTGTAAACTAAGGGATGTAAGAACATTTAGTTTTATGCATTATTTTGTGGGGATTTAATTAAGTTAGACGGAAACAAACTTCACAGGATGATAAAGCATACTCGGAAGTCGGAACTACGAAATCATATAGGCCTAAAACTAATTTTCGTCCGTGGGTGGACTTAATACGGTTTGAAACATACCTCCTCATATGTTTGAAGTGAATTGAGCACATAAACTAATTTTCAGTAGAATCAAGTAAAGCGACGAAATATTCCAAATCCTTACTTACAATGACATTTCTATGAACAATAAATAAATAAGAATAAAAAATGTAATGGTCATACTGAGGTTAAAAAGAGTACAGTCTGACCCAGAGAATAAACGTTCGATTGAGTTATCAAAATTATGTAAAATTTGTTTTCCTTCTTTCTCAGAAATTTAATTTTCAATAGTGTGCATCTTACCACAGGTAATCCCACAAGAGCTTACGAGTTTATCCATATATTTACGAGATCGAAGTTCGAGCAAATTTATCTAATAAAACTCATAATCTCGTATTAAGACTTTTCGATGAATATATGTAACGGATTTTGTAAATCATAATTATTTTCTTACTTTGTTGACAATATTCTGTCAGCCGTAAGTTCACGGCATACTAAATGAATGAACAGTTCATGAATCGTTTGAACGAATCGATCCACGTTCTCAATGCTACCAATAATGCGTGCCTCAACATGGATAGCGTCGGCATAGTTGCTTACATCAAATCGCTATAAAAACACACGAACAGATTTGTACCAAATCAAAATTGTACCTAGGTATTCTTAATCAATGGATGTTTATATTATTTCAATTTCCAAACAAGTTATGTTGTATAAAATAATGTGTTTTCATCCTGTTCACTGACAGAATGTGAAGAATTAATCACCACACGTCGATACCTTATGTGTCCAGTAACGACCTGACGTTTTGTCAGATAGAATTTTATTCGTGTTCATAGCAAGGATATCGTGATAGGTCTATATCTCAGGAATTCCTAAACGTTATTGGCCAATAGGCCTATCAAACACGCGGCGTATGAATGGAATAGTCTTATTATGATCATTGCTCTAGCATTTTAAAATAGCTGGCTAATCAAGAAACCGTATTTAAACCTAATTATAATACCAAAAGAAAACTTAAACACAAGTGGTATTCTGCTGGATAATTCTAGGCCAAGAAAAATAATTCCATTTTGAAATTTCATTTCAAAGAAAAGACAATATTACAAGCAGGTATGTACATACTGGTAAGCTGTCTAGTCTTCAATATAAATATCTTTGCAACTCGAAAACAGCGACGAGGACTTAAGTTTCGCGGCATGAAGCGGAACTATGACATGCTTGTCTTTATTACCAATGTAGTGCGATTCTCATTACCTATTTTAAATTTTAAGCTATTCTATTGACCAAGAAAAGTTCAAAGAAGATTATCGGGAAAGTATAAACACTTATTATTAGTTTTATTATTAAACTGTGGATAGTTTCGGAATGTGTACAGAGATATTAATCTGATGTTACGACCTACATTGTTGATTCTATTCTTTCTCGTAATTGGACCTCTTAGAAATGAAGTGACAGTGAAAGTAATCTGTTTCATTTGCATGGAAAACAACTTCCATGATCCATTGACTCAGCAAAGAAGCAACAAACTTTTACTCTATCGTCTATAGACTCAGCAGAATTTCCTCGGATATTCCTTTCTCCATAAAAAGATTCTTTCCCTTGCTCTCCTTCCTTCTACGAAGTTTCCTTCTTTTTAATACTGTAAATATAAGGAAAGTAAACTTTCTGGATTACCTCCCATGACCTTTCCCATGCATTTAGTGAGGAAGTGAACGTCGTTCAGAAATACAAGACCTTGTCCATTTGCAACGTCTCTAAAGCAAATAGTCCAATCTCTCATGTAATAAAAATAATGTATGAGAGAGCCCATACCACTCTGACATGTATCAACCGATGTTTTACTTGAATCCATTGTAGATAGAATGTATTAAGGGGGGCATACAGTTTTCGATGCTGTAAAATAGGTGAAGTTTCATTATTTTTTTCTCAGCAATGAATTTTTCTGTAGCCTTGCAATCTGGCATGCTCTATATTGATCAGTTCTACAGTTAATGCTATTTTCAGAATTAATTTAACTATTACAGTTAATGGGTAATTATCATTACAAAATGGGAGCCAAATTTTGTGCACTGAAGTGCCGTTTCCCTGATAATTTTTATAAATACTAATATTTCTCAGTTATTCTTTTTATATCTATTAAACAACATAATCTAGGATCTTTGGATAATCTTCAGTATAAATATTTTTAAAAAATTCACTTGTTAATTTTTTTAGAAATTTTTACATCAGATATTTTTCGTAAAGAATAAACTATTAAAGTGAAATCAATCATTCTAGATAGTGTTGTTCAGTAATATCAAGTATACTTGCATGCAAAATTTCACTGCAATATGTTAACAAATGTTTGAGTTAAGAGTTAATAGGGAAACGGCACTTCAGTGCATAAAATTTCGCTCCATTTTGTATTGATAATCACTCATTAACTGTAATAGTTCAATTAATTTAGAAAATAGTATGCAATTGTAGAACTAGAGATTATAGAGTATGCCAGATTTCAAGGCTACAGAAGAATTCATTAACGTCGCCTATTTTCCAGCATCGAAATCTGTATGTCCCTCCTTAACAGATGAGTTAGAATAGGTTTGTTCGCAAAGCAAATCCCTAACTGTCAGGGACCACGGCGCATGCGCACATTGTCGGTCTCGCTGCGCAAGGTATGCGCATAATGTAATATATTAGCGTATTGAAAATGTGCGCATGCGTCGCGGTACGTGACAGTACATGATTTAGCTTTGCGAACAGACCTAATATACAATAAAATTGCTTTGTCATACTAGATTTTTTTGGACAGCAGTTAACATTTGTGAATTAATAATAATAAACGTTACTGTAATTAATTACACACCGTAGAGTCAGCCATCTTGCAGTGCGTAGACAATTAACAGCAATTACTGATTTTCTGTTACACTGCTGCCAACATGGAAATGCTTTTCATCCACCAGATATAACGACTTTTGCATTTACCGTGAGAAATTTCACATTTAAATAGGCGTAGTGAATTTTAAATTGTTATTTTTGATCAAACTGAGTCTATTTAATAATCACATGCAAATATTAACTAAATGAGTGTTTTCCATATGACGGATACTAAAATTGGTACAAATGGAGTGGCATAAAGATTTTATAGCCCTCGTGCTACAGTGTGAAACTATTACTTTACTTTTACTAACCGTAAGTAAAAGGACTTCTACTTATAATTCAAGCTGTCTAAGAAATGTATTATCATGCGATCGCCTTATTACTATTATAGGCAATATGGATGAGATTGATTTTGTTCGATCATAATTAAATACCTAAGTTTTGAATATTACTGCACCTAGGAAGTGATAAACCAAAACGTCTCTATCTCGGTGACAGCCATTAGCTTTCTCGTGATTTGCGACAGATGACAGGAGACAACGGCAGGCAGTGAGTAGGGCTTCACTTGAAAATATTAACTTCGAAGCAACGCACATTAAAACACACGAAATGAATTAATTTATTATAATGTTAAAATAAACATGAACAGAATAGACTTTATTTTTAACACAGTATGTTGAGTGTGTAGTCTGATTTACTGCAATTTCTGCTTCTTTCAAGGCATGAGGATTGTTCGTCGTACTAATATTGGATATTGGAACACCTAGTTTGAAATCCATAATTGGAATAAGAACAGTACTTTAATCAAAGGGCAGTAAATGAATGTTTATTATCAGGGCACGGATTTTGATGACACGTTATATTTTAACTGGTACATAATGGACATTGCCTGCTAGTGCAGATACTCTGATCATGACACCTATATTGTAAAACTTGTAATTTTTAAGGTATTTTTGGTCATCTTCTCCCACTTATTTTCAGGTCATTTTAATGTAAGTATCATTGTCAATGTCATAAATTTGGTCGATTTAGGGTCTTTTTTCCCATTTAATATTTTCAGTTTTTTTTTTTTTTAAATTCAAAGTCATTATTTTCTCATCTTGTGTTGTTTCTTGCATTGTATAGAGTTTCAGTGCATTTAGGCCTACTTACATTGAATATTATCGGAACTCTAAATAAGCATAAATAAATAAATTTTCTTGTCATTTTAATTTGGATATGCTGTTTGCTGTTTGCATTTAACCATATGTAATTAACTCATTACAAGCCTATAATTGGGCCAACAACATAAATGTAGAAGAGAAATAAATCTTATACACTAATATTTTCATACAACATTTTTTTAAAATCTTGTTTTAGTTTCAGGGCATTTTTTATTTCTGTAGTTATTTTAGAGATAATTTTTAAGTATTATTATGTCATCAAAATTCAGGCCTTCTTTATTATTAAGGTACTGTTAAATCACATGCAGTAATCCTATTTAGTTTGGTCGAATAAGATTAAAATCATATCTATCGATTTCACTGTAAATTTTCTGTGTTTAGGGGAACAAAATTCTGAGGAAGGAATCAATCCCGAGACATCATGAAGGTACAATATGCAGGAACTGTCATAGCTTATCAAATTATAGTTCCATAAGACACAGAACTGAAATCAGAGTACATCTTAATCCAATGCTTCTTTATGATTTGCGGTTCCGTTTTCGCTACAACTTTAGAATGTCTTAGCTAATGAGAAAACCCAAAGAATATATAAGAGAATTAGAATGTGGATATCTATAGTGTGGAATATAACTTATAATAACTATTCATATTATGTTAACAGCTTGGTCTTTTGGTAGAAACAAATGAAACTATTGAATACCTTGTTTTTGCCTAACGACTACTTTTCTAAAGAAAAAAAACTACTTTTTACCAGAGGAAAATTATTAAGGAATGTTTCCCCTTTGTGGTATTTCAGTCGAGTTATCTGTCTTTCTGGAAATCAAATACAAAGATTATAACGATGACCACCTTCTCCTCGACATCAGACTTTGTCGAAGCAAAAATGATTCCTCCCATTATCGTGTTCTGCTTCTCTAAAATCACTATCTTTAAATTTTTATACTTCATTTTATAAAATGCATAAATATTCCAAAAATATATCTTCACTACAACCTTTCGTATTATTGACAACCATTCTGAGAGAATGACATTAAAAAAAACTCCTATTAAAAACAGTACTATGAATTTTGTAATTTGCTTCAAACATATCACTTATTAAAAGGAGTTTATTTATTCATGAGGCAACAGGATCAAGAAAGGCATATCTAGAATATGAAGGTTTTTGAAAAATAAATTCGATATAATTATATTACCCTTGAGGCAGAAAACGAACCCAAAACAGGTAACAGGGGTTAATAGAACAAATGGATTCTATGGAGGAAAAAAAAGCCTTGAAAATGAATTGCCAGAGCTGAAAACGAATTATTTTAATAGCTTGTCTCTGAAATTCTTGCTGACATAGTTCCTTCATTAACTACCAGTTTATCAGTCGATGTGGCAAGTCACGGCATTAACTAAATGCATGTAGGCCTAACTGCATGAAACATGATATTACACCCGGCGGTGGATTATGTAAATACAGCGTGTGTTCTCGTCAAACATTCCTTGGTAACATTTTAATCCGTTAGAAGTAACAAATTAGCTCCAATTGAATCACCATTTGGGAAAACACCCTATCAATTCGTTATGCACTATTTCATAAATGGTACATAGGCTGTACTACAGATTCGCTTCGTAATTTTAAATATTCCTCTAGTAATGGTGATGTTAGAGTAAATCTAAATGAATGCCTGGAAGAATTTGTAGGCTATGCCTAGCTATAACTGTCAGGACGGAATTAGGTTCAATAATTGGAAATGGATTAAGGTCAATGTCAATGTGTGTTCTAACAAAAACAAATTTGGACAATGTATTTATTTAGCGTGTTTAATGCCTTCATGTTTATCACAGCCTTTATAAATTTTCATTAATAAGGAATACAGCGTATATTAAACATTTTGGCGGGAAATATTTTTTTTGCGGGAATGTATGAGGTAGGAGGTTCTGGAACGCAGTTCACGCAGCTTAGTGTTACATGCTTAGGAGTTATTTGAATGAAGAAATAGAGGCTATAGTCAAGAAAGACTTAATTGACGGCCGTGTACCCGGTACCTTCTCTGATTTTGTTGAGATGGGAATGTCTGGAACGGGGTTCACTGAGTTTCCTTAAGAGAACTAAGGAGTTATTAGAATTAAAGAATATCGCTCATGTGAAAAAATCCGTCATTAACGGTCATGTGATCGGTATGTTGACCACATGCCCCAATCCTTCCATTTGCAATGAAGTTCTGAGACGGAACTAGATGATGAAATACTCGGCCCTATTTCTATAGAATCTATGGTCTCTTCATTGCAGAAATTGATAAAGAGAAGGGATCTATACTTCATGGTAACAGTGCTTTATTATACACGAGAGTGAAGACTGGAATGAAATGAAAATCTACTGTAAGGCATAAAGAATTACGAGAAAGTGTTTGAAGAGGAATGGCCTGAGAGATTCTGAACAAACAGGTGTTAACCAAATTGGAAAGCTTCATTGTAACTCTCTTAAGATTTCGTACAACCTGGAGTTTCCGTATACTTCCGTTTTTCATAATGCCGGTTCTCATTTCTTGTTTTATTTCTTTTCATTTATTCTGAGCGCTTAACCCCCCTTCTCTCTCTATGCCGTAAACGTGTTCACCTCTCTTGCCTGAGTACCCATGTTTTTCTTCCTGTTCCTTTGCAATAACAACTAAATTCCCTAGCCTACCCTAATGGAAAATAAGGCACTGCCTTTTAAGAACCAATTCTATCCTACGTGTACTGGGAACATATGAAGGAAATAAGATCCTGGCTGCCGCTATGTCTTACCAGGACGCCAAGAATGATTGCCCCCTCCTCCACTCTTATAATATTGCCAAGTGGTGTAGAAACTAGAGGATTTTGCGTCTCGGAGAGTGAAGAAAAAGTAAGAAAAGGAACGGTGCTGTTGGAAATAGTTACGTTCGTTTAGAGTACAAATTAATTCCGTAAGAAAGCAGGAGATCTTAGAAAAGTAATGAACAGACAGAAACTTGTTTCTTTCCTGGAAAAATATCCGTCAGCATCTCGCTACATGTTCTCCATGCGTTAAATATTTAAAGCGGAAGGCGTATTGAGCTCTTCACCTGTAGGCCTACTGTAGCAACACATCGAGTCCCGAATCCTAAAGTTTTTCTTTATTTCTACGTTGAACTCTTTCAAATCTCACCTTTTAAAAACTTCCAAAGTTCTAGTCATTCATTCCATGGGATATCTATGTACCGGTACATATATTTATTTAATGCAATATTGGCAAAGACACGGTGGTAATAATAATAATTACTACAAAACCTACAAGATTAACCACACATAACACTATAATTAACTATAATTACCACTATAATATTGCATTCTTTGTTTACGTCACCAACAACTAACCCTAGGACTCAGAAGTTGAAAAAAGAGCAACCCTTTATTTTTACTCTTGTTTTTTTTATTATTTTTGCAGACCCATCTCTTATTTATTTATTATCTCTTCAATACTGTACAAAATAATACCGTAGAACCCTAATTTTCTTTTTCACATTATTTATTAGACTGTAATAAATGAAATTATTAGAATGGACTTGACAGAACCGAAATGAGAGAAGTAAAAACCAAAAAGGAAAATAACAAGTCGGGCAACATATCCTAAAGTTCACAAACTCAGTTCGAAAAGAATGGGAAAACAATAAAATAATATCTTTCCTCACTTAAAGTGATTTCGTTTGTTGAGTTAAATGAACTACCTCCTTTCGGAGTCCGTGAAACGGAAAAAAGATAAAAATCTTAGGTTTAATTCTGAGTAACACTACCTCTAGTTATCACTAATATTATAAATTAAAATGATGGTGATGATAATAATAATACTAATAATAATACTAATAATAATAGTAGTAGTAATTGTTGTAGGTAAAAATTAAAGAATCTTCATTTATATTTAACATTTTCCGATTTATTAAATAAATTTTGTCCACGTCCGTTCTTTGTTTTTTTTAATTTTCATAATTGTTCAATTATCCTAACATAATTATCTCCGTATTCAAAATTTTATGTTGGTTCAAGCCTTGTTTTTGCGTATGCTTTTAACAGTACGACTAGTCTTGATTTCGCACGTTTTGATTCAAGCAGTTCCCATCCTAATGTCTTAACACTGTATCTTCGTCGTGTCCCTTTCTATTAGATGCTGTAAGTTGGATCTTTTCTATTGCATTAAATTGATATTATGACCAACAGAGTGTCTCAAAATTATGTGTATACTCTATGAAACACCATTCCTCAGCAAATAAATGAGACAGAAATACAAACACTGTATTTGAAATAAAACGCAGAGCGTCTATTATAATAAAGGAGTTTTCAGTGATAAAATGATTGATCAGGTTTCTGCGAAGAAGTATCGTCAATAACGAATTGAGTAAAATTATTCTCTTAATTTACTAACGTTGACAGAATGTCAGATCCGCAAGTACACTCCACTCTGTTAAGAAAGGGAATGAACAAATCATGAAAAAGTTTTGAATTGTGTCAATGGTTTTCTGCTTTAAGGAAAAATGTTTCGTTGGATTTCAAAGCTATAGATCATCCAGAAAAGTTCCACCAGTCTTTACGAAAAATCGTAATTATAGGAAGAACGCATACGGTCAGAAAAAATTAAATGGGGAATACCGTATTCTGTTTCCTGGATTTAAAGAGACCACTGTTAGTTTTTAACCTGAGTTGGATGTGAGGAATAAATCTATAATGCTACATCTGGAACATTACTTTATACTGGTCGGAAACGTGGACAGGAAGGAAAATAAAGAAGTACCTGGAAAGTTTTGAAATGTGATACTGAAGATGATGGAAAAAATAACATGGACGGACAAAATGAAAAACGAAATCCTGAGAAGGCTAAACGAGAACAGATATATCCTGAACACAGTTTTCGTAGGAAAGCAAACTGGATAGCTCTCATCTTGAGAAGGAATTGTATGTTGCATGACGTTATCGAAGAGAAGTTCAAGGGAACGCTAAACTTTGGGAGGATAATCCACCTGCTTCATGATTTAAAAGAGAAAACATAATACTGGTTTCTAAAATAGAAAGCCAAGGATAGGAGGAGTTGCTACGAGCAAAATTTGCAGACCAAGTTCAGGGACCTGCTCATGGGCATGATAATGATGATGATGATGATTATAATGATAATAATAATATTAATTTAAAAATTATGTCTATAGTTTATTGAATTTTTCGACTAAACGACCACTAATAACTTGAGTATACACACTTTTCCAAAAATAATGATAGAGTAGCTTTGAGATGCGCAAGTTTGCATAGACTTTATACTGTGTTTTTGTACCGGATATATATTGTGACTGATATCTACATTAAAAGTGTTTACATCACAAAGCTACTCTATCGTTATTTTTTGAAAAATATGAAGATCCCATCAGAACAAACCTTAGCTATTCCCCCACACAATACTGTATTTTATTCTTCATCCTTCACTGTCGGGACAGCTCGTCTGTGGAATTCCTTACCTGAGAATATAAAAGGCTACCGAACACTCAGAACGTTCAACATGAAGTTAGTTGATCGCTTGACCACCAACCATTAACATTTATATCATATACTACTTTCATGTTGAAATTGTTGCTTTTATATTAGTTTCATTTATTTTTATTTTACTTTTCTTCTTTTTCTACCTATTATTATTATTTTTCTCTCTAATTTGTTCTACTTACAATGTTGAATTTCCATTATTAGTCTATAATTTAATATAGTTTTAATTATAGTTTTCACTAACATAATCTACATCTATATAATATAATCATGTTTCTCTTTTTAATTTTATTATTATTTATTCTTAATTAGATTATTTGGTAAGGTTTGAATGTATCCACCTCTGGTTAGTGGAAGAGAAGGCCTTAAGGCCTTAACTACACCAGAGGGGAAAATAAATAAATAAATAAATATAATAAAAATAATAAAGTTATTAAAGGCCGTTTGGGGAGAAAATTAAACAAATTTTATACATCAATAGACCACTCAGGAAATAAAATTTATCACAGAATAAAAATAGTGAAAGGAATGGATGTTGGGTGATATCTTGCCCATATCTCTTTAGTATCTAACCCATGGTTCAGACAATGATAATAAATATGATGATAACGATGGTCAGAACGCCAATATTTCAGTTTGGATGAATGATGTTCTAGCAGTCCACGGTATAAACCTTAATACACTACACACAATGCGAAACGAAGACGAGGCATTATACCCGAACGACGAAGGACACCCCTCATCGGTTAGGGGAGAAAGAAATTACAGGGATGAGCAGAAAGAGTCCAAGCCAGTGGCTTAACTTCTGAGCCTCATCAACATTTAACCAATCCCATTTCCCAAACGAGGTGCTTTTCCAGCGAAAAGAATAGCCTTAGCCGGGTAGTAACCACGAATTTTCACCCTCCAGAGATGCCCTCGCTTTCTCCAAGTAAGCGGGGTCAAATATTAATAACCCTAACACTTATACTTCACCAGTTGCGCAGCTCCAACTAAAAGCTTAGTAACGATTTGAAATGAAAATCGTTTATGACGAGAATTGCTTACTATACAAAGGCATTGACTCAGAAACGATGTCTATTATTACATTTTATTGATATTAGCTAAATTATAACGCCTTTAACTAAAGGACTAAATTGTACGTTAAACTTTTTCCTCGTATTCTGTTTTCCTTGCAAACCCAAAACTTAATCATAAGTTATGCCACGAGCTACTTTGAATTCACCGATAGATTCATGAGCGACGTTGTCACAAGGGAATTTGTCTAGGGGAGTTCAAAGTCCGGAGTTACATTTATTAAGACTATTTCCCGGATGAAATGAAATAAATATAAATATTAGAATGCTGATTCCTGAACAGATATAATATTAACTTTCCAGACTAAATATTAATGATCCGTGACAATGGTGATGTATGTATAAGTAACTGCCTAGAGAGTTTCCGACCAGATTAGAAAACACGCCATTATCACTTTGGTAGCAGGTGATAAAGCAAATTCTATAAAGATTGAGTCAGATCTGTGGTAGATATCACTCATTATTATATGTTATTGATCCAAAACGAAATAAATATAAAAATATATATATATATATATATATATATATATATATATATATATATATATACATACGGTATATATACCGTAGTCAACGTAAGGTCACACTCCGTAGGTTTTTGTCTCAGTAGGCTATATTCGCTTCAGTCCCTTCATCCGAGAGTTAATACCAAACTTTTAACTGTCAAAAAGTGCTTATTTTTAACAACTTACTTCTCTAGTTACTTACTTACTCAATGGCAATAGACAAAACCTAAGCAACCTAAAGGATTGTCAACTACCTTATGGAACCCGCAGGTTTGTTTCCCCCCCTTACATGAGCCTGCCATTGAACCCTACTCTGTACTAACTCCATCCCTTGCAAATCCTACTTCCTTGAAATCTATCCCAATAATGCCCTCCCACCTATGTCTACGTCTTCGTACTGGTCTCTTCATTTCGGGTTTCGCAATCAATACTTTTGAGTTGTCTTTTCTCCCCATGCACGCAACATGTCCAACCCATTTCATTCTCCGCGATTTAATAACCATTACTATCTTCGTTGTAGAATACAGGTTATGAAGCTCGTCATTATGCATTGAAGAATACAAGTTTTGAATCCAGGAAGAAAGCGAGTTCCTGTTTAATAATTAAAGTCCATATGTTACCGGTACCCTGCTTCTCCCGTTATTTATTCTGTTTGCTAATTCAATATTATGTGCATATATAGTATATATATAGCATAGTCTCTATTTTTGTATAGTATAGACAGGCGTAAGATATATAGGTTATGTGCATTATACAAAGCTTATCATGGTTCTAGGGCATGGAGGGACGTTGGGATAAGACTGGAAAAACCATCATATTATGGAAGAGGTGACCGTTCCCTCAAAATCAAGGGTAGAAGGTATAGAACAGATGTTGGAAAGTTTTCCTTTGTAAATAGAACCATTGGGGAATGGAATGATTTGCCTGTAGCAGCTTTTCAGGGAAAACCCCCCTCCCTGAAGAAATTTAAGAATCACTTAAGGTCTTTGTGTACTAAGTAATGCTAGTCTACCTTCTATGTAATGTTTTTTTTTTGTTTTTGTTTTGTTTTGTTTTTATTGTTTTTATGAAATGTTATTTGTTCATGTGATGTTCCTTGAAATGTGTATGTTACTCGTTAATGTGTTAATATTTATAGTTTTAGTTGTAGTTTGTTGTATTAGGAATCGCTGCCACCGGGTAATAACCCAATTGCATTGAATAAATACATACATACATACATACATATATACCTAAAATAAAAACTTCAGAGATTTTTCGTATGAAATCAAAAATGAAATTTTTCGTCAATTATTATGCTACTATGAAGTACTTTAGTCTGCTGGAACAATTAATCTTGAAAATTTCTATATTCATATGGTTGAAATTTGAAGTTGGTTTATAGTTTTGAAACAAAGAATTGTTTACAATTTTTCCACATTATTTTTTATTAAAGATGTCACCCGAATGAGGATATGCTCGTGGTTGGAAGTAGTCCAGGAATGGATTAAATAAAATAACAAAGAACTAATTATTTTAAATACAAACATAAAATACATTTAATTACCATTGATTTATAGTATTAATAGGAAGGATTTTTTTAAAAGAAGAAACATGAAAAATAAATAAATATTTACATCATACTTTTCACTATTTTCTTAAATTAGTGTTAAGAAAAAAATGGTCTGTATTCTCAATAGAGAAAAAGAATACTGTTTCCAAAATGCCGTAACTTGAAACAGCGCTCAAAGTCCGTTTTTATAGTAGACAATCTAAGAATCTAATATTCAACCGATACATCGGAGGATGCAGGAAGGAAATGACGTCAGAGTTTAACTAGGATATAGTCCAGCATACGTGGCGCTGAAGCCGCGGAGGAAATGTTGATACCTATCCATTTTATTCAAAGCAATGGAATGCGAATGAACTGAATTCGGCTTTTGTTATTCCACAATTGAAAAGCGGTGCTTCATACGTTACGGTTGCATACCATTCAATACCTTTGCGGATCCTCTGCTTTTTTTGTCTACTTTTATCATTTTCCGTTAACAATGCGGAATTGTAGCCTGCAAGCGGCCCGGGAGTAACACATAAACATACCCTTAGGATAGACTCATTATTTTTAGTACCAGTACCATTATCATCGTTTTAATCAATATCACTTTCAGCGCATTACCACCACCAAAACAGACCTTTTTTTATTTTGTTACCTTTCATTTAAGGTGATCGTCTAGAAGTATGCCCAGGAATTTGCAAGAACGGGTTGAATGTATATTTTTTTGCATTATCATACTGGACTGAAAACTGAGTAAAATTTACATGATTTTTAAATAACAAGCAGACAGTTTTATCAACAATTACAGTCAAATTATTTTTACTACACCAATCTCTAAATGCTTTGACAGCTTTTGAAATGTTAGAATTCAGGACATTCGCATCTTCACCTGTTATGATAAGCATAGGCGTACCGAGGGGGGGGGGGTTTGGGGGTTTGAACCCCCCATTGATTAAAAAAAGGAAAATTGTATAATTTTTTTAAGTCTGCCCATAAATTACTTAATACAAGTATAAAGCGTGGGAAGCTTAAAACTCGTTATTTTGCGTCTTAATTTAAAAAAAAATTCCGGGGGATATCCCCCGGAAGCTTAAAACTCGTTATTTTGCATCTTAACTTTTAAAATTTTCCGGGGGAGGACCCCCGGACCCCCCTCTCCCTGGGGGGTATTCCTTTATAACCCCCCCCCATATGGTCGGCCTGGTTACGCCTATGATGATAAGAGTAGTGTCATCAGCGTACATAGTTATGTTATCATAGGTAATCCCACGAGAGTTGACAAGTTTAATCTGATGTAACTCGTCAACTCGAGTTGGATTTATTAAGACTATTCCACGAATAGGCCTAAAAATGTAGCGGATTATACAAATAATAATTACTTCCGTGCTTTGTTGTATCAAAATAAAACTAAAAGTTACGATATCACGGCATACTATGAATCAACCATCCATGAATGTTGTGACAGTGCTGCCAATAGTGCTTATAAGACATAGTTAACTTCATTCAGATAAACTAACAGCAGAATAGAATAAAAGCACACTAACTGGCTTGCACCGAATCGAAATTATGTTTCAATCAATGTACATTTCTATTATTTCAATTTACAAACAAGTTATGATGTATAAAGTAATCTGTTTTCGTGCCGCTTAGTGGCAGCAATCACTGCACACTGATACTTACATGTCCAGTAACGAGCACACGATTTTACCCCGATAAAACGGCCTCCTCGCGATCCCTACAAGAATATTGTAAGATAAACGGCCGTGATTGGTCTATATCCGAAAAATTGTTTAATGTTATTGGTCAATATCAAACACGCGGCGTATGAGTGGAATAGTCAGTATAAACATTATGGTACATAAAATTTCTTGGTAATTATAGGGTTAAATTAAGGGTAATTATAGGTAATCCTGAATTTACTTTATACTGGATGGAAAAACTGAAAAAATGAACCTCACCAGTGGTATTAGAACATTCCTTGTGCAAAATTTCATTACCAGCTAACCAGCACAAGCATTACTGCCTTTGAAAATAGTTTTAATTCCTGTTTCCAGGGTTTTGAAGCCATGACTCGTGTTTGTCGTGTCGCTGAGTTTATCTGTCTGTTTTGAAGCTTCTCTCCTCATTTTCATTGGGGTTGTCAAAGGAACGGTATTTCCACACTCCTCCTAGATAGCGAGGAGAGTTGGGAATACCAATATGAGCAAGCAAGCACCTTATCTGCTGTGTCTCTTTCTTAAAGGACTCAGGAAAAGCAGTGGAGCATTCAAAACCCGGCCATGCTTACTTCCACTTCTGCCTTCTTCAATGATTGAGGTCTGTGGTCCTTCAGAATCCCTCTTACGCTCTTCTCGTTCTCCTTTTGTGGTTATTTTTCTTGCTTCTATGTCTTGTTCGTAACATCCTTTTTCATTTTAAATTTAAAATCTGTGTTTACTTCACGTCTTTTACTGTTTTCACTTTTTTCAACTTTATCTCTTTGTATTAATCGTTTTATTTTCAATAAATGTCTTACCTGCGAAATGGTGAGTAATCCAATATGATATTTTGATAAACGAAATATTTTATATTGTTCTATTTATTTGTTGGTTTATTTACATGGAATGCATTATACCATAAACATAAATTAACTACCCACTTGAGGAAGATACTCGTGTTCGGATACAGTTCGGGTATTTTAACATACATTTCTTAATAAGACAACCTATAATATCTTAAAATTTAGATTCTAGAATATTGAAGCCCGCAAAGTGGGAGAAGTTTAAACAAATGTAGTAAAAATAATTAATTACCCATTTAAATATCATAATATTAACAGAATGAAATAAATCTTTACATATGAAATAATATACTTAAGAATCGATTTGAATTTTTATTATTCCTAATTGCTGATTGTGGATGTGACCTAATTATGGAGTTATAGAGACTTGGACCATAGGCCTAATAATGGCTATGTTAAGAGTCGGCAGATGTAAAATATGTATGCTCTATTAAAGGCAAAGTTTTGTTTCTGCTTGTAATTTAGGTATGTCGATCAGATACATGAAAGTTTCGATATTTGTGAAAATATTTCATAAGTGTAAACTAACAAGTCTCTTCTATTGTCACAAGATTAAATTCAGGAAAGAACATTTCTCTTGGGTAGTCTATAGGTTTTTTAAGCAAAATTATGTTATTCTTTTCTTATTATTTCTAGATCCAAAGGAGTGAATACAGAAATGCCACTTCCTCCCCAACCGATGATACCGTAATGGATGACAGGTTGTTTTAGTGCTGAGTAAACTATTCACAAGACTTCATTTAGTAAATAATGACTTCTGTTGACCAATTAGTACAATGTTTTCTGTAGTCTCGTACATATAAATATGCTATGTTTTCGATTTTAAGATGAATGATTCAAATTTTCATTCACAATTTTACCCTTAACCCCGGACGTAATCATTTTGTTACAATAACATGGACATGAGATCTGTGTGACCATCCATAGTTATAGGGGCTTTTAAGAATGATGGGAAGAAACTTACAAAATATGATTGCTAGTTATTATTCTTTCTTTCTTTCTTTCTTTACCGTAGTTTCACCTCTCCCTTTTAGGATTTAAGCGACCCAAGCCGCCCGGGCCAGTTATTATTCAAGAAAATTTATCCTTAAATTTTTAATTAACGAAAAAATAATCTTACACAATTTTTGGGACGTTTTAGGACATAAGCCTACATCTGAGTTAGTGCATCACACATGCATTGAAAGCACAGTTATGAAGATAAGATTAACCAAACAGGGATGCGAAAATGGCAGAAGGATCTCAGAAGCGGAATTATCTAATGAAGAAAGCTGTGGCGGTGAACACGACAATGTTAAGTGCTTCATTGCCAAAAGTGGCATGATCAACTGACTCACCATAAGTGTTTCGGATGATGCAGCAAATGAACATGAATTTCAAAAAGCCATGGTAAATGGGTTTTGTGATTGTGGTTCTGTTATTATTTTTGTGGTTGGTAGGATTGATGGTTGTAATTGATTTATGCGGTTGTAATTGGTTTTGCCTGGAAGATATTTAATATAATTCTGTAATTTTCACGTTCAGTGGTAGTAATAGTTAGAGTTAATACTTCTTTGGAGTCTACGCGGACCCCGCTTATTAATTGAAGGAGGCTAAAGAGTTAAGCAGTACAGAGATTATTTTAAAAAGCTTGGATTCACTTATCATTTGCTTTATATTGATACAAGTTTTCCCGCTCGTTATTACAGGGTTAGGTCTTGGTCAGTACATATTTTACTGAAGTTAATAATAAATTAATAGTGGTTTTTTCGTGGAGAGGTTCGTTTTGCAATTTTATATTGGAACAAAGATGTGTCTGATTTTTGCATAGAATATAATTTTGAATTTAGGAACCGATAATTATACTGTAAATAAATAAGAAATCTCATTTAGAAATGCCGTTTTACAGAGGTTATGAATGTTACCAACAATACTGAAACCGATGCAGAGGTTCGAATATGCATGTAAAGAAATGTTGAGGTCATATGAAATTGAAAGTTTCTTTATATTGAATATTAATATTGTTTGTTCTTATTAAAATTACTAAATAGTGCCAAATACGATTTCTCCTGCGGAATTTCAAGATCTGGTAACATCACATTATTTCGAAAAGACAAATCTCCTGATACTTGTGAACCAAGAATTTTATGATATTGTATTTTTATAACATTTATCATGTATCGTCTCAGTTTTTAATTTCACAAATAGGGATCTTATTCCAATTTTTGTCTCTACTTACGGGAAGTGGTACAACCTATCTTATCAATGATAAAATATGTTATCAGCATCCGCAGTTTTAACTCTATCTACAAGATCACTGAAAGGTATATTTTATCTTTAGGTTCATGTTTGCTCCAATTCTTCCACTGAGGTGGAAACCAGTAGAAATAAAAGTAGGAAAAGCTCACTGTGTGTTCATGCGCCCTTAAAAACTTGTGTCGAATCTTCGGCCAGGAAGTGCAAAAGTTTGCAGTTATCAGATCATGTTAATAGTTATTAAAAGGATATTACAAATAAACATTTCATAGCCTTGAAAATGTAAAATATAAAATCCAGTCATTTAGTAATGTTACTCGACGTTCGTGGGATTAAAATTACCGGATAACTCTATTTACGGAAACGTATAGCCTTACCTATTGACATCCCCTCCTTAAGGAGGGCGTGACCGTAGAAGCCGACTTGAAAGTACTCTTTGGGGAGGGGGAAATAATTATAATATAGGATTATTAGCAGTTAGAAATAAACAACAAATAAACATCCATTCGCGAGCGGAAGTTCGCTAAATTGGGACGACGTTTTGAACGGTTCGCGAAAGGTTTGGCAAGCAGATATATACGCACCTTTACAGAAGGTGTAACGGATTTTAAAATTTTCATTTTGTATCATACTAATTCTATTTGGTAACCGTATACGAAATATTATTATCTAAAATGGGGTTTTTAGCACTGAGCAAATTTTACTTAATTTGTCTTGTGTTCGAAGTTTTATTTTTATTCCAAGCTGCTTAAGGAATACATTATTTAAAAAATTCACGTACATGTAAGAAACCCTAAACCAGCGTTTTTTTGTTTGTTTGTTTGTTTGTTTGTTTTTTTTTTTTTTTTTTTTTTTTTTTTTTTTTTTTTTTTTTTTTTTTTTTTTTTTTTTTTTAAAGCTCGGAAGCCCCGATGCAACCGAGGACGATCACAAGGTAACAATGCTATTAAATTAGGCCCCTGTTGTTTCTTCGACTCGTTAAGCTTGACTACCCCGAACACTTCAAGCAAATATTGTAATGAAATTGTAGCTTAGTATTATTCGGCACTGGTTTTGGTAATGTGGAGCAAACACCAGCAGATGTTCCAGCATGTCTTCCATAAAGATGTTTACACTCCTGTCTCCAGACAGGCTGCTTCTTTGTTTTTCTGCCCCACATTGCAATTCCGGAACATCTGAACTCTGTGCGAAATAAGCAATTTCTTGCGAAAATAATGGAAAAGATGCCTGAAGAAATCAATATGACGCAAGCAACTTTTGCCTTATTACTGACTCATCAATGCATTTTGCATGTTTCATATTTGTAGTGCACACCGTTGTTATATTAAATAGCTATTTAAACTTCTTAAGTGAGTGGCCAATTTCTTCAAAACTATTTAGTTTATGTACACTAAATTAAACTAAAATTCTTAACACTGGATTTTAAATAATATTTTAAGTTAATGTACACATGGGCGTTTATTTGTCTCTAAATATTGCAAGTTTAGACTGGCCTAATAGCCCTAACTGATAATTAGACTTGTTGAAATCTTGTCAGATACGCTTATGTCTTTCTATAATGAACGATGAACAAACGTAATCCACTAAAGTAATAATATATTTGACGAACTTAACTATCATAGCAAATAATAAAATTGGTATTTTAAATGGTGTTTTCTACAACCTGGTTTATTATCTAGCAACAAATTAGAGTCATTTACTCCTCGAGTAAATAAAATCTAGGGAGTCTTAAAAGGCTGAGGAACTTAACCCAAATTGGAAATACCGGCTATAAGAAAAAATTTCATTGGAAAGCGATTGGCAAATTATCTTATTCTCCTTCTTGTGGCAGCACAGCCATGGGGTAGATTAAACTTCTAACAACCTTATGTTGTAATTTCTTTAAATTCTCTGAAATTCTCCAGGAATATCCAGAAACCTTACAGCCTATCTAGAACACTTTGTAATACCTACACTTTACTTTATTAAGTATTTCTTAAATTTCGTATTTAATTTCCTGTTAGACCAGTTTATCGCATTCGTGTTAAAACGTACCGTGGCAGATCTTACGCTTTACAATATTAACACTAGGGGACCGCACTGGTCATTCTGACCGCTAAAAATTTTTGAAGTTCTTATAACTTGGGATGTATGCTGATTTCTCGCGAATTTTAACAAATTAAACTGAATATTCTTATTTTAAAAGCACATAATTTTGCCACAAATCTTAATCAAATATTAAACATTTTTTTTTTACCTTGAAGGACCGTAGATTGCCATTTTGACCGGTACGATATTACGAACGGTGATCACCGCGCTTAACAACATGTTCTTTTTTAATGACTTGCTGGGTATAAGTTCTTTGTTCGAGTCGCATTTTCCGTTTATTTTTTATCAGATGTCTTGGTTTTTATCACGTCGGAATTATCATCGAAATGATAGTTGATTAACACATAGAATATGTAATTTTAACATTTTGTTCTATCATACAGTCCTATAGTCAATAGCAGCCGGTAATGGTCATACAACGTTAATCAATGTTAAAACAATGATCGTTTAAATGACTTTCTCTAACATAAATTTGGATTTTCGGAATTCCTCGCTTAATATAATCAATTACGTCGCTCAGAGATGCTTTGAGAGCGGTCCTACTAGAAAGACGTCCGCCATCGGTGAGGAGGAGAGTGAGTTGAAGGGAAATCTACCATTACATTGCATTGCATTGCGTTGGACAGTGCCAAGAGGACGGTCAAACGTCTTGCTAGCCAGCCAACTCTCTACTTAAAGCGTTTCCTCACCTAAAGCTCAGCTGGGCCTTCGTTTCCCCGTAAATACTTATACTGTTACTTATGGAACACGTGGTAAGTCGACAGAGTACCTCTAATATCTTTTCGGTGTATTTTAAACATATCTTGCGGACGCAATTCACAAAATTTCATACACGGGAACAAATATTATTCAGTGATTATAAGCCTATGTAATGAGTAGACCTGGGATTTTAAGGCAAATGCCTATTTTGTTCCTTATGAAATAACATGAAATTTTTTTAATATGTTGACATTTCATGATATATCACTAAAATTTATAGAGTTTTATAGTGCCCTAAAATGCCTATTTAGACCTTTGGAACCTATTTTTAATATTTTAGTGCCTAAAATGCCTATTTTGTACATTTAAAATAAAACCCAACTTCTGTAACTTTTACAATCATTTAGTGGACATCCCTGAATGAAGAGCAGAACAGCAGAGGGTGGGTTTTTCACAGAAACCTGATTTTCCCAAACAATTGTCGCCGAAGGAATGCTGACTGACGGGGGAGGATTCGCTCAAAACAACAAGTAGCAGGTATATATAGTAAGAAGGGACATACTGTCTCAATTTTTCATAAAATCCAAAACTGTTTTTGTTAATTGTATTTTTAATTCTGTCTCAATTTTGCAATTATTTCGGTTGAGAGTAGGTGTACAGTAAAAAAAAGATCACGTTACAGTTGAAGAGCATATTGTCGTATTCTAAAGTCTATTTTCTGTCTATGTACACATTTTTAAAGCTTATTTTAAGTGCCTACTTTCTCTTTTAAAAGCCTATTTAATTGTTTTAAAAGCCTATTTTAGGTGCCTAAAACTAATTTTTTTAGAGCCTAAAATCCCAGGTCTAGTATGAGGAAGGAATGCCAAAATATACACCAGGTCGGTAACACAAAGACTTCCTAGTACTTGAACGAGGAAGTCTGTAGGGATATTTGTTGGATTTAAATATACGTATTAATGTCAGTCAACATTACTTCCCCTAACGTGAGTATATGCATCGGAAAAGTAGTTGTAAGGTGCATTTTCCCCTCAGGCTGGCTCCTGTCAACTCACTGCTCCCTTTAACGTCGCTTCTCCCCTTTCATATCTTAATTTGATTAAATCTTGAAGTACATTTCAAGCTTCTTGTTCACATCCTCATTAATCAATGAGAATTAACAGAAAGCTGGCCGTCCAGGTAAATATGCTTCCCTTTCAGCTTGGGGACGGGACGGGATACACTGCCAGCTAAAACTCACAACAGTTTGGAGTTTATGTACGCTTTTAAAAGCATTAATTTAATTTAGGTTCGACTTGACAGACATTAAAATTATGTCGTGTATAAAATAATTCCATCTATTCCCTCGTATAAAGTATTCTTGTTAAAATATCAGCTCATAGCTTTGTCATATCTAAAATTTATACTTGTCAATATTATAAAACGTAACGAAAAACTATAGCTGTCGATTTTATAAGAAACCTTTCGTATTTTATAAAATTGACAGCTATAGTTTTTAGTTATGTTTTGTAATATTGACAAGTATAAAACAATATTATAAACAATATTATTTATTATATTATAAAACAATATAAATTTTAGATATTGTCATATCTAAAATTTATACTTGTCAATATTATAAAACATAACTAAAACCCAACTGGTTTAAAGAAACTGAAAAAGACCTAGTCGAGTTAAAAATTACAGAAAATTCACTACTCGATCGAACGGCTAAAATAATAACTAAAGACGAAAATACAAGGTTCCAAGACAGGTCGACACTGAAGTCCAAACCTATTATCTCTAAAGAAGAGAGGAAAAGATCAGAAAGAATGAAGAAATACAGGGCACTTAGGAAGGAACAACACACAAATAAATTACGTACTCCAAAGAGGGTGAAACGAAAGAAGAAGAAAACATAACTAAAAACTATAGCTGTCAATTTTATAAGAAAACTTTCGTATTTTATAAAATTGTCAGCTATATTGTCATATCTAAAATTTATACTTGTCAATATTATAAACATAACTAAAAACTATAGCTGTCAATTTTATAAAAAAAATTGTATTTTATAATATTTACAGCTATAGTTTTTAGTTATGTTTTATATTATTGACAAGTATAAATTTTAGATATGACAAAGCTATGAGCTGATATTTTAACAAGAATATTTTATACGAGGGAATAGGTGGAATTATTTTATACACTACATACAAATCCCTCGTAGGAGAAAAACAATATTCGAAATTTATCAACACGTATTAAATGTAGCCGGAATCTTAATGAGCAATGTTCATTTCTTACAAGGATATACATGTCGCCTTATTTAAGTGGTTTCTAATCTATTCGGATTTTCAGACACTAGACTATACCGATTGTTTATCAATAATGACAAAACAGTCTTTAACAGACTCAAACAATGTTATAGTTCAGTGTATCGAAGACTTGGCCCTATATGAAAACAGTTTGCCTATATGAAAACAGTGTTAAAAAATACTATACAAAGAAAGTGGACACCCTTGAAAGAAGTTGGAGAATCCTGCTATTAACAGTGTGCGTGAAGACACGATTCAGAAGTGTTACTGGAGCCAAGTTAAAAATGGTAACTGGGCAAGTAGAAAACACAATGACGCGAGCCAATTTCTTTTATCACTCATAAAATTTGATCACTTTGATTAAGATTGGTCTGGTGTAATTTCGTTTTGTTTTTTGTTGGTTTGATATGAGAATATTATAGGAGAAAAAATCCCTTTTTTTTCTCCTATAATATTATCATGTAATGTCGAACAGAGACAATAATCTGTGGTTCATGAACGCTTATATATCTGGTTTGATATGTTTTGGTTTTTATTAGGACGGGTGTGGTACCAGTTTGGTTTAGTTTCGGTTTATTTCGTTTTGATTGGTTTGCTTTAGTTTGTTACGTTATTGTGCTGTATGATATTCTTTATTTGGTACAGTTTAGTATGGTTTGTTTTGATTTTTTAAATATATTTTTTGATTTGGTTTGGATTAGTTTGTTTCGCATTAGACGTTCTATCTTGTTTGAACTACTGGTATATTAAATCTCCAGTTTTTAAACTCTTGTAATGTCTGCAATGTAACATTCCGGAGTTCCGTTACCAATTTCTTTTGTTGCTGACATTTTTTATCGAGACACATTGTGAGGTTTGCATAATTTTTGTTTGATTGTCTGCAATCTATGTTTTAATTAAACCAACATTTGCCTGATTCGGTCAGAAATATAATTAATATGTACCGCATGAATGTAGATTTTTATGAAGACTAATCCATTCTTACGCAGCGTATTTGATATTGACTAATAACGTTTAGCAATGAATCGGATATGGACCAATCACGACCGTTTATTTTATATGCTTACAAGGGACGCAAGGATGCAGTTTTATCTGATAAAACGTCAGCTCGTTACTGGATTTGTCAAGGCATCAATATGCGTTCATTAACACGAGAAATCTCAGTAGTGTTGCCAGTGAATAAGATAAAAATATATTATTTTATACAACATAACTTATTTGGAAACTTGAATTTTTTTACACATAACTTATTATTTTTATTTTTATTTTAAAATTACATAAAGTTACATAAATACATAAATATATAAGGTCCTGAAACCCCGAAAGAGCAGAAGCTCATGCTCGGGGGCAGTTCCATGCTTTATTTACATGTTTTGCATGTTTAATTTAAATGTGCATTCATTAAAAACAATTCCTATTCGCTTCTTCCAAGTTCGCGTATATTTACCCTATTACTTCTGATGTTAGTTTATCTTAATTAGGTTAATTATTTCTCTTACAAACTCTTGGTAATATTGGTTAGTATCTAGTAGACATTCGATAATCGATTTCTCTTCCTTTTCGTGTGTCGTGATCTGACAGCTGAAAGTTGATTTCAAACAACAGAAATAAGAAAGTAATTATTACTTATATAATCTGATACATTATATTCATGGGATAATATTTATACCAGATTACGAGTATCACCATAAATTCGTTCGTGCTTCGTACACCAACGATTACTTCGTGAACTTTGGTGGAATTACCAGTGATAATTCCCAGAAAATGCAAGATATGTATCACTCGTTTTATTAATTAGTTTTAAGGACCTTAAGTAACTTAAACAGTTTATACAGTGATTAACTTCCTATCATTCCGTGGAATTAATTTTCTTGGGAATCATTTTCGTATACTATAATTATTTCATATTAATTTAACCCCTATTTTTATCGACCTTTTCTTACTCTTGTATCTATGATTTTGTTTTGTTTACAATTAAGTTCAAACTGAAAAGTAAAACATACACGCCATTAGTTGAACAATGATTTCCTCTATGGGATGGGTCTCCGCAGAGTGGCATGAAAATAAAACTTAATTAATAAATATAACAATGTGGGCACGATCACGCTCCAAGTACTTTTATTTTTATACATACCGCTCACAATCGACTTAACAAAAGTAGAGTTTCCTTAAATGAAAAAAACTTGATGTACGTGGAAGTACTTTATTTAATTTTAATAATCAAACGATATGAAAAAATACCTATAAATAACTCTTCTTCGTTATTTTTTTATAATATGCATCTTTTACAGTAGGATCTTTTTTACCATCACAGAATGGATTAATTTTTTTTCTTAAGGAGGATTCCATGAGGTATTCTAAAAGTTAAGACTTGACGAATATTTATTAAATAATGACAAAAGGGTAATGAAGAAGATTAGTGGATAGATATTGATGTAGCTGTGCAATCCCACAGATTATAAAAATTGAAGGTTTGTGTTTTGCTTCTTTCACAAGAAAACACTGTCTTAAGTACTCATTTAGAAGAGAAAATATTGGTTTAGGGAATTATTGCTAACTTTTCGCATTACTGCATATCTCGTGAATCAGAGAAAAATCCGATATAAGAAAATATACATATGTAGAACTTCAAAAATAGCAAGTGTTTATCGTCACACTTTTATCGTTTTATTTTAGTTACTTTCATTTTTAGCATCTGTTTCTTATGTAAATTAAAAAGGTCTGTACACTGAAAAATCATCATACCTGTATCTTCCTTGGTAAAAAATAATTAAACATATCATTGAACACAATCAATGGGTAAAAGGATATGAACATAATGTATAATTATGCGTGTGATGAAAAAACATTTTAAATTTCGTATATTAAGAAATACAATAATAACAACACGTCATTGTTAGTTATATCAAAGAGGTTAAACGCCGATGACGAAACGATCGATATAATACATCGATTGTCTCGACATAGACCATCTCTGTTACAATGACAAAAATAGCGATGTGTTTTATTAATATTCATAGTTTTAATGATTCATTACATTCTATAAATCTTTGCTAAATATTCACAATAAATAAAATTCGAGGTTCGGATTCCTTCAAGATAAATTCCATTCTACTCGTTACATTGCCGACGATAAAAATAAAGAGAAGTGATTTTTAAGTTCTGCCAAATTATTTTGGTAAAAGCATATAACTTAGTATTGATCAGGTAGTTGGATTCCGCTCCTCCAGTGTTACACTGATTTTGTGAGAAGTGCATTTCGGAGAAGCCAGCCAGGGTAGGAACAAAACTTGAAACTTGTAGGGTTTCCTCCCGACATACTCCGTTCCCTTTTCTAATTTCCGGTGGTAGAGCAGATAGGCTTGCAGCTTCCACGCCGCAATCTCTGAGTGTATCGCAGGGACTAGGGTTTACATGTACATAGACCATGCAATACCTCTTCCCAAGTTAAACTCAAAATATACCCAAGTAGGTAACCACCTACACGTACAAACTTAGATGGATAGTGGAGTCGTACATTAAAATATTAACAGATAACACAGGTCTGCAACTAAAAAACTGCATAGGATGTCTCTTAATTTTCGTACAGAATTTTACTTCCTAATACCTAAAAAAATACCAAAAAACTTCTATCACGTCCATTTTTTGTGTAAATGAAGTGGTTATATTTATTTTTCATAAAATTTATGGTTTATTGAAAATCCGGTATTTTATCTTACAAATTCTCATAAACAATTGATTTTTACATTAATTTATTCAATTATAGCTTATCTATACAATATATAATGTTATTATCGCCTCACTCATAACGTTGACGGGCGGCTCGCTTTGTTCTCATATTACAATGCTTGTTGTTACTGTAAAAGGGTTTCTCAAAAGAAACCGCTGACTGAATTCGTGTTGCCAATTCTCTCATTGCTCAATGTCATTGCCACGTAAGTGTTTTGCTGCATCTACATCTTCCCGCTTTGTTTACTAACACTGTGCAGTGTGGCAACTACTCCAAGCGGCGGCGACTTCTTTGATGTTAACTGTCAACGAATTGAGCGTGGCGATTATAACTGTTATGGGAGAGTGGTTGGAGGGGGGCGGCACAAGTCAAAGTAGTTCAGTATCGCACATGAAAGTAGAGCCGCCATCAGTAGACACATCGCTTTCAAACTGAACAGTGATGTTGTTTCTATTTCGTAATCATGGCTCCAAGAGGTTGTGTTATGTCTCCTGATAGCTTTTGTTTTATTTGTGGTGAATACACTGTGAAACGTCAACAGAGAAACATTAATGATATTGTGAATAAGGTTTATTTTGCTTACTTCAAATTAAAACTTGGGGATCAAGATAAACCATGGGCCCCTCACAAGGTGTGTAGAAGATGTGAGGAAGATCTTCGTTTGTGGTTTAAGGGTAAGAAAAACTCATTTCGTTTTGGAATTCCTATGATATGGCGTGAGCAGAAAAATCATACAACTAATTGCTATTTCTGTTCAGTATATGTAAAGGGATTTAATACAAAAAATAGAAAGAACATATCTTATCCTAACCTTGACTCAGCTATTCGTCCAGTGCCCCATAGCTCTGAAATACCAATCCCACAGCCACCTTCCAGTTTAGATGAATACTTGAGTGAGTCAGAGGACGAAGACACATTACCTCCCCAGGACGAATCTAGCTCAGATTTTTCTTTTGACGAGGGGCCTGAACTATTTTCTCAGAGTGAACTCAATGACCTAGTAAGAGATTTAGGTCTATCAAAAGATGCAGCCGAATTGCTAGGTTCGAGACTAAAAAACAAAAACCTTCTTTCATCTGGTACCTCATTTTCGTGGTATAGGCACCGAGAGAAAGAATTTACTCAGTTTTTCTCCAAAGAGGGACATCTAGTTTTTTGTAATGATGTACAAGGGCTCATGAAGTGCTTTGATGTAGAATATGATTCATCTGAATGGTACCTATTCATTGATTCATCCAAAGCTAGTCTTAAAGCAGTCTTGCTGCACAATGGAAATACTTTTGCATCCCTCCCTATGGGACACTCGGTGCATATGGAAGAAAACTATAACGATTTGGCCATTATTCTAGAAAAAATCAAATATCAAGACCATCAATGGATGGTTTGTGGGGACTTCAAAATACTAACCATGCTTTTGGGTCAGCAGTCAGGTTATACAAAGTACCCATGTTTTCTATGCTTGTGGGATAGTAGAGCCAGAGAGCAGCATTGGACCAAAAGTGACTGGTCACTGCGAGAAACCCTAAGACCCGGCGAGAAAAACGTCATCAATACGACTCTGGTTCCACCAGAAAAGGTTTTATTGCACCCTCTTCACATTAAATTGGGGCTTATGAAACAGTTTGTAAAATCACTGCAAAAGGATGGGAATTGTTTTAGATATCTGTGTTCTAAATTCCCAAAGCTGTCTGAAGCCAAGTTGAAAGAGGGAGTTTTCACTGGTCCCGACATAAGAAAACTTTTATCCGACTCCCTCTTTGTGGAAAGTATGAATGAGAAGGAAAAAGAAGCTTGGGAATCGTTCAAGGGTGTAGTGTTAAGATTTTTGGGAAATACTGAGGATCCTGACTACAAAACCATTGTGCATCGTATGATGGCAGCGTACAAAGCTCAAGGATGCAAGATGAGCTTAAAGGTTCATTTTTTACACTCCCATATAGACTATTTTCCTGAAAACTTGGGAGCTTACAGTGAAGAAATGGGTGAACGGTTTCACCAGGATGTCCGTGATATCGAGAGACGGTACCAAGGAAGATGGGATGTCAATATGCTTGCGGACTACTGTTGGATGCTGAAGCGGGAAACCAAAGATGGAAATCAGAAATGAGTCCGGCGAAGCATCAAAGAGAAGAAGAAAAGGTTTCACAAAAAATATGAATAAACATAAAATTGTGAATAAATGTCACAAAATGATGTTTCATTTGTTGTAAAAATTAATATGTTTGATTCATCTTAATACATGAGTGCTTTTTACCAATACTGTGTATCCTTTAGTTTTGCAAAAAAACCTTACGTGATAGGGGAAAATGGATGCCATTTTTGGAATCAGTGCATTTTAAAACATATAATTTAGTAAAAATATCTCATGCAGCTGAAAAAAAAAAATTTTTTGCAGACCTGTGTAATCGAAGTGTTGAGAGTGATTTTCTGAACTATTTCTGCCATAAAATTCACACTGAACTGAATCCTGAACAGAAGTTACAGTTCCAAATTTTAGTTTGATATCACAATTTGTTTCTGAGAATTAATTAAATTGATATTTAAAATAAAAATTGAAATCTATATCCTTGACAGTTATTAAAATATGAACATGCATTTTTATATAACATTCTGTGACGCTTGAAATACAAAGTTACCGAGGGATTTTTTTATATTGTTTATACTTTTAGATAAAGAAATACATAGGAGATTGAAAAGTTTGATAAAAATTGACGTACAATGATACTAGATATATTTTTTTAATAACTAAGACCTATACAAAAATATTGATTATTAATTTTGTTGCAAAAAATGTGAAATGAATTGTGAACATTTACAAAGCAGTATTTCGATTTTTTCGGGGAGATGATAGATTTTGAATTGTTCTAAATAACAATATAAATTGAATTGACAAACGAACTATTAAAATCTGCATGCACTATAAGTAAAGGCACATCTTTAAAGTATGACTTATGCAACACCTTTCCATGGGCCCAAAAAAACATAAAATTTTGTTGTGAATTTTAATTTTTGTGTCTAAAGTTTGTTGTGAAGAAAGGCCTTAGCATTATGACATACAATAACAAGATCACGGTTACGGCAGTATACTGATTTGAAGTTTTCCGTATAGGAAGAGAAGGGGGTATAAGCTGCCCAGTTAGGAAACTGAGGATGAATGTTATTGAGGATATTGGTTGCGGAGGACCCAGACTGCGCGCAAGATAAATTTCTAACTGTTGTAAAGTGCCCGACTGCGCGCGGAGGTCCGTTTTGCGTATAGGTCAACTGCGCGCGACGGTAAGTTCTGGGTATAGGTCACCTGCGCGCGGCGATTATTCCATGCATTTTCCTTCCCATTTTTTTGGAGACTTAGGAGACTCTAATGCAATTCACGTCTTTACTTGAAATGTCAACTCTTTTACAGGCAACTTCTTTGCGAATCAACTTTATTCATTAACAGCTTTGCGCTTTACACTATTGGAGATGACTTGCCTATCCAAACTCTGAACTGTTTCGTGATTATTAATTACTGCATTACTGAATAAAATGTGAGTAGCAGTATCATTTAAATAAATACCTCTAAGATGCTCCTCGCTGAGTTTCTCTATCTCTGCGAAATTTATATCCATCTATAATAACTAAACTTTGTCCCCTTTGACTTTTCATAACTTGCAGAGAAGCGTTTGAGTCCATTGCTTTATATAGAAACACACACGATGAGTACATCGTTTTATACACAGCACGCCATTATATAGGTACACTCGGAACAAGAGTGTTACCATCCCTATAGCCTAAAGCCAGAACTATGGGAACAATCGATAGTCAACAGTGCTACCATCCCTATAACCTATAGCCACAACTATTCTAAAGATGACTAACATTATTTACTAGTGTATACATGAGAAAGACTCACAAGCATTTGACATATTTGTGGTAGGCTCGCGCGCAGTTGGGCTGTTTACAATGTAGCAGCTTGCGCGCAATTGGGAAAAAATTGATCCTTTCGCGCGCAGTCGGTACCCACCCTTTGGTTGCACTGTTATTAGAATAATATTTTTGAAAACCTTGCTCTCGCATTGTTAACTTCCTGAATTTGTTGTAGTAATGATAATTTAAAAATGTGGTTTTACAAGGAATTATACAAACCGACTAGGCCTATGATAAAGTCAAGTTAGACATATTCCTACAATTAATATTTTATTAATGTAGTTAAGTTATTCATTGAATAGGCCTATTTAGTGTACTTTTTTTATTCCAGGCCTAACCCAAACAAACTGAAAATTCAGTCACTACATTTGACCTCATATATGTAAGTTATAACTTTCTACGATACGTTTCATGTCCACTGGAATTCAACAAACTATTACGTATAAGTTAGGACAGTCACCGCGACCTGTCGAGGGTTAAATAGCAATGTTTAATATTCAAATATTTTAGACATTTTGTATGATTAATTAAATGTGTGTTCTTCGATTATAATTTTGTCTTTTTTGTTCATATTTAGGTATTCTTAAGATCATATCGTATTGCATATTTCTGACACTTTAAGGTCATAAATATCCGAATCCTAGTAATCAGTATGTATACATTTCCAGTTACTAGAAATGTTATAAAATTTGTAGATCTTGTGATTATATCACCTGCAATTTTTCTTAACATTCTATTACAAAATTCCCAACTCTTATCAAGAGATATAGCTGTTAAACCTAAACCGGTAATGTAACCTAAGTCTCACCTATATCATTTTTCTGTTACTATAACGGAGCCCACCGCCATTGCGTTACGACTGTAGGCTTCAAGGTGAACTAATAGAATAATTTGCCTCACAGCATAACATGAGTAGATATTTAAAATACACACACATATATATATATATATATATATATATATCTCTTCTCGTTCACTCAGGACTTCTTAATTTCTGACTTTGTCCTTCCATTTGATTTTTTACTATCTTATTCAGCACCACATTTCAGAACATTCCGGGTACTTCACCATTTTTCTTAAGAGTTCATGTTTCCGACTTGTACAAAGCATTGCTTCGTAGTAGCACATCGGGCATCGCTTTATATGGGCCAGAAACATGGGCGCTAAGAAAAATGGAGAAGTACCTGGAAAGTTAAAAAATATGGTAGTAGTATAACAATTAAAAAGGGAAATAAATCGTACAAGCAATCAGACAGACAAATATAAATTGTCCTTCATGTGCTTTCTTGAGTATGTTCTCATATCTTGCGACACTTTTGTAATCATTGTATACAACCAAAAGACCTTTCAGGATCTAGATCAGGATGTAAGTAAAATTCTTCTACAGGTGGAGTATCAACATGAAAAGTATTGTTACATCGGTTCTATGACAACCATAAAGGATACATACAATACTGCTTAGCACGCAAAAATGTTGACCACTTTCCGATATAGCAGGGCATCAGATTATTTGATTTCACCTTTCATCTTGAAGCTGGAGCAAACAGGGTTCTCATACACACACACACACACATATATATATATATATATATATATATATATATATATATAATAATAATATATATATATATATATATGTGTGTGTGTGTGTGTGTGTGTGTGTGTGTGTATGAGAACCCTGTTTGCTCCAGCTTCAAGATGAAAGGTGAAATCAAATAATCTGATGCCCTGCTGTATCGGAAAGTGGTCAACATTTTTGCGTGCTAAGCAGTATTGTATGTATCCTTTATGGTTGTCATAGAACCGATGTAACAATACTTTTCATGTTGATACTCCACCTGTAGAAGAATTTTACTTACATCCTGATCTAGATCCTGAAAGGTCTTTTGGTTGTATACAATGATTACAAAAGTGTCGCAAGATATGAGAACATACTCAAGAAAGCATATGAAGGACAATTTATATTTGTCTGTCTGATTGCTTGTACGATTTATTTCCCTTTTTAATTGTTATACTACTACCATATTTTTTAACTTTCCAGGTACTTCTCCATTTTTCTTAGCGCCCATGTTTCTGGCCCATATAAAGCGATGCCCGATGTGCTACTACGAAGCAATGCTTTGTACAAGTCGGAAACATGAACTCTTAAGAAAAATGGTGAAGTACCCGGAATGTTCTGAAATGTGGTGCTGAATAAGATAGTAAAAAATCAAATGGAAGGACAAAGTCAGAAATTAAGAAGTCCTGAGTGAACGAGAAGAGATCAATCCTGAATACAAGTTTTCGTAGGAACGAACACAGGATAACTCAGTTCTTGAGAAGAAATTCTCTGCTGCAAGACGTCTTCGAAGGAAAGTTGGAGGAACTCCAAGTCTTGGGAGAGAACAATCCTTGTGATACATGTTTTAAAGGAAAAAAGAATATCGGCTACTGAATGAAGAAGCTAAGTATAGAAGAAGACGGAGACAAAGTTCAAGGACATATTCGTGGGCAGAACACTTAACAACAACAATAATTATTATTATTATATTACAATTATTATTATTATTATTATTATTATTATTATTATTGTAATTATAGAAACAAATATATTATTATATAATAATATTTATTATTATTATTATTATTATTACAATAATATTATATCAGGTATTGTACTGAAGAAAACAAAGATCGGACTTGATTTCCTTGCTTGCTTGCATGCTTGCTTTCTTTTTCTGTATGTTTTTCTGTCTGTTTGGCCTGCTTGATTGATTTCTTGGTAATCCTGTTTGTTGTAACCTAATATTCAAGGGGCAATGATATAATGCTAACCTAAAGGGAAAACGCACATGCACATAAATAAAAAGTAATTTTTACTAGTAATGACACGAGACTGATGCTCTGTTAAAAATTAGGGAAATTTCAAATATAAGTCGCACCTTGGGATGAATGTGTCCCGCCTATCCCACCCTCAGCGATGCAGTTTGTTTTATACTGTGGTCAACTGGATAAATAACTATGAAATATGAAATATGAAATATACCACGATCTAGCGAATTCTTCTGTCCTCGTATTATGAAGGAAGTCATGATTGGACGTGTGACGTCATTCCGCCAGACGAGAGGTGACAGACTGACAAACCTCGCGGGAGATATAATATGCCACACGTTCGAACCTTACAAACAGTGTATCGCTACGGCTGCCGCCTCCGTGGATAATGTGCATTATTTAGCTATATGTTAGGTAATTCTTGCCTTGTACCCACTGTCCTTGTATATTGTCGCAAGTGCCTTGTATCCACCTCTGCATATAGTCTAAATAATGCATAACACTAACCACAGTTAAGTGCGCAAAGCGGAGGCGGTAGCCGTAGCGAAGCGCCCTTGCATTTTCGAATTATGTACGATACACTGTTTGTAGGTTTCGAAAATTTGCCATATTGTATCTCCCGCCATATTGTGAAGAAAAACGTGCTTCTATATTTGTAACGTTGGCTACGTGCTGTATAATGCATATTGGATACTAGGTTACACCAAACTCCCATGAATAATAAGCAACGTTCAAATACAAAATTACCGATTTCTTTTTCTAATTACTGTTATACTGTTTGGGAAAATAAATATTTGTTTCCATTAATGTACATGAGATCTTAATTTCTATAATATTTTTAACTTAGTAAGAATATTACCTATTTGCATTATTTCAAGAATTGGTCTTACACTTACGTTTAACAAATTGCTATAAATCAGAAACTATGAACTGGGAGATAAAAGCGGTTTGCTATGAAATGTTCAGGCGAGAGCCAGCATTCTTTCATGTTTTCTGCCCAGTCGATGTTGAACCGTGTTCGAACTAGGACTCTGGTCTGTATTAACTCAGGGGCGTATTTAGCTACTTAAGCGCCTCTAGGCAGACAAAAATATTTTCGCCCCCTTATTTCCACATGAATGTACCACAAAGTAACCTTCAATAAACATTATTGTAACTGAAATAGTAGGCTAATAATAATAGTAATAATAATAATAATCATAATAATAATAATAATAATAATAATAATAATAATAATAATAATAATAATAATAATAATAATAATAATAATAATAATAATAATACCAGAATGTCAGAGTTTAATCAAAGGCGGTTAAATGGAAAGAGAGTTCCAATTTCATTGACAACAACAATAGAACTGCTAATTGCTTTTAGCGAAGGAGGTTATTCGTTGGTAGATCGTTGATTAAATTTGAGCGTATTGTTGTCAATGTTATTAATTTTATTTCATTGTGAGTTACATTAGTTTACTATTTTTAAGAGTTATGAACAGGGCCCGGATTCTGATGACCTAAAATTGTTTGAAAAATGACCTATAAAATGACCCTCAATTTTAAAGAAAATGACTTAATAATAATTATAAAAATGACCTAAAAACTTATATTTAATTTATAAAAAAATTATTATTGTACACACTAATTACACACAATTATAATTTTACATATTATTGTATAGACTAATTTTTACATAATTGTAAAAACTGTACATAACTATAATGTTGTGAATGCTCTTTTCTCACGGAAATTTATACAAACTTCGGCATTTTCTTTTGTGGTCTGCTCGATTATATTGTTGTTTAATTGAGGGTAAACAGTAGTTTGCACTCTGAAATCCAAGCAGGTGGCAGACTCTGGTGCCAAGTCAATCTAATGACAATAGTAGTATAATACACAATTTTGGCGTTTCTTTGAATCTCATATTTTCCGATTGAGACATGACAATACTTTAACGCCGAATTTTTCCTTCTTGCATTAAACAAACAACACTTCAAAGCAGCACCGCTAGCGACGAAAAAAAAGTACACTCAATGAAAGTACATGAAAATGACTAAATAAGGAAGCAAATGACACGAAAATGACAAAATAATGACGTAAAATTGAAATAAATGCCCTAAAATATAAAATTGCATAAAATGACAAAAAATAACCTAATAAAAATGCATTTCTATATTATAGAGGCCATGATTAGGATTTATCTACAAGTTGGCAATGTCTATGCAGCATCAATAAAAATATGACATGTCATTAGAATCCGGGCCCTGGTTATGAATAAAATATTTAATATATTTAAAAAAAAACATTAATAGCTTAAAAGCCGCCACTTCAAATCTGCCTTCTAGGCAGTTGACTCCTAGAGTTGACTTCTGCTCACGGTCACATAGTCCACTGTTGTACTGAAAGACTTTCACGTGTTTGCTATCTCGCTGTGCGCATTTAAGCGATATCAAAGAATAAATTGGGTCGTATAATAAGTTAAATACTTCTAGTGCGCGTGTTATCATCACTTTGCATCCCTATTTGTTCCCTGCTCCCCTCTTAACAAATTGTCTGAACCTGCAAGGATTTCCCCACAGAAGGTCATTATCTGCGCTAATTTGCTTAAAGTATCACTAAATATCCTGATCAGAACAGCACTCTGCAAACAGCAAAGCATCGATTAGGATTTTATCTTGGTCTCTTACAAGAGATGTCAGTGTCTCATGAATGCTAAGGGCTTCTTTGAAAGAGCCAATTCTTCTCTACTTAATTAAACCATGCTGTAATTTGCTGTCTAATACCGCCAAAGGTTTAATAAAATTCTGTTCCTAGAAAGTATTTGAATAAGCCATTATAAGCTGGAGAAATGTATATTAACGGTATTAACGATAGATGGCGCTGATAGAATGTTAAATGGTAGATCGAATGTATTAGTTATGACAAATCCAAGTATAATACTACGGAAGTATGCATACCATGTTGGCTATAATGGAAGGAAGTGTTACGAACTAATCGTTCTTTAGAAACGGGCATAGGATGAGTAATCTGAATTAAACAGATGAAATTTTTACTATTATATAAATAAAAATAAGTTACAAGGAGCATTTCAAATGAAATATAAACATACTATGAAGAATTGAACAAATTGCAAAAAAAAAATCCTAATTCCAAGCGAATTTACAGTACCGATAGAAATATCGTGTTCTGCATAATGCAATAGATATGTGTCCAGTTATTTTAAGAAAGAGGCATAGGTCATGGGAGAAAGAGCTTTGTGTTTTGGGAGTAAATACCTGTTTCTCGAAAAGTTTAATATTACAAGCTGTTTTTATCTTCAGCATTGTGCTTACAAACGGGTACGTTTAATTTAATAGATATTTCATATTTACAGTTTTCTTTGCTAAAAATGAAATAATATTGTACTCATGGAACCGCCTACACATTCACTTACCGTCAAAATTAACTGCTAACGTATCTCCCAAATTGACCTGTTAGTGCTGAAAAATTAAAAACAAATTATTGTTGATGTATTTCTTTAAGTACTGCAAATTTTGATCAATTGTGAAGTAAATAAATTTAAAATAATCATTAATTAACTAAATGCAAAATAGTTTTAATGCACGGAATTCAGAATTAGTTGAAATGTTTGTTATTCGCATTTTTCTATTTGATGAATGCTAGCTTCTACGGGCTTTTGTGTTTGTTAAGGGATGTCAGTTGGAATAAAGTTGGGGGCACGCCCCTACAGACGATAACATAGGCATCATAATGAATAATATCGCATTGAAGTTGGCGCATTATGAAGTGATATCAGCGGGTTTGTGGGTGGGGGAAAGTTTTGCAAACAAGCATCTGACAGATAACGGGATCTGTGCTGACATGCATTGTGAATACGCAGTTTCAGTACCTACTAGAAGTCACATATATGAATTCCTACGGTATCTTTGGCGAATTTTATTGATTTTTTTCTATTTACTGGTGCAATATATTTGCTCAATTATTCTTAAGAAACAAAACACTGCACGATTAAATTCCCAGTGCTTTTTGCGTTTGTTGAACTAAACTCCGTGGTGCTACATCCCTGGAGGGATTTGGCCTAAAACCCGACCGCTGCATCATCTACCACAGGCAGATGGCAGGATTTGGGGGGCATGTGGTCAGCATGCCAACACCCACGGCTTTTGCGTTTGTTGAAGTTTTCATAAATGTTCATTTCCCTACTATGTTAGTCGGCCTGTTTTATCAGCCAATGGTATTTTGATCCGTCTGAAGAGCTTTGAACTTTCAAAGTGGATGTTTTTAATCAGTAGGGCAACCATAAAACATTAAGAACATTAAAAGCATATGAGAATTGTTGTTCTACTATACTATAATTTGCTTATTACGTGGGACGTATCAGTATCATAATGGGAATATTAAAGGAGAAAAATTCCTCTAACACTAGGACTCGAACCCAGGACATTCGGCTATCTGTGCCGCCGCTCCATCAACTGAGCTAACCAGAAGTTGCTTCACAGCGCAAGATTGAATCTCTCTCCTTTGACTAATTGCACTTAATGGTCTACCTCACTGAAAGAATTATGTCATATGAAGTACTGTGAAGCAATCTAATTAGTGATTTTTTGATCGGGCTTCCGCTGTTATCGTACAGTAATATTCCAGATGGATACATAGCCTACATTCATGAACCACAGACAGTTGTCTATGTTGGACATTACAGAAGGAACATAATTTCATTATAACACTGTTTGGCATCGATTACATTTGAACACGGAACAGTCTTCAAGCCTTAATAGCAGTAATTTAAACTACACAATAAACAACCTGTATTTAAAATAAAAAAAATATTCTGTTCGTGTTAATTTTAATATTATACTAAATTCAGTTCATTTCTTGTGTTTTAAACTGTGTTGCTATCAGCTTAAAACGCCAAGACAAGCTTAGGGTTCCCTGCAGGCCGTCACCTTCCATTTGTCGAAAGAGACGAAACTTACTAACAGCAGATTGCTGAGGTCAGCTGACTTGGTTGTTTGGTGAATCTAAAGACTCAAAACTTAGATATTTAATTATGGTGGGACAAAAACAGTAATTTGGAACTTTCCCATAATGGTAAATAAGACACTTGTATGAAAATTATAAAACTCGTTATGCTCGTTTGATAAACATAACCTTTTCTTAATAAATGTCATCATAGACTCATTGCGTAAAGTACTATTTATGAAAAAGTTATGTAATAAGTTACCCACTTCCTTTGCAGTAGTACTAATTGTCGAACATCGTGAGTAATTTATTATTTTTCTCTGTTTCAGGTAAGTTGATGGCTGCATCTTTATGTTATTAGCAACCTTGTGGTAAGTTGGTTAATTTATTTGCTTACATAGTACAGTATTTTTCATTATAGATATAAACATATTTCTTAAAAGTTATACATTTAAATTTACTAAATTACTCTTCAAATACAAAATATACAATATACCATGATATTAATGTCACAATATTTTAAACATGCTACATTTTACCTATACTTCATTAACGCTACACATTTGAATATTTTAAATTTACATTTTTAATGTACATGGAAAATTAATCATTGTATAAGCATAACTTATTCTTGTTAATGTAAAATTCAATTAAATTATAAATTTAAGAAAAAATATATGTACAAATTTACAAAGACTCCAGATCATAGAAAATATATTAATTATTTAAACTATTAAAACAAATTAAACAAATTAATCATTGTATAAGTATAACTTATTCTTGTTAATGTAAAATTCAATTAAATGATAAATTTATGAAAAATATATATACACAAATTTACAAAGAATAAAGGTCATAGAAAATACATTAACTAATTAAAATATTAAAACAAATTGTTACAGAGGTGGGATATATCAGTGTTCACAATTTGCTGACTCTAGTTTCTAAACTAAGGAAGTAATTTTAGTACGGGAGTTAATAATTTTAGTATGGAAGTGAGTAATTTTATGACAGTGTCCCTTTAATTGTACAGTGGTCCAAACCACGTTGCAAAATTCTTACAGCCTTACTGTAAATTTTGAACGTACGAACCTAATCAAATCTCAGAGTATACTATTACCGTTATTTAATTTTTGACTAAAATTTACTAATCATATTATCGTAATGACCATATACAGTGCCTTCAAGTGGTAAACTGTATCGTTCGTGTGAATCATACAGAAACGTTTGACCTGCGGTCACAAACGGAGCAGTAAGAAACAACTAATGTTACATAATTTATAACAATTTTAATTACCGTAACAACGCTTGGCTTAATTGCGTATGAGGTCGGCACAGTTGACCATGGGGATGGTGAAAGTAGTTTGAATCGCAGGGGGAACATTTTGGTATTCTCCGGTGTACCATCACTTCGTAGCCTTTACTCACAGCGCATGGGCGTGTGTCCCAGAAGAATGGCCACTACTGTTTTGCATCTCCCGGGTCCCTAGAGATTCACACCAAACAAATTGAAATGTCTTTGTCTTAAGGCAGCGACGAACGCCGTGTATTTTTATTTTAGTTTCGCTTGCACAAATGTAAGTTGGTACACAAGGAAGTACTGGTTACAATGAATCAAGAAATCGTAGTCTATGCCAGATAAGTACACGCGTCTATTTATGTAACACAAGTACACGCATGGTGTATTCCATACAGCTCACATAGAAGTGCCCCAAAAAGTAAAATGACAAAGGATTTCCACATTTATATTTAGATATGCACATACATTTAGAGTAAACAGAAGCTTTTCTTTTGTATGTAGTCATCAGTGAACATTCTTTTTTTCAAAAGCTCTTCTTTCATCATTAATGTCTGGCATACAGAAATTAGGACGATATTATTAAACTATGTTTGGTATTCGTTTAATATACATGCAATTGGGTTTTTATACCACGTTGTTTTATTTTTAGCCACAAAATATCTATAACTACTGTACTTGGAATATCCTCGCTTAGATCGGAATCATGCATTTCTTGTTCTTTGTGAAATACGCCTTCTTCTGACTCTATACGTTAACTTTTTTAACAATAGTTTCATATTCAGAAGTATCTGGTTCATAGGCGTAACGAGGGGGGGGTTTGGGGGTTTGAACCCCCCCCCCACCCATTGACTAAAAAAAAGGAAAATTGTATAATTTTTTTAAGTCTGCCCATAAATTACTTAATGCGTGGGAAGCTTAAAACTCGTTATTTTGAGTCTTAATTTTTAAAATTTTCCGGGGAAGGACCCCCGGATCTTAATTTTTAAAATTTTCCGGGGGAGGTCCCCCGGACCCCCCTCTCCCAGGGGGGTATTATAACCCCCCCATATGTTATAACCCCCCATATGGTCGGCCTGGTTACGCCTATGATCTGGTTCATAAATATCCGCTTCTTCCTGTTCCTCATCCTAGCTTAATCTCTTCATCAGTCATACACGTATGTATCGGGTGTTTATTTTGTTCACCAGACGACGGAGGTTCACATGTCAAAGCACAGAATTCAAATGTAATGGTGCCGACGTCGTGTCACTGTTTGTGGTTACTCTGTGTATTTAACATTTGGTTAGATGGCTCTGTAGTGCCGCAGGAAAATTAAATAATGGAAATAACGTATTTAGTTAAGGTGTACTTTATACTCCAGCTAGTGTACTTAAAGGTTATAATAAAAGGAGATATTTGTCTCTTTGTGCTTCAAACCTAGGGCAAGCAGAGATCTGATTTTTTAGAAACTGGATTAAGAAATTTTCGCGTTTTTTCGCGAGTTACGCCTATGTTCGAGAACGTGATTTTGGCTCTTGCCGAAGCTCAGCTGATCATGTATAGGGCCTATTGTTGAGCCCTTCGGTTTTGTTACACCGATTTCTTTCATTAATTTGTTTTTAGCAATTTTCAATTTTTAGAAGGTGAATTTTATTTATTGTGGTTGGATATGTTTAGTCACGCGTCATAAATTCCTGGTTTTTCTGGTGCTGTGTAATGAATGTTAAATGTTACCATTCAGCCCCGGTAATGTGAGATCTTAGTGTTGTTAAAATTTTTTCAGAAGTGAAACGGATTGTTTGCTTTAGTAGGAAAGTTCATTTCATTCACAAATTAACCAAACGGTTTCCTTCGGCAGACTAAATCTTTCCTCAGATTTCATTCACGTATATCCGGATTTTTAAAATCGTATTAGGTTTTAAATTAGAATATTTTCAAGAAAGTTTTAAATTAAAATTGATTCACAAATGACTATGGTTCGAAACACGACTCTCAAAGAAAAAACTGATGCCTAATATTATTGAAGCCTTCATCGTGACTGGACAATGGAAGTAGTATTCATTCCTCGGATCCCAATCATCCTTCGGATATACCGTTTCAATTTAAACGACTGCAGTTCCCGGTTCGTTTTGAGTTTCCGTATGAGCATCAAGCCACAGGGAAAATCACTTCAAGTTGTAGGACTCTATCTTCGGAAACCGAGGTCAATTATACGTGGGTTGTTCAAGAATTGGAAATGCAAACCATCTATACTGCTTAGTTATTAGTGGAAGGATGCGTCTTAATCAAGTTATCAGGAATTAGGATTCAGTTTATTAGCCAGAGAATTTTTCCTCTCCCACACAACAGGTTTCTATACAACACATTACCCGTAAATTTTAGGATAGTTTTTTTTTCGCCGTTCAATAGTGTACTACGTATTGATACGAAATTTTGCATGAAACTGTCTTTTATACATATAAACTAGATGAACTATGCTTACTGGTGTAATAGGTTTTAAAATGTGTTACATAAATTTAAAAAAAATAATTTAACGATTCATAATAATTTTTATTTAAATTTAATATATTTAAACAGTAGATTTCTCAAAGGTTTTAATTAATTTTATATAAAATTTTGTAATAAATAAAAATAATAATCAGTACGGCAAATTGATACCTGTGGAGATTTTCATAAATTTCTGGACACATATATAGCTACTTCCTTATTGTAATAAAAAGCGGTAGTATAACCATTTTAGTATAATATCATATTATTTAATAACTGTAGACTACTGTATACTGGCCATATTAAATTATGAGACGAATGATGCACTGGTTCCTTGAAGAAAAATTAAAGTTCCCTTATCTTTAGCTCTGCGTGTCATCCCTAAGCAAAGATTCTGATCATTTAGATATAACTGCAACAAACTGTTTATGATTACTATCTGCGATGATGTCATGCACGTTGGTGGCATTGTTCAGGGATTAGCAAAAATTACGCCTCGTGCCAATCATGTCACTTTCATGGTAAAATCTTATTGTAGGGGGCCCGTATTTTGAAACTGAGATTCTCTTCATAAAACACCTAATATCACACATATTTTGTTAAAGAGGAAACCTTTTGACGATTGTTTTGGCACAACTCACCCTAAATTGTGTTCTTAACCTTACAAATGGACTAAGTGCCAAAATGTTCTGAGATAATCAACAATCCTTGTAAAGAAATAGCATTGGTCCTTACCTGCGGTGCTCTCTCTCGAGCAACTTTGCAACCACACTATTATGAATTTCACTTAGCGCTTTTGTAGGGCAATGAAGGACTCCATGTAGGGCCTACCACCATTTTATAGTAAAATACCATTTTTTTTAAATTTGGCAGTTAGCCCCTTTGTAAGGTCAGGTACACAATTATACACTTTCCTTATACCACGATCTAGCGAAAGTAGCGAAATTTCCGCCATATTTATTTCGTCGGATCGTAAAGATACTCGTGATTGGACGTTATTGGTGTAACGTCACACCGCCAGAATAGCTATAATGCTGGGTAGACAGGTTCACGAACACAACAAAGCATGCGGGAGATAATATGGCATAAGTAGTTATTGGGCAGCTTGAGTCCGCGAGCCACCGGAGCCGGTCGGGTCGGTAACACAGCTACCTGCATTACCGACCTTCGTCCGACGCCTGGCGTCTCACTTACGTCCTTTGGCCCGGGACGTCTGGATGAATATGCACTCTTGCGCAAGGGTTTTAATTAACGGCATTCAAGTGAAGCCCTTGACCAGGAACCGTCTGGAAGAGATGCCAAGCTTATGTCCTTATGAACGCTCTTAAACACTCTGTTACACACGTATGAAACTGTTGTGAAACCCTCAGGCATCACATCAACAACTATCCCTATTGAAGTCCCTGCAGTTAGAACTTTTTGTCCACATGATTCCAGATTCTATCCCGTAAGTAAGCTTGTTATGCTATCCTGACTTCACCTCTGTCTGGACGCTCTTATGTTATCCTGATTGAACGCAGGACTTTTAAAACCCTAAGACGTCATGATATCCTTCTGAAGTGGGGTTATTGGAGGGGGGAATATTGCGATCTTATGCAAAGGATGATTTTTTAATTTTATAATTATTTATTATTTTAATAAAATCGGGTCGGGTCGAGGACTCGAACCATCGAAGTTAGAATCTTCAGTTCGCCTTCTTAACCGCCATAGGGAGATTTGTTATTTACGGTACAGGGATGTGTGATATAACAGATTCCTTCGTGATGTCATGCGCAAGGTTTTGATTAACAGATGGTTCCGGACATTGTTACCAGAAGCCACATACCCAGCGTTGTCTACCGTTTCCCTCAGGGAGATTTGTTACGATTTTTTTTTTACTTTTTCATCCTGTTTCCTAAATACGTGCTCTTATGCAACTGTTTTTATCTGGATATGCACCCTTGTGCGATTTTTAATATCCTGTTGAAGTACGGGATTTAACCTAAAATTGTCGAGGTTACTTTTTTGTACAAGGACGTCTGGATATCCAGTTCTACGCAAATTAGTTTTAACTCAAAGCTGTTACGTTTTATAGACAGGAATGTCTGGATATGAAATCTTATGTAAGGGTTTCAACCTAATACTGTTATGCCTTATGCATCTAGATTGTCTGGATATTATGAAGTTGATCCCAATGGTCAAGAATGTTTTGATATGCAAAGGTTTGTTGAAGTTCGGTCTTTATGGACAACGTATTTATGTTCTCCATAGTGCAATGTCATCGTCCTTGTGTGTTATTGTACATCGAGCCCATATACGTGATGATTTTATAGATTACACCTTGATTAAACTGTATAGCCATAAAGACATTTGACAATTACCATATAAACATTCTGACTTATAACACAGGGTTTACAACAATAATGAAACTTGTTTTTCACAGGCGTGGTTTCAAAAACCACAAATCTCACCCCGACGACACCTGTCGGGATTTGAAACTCTTTCACCACATTGAAAGAATTTGGTAACAATGTTATACAGGAATTTGTTGACAGTTAAAGAATCCAATGTCTCAATGTTACTATAATAAACATGTTAAGCTATCCATTAAAATACATGTATGCATGAAGCAAAATCTGAACACAAGTTGACATTTCGTTTTATGCACAGTTAGCTTTCGTTTTGGTTGTAAGGTTGTCTGATTTTGTCAGTCACTCCTGTTTGAATAATTAAGTTATAACAGGGAAAGGACAATATGAAAGATTTTGAATTTGTATCCATCTTTTTTCACCACATATTCTATCGCTCTTAAAGATGTGCTGTAATATTAGTAAAGACATTTAATTACACAGGATAAGGAATTGTAAAGGATTATTTTCAGAACGATACAATGTTATTTGAAACTGGTAAGTCTGTATGTTATGAATTTGAGTCTAAGAAGATTTTCTATACAGTCCTTTACTTTATCAGAATAACATTACGTCGTTCCTGAAATGAAAACTCTCATTAATTGTCACCAGTGTAACATATTTTCGAATTTATTTATCTATAACATGATCATATATATAATTATGTATTACTTAAATGTTCTAGAAAGTTTATCGTCCTTTATTTTATTTCATAAGTAACACCATCATTCTTCTTCTTCCGTCATATAGTTTTCTTTGAAGAGGACATGTTTTCACATTTGTATTCCCTTTTGTTAGAATAATGCAGTTTTTACATGTAGTAGTGAAAACATACAACATCTCTTAATGTTCTAGACGAAAATCATAAAAGTTAGAGTTCATTATTTCACTCTGATTTCTTGAAGATTGATTTGTAAGATATGCAGATATAGATATTTTGAAAAACTTACAATAGGTCTAAGCGATCATTGACGTCCTTGGTAAAAGTAACCTAATTTTAAATCGACTGTATTTACAATACTAAGGCTAGACAAAAGCGTTTTACAATAATTACTAATGTATGTGAATATTAAGAATAGATCATAGCAAATTTCGTGTAGAGAAAGGACAAGATAGAGGGAAGTATACATGTATAGGCTTAAAACCTCTCGAAACCTTTTGCTTTATATATAACCATATGGAAGAGAGCTGTTGGCGAGTCGTCGTCGTTTACCAAAACACACCTGGTACTTCTTGTCTTCCGGCTCGGAGACGATAGAGGGGCCGACTTTTCTCTTTATTTTTTTCTCCGTTCGCACCATAACGGGTTCAGCCTCTCTGTCAAAAACCAAGCGTTTAATGGTTTCAAAATTTACCAGTTTTGATGAGGAATAGTTTAGAGTGATGCCTCTTACTTTACAGACCGTCTTTGTCTCTTTTCTACTTGGAATCTCGACTTTGTAAGCGTAGTTTTTGGGGCCTCCGCTTACAAAATGCGAGATGTAGGCATCCTGTCCATAGTCAAGCAGTTCGTTCGTCATTTCGCCAAGGTTATCACCTACATCTATGCTATTCTTTTCTCCTACATTTTGACAATAAATGACACTATCAGTATCGCAATACAGAGCTTTCTTTCCCAGTTTTTTCAAGTGAGAATAAAGTTTGAGACGGGCTCCTGTCGTAACGTAGGCTCCTAGAGCTACGTTCGTGTGAGGCAAGGAAGGAGTTTCTTCTTCTATATGACGCCAGGTGATCCAGACAACCTGATCATTGGCAAACATCAGATTTGATATTTCAATGCCAGGAGTCGTAAGAAAATCGTACAGCTCTTTTGGCTCCTTGATCATCTTAGTGCGAGTTCTATCACTACGTTCGACGAGTTTGCCCCAAAAACTATTCAGGCAAAGTTTGCTGATTGCACGTTTGCCTGGATTCTTGGCAATCTTCCCCTTGTCTAGCAAAATGCCTTCGTTCTTAAAAAAAGCATCAATGTATTTGATCTCCTCCTCCTCTGATGAAACCCAAGAAGGAAACCCGCTAGACTCTGCTTTAATTTTGAGAAACATATTAATATGCGAGACAAACAACCCTCCTTCCTTGGTATTGGGATCATATAGGGTTGTTTTGTATTCGTAAAACTCGAAAATTTTACATATCTTGTAACCCATAGCCACAGCCTCCCTCATCTCATCTACCACCCACGTTCCTGTAAGAATTCTGTCTTTTTCATCGTTGTGGGGGCAGCTACCCTGTTCACCCGTCTCGGCACAAGTGCGACAGAGACAGAATATCAGTTTCTGACGACATCTGTAAGGTAGTACGGGATGATACAGATATCGGGGGGGAAGCACGGAACATTTGATTACTCCTTCCTTTTCGAGCATCCTGTCAGAGTTCAAACACTCGTCCCCTATGTACAAAGTAGGATGGCCTGTAGGGAATTTGAAATATTTACAAACCCAAGGATAGAGGCTCATAACATCTACATATTGGATAGTTTCCGTTTTTGGATCGGCTTCATGGTACAGGCTCATCGCTTCTGTCCTACCTCCATGAAGACATTCGCGAAGCACCAGAGGTGCATTCTGTACCACGGGGTGCATTTGTAGCTCTGGATGTTTGTCCAACACGACTCTAAAGTCGCATTCCCACATGAGATGTACGGTATAACCAAAAGAAGCTATAGACTCTATTCTCTTCATCGTAGATTCGTATCTCTCTGCCAGAGTCTCCTCCGAATCCACGATGTGCACATCTCTGTTTGGCATGCACAAACATCCGTGATAGTAACACCCGAGGAACTCGAAAACTTCTCGGGTTTCGCTACAATAACCGTCCACTTTGTAGTTTGATATTTCTGGAAGACGAACCTCTTTACCGTTGCCAGCGTGTCGTATAAACACGTTGCGGTTCGAGGCTTCGTACTCCAGCCATATTAGAGCTATCTTAGAACATTTATCAGACATCCTGTAACCGCCCGAGGGAATTAAACCTATAGTGTTGGGCGATAAAAACTTCTTCCGAAACACCTTGTTGCATGCAGAAGCTATGGTAATTGATTGTAGAAAAATCTCGATATCACCAATTTCCCGAAACAAGTTTTTGAATAAAACACAAGCTTTACGAAGGACGCTCACGTCGGCTTTACAATAAGTTTCCAGTTCCTTTTTGTTATTGAACATCAGATCCTTCCGAGAATCGTGCCATTCCAAGAAGGATCTGCGGTCCTCCTCCGTCATCGTATCGACTCCATAATACGATGCGGCAGGATAAGGACCCACGTAATCGAGATTTTGTATTGTATTGTAGAAGTGAGGATAGAACCCCTTACAAACGTCGGTAATACCGAACGTTTTAGGTAACTCTCTTAAAGGCATAGGTAAAAAATTTAAACTATCCAAAAACGTGATGTGTTGAAACTTCATTGATAGAATTTTGCACCCACTCATCACCAGATCGGGCGTCCAGTTATTTTTTATAACACGTTCCAAAATAAACTGTAGATCGAAAGATCTGGCGTTATGAGCAATGGCGATAATTTTTTCAAACCGAGGTCTATCCATTCTTAAATACTCTATGAATTTCCCAACGGGATCCTCCCAGAAAGAATGTTTGCGGAGACCGCAGAGGGAGCAGCTATCTTCGTCGGAATTTTCACAATCCGAGCACGTCTGTTCAACGCACAACAAATTTGGAACATGAAGAAACGTGTTGTCTCCGACTTGAGTGTCCTGAGTTGTTTCAATGTCGTAAAAGACATATAAGGTGTTTTTTGCAGAAGGAATAAAATCTTTTAGAGGGGCCATGTAACACAAATGACCTCCGACGGGTTGATGCGATTTGCAAGTATTACAAAAAACTTTAAAACATTGATGATTGTAAAGTTTATATTTATCGCATGTTCTACAGTTTTGTACTTTCTCGCAAACCGTACCCCCCTCAATTCGGTTGTATTTATGTTTTTGGAAACATGTGGCACCTCTAAAACATCTATTACAGTCTTCGCAGTGTATCCTGGTGTAGACAGAATCGCAGGGCGGTGCAGATCTGCAATTATGACAGATACGGTCGCAACTATGAGACTCTCCTCTTTTAAACCCTTTGCTGCAACCAGGACAAACATATCGTCTAGCCATGGCAGCACTTAGGTTAACTATCGTATGGTAATGTTTAGTTTCATTGTCGTACAACAAGTTTATCCGTGCTTTATTTCCATTGTCCCCGTCAAAAATAACGGTGTCTAAATCTAGCCCTGAATAGACAACAAGTCTGAAATCATTGTAGAAATAATCTTGAAAAGCTTTGAGCTCAGGAATGCCGCCCCCTTTAGACAAATCAATTTTTGTTGCATTCAGTAGTTCGTTTACCTTTACGGCAATTTTCCTACCCTTCCTGTAGGCTTTGTAGTCTGGATCATCTTGCAGGTTAGCGATAGCGATGATGATTGCGTACGCCAAACAGTTGATTGCTGTAACGACCTTCACAACGCTTCTCTTTAAGTGTGCCATGACATCCAGAGGACGGGCTTTAGAGGAAATCGCTTTACCGTTACCAGATGGCATAGTTACAACATTTATCACTACTCTTAAGGTGTCCGTAGCATAAAACCTAGCATTGGACTGGCATACTTTATGAAAAACGCTGTGAATAACCTCTACACCAATCTGATCCCTTCTCCTGTACGAGATTCCTATTGGTTTGTCTATGGAATTATCTTGATTTAAAAAGGAGATGCCTACCATATCCCTGTCCTCACAATCCTTGAGACAATACTCAAGAAGGTTGCTTAAGGCCTCGTTAAAATGAGCGACAAGGTCGGCGTCACCTGGATCGCTTATACGAATTGTGAGCTCTATTCCTGAAGCATCAAACCGTTTGTACTCTCTCCTTTCTTCCTTCAGTATAGAAAACTTCTCTTCTTCTACGCTAGATTCAGAATCGGAAACGTCTAACTCACTAAGAGATGATGATGTGTCTTCACTGCAACTTTCCATTCTAAAAAAAAACTGCTTACCTTAACAAGAAGGGAAGTGTTTAGCCAAATGTCGAAGTAGGTTAATGTAGAAAGAAACACTTGTTGAAACTGTATGTTGTAGAACAGGTCGTGTGAACGTCAGCAAGATATTTGTAAAATGTTGATTCTTTTCCTGCAAGGATCAAACATAAACATAATTAGAGAAGATACAACCTGTGTAGAAAATATTATTACAGAACTATCTCTGAGGTTAATGAAGGCGTTATTGAATTAATAATATTCCAGATAAAACTAAATCAAGACATTCTTGACTTCTTCTAGAATGAAAGTTACGGTTCTTTTTTTCGCGAAATCTCTCAAACAAAGAAAAAGTGAAAGTTATTTTCTCCTTAAAACATTTGAAAACGTACAATTATGTAGGTAAAACCATTAAAAAAGTTTCTTTCGCAAGGGGAAATAGTATGCGGAGAATGCCACGTGACAGAAGTGAAACTAGTTTCAATTTTTGAATTATCTCAATTTTGGATTTTTGGACTTTTTAAATTTTGGATTTTATGTCTTTTAATTTTTTAATTTTGAATTTCGGATTTCTAGAATTTTAGATCTTTGAATTGTTTTATTTTTTTATTTTGGATTTCAATTTTTTAATTTTGGATTTTTAGATTTTTAAATTTTGGATTTTAGGGTTTTAATTTCTTTTATTTTTCAAACTTTAGGATTTTTATAATTTTTGGAACTTAGAATTTTTTTTTAATTTTGTAATTTTGGATCTTTGATTTTTATTTTTTTTATTTTTAAACTTCTTAAATTTTTTATTTTGGATTTTTTCTTAAATTTTGGATTTTTCTTTTTAAATTCAGGTTTTTTTTATTTTTGATCTGTGAATTTTTATTTTTGGAAATTTGAATTTTTTAATTTAAAATTTTTTAAACTTTATATCTTTTAATTTTTATTTTATGGATCTTTTAATTTTGGATTTTCAATTATTTAAATTTAGATTTTTAGATTTTTTAAATTTTGTATTTTTGATTTCTTAATTTTTGGATTTTCGGATTTTTAATATTTAAATTTAGGATTTTTAAAATTCTTGGATCTTGGAATTTTTAATTTGCAACCTTATATTTTTTAATTTTTTAATTTTGGATCTTCGAGTTTTTTATTTTTTGGATTTTTTTAATTTTGAATTTTAAATTATTTAGTTTTGGATTTTTAGAATTTTTAGATTTTGGATTTTCGTATTTTTAATTTTGGGTTTTTTTTATTTTTTAAATTTTGGATTTTTTATTTTAGGTTTTTAGATTTTGTAATTTTGGATAAGCCTAATATTGACTTGATTGTTTTCTGTGCAGTCCGTTCCGTCAGAACCCCACTAATTTCGTGACAATTTGTTCGTAACGAACATTTATTTACTCCTAGTGCGGCTAAAGAAGTTTCACTTCAAAAATCCCTAATTACGTACACTAAACAAGTTTTTGTTTGATAGGAATCAAACTTTTGATAACAGATATAGGGTTTTTTCTTCATACTAAAAAGTTATTCAGGAAATAATTGAATGGAAAAAGAATATATTCATGATGTTATCAAACCAAAATAAACTGTTATTTAGAGAACGAACTTTAGAACTTTCATATACAACATTATATTTTAATGGAAACAATAAAGCAATAGTTTTTTTCTGTGAAGTGTCAACACTTAAAGCTATTATTTGTTTAACAATTCTTACCTTCACTGCGAAGAGGATTTGAAGTACGGACTGAATTTATTTGTCCTGGTCAAAATCTCTGTAGCAGACTGTCCAAAACAATATATCTTGATCCAGATACGCAGATGTTTCGGTGTTGTATTGTGTCACGACTTCTATCTGAAAGAAAAAAAAAATTTAATTAGATACATTTAAACAATACTTGGTAACTGAATTGAAACAAAACTTGCTGTATCAGACGTCAGGGTTTTCCTATGACTTCTTAAAAAGATGTTCAAGAATTAACTATTGTCAATTTTGGATTTTTGGACTTTTTAAATTTTGGATTTTTAATCTTTTAATTTTTAATTTTGTAATTTTGGGATTTCTTAAATTTCGGATCTTTGAATTGTTTTATTTCTGTTTGTTTTATAATTTAGGATTTCGATTTTTTAATTTTGGATTTTTAGATTTTTTAAATTTTGGATTTTAGGATGTTGAAATTTTGGCTTTTAATTATTCAAAATTTAGTATTATTGAAATTTTGGATCTTTGAATTTTTATTTTGTAATTTTGGTCGTAACACAAGTTTGGGTTAGCTCTCTATTTAATCCTAGCGCGGCTAAAGAAGTTTCACTTAAAAATTCTTAATTACATATACTAAACAAGTCTTTGTTTGATAGGAATCAAACTTTTGATAACAGATATATGGTTTTTTCCTTATACTAAGAAGTTATTCAGGAAATAATTGAATGGAAAAAGAATATATTCATGATGTTATGAAACCAAAATAAACTGTTATTTAGAGAACAAACTTTAGAACTTTCATGCACTACATTATATATTAATGGAAAGAATAGTTTTCTCTGTGAAGTGTCAACACTTAAAGCTATTATTTGTTTAACAATTCTTACCTTCACTGCGAAGAGGATTTGAAGTACGGACTGAATTTATTTGTCTTGGTCAAAATCTGTGTAGCAGACTGTCCAAAACAATATATCTTGATCCAGATACGCAGCAAGATGTTTCGGTGTTGTAACGTGTCACAACTTCTATCTGAAAGAAAGAAAAAAAAACTTAATTAGATGCATTTAAACAAGACTTGAAACAAAACTTGCGGTATCTGACGTTAGGATTTTCCTATGACTTCTTAAAAAGATGTTCAAGAAATAACTATTGTCAATTTTGGATTTTTGGACTTTTAAAATTTCGGTTTTTAGATTTTTAATCTTTTAATTTTTAATGTTGGGAATTCTTACATTTTGGATCTTTGGATTGTTTTATTTTTGTTTGTTTTATAATTTAGGATTTCGATTTTTTAATTTTGGATTTTTAGATTTTAAATTTTGGATTTTAGGATTTTGAAATTTTGGATTTTTAATTATTCAAAATTTAGGATTTTTTGAATTTTTATTTTGTAATTTTGGTCGTAACACAAGTTTGGGTTATCCTCTATTTACTCCTAGCGCGGCTAAAGAAGTTTCACTTAAAAAATTCTTAATTATATATACTAAACAAGTCTTTGTTTGATAGGAATCAAACTTTTGATAACAGATATAGGGCTTTTTCTTCATACTAAGAAGTTATTCAGTAAATAATGGAATGGAAAAAGAATATATTCATGATGTTATCAAACCAAAATAAACTGTTATTTAGAGAACAAACTTTAGAACTTTCATATACTACATTATATTTTAATGGAAACAATAAAGCAATAGTTTTTCTGTGAAGTGTCAACACTTAAAGCTATTATTTGTTTAACAATTCTTACCTTCACTGCGAAGAGGATTTGAAGTACGGACTGAATTTATTTGTCTTGGTCAAAATCTGTGTAGCAGACTGTCCAAAACAATATATCTTGATCCAGATACGCAGCAAGATGTTTCGGTGTTGTAATGTGTCACAACTTCTATCTGAAAGAAAGAAAAAACTTAATTAGATGCATTTAAACAAGACTTGAAACAAAACTTGCGGTATCTGACGTTAGGGTTTTCCTATGACTTCTTAAAAAGATGTTCAGGAAATAACTATATTTGAAGGAAACAAATGTATTCTTATAATGATCGCTGGGGTTTTCATATGATGTCGTCAGGTTTAAAAAAAACATTATTTAACAAACACCTCCATAACTTATACCTTACATACACTACAATAAATTAGTTTATCAACACTTAAAGATAGTACTTGGTAAATATTTCTTACCTTTAGTTCAGAGTAGAAATGAAACAACGACTGTAACTGTAAGACGTTACGTGTCTTGTAACAACTTCTCTGTTTAGACGTATCACTTGTTCTATCTGAATTATAAAGGTATAAGATGTAGACAGTTTTAAATAATATTCCCTATGCTAACTTTTTTCCACGACATCATCAGCACTTAAAGATATTATTTTTGTGAACAACTTGTTACCTTCAATTCAATGTTGAGAAGAAACAAAAGTTATTTCTGTGTAGCAGGCTAGCACGTGTCCTTTTATGCTCAGCAAACTCTCGGCCTTATACAAAATCTCCTTTCCTATCTGGAAATAAACATATAATTATATATAATGCCTTCTAATCAGTAATAAAAAACTTAAACTGTCTGCGAATCCTTTATTTGAACGAGTTATAAATTTTCAAACAGTCCTTCAAGCAAATCTTTAGACCAAAATGAGGGACGAAAATAATTGCACAGTTAAAATTTCATTGCATATTACAAATGTTATTTAAAATTTTAAATATTCTGTTTAAACAACACTGTGAAAATTAAACAACCTTGTAGAAAAAGAACATAGATATCTAGATTTTAAACAAAGACATACCGTACTTATAACAAAACAAAAACTTACCTGTTCAACACAATATCACTAGACGAAGAGTCGTGATGTTTACTGTTGGCATGTACACAGCAAACTGAAAGAATTCAGATTATGTTAGGCCTTTATATACGAAAGGATAAGGGACAGATAGATGTTTAATAATCTTAAAACTTATGTGCAAAAGAACAGGTATGGAGGTACATTTACAACCCATGATGAAACTTATTTTAATATTGAGTTCAACAATTGTTCAAAGATACCTTCATAATGTATCACTTCTTAAAAACCGTTGGAATAGTATTTAAATCTAGAAAATATTTGCAAATATTGCATATCTGTGTCCAGCTTTATTATAATTTTATTGGTTATTAGAAAAATACAATAGTTTGTTCTGTACTTAAGATACCCTGATAACTAATTTATTTTATTCAAATGCTATTTCATTTATAGTTTACCATATATGATAACAGAGTCTATTAAACATACCATAACTATAACAACTATGTATTATCAGCAATGTGTATCGCACTTTCACTACGACCCTAATTTTAGCTTTGAACCCGAGCGTAAGAGAGATTTAGCTCTGATGTCTCGTGACATAACACATAGTTGACATCTCAAATGTTATTTAAAACTAAAATCCGTAGAGTTCTGTATTTGTATTAGTATAAAAGTAACTGTTTTACACACGGATGAGTGTGAAAGAGTTATCATTCCACTGTGACCTACTAATGGTACTATGAAGCCTGTGCTATTGAGTACTTACAGGATCACACTGGGTTGGTATCTCATTGAGAAAGCCTGGTAGTATACCGGAATAGGTGAGTCAGTTGGAGAATTTAATATTGTAATGGTACATTATCGTGATAGTTCAAAGGTAGAGCAGCGGAACGGAGAACCGTAAGATCTTGGTTCAAATTCTTGGTGTGGTATATGTTTTCTTTCTTTCTTCTTCCCCCCCGTCTAGCTCAATCTTTCCAAATGGTATATTGTATAGTTCTTATGTTTATCCGAGATAAAATAGTATTTTAAGTATAGAAATATTCTTGAATCTTTTTTGGGAAACTTCATGACTAGATACTAAATTAAAATCCTAGTAAAAATACAATTTATAAATTTATGTAGGCCTACAAAAGATGTTTCTCTCACAAATGAATAAATTTTCGTTATATAGAGTCATTTTTTCTTTCTTTATATTCAGTGTGTTTTTTGTAGGGTAGATAATATTTGATTGATAATTAATCTAAACTCTGAGATGAACAATGTTACAATGTAATTGTTAAAGGTCTAATATCTACACAATATGTTACTAGTGCTGCCATCCGTCTTGCATTGTTGGCAGACATGTTTGTTTGTCTTTTGTCTCTAGAATAAATTTTATTCTGTGCCACTCGTCAGTGGGAATACGTTGTTTTATTATAGGTTATGGGCCCAGAAGCTCATAAAATCGCGGTATTGAGTCGTTTTAACAAGGATTTTGCAGTAAAGCAAGTGTTAAAAGACAGTATTCAGTGCGATTTAGCTGTGAACTGACTGATCGTATTAATTATCGCAGTGTATAAGTGTAAAAACTGTTCGTCAAAAATGGCTACCAATTATCTTATCAATGTGCCGAAATTAAAGGGACGCGATAATTATTCGGAGTGGTGTTTCGCTGCAGAAAATTTCTTAGTTCTCGAAGGCATGAAGCATTGTATCAAGCCAGAACCGGGAAAAGAAATAGCAAGCGCGGATGACGAAAAAACTAAAGCCAAATTGATTATGACCATCGACCCGTCGTTGTATGTCCACGTGAAAACCGTTAAATCTTCGAAAGAATTGTGGAATAAACTTCAGCAATTATTTGATGATAGTGGCTTTTCACGGAGAATAAGTCTGTTGAGAAATTTGATTTCAATCCGGCGAGAAAATTGCAGTTCGATGACGTCATATGTGACGCAGATTATCGATACTGCGCAGAAATTAAGTGGAACGGGATTTGAAATAAATGATCAATGGACAGGGTCATTGTTGTTGGCTGGATTGCCTGATCGTTTTGCTCCAATGATCATGGCAATCGAACATTCGGGCATTTCCATTACGGCAGACAATATCAAGACAAAATTATTAGACATGGAGTCGGTAGATTACAACGAGAATGAAATGAACGGTGCATTCGTCAGTCATTCAAATCATGCAAAGCAAAATAAGAATAATTTGTCTATGGCCAAGAAAAATTGTAATGTTGGTAGTACTACTGTTCCGTCGAAGTCAAACACCAAGGCGGTGAAATGCTACCGATGTAAACAAGTCGGCCATTACAAAAATCAGTGCATGTATAACGAAAATAATTCAGCAAATAAGAAAAATAAAGAAAGAATGCAATCAAACGCATTTAGTGCAACATTTTTAAGTGCGAATTTCAACAAAAATGATTGGTATATCGACTCCGGGGCAAGTGTACACCTAACAGCAAATGAAAGTTGGGTTATGAATGCCAGATATGAACAAAATAAAGGAATTGTTGTAGCTAATAGTGAGAAGATGACAGTATTATGTTCTGGCAATGTTAAAATAACGACATCAACTGATGATTGCGAGTACGACATCGTGGTAGAAGACGTATGCTGTATACCATCTCTGACTACTAACTTACTATCAGTCAGTCAACTAATAAAAAAAGGAAACAGTGTGTCTTTCACAGATAAAAGCTGTTGTGTTTACAATAAAAAGCAACAGTTAGTCGCTACAGCAGTATTGGTCAATGGGGTATACAAAGTAAACTTGGTATCCCAGGAGTATTTGGCTGCATCAGCTGTGTCAGGAGTAACATGGCATCGCAGATTAGGACATGTCAACAAGGAATACTTAAATAAAATGAAAAATGCTGTCTTGGGAATGTCATTTGATGAAAAAGTAGAAATAAGCAAGGCTTCTTGTACAACATGTTGTGAAGGTAAACAGTGTCGCTTACCATTTAAAGGCAGTGGTCAGAGAAGCAGCAACTTGCTAGATTTAGTGCACACAGACATTTGTGGCCCTATGGAGACTACATCGATAGGAGGAGCAAGGTATTTCTTGTTATTTGTCGATGATTACAGTCGCATAACATTTGTTTATTTTCTGAAGCACAAAAATGAGGCTCTGAAGTATTTCAAGATATTCAAAGCACAGGTGGAAAATCAAACAAAAAGAACAATAAAAGTGATAAGAAGCGATAATGGTTTAGAGTATTGCAATAAGGAATTTGAAGATTACCTAAACAGTGCTGGTATTATCCACCAGAAAAGCAACCCATACACCCCAGAACAAAATGGTTTATGTGAAAGATTCAATCGCACAGTCGTAGAAAAAGCGAGATGTCTACTGTTTGATGCAAACCTGGGAAAAGAGTTTTGGGCTGAGGCCACCAATACGGCAGTGTACCTGCAGAATCGAACTGTGGCTGCTGCGTTGGATAATAAAACGCCATATGAACTATGAACTGGCACAAAACCAGATATCAGTCATATTAGGATATTTGGTAGCACTGTCATGGTACATGTTGCTAAACAAAATTGTAAAGAAACAGAATATTTGAAAAATGAATTAGCTAGCCATTTCAAACTTAAAGATTTAGGTGAAATCAGAAAGTGTCTTGGTGTCAATGTAAGTGTTAATAAGTCTGAGAAAACTATTACATTGAACCAGTCTGATTATATTGATCAGGTGTTGCAAAGATTTAACATGAGTCAATGCAAACCCATTCAGACTCCTATGGAAACTAAGTTGCATGTATCTAAAGGGGAAAACTATGTTGGAAAATTCCCATATCAGCAAGTTATTGGTTGTCTAATGTACTTAGCAGTTCTAACCAGACCTGATATTACTTATGCAGTTGGATTTTTGAGTCAATTTAACAATTGCTATTCTAGAGAACATTGTGCATATGTAAAGCGTCTATTGAGATATTTAAAATGTACTAAACATTACGGTTTGAAGTACACTGCTGATGGAAATTCAATATTAGAAGGATATGTAGATGCAGATTGGGGTGCAAATGTTATAGATAGGAAGTCATATACAGGATATTGTTTCACTTTATCTGGTTGTGTAATTTCTTGGGAAACTAAAAAACAAACTACTGTAGCCTTGTCTAGTAGTGAGGCCGAATATATGGCTATTACAGAAGCATGTAAAGAAGCTGTTTATTTGAGAAACTTACTATATGAAATTACACAAAATTTGTATACCATTGATTTGTTCAACGATAATCAGAGTGCACAAAAGCTAACTATGAATCCAATGTTTCACAAGCGTACAAAACACATAGACATTAAGTTTCACTTTTGTAGAGAATGTGTAGTAAATAAAATTGTAAATGTGAAGCATTTGCCTACAGCTGAGATGCCAGCTGATGTATTCACGAAGGCTTTATGTGTTGTGAAACATTATAAGTTTTTGGATGTATTAGGTATTCAAAGATTGTAATATTTTTGTATATCCATATTGTTAGATATAGTGGGGGTGTTAAAGGTCTAATATCTACACAATATGTTACTAGTGCTGCCATCCGTCTTGCATTGTTGGCAGACATGTTTGTTTGTCTTTTGTCTCTAGAATAAATTTTATTCTGTGCCACTCGTCAGTGGGAATACGTTGTTTTATTATAGTAATTATCTAATGAAACATATATGCTTTCTATAACCGGTAACTTGTATATTAATATTATCGTAGTTCATACCCACAGACACATGAAACTCTATAATTTAAAATGTTATAAGTTGGGGATTGGGGAAAAAACACTCGCTCATCTTACCTGTCTTCCTTGTGTTCTGATCTTTGATGAAATAATTATATTAATCAACGATCCTCTGTTTTGTCAAAAGCTATGTATTTCTGTAGATTTATTGCATCATAGGCCTATCATATAACAACTAGACTTAGTAATAATTTTCACTTTACATCAGATATGTAACTATCTGTAGGCCTATCTGTCACAAACGAAATATTCGCTATACAAATAGCTAAGAAAATTACATATTTATTAATTTTCCCACTATGTATTAGTTTTTTACAGATTTAGTATAATATAGGCCTACTTTTAAAATTTATAGTCAGTTAGTTTCCATATTGATATGCACGTAAGAAACATTACATTTTTAGTACTTACCATTCAAGTTGAAGTGTTGAAGGTGTGAAGGTTGTTGTTTAACTGATTTCTCTTCATTTCCAGCTACCGCTTATATAACAGGTGTGCGAACTAAGGTGAAAACATACGCCGGTTTTATAAATTGTTTCGCAAGTTTGTTCTCAAGTCTGATACAAAAAACACTTACAGTTTTTTAAAATCATTATTAATTCTTAATCTGATTTCAGATTTTAGATTCTGATTGAAAATAGAATAGATATAAACTGATTAATCACCAAATTTTATCATCAATAAACAACTAGTTGCCAAAACACTATGTAAGTAAAGTACATATGCAGGACAAACGTAAATTTTATGTTGCGAGAAAAGATCTCTAACGTGTATTTCCGAATGCTTTCAGATTAATTCGTAGTGATTCGAAGTCGAACTTCGATTAACAAGGCTAGGAAACAACCAAGACTCGCTCCTAGGACGTCAAAATTGTTTCCGGAAATCTATAAGGACCTCTATCACAGCTCTGGTTTCAGATCTATGTACGAAATACGTGTGCTCAATCCTATCAAAACGAAAACGTCGGATACCGGATTTATTCGAAGACAGCGATCAGTTAAAGAACGAAATATTGGATACAAAAATGTCGCATCGTTGACAAGACATTTACAGACAGTGCAATGAAATATGTTCATATGTATATTAGGATGAAAATTCGAAATAAGGTAAACCCTAGTTAGTCAAGACAGTGATTAGGTTAAAGTCGGATATGTCGAATACAGAAAATATATGTGTTGTTTTTAAAAACATAACATAAGATGTTTGATTATCAACAGGACAATTACAGCCGATGTGTGGTGGAACGTATTCCTATGTGTAGTTATACATCATGATACTCGTAATAAAACATATAAGTTTCTATTGCGAAATTATTTTGTGATCAAAGTAGAATTCATGCACTGGCATGTATTGTTTATGACTATATTTGAATATCACTATACTAATTCATAAAAAAGAGAAAGATTTTTTTAATATATATTTAGCAGTACAAATATATCTTATCATTACAATACTTTGTAGAGAATAAGATCTACAACAATAATTCTGGCCTTTATCTAACCATTTGTAAGAAAATACGGCTTCCACTGCCTAGTAATGTTCAGTAGAGCTAAAGCAATTAAACGTTCAATAATTTCAATAAAGGGAAATAATATGTTTTGAATAAATTCCAAAGTCTGAATTAATTAAACTAATGAAAAAGCAAAGCTATGATACTGAACAAAAAATGACTAAGGATAAAAGATAATAATGCGTTCAATAAAATACATAATAGGCCTATAACTTACAATTATAATATATTAATATAAAATAATTTTCTGCGTGAAAAGTAGAAATAATGTAATAAATATAAGTTATAAGCAATAAAAATTATGAGCACAGTTAATTGGTGGTATAGAAAGAAATGTATGAGTGGTTTTAAAACTTCAATTCTATTTGTCGGAGGCACAGAAAGTTGTGTGAGTATTTTAAAGTGGTATGTCTGTGGTATGTGAATACAATTTATCGTTGGCACAGAAAAAACGTGTGAGTGATCTGTTTATATATTAAGAACAGCTGTTGTCGAAAATAAATGAAATAATATGAATATAGGAAAAGTTATTTAATATGATAAAATAAATGAAAGCATTTAAAACTATTATCAGAACAGTATTTCTTCACAGTTATGTCATAGTCCTGAGACAATGTTTTTGTTGCTGATAATGTTCTCTGCAGGTCTGGACACGATTCAGTGCCTTGTCTTTAAGATACCGGACGTAAGTTGTTATTCCGTTATCACGGTTCTTAAAACACATACAGACAACATGACATCAATATGGGAAGGATGGGACACGCGTATAGAGGCGCTCTCTCTTGAGCATCGTTTTAATTACATGAACCTGAATAATAAATAATAAATAATTATAAAATTAAAAAATCATCCTTTGCATAAGATCGCAATATTCCCCCTCCAATAACCCCACTTCAGAAGGATATCATGACGTCTTAGGGTTTAAAAGTCCTGCGTTCAATCAAGATAACATAAGAGCGTCCAGACAGAGGTGAAGTCAGGATAGCATAACAAGCTTACTTACGGGATAGAATCTGGAATCATATGGACAAAAAGTTCTAACTGCAGGGACTTCAATAGGGATAGTTGTTGATGTGATGCCTGAGGGTTTCACAACAGTTTCATACGTGTGTAACAGAGTGTTTAAGAGCGTTCATAAGGACATAAGCTTGGCATCTCTTCCAGACGGTTCCTGGTCAAGGGCTTCACTTGAATGCCGTTAATTAAAACCCTTGCGCAAGAGTGCATATTCATCCAGACGTCCCGGGCCAAAGGACGTAAGTGAGACGCCAGGCGTCGGACGAAGGTCGGTAATGCAGGTAGCTGTGTTACCGACCCGACCGGCTCCGGTGGCTCGCGGACTCAAGCTGCCCAATAACTACTGGCATATTTACGAAAAGGGAGAGTCCAATATGCCCTACTAACGTGATACCCCTGTTGATAACCTAAGAGTAACTGTCACTAACAGTAATATAGCAATGGACATCCCGAAAGTGAAATTCAGTATAGCGGTATTCAGTTACTATAGAATTTCATTCGCAGTTGTATTACAACCAAATAAGAATCCATATGCAGTATTATTAATCAATGTTTCTATCATTCTCTCAGAAGTGAAAACCTTTTAAAGTACGACACAAAACAGATGACAGATGGAGTCATCCGGAAAAGAGTAAATGAAATTTTCAAGTGGACCACATTGCCACAATGGCTGAGAGGACGGCAGGAGAGCAGAACGATATGAAAACACTAATCCTGAGCAACCACAAACAGGAGCGAGAGAGCGTGTATTTGTGTGTTTGTGTGTGTATATGTCACAGTAAATTAGTGCTCGCGTAAGTTTCAGCTACTTACTCCATTCATTAACACAAAACTTGCTGTTTCTCCCTCCCACGTAAACATTTCAGGAGTTCTGGCGCACAAAGTAAGAGTTTATAAGCAAAAAGAAAGTACATTGAAAACACGTTCGCTTCTGACAGTGAAAAGATGACAGCCGGAGTCGAGTCCCTTGGGAGAAGACCCTTCTCTTTTCTTCTCTTCTCTTCTCTCTTCTGAATAAACTTCACATTTCCATACACTCCTTTTCTTCTCAGCCTCCTCAGCTGGTTAACCGGATTGGTTATGAATCCCTAATCTCTGCAACCTTCCTTACATTTGTGTATCCGACCCGAGGCTTATTCTTTCAGAATGCCACCTACAATAGCAAGGCACTGCGCAACGTACATTCATCATATCATTTCTATCTCCTTGCCAGTAAGCAGGGTCACAAAACTGTTTTGAAATTCACTTCTCACAATCAGATAATGTACGTGCTTTCATATAGGGTGGAAAGAGTATAGCTATGCCACTGCTCCATCCATGCGGATGTAAGCTATATAGAAATAAAAATAATTGACACAGAGGGGTCCTGTTTTAACTTGACCGTTCGACATTTCTTCCGTTTGTAAATTTATATGATATGCAGTTGTGACCAAATGCGTGTTTCAATTTTCATTCAATTTGGCATCAATGTTCCTCGGAGTCATTAAAAACGTCGTATATGTACGAATTTTTTTATTTATTTCGTTTAAAAATGGAGGCCGTTTTATTGTTTCAAGGCTTTATATAAAAAAAATATGTTATTTCTTTAAGGCATCATTTCTCTGAATGTCTTTTCTTTTACTTTCCACAAATGTAATCCTAAAGTTTTCGATGCCTATAGGCCTACATTTGTAATTATTGATATATTAGCTAACACAGTTGCATTGCTCAAGTGTAACCATCCTTTTCTCATACAACTCCTATCGCTCCAGTTTGTTTTACTACATGTTAAAATTATGTGTTTGGGATCTTCATTTTCTCCAGAAAAGATATTTTTCTATAGCACCTCTTAAACCCTTGAGTTTTCGAAACTCCCAACGTTCTTATCACAGATAGGTATATTAGTTTCTTCGTCTCGAACACAATACATAGAAACTAGGGATGGGTCGATACCAGATTTTCTCGATAGTCTATACTCGATACCGATATATGATTTTTCCTCGATACTCGATACCGTCAACATTTTCAGTTTCAATAAATAGATATGTTAAAAATTAAAAGTTCAGTGAACAACTAAATTAATAAAGTGTGCATATTTAATTAGAGAAAATTCAATGACATCAGTAGCCTCTTGTACAATTCTGCAGCGAAGTGTAAAATCATCGGAAGAACGATTAATGCACAATGTGCGCTTTCCCTTTATTATTATAATTATTTTTAAACTCTACATTAAAACTAAACGTTTGACAGGAAACGAAACAATTAAGAATTTTTCTGTTTGGATTTAAAAAGAAGGAAAGTCTTTATTTATGACTATACAAAAGTCACAGAGTGGTTTTCTCCATTTCAAGGAGAAATAGAAGTATTTATTATATTTAGTAGACTACTAAAAGCAGAAAGAGATACCGCATTTCCTTAAGTTCCAGAATTACCAAAGTATCGATAAAGTACCGAGCTAGTTTTCTGAAGTAGGCCTATCGCTCGATGCCGATACCATGCAAGTATCGAGGGTATCGAGGTATCGAAAGTATCGAGGACCCATCCCTAATAGAAACCATTAGGCCTATATTATAACTACAATAATCACTTTAGGGCAGACATGTGGCCGATATGACACTTTATAGAACTGGTCTTAAACCGGACACTATCATTTCACTGGCTTTCATTGACTTTTTAGCGAACGAAAATTACATTTGCTAGTTATGTTCATTTACAAAACTCAACTGGAAGCTTTAGCCAACATGCTTGAAAGATTACGATCGAATTGAACGTACTGTACATCTGAAACCCGTTTACGTTACTGTTAACAAGAAGTAGTGTTTTAGTTTTATGTTGAGTTTTCCAGGATATAGGCTTACCTTTAGTTAAATCTTAGATTCATTATCTATTTTTCAGTTATAAAATGTAAGATTCTTTTCTGTTTTTCAGTTTTAAGGGACCTATTTGTAAGTTCTTTACAGTACTTGTATAATCATTTTGTATAATTTTTATTTCAATCAATTTCACAATCATTTTGTGTAATTTTTATTTGATAATATGGTACACAGAATTCAATTAAATAAAATTCATTAGAACATAACACGTAAATAATTGACAATGTGCTAACACAGCTAATTATTTCTCGAATTGAATGAGAGAAGTTCAGACTAGCAATATAAAAATGTATATTCTAGTTATGCTACGTCCTACTTTATAAGTAAAGCACAGGAGAACTGTACTAATACTTTTTTGTAACGAAACGTGTGTCCGGCTTAAGCCTGTCTTTGTTGTTGCATCATTTATTTGGTATTTTTAACGGTATTATTATTAGGTCGGTTATTAATAGTGTTAGTTTTCTATGTGATGCATACGATACATTTTCTTGCCTTTTATTTGTAAATTGGAGGAGGGAAACTCCTTGTTTTAAAATTCTCTCTCAGTCAGATTTGAAGCAGAGTTCTCTTAATTGCGCAACTACACGACAAATAAAATTGCTACTCGGAAGAGTATTTCACGTATGTGAATATTCATGACACAAAATACATCATTTCAATGGCATTTGCAGATTAATAACGGTTATTCAAAGAACCTTCACTACAATTGATTCCGGTATGACACAACATAGGCCTATGTGAATTCAACTGAGGCGTATAGGAGCTTTCAAGTTCATGCATTCATAAAGATAGACGATTCACAAGAATTTTATAATTTCGCCCAACTACATTACACGAATCACTAGCCCAGTTTAATAAAACGCGAAACGTGAAAGCTAGTGAAAGCAGGTGAATCCTTTGGTCCATATTCCTCTAATATGGTTTTCGCTTCCCTGCCCTGTCACTTTCATAATACATCACATTTATTGAAATATTGAACAGTCAGTAGAACGCGAAATAATGAATAAGTCCCCCGCTGACGTTATGAAGACAGTCGCTTTGAAGCTTCTGCTAATCCAACCCCTTTTATACGAACAGGTCAAAACACAACATGAGGTGAAATTAAATTTTATTTAAAAAATCTTGTCTTAAAATGGAACACACGCACAGAATGAAAAGTAAAAACTGGCAAAACGATTAAAACACAGAGAGAACACTGAAATGAAAATGTTGAAAAGCCCCCATGCGATAGAAGTCTTTCTTTGATGCTAGTTATCATCCTGACTTCACGTCTTATCAGACAGTATCTCCCACAGAGAAGCAAGCAAAAGGAACATCGCGTCTAATGTTACACACTCCTTTTTACCTTGTGAATTGAGTGAGGATTTCGACAATCCTCCACCATTCGACTTTACTCCAGTGAATCCCATGCTGGTAAATCTTGAAATATTTGCTACGCTCCGCAGCATCCTTTGGCTTTTGTAGCAGACCTCCTGGTTGGTTGACATCGTCTACATCTTAATTAAAACCACATTCGTTGCCAGGCCGGAGCCATGTGACAGTGGATGTGTGTGTGTGAGAGAGTGAAAGGCAAAAAGAGAAAGAGAGAGGGGGGCACAGTAAAGCATTCCAATGGTTACCTGTACTTCCAGAAATTGTCAAAGAGAAGGAATCTGTGATGACGTCCCCCCACCACGACCCTATACCAGGCATCCGGTAAATGAAATAACAAAATGGCCGTAGCACGAACAGTTCGATATTTGCATGCTCGGATTCCTAAATAATGTCTTGTTGGAAAAGAATGGCATAACTGCGTTGTGGGCACCCGATGATGCTAGATCTGGTTCATGAAATAATTCATTCTTTTAACTAACCAAGTATAATGGCGATATTAATAACAAAAATAATAAAATAATCATTATAACAATAATAGTAAGAACTATAATAGTAGCATGAATAATAGGGCTAATACCCTTCCAACCAATAATAACAACGGCGATGAAGTTACTGTGCTGTCAATGACGACGGATTATGACAGTAATATTGTAATACTACACTTATTTCAGAAAACATGTATTTTTTAACTCTCGAAAATGAAATTATATTAGTATGTGTGTGTATATAATTTGGAGAATTGGGACGTCATGGAAACTATTCCTTTTTCCTTTCGTGTAATACCAGCGCGTGTGGAACATGTGGAATATGTACATGGCAGGACATCGAATGAACTACGTGTCGCAACACTGTGTTATGACAGCACACTCACTAGAGCACAGCACAACACACGTACCCGTTCTAAAGGCCCTCAGAGTAGTATCGTGCAACATTCGCACCACGTTGCCAACGATGTGGAAGGCGGTAAATATTATCTGCTTCATCATGTTCTTCCCTATGTGGGAATCTAATCATCTGTTGCCGCAAAGCATTTTTATTTGAAGGTGTCTGGGGAAGATAGTGCTACCAACTCAAACCTCAGTTTAGATATTACATTTTTAAAGCTTGCTCAAATCCATAAATCTTATTTTTATCTTATTTTTTGTACATATTATGTCACTAACAAGACTAATTGACAGAATTTGTCTATGCTCAGAAATATGGAATAAAACGTTACTAAGATGTATATATAAGTAGAGCTACAATCTCTCTCTCTCTCTCTCTCTCTCTCTCTCTCTCTCTCTCTCTCTCTCTCTCTCTCTCTCTCTCTCTCTCTCTCTCTCTCTCTCTCTCTCTATCTCTTTCTTTTTTTTTTAAGGGGGATGGCACTATCTTCCGTCGACCCCTTCAGTTGATCTCGGTTTTAAATTTTTGCTCTTATGATGCAAATTACATACTCTGTTCCGAAAGAGTAAGTTAATGTGGTATCGTGGTGAGTTTGATGGATAAGCCTACTTTGAGTAGGCCTAACCAAATACTGAATACAATTTTTCAGCACAGTCTCTCATTCAATTATGAAACAGTCCAGTTTTCTTTAATAGCGGGAGTAATCGCAGAGCAGTATTCCGTAATTATAATTTGTATTATTTTTTGCTACCGCTATTTCACCTTTTGAATATCTCATGACGGCCCTTTCAATTTTTTGGTCAGCCCTTTTGTGCCCCGCCATATATTCGATTCGAGTCCCTGATTTAACTTTTATGAATTAACCTACTTTCAATTCTGTATCGTTTCTACTTGTAGAGTTGTAACCAATTTATTATACGCCACGGCAGCAATAAACAGAAGCATTACTGATATATTTCGACAACACCACTGCTACTGCATGTCTGTTTTCGCTTCTGTGCATGCTCTAGTACGCATATATTTTTCATTGACGTGAAAATTTCATGAGCGATGGAATAGTCTAGGAATGAAAAAAGGAAAAACGAAGGTTTCTTAGGACCATCGATTTTTCCCATTCACATAATCATGAATCGTTCACCATAATGGTAAACTCCCAAGATAGTGGATTATATATAGTGACTAATGATTCACCACACTATACTTGATCCAAAACTTGCACGGAGCAATTTTAAACAACCGACTGTGAAAGTGCAAAGCACAGTTCATAAGAGTTCGTTTTTAAGACTCTTTAGTCGATTACGTACAGTAAAGTAAATTGAACTTTCTCAGCTATATTTAGCGCCAAGGGTCGATTCCCAATTCTGCCAAGTATTTTCTTTTTGTCTTTGATTTTCGTTCATTTTTGCCCGGTGACTTGACACCTCCTGTAAATCTGTATTCTTTTAGGACTTCGAAAACCATACTTGAACCTACTCCCATGGATGACGCCACTTTCATTCCTACATCTTGCACAGACACTTCAGGGTTTTCTGTTAACTTTTGTATATATTTGCAATCTGTATCTTCTCTCCGCTGGACAAACTTTTCCATCGCGCGTTTCTTTATTGGTGACGTAAGTTCTGATATTTGCCCGTGATATTTTAACATAATTATACGTTTCATTGTCATGAAACCCACATAGTCCAATCTTATAAAACCCAAATGGCTAAATAGGATGTTAAAAACTAAAAAGGGCTAAATCTGTTTTGTAATAAAAATACAATAAAATACATAAGAAACCAATAATATGTAATTAATCTTATTATTATTGTTCTACTATAAGTTACCTTTTAAATAACTCTATATTTTGCATTGCCACTAAAATTGTAAGAGAAATTATAGCATTGCGTATTGTAATTTTCTCATTTTGTACCCCATTGTCGCGGTAAAGGAAATCGTTAGTGAGCCGAAAGCTCCGTTTCCTTTAAATCATTCTTAAGAACTTGACGCTTGCAGTTTATTTACAATGTTTCCACCAGCAAGTGGCCGAAAGTAAAGTATTCAAAAAGCTGGTTGATACGAAAAACGTTCTTGTTTGTGTTTATGTGGTGGAGTTCAAAAAGACAGGAGTCATTCTAATATTAATTTTATTCTATAAACTATAACTGTTAAAAATTAAGCAATAGTGTTCCTATAGTTTTAAGGTTCAGAGCCAAGGAATCCTAAGTAAAAATGAAATTAATTAACATAAAATCGTCAAGTGAAACTTTAAAAAAATCTTGTATATCTTTAAATAATTAAAATCTAATACAGGGTCTATAAAAACTAATAATCCGGATCCCAGTGATATACGCTTTGAAAGGAGCTATAGTTTAGAACAGGTTTTGTTAGATATAATATAACAGTGATAGTAGTGATAGTGAAGCTATTTTTTGAAACGATGTTGGGAGAGATGCTGAGGTGGATGATACAGGTCGATACAGATTTAGCTTCATTTATAATCACAACATAAATTAATAGAATAACTGTGAGGTCAGTAAATACCCCAGACATGTTGTGTTTCTGTAAAGTCCTAAAATGCGCGGGTTAGTTATATTTTTAAAGAAATTAAATCACGAATTGGCTATCTAAGTGTAGGGAACTGTGGATAAAGTACGTCATAAATTAATTGTGGGAAATACGTGAATGAGTTGACAGTAACTTTACCCAATGTTTATTTTGGATTTGTTACATTGACACTATCTTCATAATTTTCACATTTCCCCCCACCAAATCGGACGTAAGGTCTACTTTCTCAGTACATCTTCTGGTTACTAGAATGTTGGAAGCGTGCGTGAGAGAAACTGTCCTCATTTGTGTGGGTGCTTACAACTTTTGTTCAAAATGTTTTCCTACTATATATTCACAAAGACTGACAACAGTAAGGAAATACCTCAATAATACATAAATAATGGCCAAATCCAATAAAATAAACATTTATTTATGGCACGATTCGTGACCTCCTTTACATGTAATGCTATTTGAGAATTCTTTTCCGGTCATCATCATTCAATGTATAATTCAGATTAGAAACTGTTTAATCTGCTTTCGTAAAGTTGGAACATACTTCAAAGAAATCCTTTTTATTTTTCAGTAGTGATATCGTTATAAAATGGATAATTCATGTCCAGATATTATCTGTCATCAGTGTATAATATTCCTTTAAAGTGACCTAAACTTTTCTTAGAACGTCACATGTATTGAAGAAACCAGTAACAACCGTAATGCAGAAGTTCCACGACTTCTGGGGGCTTAGTCTGAATTATTTAAAGCCAGTTACTCATAACGAACAAGGTGCGGATGGGATGAAGATGATAATAGCGGCCAAATGATGCCTGGGCTAAAGTACCCAAACATTCATCTCAGGAGAGGAAAAACTGTAGAAAAATCCCACATAGGAAATTTGTCCTGACCAAATTGGAAGCCGGGTCCGCTGCGTGGGGAGAGCGAACGCATACCCTATGTTACACCGGTGAATACAACTATTATTATTCTCTTTATTTATTTATTTATTTATTTATCTATTTCTTTCTTTCTGTCTTTCTTTCTTTCTTTCTTTCTTTCTTTCTTTCTTTCTTTCTTTCTTTCTTTCTTTCTTTCTTTCTTTCTTTCTTTCTTTCTTTCTTTCTTTCTTTCTTTCTTTCTTTCTTTCCTTCTTTCTTTCCTTCTTTCTTTCCTTCTTTCTTTTTCTTTCTTTCTTTCTTTCTTTCTTTCTTTTTCTTTCTTTCTTTCCTTCTTTCTTTCTTTCCTTCTTTCTTTCTTTCCTTCTTTCTTTCTTTCTTTCTCAATCTTAGTTTTTCCTCTCCCATTGTAGGGACGGTCACGTCACCCTGATCATACAGGGCCGCGATCTGTAGGGGGAAGGTTTACGTTTGGATCACTCATACATTTTTTGGGGGGGGGGGCTTGACAATCTTCAAGACAACGCGAAGACATAGGACGAAACACACCAGTCGCTCACACACTCACTCTGAACAAGGCGCGGATGGGATGAAGATGGAAATGACGGCCAGAGGATTTCCTGGGTCCACAAGAGCCTAAAGTTACCCGACATTCGACTCACAGGTGAAGAAAACCCCCGGAAAACCCCTCACGACCCGGAATGGAAATCGGGTTTCTGCGTGAGAGGAGCGAAAAAAATGTATTATGATTATCATCATCATCATTATTATTATATAAGTATGCAGAATAATCATAACCGAACCTATTACGAAGGCAATAATGTTGGCAAGCAGAAGTTTCATATAAATAAAAGGAATACGTATTACGAACGCGGTCGGGTGGGAACGAGTGGTACGACCATCCAGGGCTATAGTGTGGTCAATGGTCATCCTCTTGATATCATGGCTAAGTGCTCGTGTGCTGGTCGGCTGTTGGCTTGTCGAGAGTGTGTCCGACCACGTGGGCCGCGTTTCTATCGATCAGCTGAGTGGCTGGCAAACACGCCGGCCAATTAGTACACCAGAATATAGTATGTATCATCCCTTCACATGGGCTGCCTGTTTACTCTTCATTACATGGACATGACACTGCTTGCTAGCCTTAATGCTCTCTGTCACAGGGATCTACTCCAAGTGCTCAATATCGAATAAGCCTTGTAATCATTGACAATATAGCCTCCAATAATAATAATAATAATATAATTATAATAACAATATAATAATAATAATAATAATAATAAAATAATTATAATAACAATATAATAATAATAATAATAATAAAATAATTATAATAACAATATAATTATTATAATAATAACAATAATTCTAATGACTATTCCACTCATAGGACGAGCGTTTGATATTGACCAATAACGTTCAACAATTCCTGGGATATAGACCAATCACGATCGTTTATCTTATAAAATGCTTGCTATTAATACGAGGAAGGGATTTTACCTGATAAAACGACGGCTCGTTATTGGACACTTAAGCGTCATTGTGCCGTGATTAATACGTCACAGGTCGCCATTAAGCAGCACGAAAACACAATAATAGTAATAATAATTATTATAATAATAATATAATTATTGTAAAATATAATTATTATAATATAATAATATAATTATTATAATATAATAATATAATTATTATAATATAATAATATAATTATTATAATCTAATAATAATAATGCCCCTTCGCCCCACCTGGGGATCATAGGGTACAAGATACAAGAATAATAATAATAATAATAATAATAATAATAATAATAGTATTATTATAATAATAACAATTATGACTACTCCACTCATATCACGAGCGCTTGATATTGACCAATAACATTTAGCAATTCCTCGGATGTAGACCAATCACGATCGTTTATCTTATAAAATGCTTCCTATTAATACGAGGAAGGGATTTTACCTGATAAAACATCAGCTCGTTATTGACACTTAAGCATCAATGTGCCATGATTAATACGTCAGAGGTTCCCATTAAGCAGCACGAAAGCAGATTCTTTTACACAACATAACTTGTTTGGAAATTGAAATAATATAAATGTACATCGTTTAAAAACACAATTTCAATTCGGTGCATCCCAGTTCATGTGCTTTTATTCTGTTCTGCAGTTAGCTTACTTGAATTAAGTTAACTATGTCTTATATGCACAATTGTTAACACTAGTCAGGATATGGTAACTCGAATTGATTCATGGATGGTTAATTCATAGTATGCCGTGGTCTCGCAGCTTTTAGTTTTGTTTTTATATAACAAAGCACGAAAGTAAACTTAATTATTTTTTCTACCTAGGTATAATCCGTTACATTTCTATTCATGGAGTAGTCATAATAAATCCAACTCGAATTGACGAGATTCATCAGATAAATTCGTAAACTCTCGTGGGATTACCTGTGATAATTATTATAATAATAGTAATATCAATAATAGAATATTTATTTAATAAATCCCGGAAGTCATGAAATCAAAAGTTTGGGGATTCAAAAAAAATCGTTGAAACGAAATGCATGACTTAAGAATTGGAATATTTCGATTGGTTAATGTTGATAACGAATTGTTGTGTATGTTAAAGAATGTTTTTCTACTAGAATATGACCCATACGTCAAGCATTTTCAAACATTTCGCTTTGGGGTTCTCTACAACGTGTAGACACTGAAATATTTGAAAATTTAGTTAAGAAATACATTTTCGATTCTCCAAGCAAGTATTAAAAAGCAAATTTAATTCTGTTTTCTTTGTGTTAACAAATTTTTCTCTAACTTCTATGAAATGTTACAAAGGACACATTAATAAATTTCGGCATAAGATACTGTAATAAAATAATAAATTACTAGTACACTAAAGATAACACTGTTGTAACAAATGCAAAATTCAGACGCAAAAAATGTATTTCCAAAAAAAGACAGCTGAGATTCTCCAGTAACATTAAAATATTCCCATAGGTAATACCACAAGAGTCTTAATGTTTTCGAGAATCTACGACCGTGAGGAAGCGGGAGAGTATTATCAAAATTCTAAAGAGTTGAAGCTCTCATGGTATTTAATAGGACTATTTAGTAAAGAAATACCGTCTCTGGTTAATATAGGCCATCCATCAATAACAAGCGTGGTAACATCGAAAGACGAAGATAGATAACACAGCGGTCGAATGTTTGGTCCAGTTTGTAAATAGAATGTTGTACGCGAAGCTACAGCATGAATAGTGATGAACTTTGACATTGATTTTCTGGCGTCCTTTTCGAAAATAACAAATCGGGCTTAAATGGTCATGTGCTTATATTTGAAATTTGGTTCAATCGAAAGTACCATCGTTTGGAACTCGCTTCAGCACTGATGTTTTGGGGCCCTTTTAATAGATCAATGAGAATAATCATTGTACTTATCTCTTGAATGATTGAAACTCATTTTGTCACACAATATTATATCAACCCGTGATTAACTGCAAAGAATTAAAACAATGATTAACCGTATAGTTTATTTGTAGTAATTTTATAAGACATTTAAAATTTATTTATTTTTTAATTAGGCATATTTTACACGACAAAATATGTATCCTACAGGATATTTTATTCACGCGAGGGTTATAAGTTCTTGTGCTTACGTTTAAAATTATGTTCAATCGAGCATAGCATGGCTAAAATGGGATGACCAAAAAAGAAAAATCTCCCTTCTAGAAAATATGAAATCTGGCTCCATCACGACCTGTCTTGTAAGGTATTGTGCATATGTTTAAAGTTTAGTGTCAACCGAATGTTCTGTCGCATAGAACTCGCATTTTTTAAACACTAAAAGCTTAGTCCTTCAGGCATAGCTTCATGCATATTTCCGATTAATTTATTATTAACTATATTAATTATAATAATTTTATTATTATTTGCATCGAAGTAAATATCATACTACTCACATTGTAATTAAATAACTATGTATAAAATACTACAGGTAATTTCGCACTCTCGTCCTCAGGATGGAATGAAATGTCATGCCATATGGTAAAACTTACAATAAAAATAAACTAAAATTGGTGTAGACCACTGAGTATAGATACAACCGAAAATAAATAATAAAACGTGTTATATAAAACGCTACTGCATAGAGTAAAAGTGTGTAAGATTTATGAAGCTTTCTTTCGTCAAGTTTTAAACTTTCATACATAGGGAATTATATTTTGAAGACTCCAGTTGTATTGCATGTTGTGAACTTAGTTGAGTGTCTGAAATATGCAGCACTTCGGCACATCTGTATATTAATTACAGGCTTCTTTAACCTGCATTTTGAGCTGACCAAGAAAGCATAGCTCGCTTACGTAATTTTTTTTTTCTCGCTAAATGGTTGCGAGTTTCCTTCTAAACGTTTGCGTTTGCGGTGCGGTGGTGTTTAGAAATTCTCTGTTTAGAAATTCTCTGTAACTTTTTTACCCGTGGCCGCGTAATAAAAAATACAGAGTCCGTGTGAGAACTGAATATTCGCAGCGTCGCGCCGGCCATGTGGAAAGCCAGGCCGCAACACATGCTCTTCAATTATTCAGCCTCGGTTTTTCCAAGTCGCTTCTGTATTAATTTTCTCTCTTCTTTTTCTGTCCTGAGACACGAAGAATGTTTTTGTGTCCATCTTACCACACACTGAAGTCGAACGTAAATAATTCTGTAAGGTTTCATTCCTTACAAGTATATAAATATACAATTATATAAATGTACATTTAAATTTATTTTTTAGACAGCTTGAATTAAAAGTAGAACTTCTAAGAAGAGAGACATGAAGCAAAAATCTCACATTATCGCATTTGTCCTAAACATACATTGTAACCAACTTTGGTTTTAATCACATGACAATTACTCTTCATTATGATTATTTTAGGCTGGCACCCTAAACTGCTGTGCATATCTAGGGGATATCCAGAGATTGTTCGCGATCTACGGACCTACTACTATATGATTATTAAATAGACTCAGTTTGACAAAAATTGAAAATGTTAAAATCCATTGCGCTTTCTTAAATGTCAAATTTCTCACGGTTTTAGCAAAAATAGTAATTCTTGGTGATTCAAAAGCGTTGTCGACTCCATTCTTATGCTGACAATCCGTGCACCAGAAAATCAATAACCTCTGTCTGCGCATGTGAATGTGTAAATGCCGCAGTCGATGGAGGGCACCACGACGTTTTCATATGGCCCCATGGTACATAATTCATTAGAATAGATATATTTATTACTATTTCACAAATATTAATGGCTGTTTAAAAATAGTGCAGGATACACAAATATGATAAAGTTACTTTATTTTCTTTTTAGGATTACGACACTCGCCATTACGGGGTCGTTTCGTAAACTTAAATATTTTTTTTTACTCTTGCATCAAAAATAACTATTAATAACACCAGGAACACAAGGACTTTTCAACTATCTAAATAGGACTAGCACCGGCCACTTCGACCGTCAAGCATTTTTAGCTCCTTATAGGATTAGAATTAATTTCAAACCGTAATTTGACACTGGTATACACTCCATGTCCAAGAAAAAAAATGTCCATTGTACTTGAGTGAAAAGTCGCATTTTATTAATTTTATATGCAACTTATAAGACTAGCGTATTAAGTCAAACAGTTTTCACATACAGCTACATTATTGGTAAAATAAGATTGTAATGGATGTTTGCGTATTCTCGCGCTTAATTGAAATATTTGGCAATAAGCACGTTCCCTGCATTTTGAGTATCAATAACTATTGGCAACTGTCGGCACATTTTGCACAAACATCCCTAGCATACTTCTTTACATTTTCAAAATGTACGTGGCATTTAATTTTGGATATAACACTCTCCAATCTGACAAGATTCCATCCCGGTTTTCTCAACACATTTGCTGGCATATTTGTAATGAATGTTGGTGGTGTTCTGAAATATAATACCAAATATTCTTTACCCGTATTCAGTAAATTGCATATGTTTAGCAGTGGAAAATAACCATAAATCAGAAATATTTGTAGCTTGCTGTATGTGCTCCATGAGGTTCTGAGATTAATTGATCCTTACGACTTAAGACAGGATTTCCATACACTATCAAATCGTAAGAAATGCATGATGAAGGGATAACATTGCAAGTGTGCACTATCAGAATTCAACCTTTATACATCACATTAACTAATCAGTTAGGTGTAAACTTAAAGAATATTTGAGGCAAAGTAAGACTAACATTGTTTACGTTAATATTTCGCTGTAATTTACTTTTTATGAAACACATAAATCCAAACTTAGTATTTCCATTGATAACCTTATCCCGTTAATATTAAGCTGCTAAACACATCCTGAACAGATGACTTTGAAGATCCTAAATATTTCTGAACGTGTTCAAAAATTTTCTAGCGAATCGACGAATGGTAGGCTCATAGCTTCTAACTTCTTTCTAGCGGTAGGCAATTTTATGAAGTTTGTCTTAATATAAATGAAGTAGTTTTGTATGTTTTTATTTTTCAATGCAGCTTAAATATCTTTAATCCAAACTGAACCATCCACTGCAAAACCGTCAACAACCTAAAACCGGAAAATATTCAAATAATATAACTCAATAATATTTTGTTTAATAGTTTAAAATGATAATTGAAAGGAATGGTTGTATACCGTTGGATCTCTTCTGGGTATACTAGGGATATTGTAAGTTCAGGAAAACCAGCGTTCATAAATATTTATAAAATGCAGTATTATGCTATTTAATATAAAATATGTACTTGAACTAGATCGAACGTATTATGCAAGCCAAACTTCAGAAAAAAATGCTTCATTTAAACTAAAACCCCAAAAGCATGCATTTCGCATGAAACTGTCAATACAAAGTCCAAAACGTACAAATATGCACGGAAAATCTATACTTTTTTGGAATCGGTAAGCCATGAAATTGGTATTTAGCAAGTTTTGAGAACTGTAAGGAGCTTATATAAAAACATTCAATTGCATTCAAATCCTGCCCTTATATAATGGTGAGGATACCAATAATAATGATATTGATGAGAGTAACGTTGAAGTACTGTAGTTGATTCATGGGATAGAAGCACAGTTGGCTGCTTGTGGTGTTATACATTTAATTATAGCCTTACCATTTCATTGAAATTGCGAATGATCTCGTATCACAAACGCAATTGAATTATACCGGGAAACATATTTAATGGAGAAATTCTGTCCAATGGTGCTGATCCGGTGAAAAAAAAAACAAAAAAATCCTGCGCGCGACTTTGTTATTGGACTCACAGCTCTCGGACAGGTATTAACACTCTAATGAAACCTCGATTGATTTAACTACTCTCAATTAATTATTCAGACTTAATTATCATTCCGCCGGCTGTGTTTGAATAAACATTTGTGTTGTCAGTTGTACTGCCATACCTGCATTACAGTCACAATTATATTTGAAATATTTCCCACCGCGAACATAAAATTTTATTAACTTCACCAAGGACACGCATGTCCATGTAATGATGTATTCTGTATTGCATGAGAATGCGTTATACCCTTAGCAACCAGGGAAGGCGGTTGAGGCCAGGTAGGTTCCTTCGACCCGCTAGCACCCTCACATTTACAAGCAGAGGGAATTAGGAACAACCGTAATTTCCTCCCCATGAGTCACATAGTCTACTTCAATCAATCAATCTTAGATTTTTTTAATATGTCATTTTATCTTAAAATGTTAGTTATATATCAATTCTACACATAATTACAAGAAAAATGACACCAAACAATGTATAATTTACTTTAATAGGAACATTTATAACAAATACATAAATAAAAGTTACGAGAAAACTGCTTTCAAGTTCTATGTTCCTATTAAAGTAAATTATACATTGTTTGGTGTCATTTTTCTTGTAATTATGTGTAGAATTGATATATAACAAACATTTGAAGATAAAATGACATATTAAAAAAATGTAAGATTGACTGATTGAAGTAGACTAGGTGACTCATGGGGAGGATATTACGGTTGGTCATAATTCCCTCTGCTTGTAAAAGTGAGGCTGCTAGCGGGTAAAGGAACCTACCTGGCCTCAACCGCCTTCCCTGGTTGCTAAGGGTATAGGAAGGTACAAGTTTCCGTCCATAAGTTCGCGGGTTCGCTCACGTGGATGGAATTTTTGTGTGTGTAACTGCGACAGTCCCAAGTAACAATTGTTTGCGTAAAATGAAATTGAAGTATCTACTGTGTCCTATTATTTTCTTCATGTGGGTAACGAACGGGTTGTCCTGAAATTGAAATTAATGTATTAATCCTTTTAGCTTGCTATTTGAATAGTACCTTTCTTTCTTTCCTTCCTTCCTTCCTTTTTCCTTTCTTTCTTTCTTTATCTTAGTTTTACCTCTCCCTTTTAGGATTTAAGCGACCCAAGCCGCCCGGGCCTTACAGGGCCGCGGCCTGTCGGTATTATCTTTGGATCACATACAAACTTTTGTGACCAGACAAGGACATGGAGGGCCTCCACGGATGAGTGGTCAGCCCAGTGCCGGGGCCACCTCGAGACAACACGAACACATAGGACGAGACACACCATTCACATACACACACACAGTCTCTCTCTCCAGACAGATGATAATGACGGCCAGATTATATCTGGAGACCACAAGGGCCTAAAGTTCCCCGATATTTGTCTCACAGGTGAGGAAAAATCCCAGAAAGAACCCCCACATAGGTAACTTGTCCCGACCAGGAATCAAACCCGGGCCCGCTGCGTGGGAGGAGCGAACGCATCCCCCTAGGACACAGCGGTGGACTTGAATAGTACAATGCTTTAAAAATCCCTTATTGCCAAGAAGTAGGTACATTTTAATTTTAAAATTTTAGCATGCAAATAAATGAAAGGTGACGGCTAAAGAAGAAGAAAGCCGCATTTTAATAACTTCAGAATTTAAACTGTTGTTTTTGAAGTCGCTAATCTAACGTTAAAATGTTGGAAGTCCATCTTCCTTGGTTGAACGGAATCAAACTTGCATTCTTTGTGCATTAAGCTATGAAAGGCATTCTACCTCACTGCACAACATACATGGACTCAGATCGTTCTGAGCCGTCACCGTTCAAATGTAAAATTACTCTAAGTGCCTGCTTGTTATGTCAGAATTTTGCAATACCCTCTTAACTCAATCAATTATTGATATTTTCAAGTTTTTTTTAAGCTTTAGAAAGTGATCACTGATTAAAATATCTGTGATCGATTATCATTATTCCCTCCCCCCAAAAATAAAATTACATGCACAGGGAAAGGTTTTCAGCTTAATGGACATGAGAAGTACTATGAGAAGTACTTAGATTATATTTTCACAGAAATTAAAAGAGTATAATTGAATAATAATAAAGAAGACTATACCTATCTAAATAATTACTTTTTATACCATCTTTATTGTGTCTCCCCCTTACTCTATTGTTGATTTATGAACATTTTCACATTTAATATTTTTATTGAATAAAATACTATCCGGATAGTAGCCAAGTTGGAAGGATGTTTCTGTCCGACGTTTCGGAACTATGTAATTCTATTTCCAATTAATGCAATTTTTTCATTCCTTCAAAATAGAATCACATTACTTGTTCCGAAACGTCGGAAAAATACCCACTGAGCCTGGTCACAATCCCTAGAGAAGTTGCTTCATCAACAGGGCCAGGAAAATCTTATTACATATTTCACATTTTATAACGTTAATTCGAATGATAGTGAACATCAAAGTAGGAATAAACCTAATATGAAAGTTAAGAGTTGGCAATATATTAGGAAAAATAAAGTAAATAGTTCTCTTGAAGTCGATATATTATCTTCGCTCATAATACCTCACTTTACCCAACAGCCCAGATTGTACAAGGATATCCTGAACGGCTTGGTACAGTGAATTCATTGGTCTCTCTCCCTTCTATACCCTCTTGTTGTTCAATACGCGAACGGAACGCAAATTAGAAATTAATAAAAATGTAGATTATATTGAATTAAAATGAAGGGGCGCGTTTTGGTTCTTGTAGACTTGATTGAAATCACAGAATGGGTTGGAATGCACGAAACATTTAATTGTCACACTGTAGTCAAGACTTAATCCTACCATCAGGAATTGTGGCTTATGCTATTCTGTTTTACCATCCAGTTTAAATCGCAGACAAAAGAATAAGTTTTGTATTTGTTTTCTAGTACGAGTATTAACAGTTATAATGCAATAAACCTTGGATTTATACATTTTGAATACACGTTCGATAAAAATGAGTGGTGTTTGGTTCCATAGGTAATATAAGGAGAAGTCCGGAATTTTTCTTGAGAGAATCCGGACCTGGGGTTGTATTTATTGTGACTGTTTAGGGAATACATACATAAACAAGTATTTAATTAATTGAAACCATAAATTATTAAAACACTGCTATTGGTGATGTTGCAAGCGAGATAGCCGATGGAAAACAATCGATATGTCACGATCGTCGCGCTGTGTGCGGTAATTTCCAAAACCTTACTTTCAAGTCACCTGTATTGATGTTTTTTAGATCGAAATCTCTGATGCCACTAATAATTTCTGTGGTTCTTAATATTATTTTTATTATTAGGTCTATACGAAATTTATAATGCTTCACACATAAAATGGAACATTATTTTCATATCTCTGTTTGCTCATATGCCTATAGGCCTATACACCCATTCTCCGAATTCAATGATTATTTGTTTCTAGTTAAAGAAGCCGCACGTATGAAGAAGTTTAGCGTTCTGTCTCTTTGAATTTACATTAAAACAAGTGCACCAAAGGTGCGATGAAATGAAACAGATATAAATAGGACTATAAAATTATGGCGACAGACACTTTTGATTGGTTGAAATTCCACTGGATTGGTCACTGATTCGTGAGCTAAATACTGTAACTGAATCAGTTTGCACTAATAAAGGATTAAGATTCTCGTATAAAAAAATTATTTTAGGATAAATTAGTGTAGGCCTATACGGAGTGTTAAAGGAATTCAATGCACGCACAGCTATGGGTGATAGAAAATACAAAAAAAAAAAAAAATTAATTTTGTTAAAGAACCATGGTTGGAAACTCATATTGATGAAATATCCATATATCTCATCTTTTCGGTAAGTGGATGTATTACAATTATATGAATTTATAGCGAACCAAATTATCCCCGCAATTATACATGAAGTAGCTATTCCAACCATGTTCAATTCTTATTTATGACTGTGTCATATTGAGGGTCCTTTTGGACACATATGGCATTACCTTCTGTTATATCGTCATATTAAGATTTTTAATATGTAAAAAGTTATAATTTAAAGTATTTACAAATTATTTAAGACCATATGAACATAGCCCATATATAGCATAATCACGTATATAGGCTTTCGAAGAAATCCAGGAGCATAGAGTATGGTAAAAACTAGTTAAAATCTTTTTTCTTACTAAACGTTTGTTCTTTCTTCTTACGCGGTTTGATTAGAGATGTACAGGAAGGGAGAAAAAGCGCACCGACTCTTGTAGCTGATTTTAGAGCCTTGTGATACGTAAATAAATGCAAGAGATGTAACGGAAACGTTTGTTTCCAGTAGCAATGTAAATTACATGAAATTATTTCTCAATTCAAGAAATTTATCGACACTAGAACAATTTCAATACATTCCCTGCTATCCTGTGAATGCCGCTAGGCATGCGCAGTGGCTCATATAGGAAACTTAGTTATTTTAGTCGGTCTGCTTTTTTTCCCCTACCTACATAACTGGTGCTCATATAAGTAAACATCAGAAAAATACCGAAATATATATCTGTTCAAACCGCATAAGAAGCAGAAACTTACCTAATAAAGCAAGATATGATTTTAGGTAGCTTTTAGCATAGTGTTCACATCTGGATTTAAATAGAATGAACTGTATATATGTATATGCAATATTTTGGCTATCTTCACATGGATAATTAGTCTCTTGAATAATATGTAGGCCTAATTTTTTAAAATTATAATTCCTTACTTCTTTTAAAATATACTAATTTGGCGTCATACCAGAAAGTATAGCCACATGGCTTAGGGAACTCTTATTACCTTATGTTGAGCGTATAGTTAGACTTCATATATGATTAAGGGTATACGGTATTTACGATAAATTCATGACATTGTACCATATTGATTGGGCACTAAACATGTGCTGGTAATACGAGAAGAGAAAAGGTTACTGGGTGTGAGTGAGAAAAACGGTGTGACATATTTTAATGATTTTATTGTGAAAATCGGTATTCTATATAATTCAAATAAAATATTTGAACTAAACCCATGAATTTGGTTGCAGAGCCAATAGCGAGATATAGGAGAGCAACTCAATATGATTTTCCGATCTATGGCAATTTAACAATTCAAGATTGTTTTGTTTGCTCTCCTTTATCATTTCTAGTAGTTTGTGCATTCAGATTTTGAACTCCCTATAATCATATTTATTAACGAATATAATTGAGCATTTAAAATAAATAAATATATATTTTTTTCTTTTTTTAAGAAATGAACTCTCAACCTTCGATATAGAATGGGTACAGAAGCAGACCAGCTATTTCTCATAAAGTTCAATCACTGTATACGGTCGATTTCCAATGAAGAAAAAATATCACAGCAGTTACTTAGTTTGTTTACAATTGTGAACCGCGCAATAGATTTTTACTTTCTAACGAACACAGTCGGCCCATCTTTTTTCCAGCTGACTGTACATCTTCAGAAGTAAAGAGGGACAGAAACTGAATCCGCATCCTACACCTGAGGAACCATCAACATTATTATTATTATTATTATTATTATTATTATTATTATTATTATTATTATTATTATTATTATTATTATTATTATTATTATATTATTAATTATTATAAAAATAATAATATAATAATAGAAAAAATCATAATAATGTAAAATAATGACTAAGAAGAAGAAAAAAGAAAAAGAAGTTATGTAATGGCGGCAACAACGGGTTGATGGATAATGTATTTCTTGAAGAGCGCGAAGTAACTTCATGTTACAGACAGTAACATTAGGAATGATTAATTACATATCAGAACTGCTAGTGTATCAAATTACTGCGATCCAGAAGTAGAAAGTTGCAAGTCTGTGGAAAAGGAGCGGTGGAGCCGATGTTCATTTAATATCTTGTGCTGTCTTTCAGATGTTTGAAAAGAGATGATAAATGGCCCGATAGGATTGTGAGGGAGGTTCATGTTTACTGATGGCACAGTCTGATATCGCCTCTTCCAAGAGGTGCCCAAGTATTCCAAATGCCCTGCCCAGATGTTTACACGAACAGCTATATCACCTCTCTTTCAAAGGATTCATGAATGAACAGTTTTAACATAATTCCGAGAATATGGAAATATGTTCTAGTGAAAGCGATGATCCAGATCCTATCAAACGGTATAACCAAAACATCTCACCGGTATCATTGAGAGCAGAGATGTGAATTGAAATGTGGCATGAATATCTTGTGGAACGTATAGAATGTAACGTTAAGTATTAGGTATGTGGGTTCCTTTGTCGTAAACGATTTGTATATTTTATGTCCATGTGTGTTATTATTATTATTATTATTATTATTATTATTATTATTATTATTATTATTATTATTATTAAGTGTTCTGCCCATGGACAGGCACATGGATTCGGTTTACAAATGTTGCCTTTCATCTCCTTCTGTCCTTGGCTTCCTCTTTTAGTAACCAGTATTTACTTATCTCCTTTAAATTATGTAGCAGCTTGATTATTTTTTAAGACCTGGAGTTCCCTCAAATTTCCTTCAGTGACTTCATGCAGCAGACAATTTGTTTTCAGTTGGTTTTCTTTTGAAGATTGTGTTCAGGATTGACCTCTTCTCCTTAACTCTTCTCAGGACTTCTCCATTTGTTACTTTGTCTGCCATTCTTCTCCAACACCAAATTTTAAAAATCTCCTCGTATTTCTTCTACTTTTTTTAGTGACCAAGTTTCCTATCCTTATATAACAATGCTCAAGACGTAGGCCTATGCATGACCAAAAAATATTATTTAAAAGTTTTACGCAATTTTGGAAATGGAAAGTATATTACTTTCCTTGCGAAAATACTTTTTGATCACAAATGTGAGTGAATGAAGTGTTTTAATTCATACATTAATGTATAATAACTATACGTGTATAGGCCTACATTATTCTTTGTACGAGCCATTATGCTAATCATACAATGACTGTGCACAATCCAATATATATATATATATATATATAGCAGAATTTCAAATAGTTAGAAGGGGAGAAATTTCAATTTGCCGACTTATCCCTAAGGGCCTTCACAGACTGTATAGGGATTACTTTACCTATTTACTTTAGTACGTCATGATATCATTTTTGTTGTTAATTTCGACCGGGTTATTGAGATAGTGGGTGGATGTTTGTGTTTTAATAGTTTACACTTGAAGGTTTCTTAACACTTTGTTCTATATGTGTGGAATTCAAAAAAGTTATGCTTTGAGATAACGAGTAATATCGTCCAGGCCACATCTTCCATCTCCAATTTTTAAAATACATGTCCAATGCTGTTGAACTCGATCAGTGAAATAATATAAATGTGATACCAGTTGCTCAACTATGATTTATTTTGTAATTCGTCTCCTAGGTCTTTCGGTGAGCTTGCACCATCTTCAGGGCATATTTTTGCTGGCTTGTAGTTACAATAATTAAAATAAAAATGCACAATCTTCAGGGCATCTTTTTGCTTGCTTGTTGTTAGGGCATCTTTTTGCTGGCTTGTAGTTACAATAATTAAAATAAAAAATTCACCATCTTCAGGACATCGTTTTGCTTGCTTGTAGTTACAATAATTAAAATAAAAAGTTCATTTTGTCACGGACACGCGGCGAGGAGGCTACAGAAAACAAACAACAGTGCTTTTATGAGATTCTATGAATTTTATCTTATTTTATAAATGTGACAAAATGCATTTTTCATTTTAACTATTGTAACTCCAAGCCAGCAAATAGATCCCCTGAAGATGGTGCAAGCGCACCGAAAGGCCTAGGCGACGAATTAAGAAACAAATCATAGCTGAGCAACTGGCATCACATTTATTTTATTCCATCCCCAGATTATTTCACTAGTCTGCGTGGAGTTTTCGGGGTTTACTGACTTGCGTAGGCGAATGCCAGATTGGAGTTTACTTACCATGACTTCAGAATAGTATTTCTTACTGAAATGAAACCGGCAAGAACAACCAATGCCTGTCTAAATGTTAGAAAATAATAAAATCTAGAAAAATAAGGACCGGAGGTGTAGTGAATTGGAACTAGTTCACTTGAAGAATCACTTACGTCTGAAGCAGGCTCAGGGAAGTGGAGACTGGAAACCGAGTGCAGGTGTGATGTCAGACGCTGTGATTGAATAAAACATGAAGCTGCGAGCGTTGGGGGAGAGGTATTCAAGAAGGGGAATGAACAGAAACCCTGTGACATCACATAAACGTTTATTTTTGTGTGGTAAAAAATAATTTCCATGCTTTTGTATTTCCTATGTTTTCACCAAAGCGTTCGTTAATGTGCCTGCGCTCGGTGTAGAAAAAGAATAAAAAGGAACATAAAAAATAGTTAGGTATTTCAATCAAATAACAATTCAGATCCCTCAGAACGTAACTTCCTCGCAATAAACATTGACGACAGTTCACCGTAAAAAATGAAAGTTGCTCATTGACATGTAACTTCCGTATCTGAAGGTCCCTAAGTACAATATGAAGTTAAAAAATACGATATTCGGGGTAATGTTTGCGGCAATATGATAAACACTATATCGATATAATATAGTGATCTCTATACAGGCCATGGAGGCCCAGAGGGTTCCAGGAGGTTGAGGCTCCCAGATTTTGGACATTCGGCACATGAAGGTGGTAAGGTTGTTAACCGGCCACCTTTACCCCCAGGATTGCAGCTGGTACTCCTTTCTGTTACAGGCTGAGTCGACCCCATACGGTCATAGTGCCACCAGAAGGATTAGATTGAAAAATCTCAACGACCTCATCGGGAATCGAACCCGCGACCTTCCGATTTGTAGCGCAGCGATCGATATAATATATCTGTACACACACTCACACACACACACACACACACACACATATATATATATATATATATATATATATATATCTTTTATCGCCCAAATTTTATCGTTTTATGTGTAACATTTTTCGCACCATCGTCCACTTCTTGTTTATGTAAATTTACAAGGACTGAACACTGAAACACCTCCATTGGTGTAGCTTGTTTGATAGGCCTATATTTTGGTATATTATACAAGCTGCATAGGAGCAAAAGAAGATATGAAAATAATGTCTAACTTTGTGTGTGATGAAACATTTAAAATCTCGTATATTAAGAAATACCACATTAATAACGGAGTATTGTTAGTAGCTTAGTAGCAACAAATTTAATATTAAAAAAATAACGCAGCTAATACAATGTGCTGGTAATAACTGCACGCATGCGACTATCTCCGTTGGCGAGACGATCGATATTTCGTATTTTAATATCGATTGTCTCGGCTTAGGCTATATCGCTTACAATCACAATTTTTGTTGTTGTTAATAACGATGTGTTAATATCTATGTGCGATGATTCATTTTCATTGTTTTAGTTATTCATTGTCTGCTTAATTCTGTGAATACTTCCTATATGGCCACACTAATTGTAACTTTAGGTACGAATTCTTTCAATAGAAACAAACTCGTTATACTACTTATCGATTAATGAAGACAGAATTGCTAATTTGAACATGTAAGTGTAATTAATGTTTTGAAACTAACAAATATAATAATTTTCTATGAGAAAAATTAAGAATAATAGAACAATCTGTGTTTAATTTGTATCATTCATTATAGCTGAGTGTGACATACTACACAGCACAGCCGTATGCTGCGAAGAAAGCAGTTTGCGTGACTTTGAAATTATATTTATTTGTGAATGAGCAGGTGTGTACTGTTCGGTTTTTACATTTAGGTTTGTGGCAATGTTATGTTTACATCAGGTATCCGATGTCAATTAATCCTTCACTGCCTTGTTGACTGTCCATCGGTCTTATTAACATTTCTGTTTGTGCAGTTGTGTCGTTCATATTTCACTTTATCATGGACGCTAGCTTTTGCTCTGACATGTCTGGTCATGTAACACGTAACCTCATTATTTCCTATTCATACGTGAGTTCAGATCCAGTTTATTATATGAAAATTGAAATTATGTTTTTAGTTTATTGACTCCTTTATTTTTTATGTTTTATTTATTTTATTTTTATATTTATTCCATTCCAATTCAATCATTTTAGGAATCATTTATTTATCCAATTTTTTTTATTTTTTTTTTTATTTTATCTTATTCTATTTTACTAAAATCACTTTCTCGTTATTTTATTAGGTTCTATTTAGAGTGACTAAACGCATTTTGCCGGACAATCCCGCAGTTCGGAACGTTTAGAGCCGTCCTCCGAGGGGCATTGATTGTCCGGATATTACTATGCTTGTTTGTCTTTATATTGTTTTAAAGTTTTGCGGGAATTTCAATTTGGAGCCAGATTTTAGTGCTGCTCCTATCGGAGATTTGATGAATCATTGTTGGTTACGCGTGATCTAATAACTCACTAATTAGCATTAGCAAAATTGTATGACTTCAAATAGGGTTTGAATCCGAGTGTACGAATGGTTATTTTTTAACATTAAGGAACCCTTTTGCTTATGAAACCGTTGCTGGTTATTAGCGTTGTTAGTTATTGCCAGTTTCTCATTAGCTTCAGTTGTTCCAGGTGTGGGATTGTTTTTTTTTATTATTAACTGAGTTTTTTGGCGGTGAACCCAATAAAACTGTAAGAATTAAGAAAGAAAATAGAGAAACTCAAAAAAGTCTTATTTCCGTGTTCAAGATCGTACTTGTGCAATGATCCCATCAGTATTCACAAAGCTTTCTGTAAATTTTGTAATAGGTCATTCAGCATAGGTCGTGGTGGATTTAATGACATCACAAAACTTGCAAAAGTCCCGAATAAATTCATTTTCCGTTTTCTGACTCAAGTACCTCTAAGTGTGAAAATGAACGAGAAAATGTTGCAAATACTGGAGTGTTTAATACATTTTACTAACTTGTTTGCTATTAACATTTTGTCTCAGAATGAGTGAATGTCCCTAATTTTAAAGTCTTTAATGAGCAATTTCTTTTGTTAACATTCCTTGCAGAGCTGTGCATTGAAGGGTTAATATACATATCCTCTTTTCGTCATTGATTAGGTCACACTACTTATGTATTAACTTCTTTAAATCTTATCATCCTACCATGCTCCATTGAGGAAGATGAAGGGGGGTAATTGGATATGACATGCTATTCCGTATAGCCTAACTCCACCCCGTTTCTCTCTGTACCATGATGTTACAATACCAGTACAAGCATGATCTACGCTATCCTTTGCGAAGAGCTAATGGATAGTACGGAGGGAAGTGGCTCTTTTAGTCACACAGTGACATGCCTGGTTTAATATGATACAGGTACGCATGCACCCAAACGCGCATATTAGCATAAACACACAGTTATGCGAAAGGTATAATTAGGCCTAATTACTAGATTACTATTTCATGGGAATGAAACATACTTTTATCTATATTGTATTTTACTTTGTTAGTGACACTACCTTATTTGAATGACCCTAAATGAATAATAACAACAACAATAATAATAATAATAATAATAATAATAATAATAATAATAAATCAATAATGAATTAGTCACAAGCTGGTTACCATTGATTTTTTACTTCCCTAACCTACGAAAGAGCTGACTTTCAGTTGACTGCGAGTAGAATGGATATCGAAGGGAGATTTGAGCATTCATACCGAAGTAGCATAGCATGTGATTCGCGCTGCCTGGATGCAGACTGCACATCGAGTAGCACAGTTCATACCGAACTAGCATATGCGACCTGCGTTTTAAAAGTAAATGTTTTCACTTTAGTAGTTGAAAAACATATATTAAAAATTTGAAAATTTAAAATAGGAACTCTGTGCTAAATTTTCTGACTTTCCCGCAGTTTTAATGCCGTCTTTGCCATAATCTACAGCTACACCAACCGAATACACGCTGAATTGTCTTAACAATTAGAAAACAGCTGAAACAGCATCAGTATGCATGCGTCATTCCGAGTAGCGTAGTCCAGATCTGTCTGAAGAAATCGCACTCTGTGATCTGCACCATTGCGACAGTAATTGAGTGTGAAAACGTCAGCTTATTTATCTGGCATTTTAAATGAGCAAGATGCAGTGTGCGTCCAAGTAGCACGTCGCACATGGGCACATGGCATGCTACTTCGATATGAATACTCTCTTACGTAGCCTACGATCAGAACACACTAAGGCAGCGTTCACACTGAGGCGATAAGCGATATACGATACGCGACACGCACTGACATATACTTGAAATCTACAGGGAGGCGATAAAAAAAGGTTCATGCAGGGTTCACACTCAGGCGATAAGCGATAAGCGATATATCGTGAGCGATATACGATACGCGACACGCACGGACAGATACTTGAAATCTAAAGGGAGGCGATAAAAAAGGTTCACACTCACGCGATAGCGATATATCTCTCGAAGTGCAGCATGCTGGTCGCCTGAGCGATTTGTTGCTTACGATATTTCGAGCAGTGAACGTGTCGGGAAGAAGAGAAGACAATTCTGTAATTTATTCATTGAATTCATTTAGTGAAAGCTCGTGAGTGCATCTGGAACTATTCCATTGCCGCATATAGTAAGAATTTGTGAGTGGTGGATTAATTAATTATGTGTAATAATATCCTAGATGTGTAAACAGTTTCATGTGTGGTAGGGATCATAAGATTCGATGCCACAACACTAGTTGTAAGGATATAAAAATAAAAAATAAAACAAAATGTAAGACAGATGTGACGAGTGCCGCATGTAGCAAATTGCAGCAGAAGTAAAAGACACAGGTAAATACATTATTTAATTATTTATTGTGTAAGACAAGTAAGTAATCAAATTGTTATATTATTTACTCATAATGTAAATATTTCGAAACTCTGACACAATAAATAAGTAATTTAATTATAATTCAGGGATCATCATGGCCCGGATTCTAATGACATGTCACCTTTTTATTGATGCTACATAGGCATTGCCAACTTGTGGATAAATCCTAATCATGACCTCTAGATTATAGGAATGCATTTTTATTAGGTCATTTTTTGTCATTTTATGCAATCTTATATTTTTAGGGCATTTATTTCAATTTTAGGTCATTATTTTGTCATTTTCGTGTCATTTGCTTCCTTATTTAGTCATTTTCATGTACTGTATTTACATTGAGTGTATTAACTTTTTTTCGTCGCTAGCAGTGCTGTCTTTGAAGTGTTGTTTGTTTAATGCAAGAAGGAAACATTCGGCGTTAAGTGTTGTCATGTCTCAGTCGGAAATGAGAATCAAAGAAACTCCAAAATTTTGTATTATATTACTATTGTTATTAGATTGACTTTGCACCAGAGTCTGTCACCTGCTTGGATTTGAGAGTGCAAACTACTGTTTACCCTCAATTAAATAACATAATCCAGCAGACCACAAAAGGAAATGGCGAATTTTGACTCGCCAGTGCCTCAGTGCCAGTATAAATTTCCGTGAGAAAAGAACATTCACAACATTACAGTTATTTACAGTTTTTATAATTATGTACAAACTAGTCTATAACTTTGTGTGTACAATAATAATTTGTTATAAATAAAATGTCAGTTTTTAGGTAATTTTGTTATAATTATTAAGTCATTTTCTTTAAATTTAGGGTCATTTTTCAAACAATTTTAGGTCATCAGAATCCGGGCCCTCATTATAATACAATTTGACAGAATTAACATGGGGAGTATATTTTGCATAGCCATATGTGCCTGAGGAAATGAAATTTTCAGAATCCCGGGGATGTCATATTTATATTGTCATGCTCTTCTCAGGATTGTTTATCATTCAAGAATCGCTAGCTCTATTTACTTCTTACTATTTATAATCTTTCAACAATTGACACGAAACTTAACACCTGCTTAGCTAACACCTACTTCGCGGGAAACTGCAAGCGGTGCTTGTCAAGGGAGAATCTTTCCCACTTAAAACCAATGACTCCTGCCAAATGTATCCAGTTACTTACTAATGAGTAGGGAAAGGCATTTAATGACCATAAAATAATGAAAAAATGCAAAATAGAAAAATGCATTTATTACCTAAAATAGTGAAACAATGACAAGGAATTTTTTTTAAAGACCAATGAATTTTCCATTATTACTTACACTTATTAAACTTTTAAACTTTGGTATTCTTTTTTTCCCCAAGCATATAGGCTACAGGTATATAAAGTATTTGTTGTACTAAATGGCTGGGTATTGTAAACCGACACATCTCCAAAATTTAAAGATCAAAAAATAAAAACTTCAAAGATCGAAAATATTAACAATTCAACATTAAAAAATTCAAAGATTTAAAATTAAAAAATCCAAAATTAAAAATTAAAAAGTCCAAAACCCCAATTTTAAAAAGTTCAATAAGGCGAAATTGAAAAATCCAATAATCAAACATTGAAACAATAAAAAATTAAAACAAGTTTCACTTCTGTTGCGTCGCGTTCCACGCACACTTTATTTGTTCAACAGCCAAAACAGAGTTTCTACAAACAAATAAAATCAGGTAAACTGATGTAAAAAAGTGCCAATGTGTTTTTTTTAATCAGTTATGACTGCAATTATGATATGCAGAATGTGTTTTTTTAATTGATTTACAAGTTAAGCTCCAGATTTATTCATTAAGCAGGGCTTAGGGAAGAACAAAGGTCTAGTTTTCTTTTTAATCAGATTAAAATCTTCCAGCATCAGCTGAACTGTACAGATTTTTGATATCTTGACAATCGCACACTCACATAAAAATACGAAAAAGAAAGTGAAATTGGCTGCTTTCGGGATTTGAACCATGGAACTCCATAACGTGAGGCCAAAACGTTACCATCTCGGTCACCTGGGTCAGTTTAACGGTCTAGTTGGATAAGCGCATGTAAAACAATAGTGTTTTTGGACATAGCTATCTCTATTTTAATTTCCAAAGCCGTATAATATAACAGTTAAACAATTGACTATGTTGTCATGATAAATGATTTGCTTTTTTTTTATACAAATTCTTTCGAATACGTATATTATCATAAAATAGGTACCAAATTGAGCATTACTCCGAAACAGGTGAACCGATTTCATCAAGTATCAGTAGACGTCTTCCCATGAACACTATAAATGTGTATACCAAATTCTATAAAAATCCGGTAAAGCGTATTTGAGTTACCGCGTTTTTAAAATAGACACTACATTGGGTTTTACTCCGGTACCGGTCAACCGATTTGGTCCAATATCGGTAGACATATTCCCATGTACATTATAAATGGGTATACAAAGTTTCAGGAAAATCTAATAAAGCATATTTGAGTTATCGCGACTTCTCATATATTAACATAAAAGGCAATAAATTGGGCATTATTCCGGTACTGGCCAACCGATTTGGTTGAACATCAACAGACGTCTTTCCATGGATAGTATAAATGCGTATACGAAGTTTCATAAATATCCGATAAGGCGTATTTGAGCTATTGCGCCTTTGAAATATACACTAAATTGGGTTTTACTCCGGTACCGGTCAACAGATTAGGTTCAAATTTAACAGAGTACTTTTCATGGACGTCATAAATGCGTATACCAAGTTTAATGGAAATCCGATACAGCGTATTTGAATTATGGCGCCTTTCTATTAGAAAGGCGCCATAATCTATTAAAATAGACACTAAATTGGGCATTACTCCGGTACCGGTGAAACGATTTGGTTCAATATTAATAGGGTTCTTCCCATTAACATTATAAATGTGTTTTCCAAGTTTCATGAAAATCCGAAAAAGAGTATTTGAGTTAGAGCGCGTACAGACACACGGACGGACGGACGGACAGACATTTTTCGTCCCCCACACAATCTCATAAAGTACCATACTGGCACTTAATAAATTTTCGAAATAAGTTTTCAGGGTTTATTCGATAAAACTCCCTGAATTTTGATTCATGTTGAGACAGCTGTCGAGAAACAACAGCCGAGCTATGGTGCACGTTGGTAAGATTGTAGGGATGCACCCAATATTTTCTTTTTCTTCTCATTCTACGCCTGAACCAATTAGCCACTACAACGTCTTCCTCACTTGAGCTCATAATTGTAACTGAAGTAGTGAGGATTGTGTTCCACCATATTTTTATTGTCCAGGTCACGCCGATTTATCGCTCGCAGTAGGCCTATATCACCGCAACATCGTCCTTGCGATATATCGCTTATCGCTTATCACCTCAGTGTGAACGCTGCCTAATGGTGTCATGGTACGAAGAAACAAACCACAAATTGAACGTTCTGTTTACTTTTGATACAATGAACGTAAATAAATGATCAAAAACGAATGTTCCAGACCTTTACACTTAACTAGTCTTATTACATCAAGGGAGTGTTATTCGTCGTGTTTGGCAAATTTTCTATTACTTCTATTCCTTTGGATAGTTTCAACCATTTATTTTAATTGTTTTGTAGATTTATAGCCTTATACAATAATAATTGTTTAACGACTGTACATTTTCAAACAGTTTGGTCGTTTTCAGTGATTTTGTGGTTACAACGCCAGATGAATTTTCGTTAGAAACATTAATAACTTCCCTTTAATAATCAAAATAATATCTCTGCCATATTTTTAAAATTATTTAGTCGCGAATCCTTTGACTTCGGCACAAAACAACACTACCATTGCACGTTCGTTCACCACGAAAGAAAACAATAATATGAAGTCCTGGCTTCGATTCTCCGCAGGAATCCAAGGTGACGCTGAGCTATGTTTGTACGTTCGCGTATCGTTTCTTTATCTTGTTTCATTTTGAATGCTTGAGATGTACCTATGATATTATCTATACTCTAGGGCTCTAGGCAAACTAACCTGTATCACATGTGATCGCTTAATTCCCCGATCATTTGTTTAGGGCCCGGGGGTTTAGCCAGTAATTAGTCAAGTTAGTGATTCACAAGGCATAGCAAGCTTTCTGAGTTAGTAAACAACTTGTACTGTCTGAGGCATGTCACGTGGCATTGGTTGCGGAATATTACTGTGAGTGAAGTCATACCTTCATAAACGAGGACGTCTGAAAACACAACAGATGCAATTGTGGCTGAATATGGTAGTATTTTTCCTCTGATGATCGGAAGATTGTTGTAAATTATGTGCAACAAACATAAATGGCTATCCATAAGTATATAAAACAAGACTGGTGCATGTGACGTGCATTGCCCTTGTCTGCACAGAGTCTCTGAAAGTATACGATCCTTATTTCCAGATGTAGACAGTTTCATTTCTCACGTAAAGATTTTTTTTTAATCACCTGTGAGACCAAGAACCTTTAGATAAGCTGAACCTGACATCCCTTTACCCCCGAAATCTATTGTGGCCAGATGGTGTACTTTGCTGAAAGCTGTTCTGCACTATGAAAAGTACTATTCCCAGATTGTTTAAATACTAAATATTCTTGACGACCAACAAAATGCATCAATAAAATAAGCAAAAGACCTTGCATCAGAAAAGCTACTAAGTAATATCAAGGTCATTAAAAGTAATTTCGGGGAATTATCAAGACGTATCACTTTTCTAGAGAGACGAAATATGGAAATGGCACAAGCGATCGGACTCGTGAAGAATTATCCATAGCTAAGAGCCATTCTGAAGATGGAATACTTCTACAGGTGCAGCAGAAATTAAAAAGCATTCTACAGAAAAAAATGTAGGATTTTCTACACTTTGTACCTTTCGAGATGCACTGGAAGACCATGATCTGAACCCACACAAAGGAAACACGAGTATCTCATCCCCCATGAGGTCATGCGACGTACAGATAAGTTTTTCGAATACATATCTTGTTGGGAGGAAAATAGGAAAACTTCAAAATGCAGGGGCGTATCCAAGATTTCTTTCCGGGAGGGGCTAAGCCTAAAAATATTATCACTAGGACTCAGAAGTTGATGATCCAAAAATACCTGAAAATAACCTTGAATTTATGAAAATATGACATGAAAAATTGAAAATATTACTTAATATTTCTACATAAATATTTAAAGTATAAAAACAAATAAAAGTATTTAAGTATTTTACATTACTACTTTAATATTACGTTTTCTATTATTGCTACGTTGACTAGGCTATATTAATGAATGCCTCATAGCTAAGGAATTATGAGATTTCTTTATAATGTTGGAAAAGTTCATTCTGAAGACAAAATAGGGAAAAATGCAACCAAAGAATGAAAATTTCTTAAAAAATACTAGTAGAGAATAAAATGAGTCAAGATGTGCAATTAAAACTCTCTACTATCCGAGACATTAAAGTGCCCTTTTGTGCAACAAATTAACATGACTTAACGTTTCGGGGGGGGGGGGGGCTGTAGCCCCCTCAGCCCCCCTCTGAATACGCCCCTGTCAAAATGTATATTGTAATTGTCATTTTACTAGAAAATATATTTTGGTTCTGTGATTTACGATTAAATGTGCAAACTATTCTATGACGCTGTGTCTATCATGTCACTAGACTAGCTACACCGTCCTTGAACTTGAATGTACGTATTAAAAGTGCGCCACTGAAAACGAGTCACCCCTTCCCTCATGTTTACAAGATACAGGTAGCGTACGGCTATATCCCAGTCACCACTAACCTGATGTAATGTTTTTGTGGCTAAACCCCCGGGCCCTAGATCGGAACAACAATGCAGCAGATTATCTGTGTACTCCAGAATAAATAACACGACAATGAGGCATTTTCGTAACGCGAATGGTCGACATGTGAGCAGCACGCTCACTTCATTGACACGTAGGCCTACCACATCTTTTCTATCTGTAGGGCAATGAAACGCTGGAAATCCAGAACTTATATCAACTTATTCCATGATTAATGAGTGCAAGGTATACAGTATCTCGCTTGGCTTCATTGGTAAAAATATAAAAAAGCTTTGAAATCAAAATTGATCGCAGCGAACACTTGTCGACCAACGACGGTTAAAACAAAATGGTTTATGAAAAAAGGGTAAAATACAATTCCAAAAAGCACGTCGAAGAATTTACAATTAATGTACCAATGTTGTTGAAATTACAAGATTATACTCTTAAACGTTAATTAAATAGATATATTACAAATGCATATGTATACATTTATAACAGTATTAATATACCAAGTCAGTTTATTTAATATCTTATGATGTTTCGTATTTCGAATAAACAATGTGTGAATGGTTACATAAGGTTTATCAATAAACATGAATAGTTAAAAAAAATCAAATCACATCACACTATAATAGAAGTTTGTCGAATTCTATAAAATTAATATAGTGTGGGCCTATAATGTTTTGAAATATAAATTACCCTAAGTATACACGCATCTCGTATTATGTCTACATACCATATTTGGTTAAAGCCAACTGAAAAACCAACTATATGTGATTGAAGGTCATAATATGTCAATGTTATTAAAATATAAGACACATAAAAGCTGTACAACACGTATATGATAGTGTTGGGTCTTAAAAATAATTAAGTATATCAGTTTCATTACTGATTTCAAAATTTGTAAGTAGATATTCTATAACATAATTAGTAGCAATGTTAAGATACCAAGTTCTGAAGTTATTATAAGTCAGTATCCTTCCTGTAGCTTGGTGTTCTGCCAAATTATTCTTGTGAGGCCTTACTGTATTGTATTCATAAATGTTTAGTGGTGATTAGGCAGAAATATATTTTACCCTTTTTTCATATTCTATCGCACCACTAAGGAAATGAAACCCATCAATACCAAAATGGTTTAGTTACTTAAGTGGTATATTGCGTATGCAGGTTACGATGAGACGAGCATACGCAGTATTGTGTATATGAAATTTAAAAACTTTAAGCGGCCCATCCATTTTGCAACCATTTGCTGAAAATTCTCCTGTTATCGGATTGCAGCACAAAATTTTCATACATCTCTGATATTGATCAGTAACAAAATAGACACTGTGAAGATTTATCTGCGCCAGAACTACTATACTAAACACAAATCAACTCTGAACATATGATAAGCCAATAGAATGTTACGCAGCGTGCGGCGTTGACGACTCAGCAGTGTGCAGCTGTCTCTGTCTAACAGATAGAGAAGGGAGATGCATGCCTACTCACTAAGAGGAACAAGCAAGCATTGTTTTAAGGTATTTCATTATTTTTAAATAAGCCGTTTTCTCCTCAACGGAGCGTCGTACATACGTGGGATTTGGACAGTCGGCTTCTAAATAAATACAGCTTTCTAATGATGATTTGAGAAAAGATCTATTTGTAATAGATTTTGAGTGTGCAAAGGAATAAGTGAAGTACATATCTTTAGCGAGGCAGCGCGGTCCGTTAACTGTACAACACCGCAACAATCTCATTCGTTTATCACTCGTCACGTGATTCTGCCTGCTCCGCCTCACGTTCAGAGTTGTTCTGTGCTTACTTTAGTGTCTAGCAACTGAAATAAAGCGGCTAGATAAAATTATTTACGTGATGGAAATAATTTAGTAAATGTTCGATCAATCAAATGACCGTGGAGCAGGTGTTGACACACTGGTTTGGAGTTGCGTGAGCATCTTATCGGCCAGGTTTAACACAGGATCAAAAAGCACACACCGAGTGATCAATCACAAGAACAAGATACCGAGTCACACGACCATGCTTCGCTTTAATTAAAAAAAGAAGCTTTTTTTAAAAGCGGTATTTGCATAGACACATGTAGGGCGAGCTTTGCTAAGCTGTACAAATTACCTGACATTGATTAACCATTTCTACACTGACAAGGGAACCTCCCTGTTGCGTCCTCTCCAAATTTTGTGCAAAATACATGTTTACTGTTACTCTAAAATTGGCTGGAGATAGCATATCAGCATGCTCTTAATTCTTCTGAAGAAAAACATGCAATGCAGTGCGTGGTTTATCTCATTACCTTTCAGATTTAGATAGTTGTACAGTTGTGATAAATGTACAAACCTCACGGTTCACCTTTTACATTTTATAAGTTGTCTTTCCAGAAAGAAGTTTTTAAAGAGTTTTACGCTACTGTTTAGAAAAATAAGAAATAAATTAATAATAAAACAGTAATTCGAGAAAAAGGCAATAGAATCTAGAAGAAATAAAATTGAACTGGCCATCCAACTAACCAAAAACACATATACAAAAAGTCCCTTTCATGGAATGCAAAGATGAGGGACTATAACAATGTGATGAAACCAGAAGCCGAAACACTCTCCATCACCAATCATGGCCCAATTGAAAGACTGGAGATCAAAGAAAGAAAGAAAGATATTAAGGAAAATCCTAGGCCCTAAGTTCCATAACAACAAACTCATCCATATCAGAAACTAAACACTCTACCAAAAGACTGAAAAACTCGCAGACACAATGAGGAAAAGAAGAATTGATTTTTATGGACACATCCTCAGAATGAATCCAAATAGACTGACCAAGTTTTTTAAAAAATATTTCCCCAACAAAATGACCAAACCAAATTGGTTTAAGGAAACACAGAAGGACTTAGAAGAACTCAAAATCACAGAAAAATGCTCATAGATAAAACTGCAAAAAAAAAACAAACACACAAACAAAAAACAAAAACAAAACAAAACAAAGTCAAGAAAGAGAGGTTTCAAGTCAAAATCAAAAGAATGATCCAGATCAGTGAAGACGAAAGAAGAGCAAAGTCAGAAAGAATGAAGCAATACTGGGCTAAAATTAAAACACAAAACACTAAGAAGTGATTGATGTAACATACTCCAAAATTGGGTGAAACGGGGAAGAAGAAGAAAACAGTAATTTAATAGTGATTTAAGTTTGATAAAATACAAGCATTCTCAGTCTGCCGGGGTCGAGCCTAGGCATTTTTCTGTCACATATGAGTACTGTTGTCTTTCAGAAAATACTGTTGTAAAGTCATGGTGCAATTTTGAAAACTCACAGAAAAGATACGAAGAAAGTTAGACAAGTTAAACCCTCACCAAATCAAAGGAAACCTCTCTAAGTTTGCATGCCTGTTCAGTGCAGTTCGATGTGGCTTCCATTTGTTGCTCTACACACATATAAACGAGATTCTAGTTCATCCCACACACGTAAAAGTATAAGGGCGTTAGGTCCGGGGATCGTGGTGGCCATGCCTTAAATCCACGCCTTCCTATCCATCGCTGGGGAAATCTTATATCCAGGAATTCGCGAATAATGTTGGCGTAGTGTGGAGAAGCGCCGTCTTGTTGAAAGATGGCGCCTTCTGGAATTTGTGGCACTTTATACAATTCCAGCATGACAAGGTAGTTGTTTGACGTCACAGTCTGCTCTGCAAAGAAATATGGGCCTATAATTTACAGCTATGCTATTTGCGTCATTACTTACTCCCGCACAACAATGAAAATCATTCTGCATACACACTTTGAGATAATCTTCAATGTGACGCAAGTTTCATCCTTGGCTTTCGTTTGCACCATTACTTGACGGACTCGACCTATTTAATAGCCGAATGCTATTTTGAAAATTATGAGTTGAGACACATGCTCTTTGCGACCGCCTTAAAGTCTGCTGCATCTGGCAAGTTAACAAAATTAAGTTAAAATGTTAGTATTAGATTAAAATATATCAACGAAGTATCTAGCTCACCTATAGAAGTTTAGTTCGATTTCGATACTTAGAGTACCGATGGTATGGACATATCGAAATTATCGATAATCTATCTCGAAATTATCGATAATCTATCTCGAGTGATATGTTAATATAATCATTATATATATATATATTCATCAATGGATCCGCCTAGAGGTGATAGGTTTACCATCCTACACTGAGACCTCTGTAGGAAAACAAACTACCTAAATTCTTCAGAAATTTAAACTTCCTCCAGAAAGTCCCGTGCTCCGTATGCGGAGACGCAAGATTCAATTCGATCCGTTACTTTGTTTTCAGAAGACATTTCCTTGATAAATTAAGAGGATGTAAGAGGCTACACAATCGTGCAGTTCGTTGAGGCAGGCAATGTGCAACAAACCGGGAGGTTGCGTGTTCTGTTTCCGATGAGGTAATTTGGATGTTTTAGTTTGCCTAGTCCTTCTGTTGGCATTATGGTCCTGGGATCGACTCAGCTTCCCACATCAGTGAACACCAGGAGCAATTCTGAGGGTAAAAGAAGCCGATGTGTCAGACTTATAGTCTTAGCACCTTCACGTGACGAATGTATGATTTCTAGTGCTGAAAATAATAATGCACACTTAGGGACAAAAGGATTAGGCGGACAGAATATCTTGTACGTTCAATAACAAGCCAATGCGCGTGCTCAGTCCGAAAATTCTAAGGTTATATTACATGATACGGCATTACCGAATTAGGTGGAATGGTTATGCGACCTAATCCATATAAAAGCAAACATATTTTTTCATAATAGACTCATATCCAAGAAGTTTAAATAGTATTCTTGAACTAAACGACAGATGTTCGGATCATGTATAGGCATGTGGTTGTAAACCTTTTGTTTTAGGCCCTAATAAAATTTAGAAACTATTAAAATCTTAGCTCTACTTATTACGAAAGTTAAAGAGATTATTAAACAGAACCCTGATTGTAGATAACTAATTTATGTGAAGACATTATTTAAAAACTTCTATATTGAAATCGCCGGTTACGTTTAGGGGATGGATGGGTAAAAACATGATATGAACCTGATATAACTTATCAGTATGAATAATCATATCTGTGTTCTGTATAAGGAGGATCTGTTCACTATTGCGTTACTATATGTTAAGGGTAGTTACAATTAGCGTATTAGGTTAATTACTAAGGTATTACGATGGGGATGTTCCCTTGCGAGTCCTCTCTTTCTCCGTATTACTCCTTTATTACGCAATCGATGGTGAAATTTAGAATGGGTATGTGAAATTAATGGGGCGGCCAGTTTGTTCTCAATGACATTCAGGACTCTTTATCCTCGTAATTCTACTCACTGGTATTATATTCAGTCTTACACAGTGCTGTAGTACATATGGCTCAGGCAATTCGATGGGAAGTAATTTATGTTGGCGACTTTCATGACATTTACATTGCTCTGTGCTGGTTACTTTCTTCCTACCATAGAAATATGAAGGTTTTCCTTTAAGCACTACCTGGTCAAATCAGTGAAAATAATTTTATTTAGCTGAAAAATTAATATATTTCATACTTAATTGAAGAGTGAAGTGGTGAAGGACACGAAATAGTGAACAGAAATGTATAAAAAGGAATTAAATACAGATAAATAAAATTAAGAAATTAATTGTTTAAAATGATAACATATTTTTATATACACTATTAATATACTATGTATGGCCTAAATGGAATATTACCTCATGCTATAAAACTGTATAACATGTTACCTGAAAGTGTGTCCAGTTCCATTAGAAATTTTAAACCAAAAGCATTATATTTTTTAGATGTGTACTTTAGTCAGTAGGATAGTTATAATATATTTCTGTGAAGTACAAAAAAAAAAACAATGAATATTTCAAAATTGGTTAGTATAATTCAAGTTTTTTGTAGTTTTAGTATGTTTGTCACTAATGAATTTGTTATAGCCTTAAGATAATTGTAGTATGTGTTATAATTTTTTCCTTTGAACCAATGTATTTATGTCACCCCTCGCATGAGCTTTGCTCTTTGGGGTTGTATTGTATTATATATTAAATAAGTAAATAAATAAAATAATAATGCATTATGCAACGAGGCTATAATGGCATGTTTCATGAAGACACGAGTATATCTGTGAAGCTCGCTTATTTTCATACGAGTGTCTTAAATACCATTCATTATAGGCAAGTTGCATGCGACGGTTTTGTTGACCATAATTAAATTAATAAGTTTTGAGATTTTAGATTACCAAATAAACGGAGACATTTCGCGGCTGTCCTCGCAATCAGCTGTTAGCTAGTTATCGTAGTTCTTGTCTTGTACGATAGATGGCAGCTGATGGCGTGCAGTCAAGTCGAAGATTCTTCTTGGGTTATCTTGTAACCAACGGATTTTTAAAAGCGAAATGAATTCATTTTAGTATAGTGTTAGGCTAAAATTTATAGAAACAGAATTTACTTTATTTGAAATACAGAATGTTTATTATGCAGTACCATATTGCACCCTAAAGCTTCAAGATCGTTCCGTGTTAGATATTAATCGATAGCACACCAGTGTTTTATTGAAGATCTGTACTTGAAATGATGCCATTAAGGTACTGTTACGTAACATATAATAAGCGTATGATGATATGAGCGAAAAAAAATTGTTATAATACGGCTACTCAAGAATATACATTTCTGCCCTTTTGGTTTCTCCCTCCCTCCTCATTCCGACTCATCCTTTCCCCTTCTTTTTTCTCTCTCGTCCCCTGATGGTATGTTCCCACAAAGAGAGAATCCAGGATCTCTTGGATGAATACGTAAATTCCCACGAAGTGTAACAATATCCCGAAAAGGTCGTTGATATGTATATGTGTGTATATATATATATATATATATATATATATATATGCATTTATGTATTGTATGTATGTATGTAGGGGAATTTATTATATTAATTACTAGGGCTGTACCGATTAATGGATTAATCGGCTCGATTAATCGATTAAACATTTAATCGCGATCAATTACATTTTCCGATTAATCGGCTTAGTCGAATTCTGAAAAACTTTTCTCGAGAAATGGGTCAAATGACCAAACTTTTATCTCTCGCTTCTCCGGCCTTGGCATATCATGTGTCATTCAGCCTATTGTGTCTAAACAATTCCCGTTATTCAGAAACCTGAAGGGTAGTTTAGTCAACAAACTCGTGTGTCTCAAATCTTGGATGAAAAAGTAACCGGAAATGTAAGATTTATATATAATTTTTCACTAGTTAACTAATAATGGTATTAATTAATTCAGGATTTCTTCTGATTATTACCTGTAGTGTAGTAGTAGTTATTAAACGGGTAAAACAATATTAAATGTACACTTTGGTTTCGTTTAAAATATCTGCCTGTTTGTCGATTAATTAGTCGATTAATCGATTAAAGTCAAGCGTTAACTCGATTAGAAATTTTAATCGATTTTCAGCCCTATTAATTACTGTTTATAGCACAAATGTTACACACTCGCACGGATCCACATAGACCGTTCATGGACTCAAAATACACAAGTAAAAACAAGGAAAAATAATAAAATAAACACAAAAGCCTATCACCTAGAACGCAGAACATGCATCACTTTTATTGATACACCGGCTGCTTCAATTTATTGTTTCTGTTACTCGTCCCCACCCCCACAAGATCCCCCAATTTGCCACTTTTTTGAACCTGAGTTGTCTAGCCTTCATTAGAAATTTACCAACCCTCTCATCCTCTTTGTCAGCCAGTAATATTAAAAACCACGAAAGTGTATTAAGAATGCCGCAATTGTTGTCATTGTAAGGGAGAGCCTATGGCGAGACAATCCATAGATTTTAATATATCGCGCTTCGTGAGACATTTCATCAACTGTTTCATTTTTAGGTTAACCTCCTTGGTGTAAGTAATAATACATTGTTAATACAAGAAATTTAAAGTGCCACATATATAGTTATACATTATTTTCACACCTCTTTTTGCTCATATGCATCCTACAGTCTATACCCAATCGCTGTGCTGAGTGACTATTTTTTTTTTTATCAAAGATGTTACAGGTTTGAAGATATTTAATTATCCAGTCCTTGTGAATTACCGGTACATAAAAAGAAAGTGTACTAGGTGCGATAAAAAGTTATAACAATAAAAAAGATAAAATGATGACGTTTGCGATGGATTGAAATTCCACATATACTTGTACTGGATTGGTCACTAATTCATGAGCTAAATTGTGTCAATGTGACATCCAATAATGTATTATTTTTTAAGTGATCCTTCACATGTCGTGTACAGAAGACATTCACATCTACTAATCTTAAACTTTTATGTTTTATAATGGTTTCACATAAGCAAAGAGCAAGCGTTAAGTCCAAGAGTTCGGTGAAGGCAAGACGAAACACAGACATCAAACAAGTTGAACATTGCATATTGATAACTCTGCAAGAGAAGCACAGGAAATAACGAACCCGATGAATAACTCATCTCAAAGAGAGTGCACTGCTTATGCTCTTTACACAGGTCAGCAAAATTCTTTGATAATTTAATAATAAAATTTACCTTTCTGTCAAGAAGAAGACGTGATACAAAACTTTGCACATTCGCATTCCTAGAAAAGTAGTACAGTAAAATTTAAATTAGACGGACAGAGGGCAGTTACACGTGGTATATGTGGCTCATGTGACTTTTTGTGTAAGATGGTGACGTCATTTCCGTCCTACAGGAGCGTAAAAGCCTTAAGTTCAAAAACTTTGAAACTTGGAAGCATATTTCATTATTGTTTCTATTTAGGTTATTGACACGTGACCATTTTATGAATATTTAAATAAATAATAAAAAAGTAATTCTCTTAAAAACCATATTAAAAATTGTAGGTCAAATACAAAACTTTCACTAACATAATATCTATGGCAGAAAAAGCAATAAAGTAAGTGTATGGGATATACAGTGAGTCCCACGCAAGAGTTGGCCAATGACGCGGATTCCTGCGTCGCGGCGGGCACAGCTCCAACTCCCAAGCGATCGGGTGAAATATCTACGCAAATATAGCCGCGATCGGTGTAATGATTCAGGTTCTCACATTTACAGTTAAAATTACAATGAAAATAACCACGTACCGCATCACAAGAGATGTTGGAAATGCTCTCCTCTTGCATCCACACAATACTGGCACCTTTTTAGGAAATTTTCTTTCACACGCATACGTTCAGCTTCCGAGATAGAATTAATTTCTCTTGTGATATTTTTTCTTTAAGTTCTTCTAATGTATGGGAAATTGACCTATAAACTTTATTTTTCAAGCTTCTCCGTAAATATTATTCACATACTGTTAGAAGAACTTAAATATCACATAGGCCTATCACACAACAAACAATGGCCCAGAAGACTTTCCTCGAGTGTTTAAACTGGATTTTAAACTTAACTATCAGTTCTTCTACTAATCTGTCAAATAAATCAACACTTTTCAGTGATTATTGAGCATTAGATCTCAAACATTCATATCACGACAATTTTGCCGTTTAAAACAAACTTTGCTGATCAATTAGGAAGGGCTCTTGAAGAATCCTTGTGGCAATACCCAGTGCGTTTTTCTGTAATTCAAAACCTTATTGTTAATGTGTCTTTATGTATGCCCAGCTTAAAGTACACTGACAAATTGATCGTATTTAATCCCCTTTCCTGAGTGCACATATCTGATGTAAAACTGCAAATTAATATAGTGACAACTTGAACTTTTATTTAGAAGACATCTGAAATTTAAAAAATGCAATTAAATTAATACGTTTATTATTCAAATGCAGCTAATTTTCATTTCAAAATTTATCGTTTCCCCCAACTCGGACAGTTTTTAATATTTTCAAGTTTAGTTTCTATCTTCATTTTTAAACTGAAAGGTAGAAACAAAAAGACCACCATCAAATTTTTAGTTCAGTAGATTATATTTTTTATTTATATTTAACTATCAAGGTATATTTACTTAAACTATTCATTTACGAACATTTTTTAAAAAGAGGCATCGTTTTGGTTTTTTTTTTTACATAATTATATCTGGTAGTTTGTCTCCCAAAAAAATCATAAAATTATGTTTAATAGTTTCTATAATTACCAGGAAAACTGTTCTAAAATGTAGATTGCAGGAAAAAAGCGTTGAACGTTCAGCCTAACATGAAATTACAGATATGTCTAACAGCTACTTACAGCGAAGTGTAGCTTCATACATTCAAGTTAAGAACTTTAATAATTGGGCACGTAATTAAATAATCCTTGCACGAAAATCAATTTAAAAGTTGCTGATATATTTTGGAAGTGATTTTGACCGAAGTGTTAAGAGTGGTTTTCTAAACTACTTCTAGGAATATGAAATTTTGTACAAATTAATTAAAATATAAACTTTAGTTAAAGTTTAAAATTCATTTTTAATATTTCTATTTGTTTTTGAGGTATTAAATTGATTTTTTTAACCAATATTTTAGTGTATCTGCTCCGATCATTACGTATGTACCTGGATTTTTTATGTCACATTTTTTTACGCTTGCTTTAAACATTTTTTGGTGGATTGTTTGGTACTATTTATACTTTTTGTTTACAAAAGAAATATCTTACCCAGAAAAGTATGTATTTTTTTTAAGAACTGAGGCCTTATACAGAAAATCTGATTAGAAATTTTATTGCAGGGATTGTAAAGAACAGTGTGAAATTGTTTCATAGCTGTTTGCCAATTTATGTGGGAAAAATGGAGTTTGAATGTGGCAAAATAACATGCAAATTGAAGCTGAGAAAACTGTGATTATATTTTGTATGCACCGGCAGTTGGAAGCGTACTGACGTATACAAATGGTGTCAGAAGCACCATGCGTCCAAATGGCATAACATTTTGCACAGGTACATTTCAGGGTATGCTTGATTTTTGTACACTATAATAAAAAATAAGAATTTTTTTTTATCAAAATGGCTAAATCAATACTTCTATCATCCTTCTATTATTACTTGCTTTACTTTGCTAAATACGATAACGAAATTACTCAGATCAGACTGTTGTAATTTATAAGCCAATTGTTTATGGTGGAGTGAGAAAAACAGTTACTAAGGACTGATAGATTCTTTCAACTTGAAAAATAGCTTGGGCCAACTGCTTTAAATTTATTTATTTATTTATATAACCTGGCGGTGTTAAGGCCATAAGTCCATCTCTACAGGGCAAAAAACATGAAATACATAATAATAAAGATAAATGAAAAACAAGAAACCTACATTAAATTCAAAGACAAAAATTAAAACATAAAGTACTTGAATACAAAATGACTAAAATAAAGAAATGGGAAAAAAGATAAAAGACTAAACAAATACATTCTTAGTTATTACAAATAATGAACATTTAAAAATAATTACAAATTAGCATATATTCCTAAATGTTATTGTATACTAAATTGATTAAATGACGCTTGAACTGTGAAGTCGTTTGGCAGCTTCTGAGATAGCTAGGCAATGAATTCCAGTGACGAATAGTTGTTGTCGTAAACGAATTCGAATAATGTGAAATTCTTTAAAGAGGCATTGATAATACGGGGTCAAGCTGAGAGTACGTGCCCAAGTTATGGTAGGAAGAAAGGTAATGAAAGCGACTGGAAAGATAGGTAGGTGTTGAGGTGTGCAAGATTCTATAGAGCAGAATGAGACAGTGAAAATATCTTCGCTCACGCTAATTTAGTAGGCATTTCTGTATCGACGTTATACTTAATTTTGTGGATACTGCATTTCATGTGTAGATATATTAAGAAGCTCTTTGCCTGGATAATGTAATGGAGTAGGTTGCAGAACTTGTAGCACCAAATGCTACAGAAAATATTGTATAGTATTTCTCTATTAGCGTCCTGTTTAAGCCTTTACACTAAACCACATATGGGAAATCAGAGCTAGATCCCACCATAGAATCGGCCCAAGTGTTGGACTAAACTAAGCTTTCTTAACTGTGCCCCGGTAGTTCCAGAGCATTTGAAAGTGGTTTGAAAGTGGTGACGTTCAAATGTTATTATATATATCTATCATTAAAGGCTTTGAAACGGCTGTACGTCTGTTAAATGAGAGTACACATATACTATTATGCTACCATCTTAGCCGACCTAATTAATATTGACTCGAAGCAAATAACAAACCCACTCACCCTGCTACCGCAATGCTGTAGAGTCGGAATAAGAAAATTATTCTCCTTAAAAGATTTCCCTCCTCATCCTCCCTCCATTACTCCAGCGCTCTGTCTCTCTCTCTCCGTCTTAGTTCGCTTATTTTCTTTTCTAGGTCAATTCGATTAATTCAAGGCTGTATAAAGTATGTCAACTAACTTAAGATTTAATAACTAGTTCGAAGGAGAAATAGAGTGATTGCACAGAATAATAAATTCTTACTGCACTTGAACACGGCTAGAGCTAGAGGTGCAGGGTAAATTCTGTACTTCTAGTGTAGTTTTTTTCAGGCCACTGAGTCCCTCCTTCGCGACAGTGAATATAATGATGATCATGATAATAGTAATAAATATTTATTTAATCTAAAAATTTCGTTTTTTAAACGGCATAGTTAGATAAACAGTTCTTTTCTCTTTAATTTAATATGTTATTTGTTAAATTCGAATTTCAGTTCTTTAGGTAGAGCCCTTTTTCTAAGAAGCTGCATTTTACTATGACCTTTACCAGTTATCAAATTTCAGTATTTTTATCTTCCCTCTCTGCTAGTAGTTTACATTATTAACTATTAGTAATCACTAATATAATGCAATATAGTAAATAAGTGGAGTCATATGCTGAGGTAAGAATGAACTGTTCGAACTTTTGTTTTCCGTTTATCCCTACATATGTTTTCCAGGCGTTTTGATACAAGTTTTGCTTTCTTCTCAATTACCCATAAGTAGTACATCGCTTGATATTCACTTATTTCAAACCCCACAGTTCTTCTATAAAAGAACAATGAAGGTGATTTGGTGTCATTTTGAAGCTTGAAATGTTCTCTAGTGCTTGACATTGATGAATTTCTGATATATGAATATCTACTACGTTCTAAATTTTTGTTTATAGTGATATGAACAAGAAAATATTTTCAATTTATATAAATCTATGTAAGAATTTAAAATCTTAAGTTTTTAACAAACTAAATGTCATGCACTAAGGAATTATCCTGTGTAAGAAGCTAGTGAAAATTTTGTAATTTTATCTTTCACAGTTTTCAAGTAATCAGTTTAGAGAAAACATTTTGAAAAACATTTTTATAAACAAATTTTAAAAAATTACATATCATTTTGCTTGTGAAATGCCTTAATATACAGCTGTACGAGTAATGCATATAAAAATGGTGTGTCCTGATGTTTGAAAATGAAATTTTAATACCTAAAGATGTAGGCCTACATTTATCTTCTCTTAAACTCAACCAGTGACAGAATTTTAAAAAGGAACAAATACACTTATAGTTTTGCAAATACATATAGTGAATTAAGTTTATGTTAAGTAAAGTTAAACTGTATTACCAAAACGTGTAACACTTAGAAAAGAAGTAACTTTATCTTTAAGCCTACAATATACAAGATATCGCTTTATAATTAGCGTTAATTGAATTGACATTCGTTTAGCCTTGTTTTAAATATGAAGAGCGTGCAACAGAACCTAATGCTGGAGGGAAGAAGATTCCCGAAACGTACAGAAGTTACAGTAAATGACTGGAAATAAATAGATGGATGTTATTTGGAACGTCTGTGATAGGGTATTTAGAGAATGGTTTGCAGATAAATACTGAATATGATTACCTAGGTAATGGGGTGTCGAGAATTGGAGGTTTTGAAAAAGAAGAGAAAGGGAATGCCTAGACCAGGCTTGGCAAGCAATGCACTGAGAGTGAGAAGTGCTCTACCCCTACACTCGCCCCATCCCCATTCCTTCTACCTGAGAGGTAGGCAGACTCGTGACGCATGCCACAGTGGCGGTACCTCGGATATTGGATGAAATATATTTTAAGTAATGAAATGAATATTTCTTGAACTTCTGAAGAGTTGGCTAGGAAGGCACAAAGAAAGGTAATGGGACAACTAGGTACCATGAGGAAAGACGCAATGGCAACGTTGAAGCACAATTCTAATATTCTAACCAAGCCTTGAGCTTAGAAAAGGTCTATATAATTAACATTATTTATTAATTAGTTCTACTTATTTCCCTTATGTTACTAGTGGCATTTAAGTGATTTCTACACCGTAATTCTCAAAATAAACGTCACAATTTAGCTGAATAGTGTAGTGAAATTATTTAAACGTACATTATTACATATTGGCGTATTCTTAATGGCACTGTGTTAATTTAGACATAGAACACATCGTAGATATTCATCAGAAATGTGACTGCCCAGCAAGCTTTTGTTCAAGGTCAATAGGCTGAAAAGTTGTTCAAATTGATAAGTAGCTAGTACCAAACATGGCCAATAATTTACTTGCAAAAAGGCGCAGCTTGGGAAATGTTTTCGGGAGTGAAGTGTATAAATCAAAACCAAGTTTTCCTGAACTGCGCAATGGTGTGCTGCTTTGAAGGTTAATTGATTCCAATTACAGTTCGTCATGGCCCATCAAATGATCATAATGTAAATGGATTTTCGAAAATCCGGCAGGCATTGTCTAACGCTTGTACGACTACAAATTTATCTGAGAATGCTCCTGATAACTCCTGTAATAGTGCCATATATTTTTCTTTCATATCAAGCAATTCATCTTTCATAACCGATTTTAAGGATGGGAAATGGGGCAATTTATTCTCTTCTATTTGGCTCGGCCACATATTCAATTTCTGCTTGAATGATTTCACACAGTCTGTTAAATCTTAAATGTACAATCGTGTTGTGTTTAACTTGTAAACAAAGGATAAGTTCATTTACGTGAACCGTTAAATCGCTTAAGAACGCTAAATCACAAACAAAAATATCATCTTTAAGTTCTGGAACTGCAATCCCTTTGGTTGCTAGGAAAGTATATATTTCCGTAGATCAAACATTCTTTGCAACATTTTGCCTCTGGTTAGCCATCTTACCTGGCAGAAGTATGGCAAATCTAAGTATTCGGAATTTGTGACTATCAAAATTTCCTGAAATTGTCTATGCCGCAGAGCATGCGCTCTGATTACATTCACAATCTTAACACAGATATCCATTACGTTATTCAAAGTAGCTGATTTTGCACACAGTGCTTCCCTGTGAATAATACAGTGAATGGCTACAAAGCTATTAGAGGAAAATCCATTTTTACAAAGGAATTTTCGCAGTCTCCCTATTAGACCCATTTCTGTTCCCACTATTGCTGGAGCCCCATCTGTAGCTACGCAGACCAACTAGTCCCATTCAAGCTTAAACTTTCACGCTATCATCATCACTGCCTCAGAAATATCTTCACCGCGTACGTGATCTTTCATTCAATAAAATAATGTCCAGCAGCTCCTCGATCACAGCTAATTCTATATCTACACGTTTTATAAACACAGCAAGTTGAGCAGTATTTTTATTTTCAGTAGTTTTTTCCATGGCAAGGGAAAATGAACAATGTCTATCAACCGTTCCTCCAAACTTTTGCCCAGATCAACAATTCTGTTGGTAATAGAACCTCGCCGTAGGTTCCAACATGAGCCGAATTGAAATGCCTCCTGATGGTAAAGCTTGTAATGTAGTCAATAATAGTAGGACATATCAAACTCTGTGCTTTATCATCTTGAAGAACAAAGAAATACTTCTTCTCCCAGTCCCGATTAGATACTCTTCGTTCACTCATGTTGTACACAAGCCAACACTGAACAGGATTACTGCCACGCGACTGGTCTCTGAGTCAACCGGTTTAGTTGTCATTACCTCGCTCCTGAAATAGAGTAGTGGGGACGAGAGGGATGGTAACTTCGCGCCTTCAGTGCCTTCGTTCCCGACCCTGGCCTAGACCGTCTTTCACAGACACGGAGCCGTGCTGATTTCAAAAGGAAAGTGCGACATGCTTAGCCAGTCGTATATTGCACACAAAGCGAATGCGATCATAATACGTGCACTGCAACCTTAGGACAAGGCTTGCATTAAGGTCACTTGAAACATCTCCGTAATAAAAATAGATCATTACAAATCCTTCAATTAGGGACTTCCTTGATGGAGAAGGTAACCAGAACTTCAGGCATTTCAAGTAATGAATGTGGCAAATACTTTTCCTCCACATTTGTGTTATTGGCTCCGACACGATTCAGATTCCGTGTTAAACGGCAATATCTGCTTCAGTAATATTCAGTTGTTCTCCAGTTACAACAGTGAACCCTTCTGCGAGCTATAGGTCAGCGGTTAGCTGTTTTTTGTGGCATCCTTCATTTAGTTTTGCTATTTTTTATAAATACATTCCGACTGCGTTGTTCCTGTGCCGCATGAACCATAGGATCAACGTAGTTCCACAAAGGATTTAAGTTAATGTAACTTTAAAGCCAAAATGTTTCTCAAAAACATTGGCACCAGGTAAAGAAGGATTTAATACACAAACAGAAGCTGCCTAATGTCAAGAAAATACAGGAAGAGGACATTCAATTTTAAATTTAATTTAAATTGTTCAACAATCTTCAGTGTACTTTATCATCTTTGTCTGATAATTGAATCATCCTATATGTATTTTATACGTTTTAAAATGATAACAATACGATAAGCTACACTAAATGGCACTTCAGTTTTCCTTATTTTGTACACACGGTAATTTTTTTGTACTTTTGATTAGGCTATTGTACCTTTCTGTATGATGTTAAGCTACAAGATGTTCACTAATATTGATATAAGAATTTCTGTGCCAACAAACTCTGTAAAAACCACTGATAGAATAGTTCACTCTACGTACTACAATAGTTTATAGCTCAAAAATATATAAATAACAGATCAGATTGTCCATTAAAATACTTTCACTAATATCTCTTTAGATAAGGTGGAAAAACGTATCCAACAAATTCAATGTTCTGTCCCCCATTGGTTTTGAATTCATAGATACTGTAGGATTGAGACTTCAAGAGCTTCGCTCACAGCTTGAGATGACAACGCCTCGCGCATCAAGTTCATTGAATTGCACGAGCTTAGCATGAACATGTTATTAAACGAACCAATTACCTTACAGCACTCAAATATCCATCACATGCTTAAGGTGAAGATAGAGGCGCATTCAGCATTAGACTCTAACAATACCTGGTAAAGTCTTCCCAAAGACGTGTATTCAAAATGTAGTTATTTTATTTATTATTAATTTTAATAATCTATCCTGGTGGAGTAAAAGAGATCAGGGCTTCTCTATCTCTGACCTAAAGGAAAATACACGAGATATAATAATTATACAACTTAATTACGATAGAATATACCAGAACCGGGAAGTACGGCACTGGTAGTGTGATCTTACCTTCCCTCTCTTCCCCACTTTCAACAACCGGTAGAAGCAACTAGACGATTCTGGGACCAGTCGCTTAAATGGTAGAAAGAAAAAGGTAGGGGTACTGCATTTCGCACTTCCAGTATCTTGCTTTCCGGGCCTGGAGTATCCAATCGTCCTAAAAATACAATAGAAATAGAAAACTATATAATATATGAAATTAAAAAAATTACTACAACATTCACTATGAGTGCTGAAAGAGTACTCAAATGTTACAGCCAGAAGGAAATGAATTGTCAGCCGTACTTGCAGATTGAGTCATGCAGCTGCATCTTTATTTGACGCTAGCGATATGTTTGCAAAATCAGTAACTCTTGAATGAGTAAATCAACAGTATTATCATCTAGTAACAACATCTAGTCGTATTTCCTATATAAACTGTAACTATCTGGAATGTACTGGTTTTCAATGTGTTTAGTCCTGCTGTTTGTTAAATCTTATGCCAGCACAAGTGTAAAAATTCTATGTTGTACTTAACCGAACAGTCAAGATCAGATGACTGTTACTCTGGAAACGTCTTAAGCTAGTACTGCAAACTTTACATATAGATAAGCCTGTCATAAGAAATTATACTTAAAACCACTTTATTATAGTCTATTCGTAATGTGATGGCGAGTGTGCTATTGTATTTTCTTCACAGCACGGGGGTGCTATTTCTAATTGCATCTGGCTGTACTCGCTCAGTAAGTATGTGTAAGACTTCACAAGCGATGCAAGACAAGTAAATTTAAAATAAGAAAGGTTTACTCTTTCGCCAAGTCTTCTTCTTCCCCCTCTACTTTCCTGTCAAAGATAAACAAGAGGTACCCCGTCGTTTTAAACTATCAAAAAGAGAAAATATTCTTTAAAAGAGCTCTTTATGTCTTCAAGGATGAAAAAGTTAGCTCAACTTTTGTATTTAGAATCTTCCTTAGTCGCAATTTTTGTAAACTTTACATTTAGTTTATTTTACTCTCTAGGTACCACAGCTTGGGGCATGCGAAGCTCTTCTGATAATTATTACTTGGAGAGAGCAGATTTCCCAAGTTTTTCGTAACGGCACGCCTGAGATTGCTCAGTGTACCTAAGTAGTTAACAAACTAACTCGACTCTGTCACTCTTTCATTTGTTTACTGACACAAAACCTATGTTTACATCTCTCTCGAAACAAAACAGGTCTTCATACCTTATCCTTACAACTGCATTTGATAAGACTTTTGCAGCATAGTCTTAAAGCATGTACAGTGATATTAATCAGAGGTTGACAGTCCAAGCATGGATGCGCAGTTGATGCAGACGAATCCAATAAATATTCGTACAGCGTGGAGGGGTGTATGGGCCAGTTGTGTCGTAGCTTCCAGCGCGGTAAGACCGTATAATTTAGTTAAGAAACAAGATACCTTGTTACAATCCCCTCGCTAGTGCAGTTCAACATTCTTACCCCTCCCCAAGCATCCTCTCACATACGTCACTTCCCCTCATTCGCATCTGGCTCTCGCCTCTGATTAATACCTCTGTACCTTCCGTAGCGGTGTCCCGGGTTCTTCGCTGTTGATCTGCTTCACTCTCACATTATCTTGTAAGCCCCTCACTCCTGTATTAACTTCCTCATGAGAGATGATGAAGTATGGATTTCATATTCTAATGCTGGTACCAGTAAGGTTAAAAAACCCACATGTAAAAAAAAGAAAATTCTGAAAAATGTTTTGATTTGTATGATTTTAGCCAGTACTGAATTTTGAATTATTCTTGCTTTGAATGTTAAAATTTTTTCAGTCCGTAATTTATGTCAGCTATAGAAAAGAGTTATTCTGGAATAAATTGTAATATCTTGAGATAACATCAGATCTCTCTGACCTAACAGCACTGTAGAGATATCCTTCCGGGGTTTTAAGAGTATTTTGTAATTATCTTTCAAGATATTTTAACTACATCACTGATATCAGATATAGATTGTATTATGTAGTCCTCACTCGGGATTAACATAATGACACTCTGATTACTAGGTTTGACGAAATATATAGCAGAACATGAGTTCTCATTTTTGTATTACTTACGATATCTATAATATATTCTAGATATGTATAATGCATTTCTAAAGAATCATATATATATCAAATCTTCAGAGAAGTAAGACTGAAAACCTGTCATTAACTAACACCAGTAAAAGTCCTGGTTAATTCCAAACCCTAATAAACAATAGCATCAGAGTTAGATGCATCCTCGCTACACTCGCGTACATCTACAGCGACATCACTAGGGGTGTAGATGAATAATTGGAATTGGGCTAGGTACGTTTGAGGAGAGCGAAGTCGATTCCCGCCCAGGCCTGATTTTCCTGTACATTATAGCATATGAACATCTGTTAGTGTAAACTCATGGATCAGTTGCATGTTTCAACCTATTCAAATAAAATGCCAATAACTAGCACATTGCATCTCATTTTACTCCAGTCGATTTCGAGCAAAATAAATTCCTCAAAATATTTTCTCTACGCGCCGGACGATTTTAGAGTCCATTCATTCGCCCTGCACCAGTAGATTATAGAGCATGGATATCCGGATAAAAGCACATAAATTGTAAATAATGACTTAAAAGTAAAGTAAAATATATGTATAATGTAAACATATACTTAATGTTACCATCTTCTAAGACCATTTTAAAATAACTTCGCGTATTCTTATTTTGTTTATATGCTAACATTTATCATTATTTAATATTAGTGAAAAACTGAATTCTTTACTTAAACTTCACTTATATTTCTAAAATAGGACAGTAAAAGCAATGAAACTTCAAATAAAAATCACATAATTATGATAAGTTTCACAAAACTGAATACTTACGTATGAATATTAAAATGGTGGAAAAGAACACACACTACAAACAACAAATGCTCGATCTGCTACATCTACTAGTTGGAATGTCCGCTTCAAATTGACTTTGACTGCAAAATAAGTTTCACCTGTGATGATTTCTATTCCACAACCCCCCCCCCATTCCTACATAAACATTAAAATATATATATTTTTAGACAACTCGAATTAAATATGGAATTTCTAACAGAAGACTCAGAAAATGAAAGTTGCACATTATGGCATTAGTGTTAAAAACCCATTTTAATCAATTTAGATTTCACTCATGTGGAGAATACCATTTCCGTTAAGAATATTTGTATATGGTTTTTAATAGACTCAATTTCATAAAAATAAATATATATGGGGAATGTAAAAATTCATAATAACTTTTTAAAATGTTAAATTTCTCACAATGGTCGTAAAAATCGTCATACTTGGTGGTTGAAAAGCATTTTCGACTCCATTCCTTATGTTGGGAGCCGTCCACTTGAAAATCAATAACCTCCATCTGCGCGTGTAGATGTGTGTATGCGACAGTAAGATGATTGGGTAGCTCGAAGGTATGAAATTCATTGGAATAAATCTAATATTTATGACTATTCCCACAATCATGAACGGCTGTCAAAAAAATTGTGTTTGGTAAACATGGTAAATTGATTTTAATTCGCGTATACAAAGTCGTACCTACTCTCGCCTACTCACAAAACAAAATTACTCTTTTAACGCTTGTATGATAAATAACTATTAATGTGTATTAAATCAATATATTTTTCAAACTGACCACGCGGGCCACAAAATGGCCTCGAATGCCACTATTTGGAATCTCTGGCATAGAGACCAAAGAAAATGATTGCTGTTGAATGCACCTTGTTTTATTGTAGCATTTCAGGCTTCAAGTACTTCATTGATTGACATCATGTGATATAACTAAATGAATTCTATGTAGCTAACAGTGTGACAAGCGTCGACTCATGATCCTTCAAAGGATTTAGCTGTTACGAACTTCTCACCTGATTTCCTTGTCCCAACGTCGCTACACATACACACATACGCTGTGGTTATATGGTTTATTACTTAGATTACCTACAGCTAGATGGCGTTAATTCTCCCCGAACTAGTCTGCAAGTGCATACTGTTCCCTCCTTACTGCCAGCTAACAGAGTTACAACTTCATATTAATGCTAAATAAGCTCTTTACATGTGTCGAACACCTTCTTTGAACATCGTGTTCCCGGTTTCATGAAGCAGGAGTTGTAAGACCAAAATAATAAATATGCGATCAAAAGGAAACGTGCTGGTAATTGCATATAGTATCAAAAGTTATAACAGGATCATGGCTTACAAAGAACGTTACTAATGCATGTTAGCGCGATTAATAGCTTCATATAAGTTTTAGTTTTCCAACATTAAATTGGATAAAAGAGTTATATTTTTCCTGATATCAACTTTACAAATAAAGTTATAAAATTCAAGGATTTTCTGAGAAAAGGTAGTGTTCTTTATAGCCGAGTACAATCATTAGTTTTATATTGATTGCATCTACGTTTATGGACACGAACATAGCCTTTGTAATTGGTCATTGTGTTCTATGTAAACGCTATTCAATTGACGGGAAGGCTAACTATATGTGATACTTCCAATAAGACCAATCCGTAAATTGGAAAAAATCAATTGTATGATCTGAAACTATTTAACTTCAGCATAATATTCTGAGCATTCCAAAAAATTATACCATTAGCTCAAAATTTGATGTTTTAAGACATTTTTATTTTTCCAAAATATAAGCATAATTTGTGGCAATTGATCTCCAAAGATAGGTAACTATATTTAATACAAAACATAAGTATATATTATGGTTTATCTAATATTTTTCATTATTATTAACATTTAAAAGTTCTTGACAATACATCCAAAAAAGAAAATTTCTCCCTGACCTACGTGAATGATAATAGTCGTATTTGTTACATTTTTCTTATAAATAAATAAATACAAAATAATTTTCAAATATTGAAAGTTGTATAATCCAGGAACAAAACTGTTTTTCTTTCACCCACCATTATTCAATTACATATACCATTAATGATTAAGGTAAAATAAAGTGTTCCCTATTACAGGCCATGGAGGCCCAGAGGGTTCCAAGAGGTTAAGGCTCCCAGATGTTAGACATTCGGCACATGAAGGTGGTAAGGTTGTTAGCCTTACGCACCGGCCGCCTTTACCCCCAGGATTGCTCCTGGTACTCATTTCTGTTTGAGGCTGAGTCGACCCCAGGGCAATAGTGCCACCAGGAGGATTAGGCCAATTGAAAAACTCCAACGACCTCATCAGGAATCGAACCCGCGACCTTCCGGTTTGTAGCGCAGCGCCTCAACCACTACGGTACGGCGTACCCCAATGATTAAGGTATTTCATATATAAAAAAATAATATAAATCATGTATAATCACCAGACAAACTTTTAGCATCAAAAGTTTAGACGGAACTAAGAAATTATTTTTTTCACACTTTTTGGGTTTGTTAAAGGTGTTCATAACCCTTAGTTCTTGCAAAAATCCGGGGTTTGAATCTTCTGTACTGCATAATGTACTCTCCTTCCTCTTGGATTATAAGAATATTTAAAAGATTCAGAACGATGTTTATCCAGTAGCTGAACCACTTTCTTTCTTCTTAGTAGGGATGTACCGATTAATCGATTAATCGGCTCGATTAATCGAATAAACATTTAATCGTCGATCAATTACAATTTCCGTAATCGGTTTATCGAATTCTGAAAAACGTGTTTCGAGAAATGGGTCAAATGACCAAACTCCTTTCTCAGCGCCGACTGGGAGAGTTTTTAGTGCTGCCGGTATTATTGTAAACAAGCTACGATAATCTCTTGAACATTCAAATGTCAACAAACTCTTGTGTCTCAAGTCTTGGCTGAAAAAGTAACCGGAAATGTAAGTTTTGTATATATTTTTTCACTAGTTAACTAATAATGGTTTTCATTGATTCAAGATTTCTTCTGATTATGTGTAGTGTAGTAGTTATTAAACATGTAAAACAATATTAAATTTACACTTTGGTGTCGCTTAAAATACCGACCTGTTTGTCGATTAATCGATTAAAGTCAAGCGTTAACTCGATTAGAAATTTTAATCGATTTTCAGAACTACTTCTTAGACACGTGTAATTGAACATTGTGTATAAGTTATCGCATCACTGATTTCGTAATAGGATTTCGAGTTTTGGAAATGAATTGATAGCATCTGCCTAAGAGCCCGGCGCGGCAGGAGAATGAAATCCGTGCGCAAGGAATATCCTAGAGTGCCGTGCTTCACTGTAATTCATACGGCAGGTAGCCTGTGCTTAATACGTGCATAAAGCGGGGTCGCCTCCGACATGCAATTTTCGCACGATTTATATTCATTTGTGGGTGTCGGCTTGCTGATAAATAACCTCCCACTTACACCACAAGTTGAAACACTAATATCCCCTCCACACACTTACGGCCCATTCCTCCATTGATTCATGCTCTCTTTCCTGCTTTAGCTTTACTGTGGGTGGATAATAGTTCTGTGGAGGTAAATAAAATCATATAAGCTAGAGATCGGGAATTTAGGTTACAAAATTTTAAATTTCAGGAGCATAGACGATAGACTACCCGTTTATGTGACATATTTAAATAAATTTCATTGTTGGACAGCAGCAGAGTTCAAAATGTTTCTTAGAGTGTCGTCTCTAATTCCATTTCCATATTCGTGACATTATATATGCATGTATATGCAGTGAGTCCCACGCAAGAGTTGGCCAATGACGCGGGTTTCTGCATCGCGGCTGGCACAGCTCCAACTCCCGAGCGATCGGGTGAAATATCTACGCTAATAATGCCGCGGTCGGTGTAATGATTCAGGTTCTCACATTTACAGTTAAAATTACAATGAAAATAACCACGTACCTCGTCACAAGAGATGTTGGAAATGTTCTCCTCTTGCATCCACACAATACTGGCACCTTTTTAGGAAATTTTCTTTCACGCGCATAAGTTCAGCTTCCGAGACAGAGTTCTTTCTCTTGTGATAGGCCTATGTGATATTGTCTTTAAGTTCTTCTAACAGCATATAAATATTATTTATGGGGAAACTTGAAAAATAAAGTGTATATGTCAATTTGCCATACATAAGAAGAACTTAAAGACAATACCACAAAAGAAATTAACTCTATCTCGGAAGCTGAACTTATGCGCGTGAAAGAAATTTTCCTAAAAAGGTGCCAGTATTGTGTGTAAGCAAAAGGAGAACATTTCTAACATCTCTTGTGATGAGGTACGTGGTTATTTTCATTGTAATTTTAACTGAATCATTACACCGACCGCGGCATTATTTGCGTAGATATTTCACCCGATCGCTCGGGAGTTGGAGTTGTGCCAGCCGCGACGCAGAAACCCGCGTCATTGGCCAACTCTTGCGTGGGACTCACTGTATATATATATGTGTGTAGGTCTATATATATATATATATATATATATATATATATATATATATATATATATATGTATATCTGTATATATATATATATATGTATGTATGTATATTTGTATATATATATATGTATGTATGTATATTTGTATATATATATATGTATGTATGTATGTATATCTGTATATATATATATATATATATATATATGTATATATGTATATATGTATATCTGTATCTGTATATATGTATATATGTATATATGTATATCTGTGTATATGTATATGTATATCTGTATATGTATGTATATAGGTATATGTATGCATATATATGTATAGACACGACGATAGACCACCCGTTTATGTGACATATTTAAATAAATTTCATTGTTGGACAACAGCAGAGTTCAGAATGTTTCTTTGAGTGTCGTCTCTAAATCCAGTTCCATATTCGTGACATAATTTATATATAACGTTATAAAATTTATAAATTATGGTTATGTAGCTATGGCAGCTGGCTCTAAACATAATAATTATGGTGGTTTGACGTAGCTATGTTTTAATTTTTACTTAAAGATTTTTTGACAGAAGATTGCCACTAATTGGTGAAATATTATGTTTGATTTTAACATTTTACAATTTACATTGACTAGGTGTGTTATCGTATTTTATACTCTAGGACTTGTTCGTTGGACATACTTTTTTTTTACTCTTGTTTGTTTCGAATTTTTCTTGCAGAACCACCTGCTTTAGTTATTGTCTTTTCAGTAGCCTACTGTAGAAAACAATGTCATAACTTTTTGTCTGTAGTAAATAAAGCATTACTGGGGTTCTACAGAAGAGAATTGAGAAACGCAAAATCTAGAAAGGAAAATTTCAACAATTTGAGGAAAATCAGTTTAAAATAAATACAAAAAGTATAAAATCTTCACTTTCTTCAGTTAATTAATTTCGTGTACTAATGCTTTCGATGAACAATTCCCTTCGGAGTCGAGACATCGAAGAAAAAAAAAGGTAGTCCTAAGGTTAGTATTTCATATTAATTTAAACCATTGTATATCATGAACGTATTCCAAAGGTCAGTCCGTCGCCGTGGGTGAGTCGGTAGCGCGCCTGCCTTCCACTCCGGCGGTCTGGGTTCGATTCCCAGCCGGGTCGGGGATTTTTCAGTAGTGAAAAATCCCTTTCCCGGGCTCAGGACTGGGTGTTTGTCAGTAGGTTAAGTCTTAGGTTAAGATAATGCACATTGTGCGCGATTCCTTAATTATTCCAAAGGTCACGAGATCAGTATACCCAACTGACATACTGCTGGAACACTACCCCGGGTACTGGAGCATCCTCCTAAAAAGATCACTGAATAAGTAACTAACCATAATATTTTATTGTTTCTTCTAATTTAGAATAATCAATTACACTTCAAAAATGCCCTTGCTGTGTTCAGTGTCCTACAGTAGCATAAGCTGATACTTTTGATCTGATACTCTGCACAGTTGTATTTCTTGCAGATTTGCAGCGGGTTCTGTTCTTAGAAATTCACATCATACTGAAGTTTCGTTCCTTAGGTAGTCTAATTGCTGGTATTGATATTCTGCGAATTCCCGCGATACTTTCTCGGAGATTATGGGACAGAGTTTGATATATCGAGCCTCGAAATATAGCTTCATCAAATTAATTGCTAATTTCTTTAGATAAGTGCGTCTATTCAGTTGAAATTCCTTAGTATGTGATTCAGAATCTAAAAGATGTCATTATAGAATTGATTCCAATAGTATTCAGTAAATCATAGAACACATAAAGAGACCATCGACGAATCTTTCTTGTTACCGAATGCGAATGGCTTAATTTAGCAAGACAATATACTATCTAAAACTGCTTTTTTTTTAGAATTGTAAAATTAGATTGTTTCAGGAATCCTGACATTTTTATTCGATTGGCCTCTTTCAGGTATCCTGATAATTCTATCATTTTTAGGTGCTGATTTGCAGCTAGGCAAAACTGCAAAACTGCAAAAATATAATCTGTGGCTTGGTTCTAAAAGTGCCAATGTCAATTTCTTGTAAAAATGAAATCTATGCATTATTGAGCTCGGTTAGTATTTATCTTTCGTATGATAAAATTGCCAATGTCTGTTGCTATTAACAGACATAATACAGAAACCTTAGAGGCCAATGTCGGAAGTTCTCAGCAAAAAATGTTACTTCTATAAAGGCTTCAAAGTCAGTTATCTCAAACGCAAGTTTTATGACATTGGTCCTTTTAGAACCAAGCCACAGATATAGCCTATATGCAGTTTCGCTAACATTACCGTCCAGTGCAGGTGTAGCACATTTCTCCAGAATTACGCGTTATTCAACTACCTCCACTTAACAGTAACAAATTCGAGGCCAACTAGGAAGCCAAGTGGAAGCAGCAAGCAGTACTTAGTAACGAACTTACGTAACGAGGGTACTCCAGTAATCTTGGTAGAGTTGAAGGGTTAAAATTAATACAGAAATAATAAAATGTTCACTTTTGTCATTTATAAATCGATTCATCTAGTGTGTTCGATGACAATCCCTTTGAAGATCGTGCCACGAGTCCTAGAGTTGACAATATAAATAATTTCCACTGATATGCTTAATAAGCTCCTACTGAAAGCAATGGGAAAATCAATTGTTATTACAAATTGCAGTGTTTCAAGCAGTACATCTCATAAACTCATCTTTATTGACTGCATAACGAATATTTTTTTCAATTTATGTCAAAATGTTAAAAACACTACATTCCGAAATAGGACCAGATGCTGTGTACAGCCTGCCTGAAGCAGTAATATCATAACTGTAATATTGATCGTGATCTGCGGTCGATCATGGTGCATAATGTGGCCATCAAAAATCAGAGCGTATGTTTTCTTTCTATAATTGTAAATACTTTATTAGTAAAGTAACACTTAATTGTGAGATATAATTGTATATGTGTTATAAGCTAAGTATACAGCAAATAAGTGCATTCGTATCAGCATACTTTAGAACAAACTGTTGGTGTAATCTAATATTTAATTTATTGTTTTCCAGGTAAGTGCAGTTTGAACACTCCTCTAATCAGTTGACTCTCTCCATTCTGAGTGAGTACTGAAATGAGTTATGATTATCATGAAGTAACTCCATTGTTCTGGTATAATTGTCATTTTGAATTCAGATTCCCAGTAAAACCTTGTACGAGTTCTATTTTTTTTTTTTTTTTTTTTTTTTTATTCGTTTCTTTATCAGCATGCCCCATTGCAGTAGTAATATTACATGCATAATCTATAGCTTATTCACATTGTATATCCTAATTTAACCAATTTACATAGTATATCCTACATTGGCCTGATTACATAGTGTATCCTAATTTTCTCTATTTACATAATACTCTTAATTAGCCTATTTACATGATATATCCTAAATTATCCTGTTATTTCCTAAGTTATTCTATTACATTATATATCTTCAGTTAATCTATTTACATGATGTGTCCTATATTAGCTAGTACGAGTTCTATTATCCATTCATTTTCAGAAGGAATGGGCATGTAAACAAATGGACATGACTTGAACCACGGCACACGTTGTGCTACAAGACAAAATAATGACATAAATTGCGATGAAAGTTAGTAAGAATACAATATCAATTTATTACATTTTTTGTGTGTGTGTGTGTGTATGGCGAGGCCCAGAACTCATTATATAATTACTCAGTTTCAGTGAAACATTGTGACGTATGTATAATTAAATATTTGCATTTTATCTCGGACTCGATATTGGGGTTAGTAATATAATTTAGACCAGCGTTTCTCAACCTATGGTCCGCGGACCACATGAAGGTGGTGCAGATGGTCCGCAGACATAATTAAAAAATATCATAAAACAAGTGGAAAGGAAATAAGTAAAATGTTTTCACATATTTCCTTATAATGACCTATAATTAATACCCCAAATATTAAGAATATAGGCCTTCTTTTAAAAAATGGATGTAAAATTAGGGGCCCGTAAAATTTTTTAGATATTTTAGAGGTCCTCGGGTTCAAAAACGTTGAGAAACGCTGATTTAGACTATTTTAACAATTGTTATTAACTAGTTGCTATAAGTAAAAAGGCTACTACTATGTTCATATTAATCAATTTTTGAATTTTCAATAGGAATTCTCCAGTTACCATAAGCAATGCATGAGATGTTCGTATTTTATATTGAGAGAATCCGGACCTACAGTTACATTAATTTGACTATTTAGCGAATGCTTTAACCATTTAATTAATTATTATTAAAACCAGAAAAATGAATTGAACATATTAACTTCAGCCAGCCACTATTTCTGTTATTGAAACGAGACCATCGAAATATTATATGCACAGCCTTTGACGTAAAAATCGATACAATTATGATGCGATGATTTACGTGAATTTACGACAGTTTACTAATTTATCTGATGAAACTCTTCAACTCGATGAGAATATTATAGGAGAAAAACTCCTCCGACACTGGGACTCGAACCCAGGACCTTTGGCTATTCGCGCCAATGCTCTACCAACTGAGCTAAGCCGGAGTTCAATTCACAGCGCCGGATGGAACCTCTCTCCTATGACTGATTGCCCTAATGGTCTACCTCACAGACAGACAAGTTATGTCATATGCAGTTCTGTGAGGCACACTAATTAGTGATTTTTATGACCGGGCTCGCACTGTTATTGTACAGTTGACATTCAAGATAGATATATAAGCCTTCATGAACCACAGATTATTGTCTCTGTTGGACATTACATGAGAATATTATAGGAGAAAAACTCCTCCGACACTGGGACTCGAACCCAGGACCTTTGGCTATTCGCGCCAATGCTCTACCAACTGAGCTAAGCCGGAGTTCAATTCACAGCGCCGGATGGAACCTCTCTCCTATGACTGATTGCCCTAATGGTCTACCTCACAGACAGACAAGTTATGTCATATGCAGTTCTGTGAGGCACACTAATTAGTGATTTTTATGACCGGGCTCGCACTGTTATTGTACAGTTGACATTCAAGATAGATATATAAGCCTTCATGAACCACAGATTATTGTCTCTGTTGGACATTACATGAGAATATTATAGGAGAAAATGAACTCCGGCTTAGCTCAGTTGGTAGAGCATTGGCGCGAATAGCCAAAGGTCCTGGGTTCGAGTCCCAGTGTCGGAGGAGTTTTTCTCCTATAATATTCTCATGTAATGTCCAACAGAGACAATAATCTGTGGTTCATGAAGGCTTATATATCTTCAACTCGAGTTGGATTTATTAAGACTATTACATGAATAAAAATGTAACGGATTATACAAATAATAATTACTTTCCTGCTTTGTTATATAAAAACAAAATTAACAGCCACGAGATCACGGCATATTATGAATCAACCATCCATGAATCTATTCGATTTACTATGTTTGAACAGTGCTACCAATTGTGCATGTACGACATAGTTAACATAATTCAGGTAAGCTAACAGCAGAACTGAATAAAAGCACACAAACTGGCTTGCACCGAATCGAAATCTTTTTTTAAACAATGTACATTTCTGTTATTTCAATTTCCAAACAAGTTATGTTGTATTAAATAATCTGTTTTCGTGCTGCGTAATGGCAACATGTGACGTATTAATCACGGAACATTGATGGTTTTATGTCCAGTAACGAGCTGACGTTTTATCAGGTAAAATCCCTTCCTCGTATTAATAGCAAGCATTTTATAAGACAAACGATCGTGATTGGTCTATATCCGAGGAATTGCTAAACGTTATTGGTCTATATCAAACACGCGGCGTATGAGTAGAATAGTCTTGAGAAAACCCGGACCTAGAGTTCCGTTTATGTGACTATTTGGCGAATGCTTGCAGCATTAACAATTTACTTCTTAATGAAAACCACAAAATGAACAAAACACAATGACTTCCGCCATTCACTATGCTCTCTGGTGTCAACTTTATTTCGGCGTAAATATTTCACTTTAAAATTAGCAATAGACCATTTTATCCTGGTGTGAAAATAAATGTGCTGTATACTCAGACAAGATAATACAGAGCATGACAGCCTTATTCTCTGTTTACTTCCTACACGGACAGATGGCAGGAGTGATTCCAAAGTCTTGTAAACATAACTAACTCTCTAAGGATTTACACAACGGCCGTGCTAAATACAAATGCTTGTAACTCGGAAGAAGAAATTCAGAGGCAATTGAATGCAGTAGTATTTGATATTCCCTTACTGTGATAGAAACATTGAGACAATAATTTGTTACTTGAGTCGAATCCCCACCCAGTTCTCTGTGTTAGCAGAATGAAGCAATGAGAGAGATTAAAGCTAGCGAATACTGCAACGAGGAAGGAAAGAAAGGAAGAGAAAGAGAGAGAGAGAGAGAGAGAGAGAGAGAGAGAGAGAGAGAGAGAGAGAGAGAGAGAGAGAGAGAAGTGGCGTTGCCAAGAAGTGGAATTTATTCTGTTTTAAAGCAGCGAAAGATTTTGCGAAGTTAGCGTAAATTGAAAATCTTGTTATTAGGCTTGGTCGTGGTCTGGCAAGGGTAATCCCGTCTTCTTGACTTCAATGGAGACATTACCGTCACCCTACACAACTCCTCTTTCCGCTCTTCTCCTGCCTATTTCAGCTTGTAACAGATATAATTTAAACCCACCTACTGCCTTCTTTTTGTTTCCTTCATTCTGGATTAATTGTGTTCTACGCCTCTCTTAAGGCAACAAGGTGTTTTCATAAGTGGTAGTTAATAATAGATCTACTACCTCAACAATTAAATTAAAATTAGCGTTACTTGAAACATGGATTAAAAAATAACCTCGTGTTCATATCGCAACATTTTTTTATGAAGACATATTCAACGAACGATTTATTTAATGGTCTGATCAAACTCTTTATAGGTAAGAATATTATAGGAGAAAAATTCCACTGACAATCAGTCATAGGAGAGAGGTTCCATCTGGCGTTTGAAGTGAACTCTAGCTTAGCTCATTTAGTAGAGCATCGGCACGGATAGCCAAAGTTCCTGGGTTCACATCCCGGTGTCAAAGGAATTTTTCTCCTACAATATTCTCATGTAATGTCCAACACAGGCAATAATCATGAATGCATATATATATATATATCCATCTTTATAGATAACCCATAGAAATACTTTAATCACAAAAGCTTTCATACATTCGTCACATATAAAACAAATTAATCTATATTGCGGTAAGACATTTTAATATTTCACTCAATATTAGTGTTTGGAGTGAAGTCTTTACCCCTGTCAGAATTCAAGCAGGTACTTATAACCTCTTGATCAAGTTACTGATTTATAGTATTAGTAAAGTTCAGTGACTTATAGTTTCAGTTTCTTGTGCTGTGAATTTTTGTTGTGGTTCCATGTGGAAATGATAACACTACCTCCTAGATAATGATAAATTCGTTAGTAATCATTTTCGTGATTTAAATATATTTAAATATATTGGGATTTAAATATTAACCTAAATTATTTTAGTTTATTAGTAGAGTGAGTTTTTCTTTTGTTCAGGTTTGCGCTTATTAGAACCGACAGACTATAGTGTACCACTGTTACTCTACTGCCATAAGTGTGTTCCCTATCACCACCAGTCATGGTGATGCTGTTTCTTGAACAAAGTAAATATTTCATTTTCAAGGATGTTATACAGTAAGAATTAAGTTGTGTGTTATGATTGTAATCTCGAGAAGGCTGTAAATCCTTGTTATGTAGTGAGGAGATGAAGGCTGTTGGCAAGTTTGTGGATTAAAGTTGGGGCCCTGAATAAGCAGAGTAAGCAAGCAAGAAGGCAGAGGGTTCAGTAATCATGGCTTACATTTACATACCACAACAGGCGCAGCAAGATTATCCTCCCACCAGAAACCAAACAACACTACAATTTTGATACGCGCGATACCACCATCTCCTCTTCCTCCTTTCTCTCCCTGATTCAAGGAAACCCCACGTTTACGCTAAACACAATCTAAATGGAGGAGACCACGTCAAGTTTCTAAAACATAGCTCCTCATAGGAATAGATTGAAGACGGAAGAAGCTCAAATAGATAAAATTACTTCTAATATAATCCAGACGGTCTGGGTGATGCAGTCAGTTTGGCGCTGGCTTTCTTTATCCAAATTCCCCGGGTTCGTTCCTGGCCCATGTTTGAGTACGATTACTTCCACAAAGTCTCTGGCTTTGAAGACTTAACCCAGCCAGCGAGCTTCTCGTTACGTCTCGTTACCAGCTTGCGCAGACTCGTATGCGCGAAAAATCACTTAGCTACTGTTGAGCACAGATTGAAGATCACGCAGCACTTTGCCAGTCATAGAAAATACTATAATACTTTAGTGGGGGGATAATGCCGCAGCGAGACAGAGACAGACAACACGAGGAGTGAGTTAGAAGAGCTGAGCCAATCAGGGTGCAGCTACCTCCTCTAGGCAGGAACTCTAGGAACGGTGACACTCGCTCCTAAGGTATATACGTAAAAACGCAGAGACTTTGTGGAAGTAATCGTACTCTATAGGCGTTTGTGTGAACACTACACACTACGCAGGGCCACAACACATAGGGTACATACACAGACTACGAACAGGGCAAACTAATTCCCCGGAAGTAACCCACACGTTTTCGTGAGTAAAGGACGTTACTGCCTATGCCACATCATTCGTTAAAATTGAAATAGGAAAGCCTAAAAGCGGAAAATAAACAGAGCGTTCAAAAATGTATTATTGTATATCTTTTTATAAAACTGGATAGATCAGGAGAGTTATGTTAAATATGAATGCTTATAAAAGTTCAGATTAACTAAAGTTGTAACCCGTCATTTACAAGTAACATGGAAATCGTTATGGTTGTTACTACCCTAATGTATACAGTATTTTGAAATATGTTCTGGTTCGTTCTGGATAAGGGATTGGCCATCAAAATGCAGTAACCAACTTCACTGGTTTTATTCTGTGTACCTTATGGGGAAAATGTCCTAATGTCTCGACAATGCACTAAACACGAGAGAATTAATCATTGGGAAGAAGTGCGGAGAGAGAAAAAAACTATTTCCTCTCTCGTTAAACACGACCTGTTATAAGCCATATGTGAGACCACAGGAATAGTGGTCAAATGGCAGAAAGACGAACGAGAGAACCCAAGGAAACTCCGTTTGCTAAACATCTGCTGTATCCACCACGAATTCTATATTGCATTGTCGTGGGGTCGTACAGTTGACGGTTTAGATTACACTTAAAATAAAGGACCAGTGAACTATAATTCATTCTCAACAGAAAATTGAAGCATCGAACTTTAAGACATGAATTAGAGATATTTTGTAGCAGTATGGTTTTAAATTTTTATTTCGTGATATGAGTGACATCAAAAAAGGAAAGCGTAGGGGTTCACAATATCCGAAAATGAAAGTATAAAATATTAAAGGACGTTTAACATCCAGTTTGGTAGATCAGTAAAATAGGATAAAATTAAATAAATCTTAAATAATTTTAATAAGCCTAGGATAGGATAGGATAGGATTGGACAAGATCAAGATCAATCCCGTGGAAGGGGAGGTGGTTTGGGAACGACCCTAAACACTTCTGCCTTTGTCCCATTGTAACGGAATTAAGTGCATGCCCAACGGGCCTCCGTTAACAGACCCCACCGCGAGCCCCCACGGAACTCCCATACATCCAGCAGATCTCTTTACCATGCCACCTGTGCCACTGTCTTGGTACTGTAGAGTCCCCAGGTTGGCGGCACACCATACAGCAACTTCATGACCAGAAACCACGGGGAGGACGGTAGAGACCAGAGGTGTACATATTCTGATTTTAGCTTGCCTGCCCCTTTGAAATTCTGCAACCAGTCACAGCTTTTAACTTGCTTGACTTGAAAGCAAGCCAGATTACAACGATGATAAGAAATACTGTCGCTATGAGTCATAAGCTCTTCATAACTTGGTGGGTTGCTCAGGACCTAAGGAAACTGCAAGGCCTGGCGGAAAGAATATGAAACTGGGTATAGCAGTGCACTGGTAAGTCGGTGCAGTTACGTAGTTGAGGAACTTCAGATGTATTTAGAGAATTTTACCCTGAAGGAAGCCGAGGAGAAACTAAAATGTGGACAGTTTTAATTAATTATCAATGAACAAAAGTACTAGTCCGGCATGGGAAAAATTTTCAAACATTTTCGAGAAAACATCATAAAATCATTAATAACAATAGCAAAAATCCCTTTAGGCAAGCCTACAAGCTGAGGTAGATTTCGAAGTGCTTTTGTTTTAATTTACTGTCGCTGCGTAGCACTCTTCTTCTTTAGCCTTAGCATGACAAACCCGCAATAATAACTGCAAAAAAGAGGAAAGAGAACTTTTTAAAACATTCAAATCTCGCCTTATATGAGAACTATCAAGAAACTAGTTATTGATTTGTAGAGTACTCATCAAGAGCTTTTCAACGATACCCCACAAGACGTAGTTTCGAAAATTTCGAATTTCCATCCCCATACCCCCACCCCCACTCGTACTCCCAAAACCCCCAAATCGTTGGTGTCACTGTGAACTCCATAAGGAGTACTCTAATTTATTCAATCAAAGTTTCCCTCTATACTTCATAGGGGCCGAGATATAAATGTTTTAAAATTGCAACCCCCTCCCCCGACCACCCCCTTAGGCCAATTTTGCTCATTAACGAACTTGTCTGAAGTATTGGGCCTAGAAATAAGATAATAAAATTTTATTCAAATATCTTGAAAATTACGGCCGCTAGCGTGTAAAGATATATATGCATATATATACATATACATACTGTATATAAATATAAATATCACAATTGTTTTAACAGGCGGTGGTTTCGTACTTAGGGAGGCATGAAACGTAACGAAATGAACGAATTTTTTGAAAGTCATTAGGTAGATTTTTGTTCGAAATCTACCTAATAATAAAAATAATAATTGTGTAAAGACGCTAAAACGATTTGTAATACGTTATCCACCTTTTATTTATCTGCATGGTGAATTTCTTCTACCAGCATGTAGAAAAGCAAGAAAGTATTACCTACACTCAGCAACTACAGTTGTTTTGCTGATAGGAATGTCGCAAGCTTATTCTGACTTGCCTAGGCTGGGTTTGACCTGACCCATCGGGCTTAAAGAAACCTGCCTGCTTCCTAGCTATGACGCTGGCAACTTGCTTGCCTGGCGTTCAAGCGGTTTTGGGCAAGCTAAAATCGAGATTTGTACACCTCTGGTAGAGACCCACAGCAGGTGCTGCAGCGAGGGCAAACTGGAAAGCGGGAAAGGAAACGGAATGATGATGAGGGGGATGTGAAAATGAAGTGGAAGGTGCTGGTGGAATGAATGGGGAAACGGGAGGGCCCCCAAGAAAAAAAAACCCTACGCCCAGCTTCGTCCACCGCGAATGACACGTCTGACTGCTTCGCGATTTGAACCCAGGACCGCTTGCGCTAAGTATGAGCCACCACCACGGATAAATGAGCCTATATTTATCAGAACATCGTGTTTCAAGCAGTAGTGTTGATAATAAAGACAAATAAATTATAATATCAGACGTTCTCGGTACCATAGCCCATTTGTAGTGAAGAAATACAATTCCACAGTACTTGATAGTACTTTCAATTTCAAAAAATTATTTCTCTAAGTAACTTAATTCACCCTGCTCGTTCGTAAGAAAGTAGTAAGTTACAAAATCAACCAACATGAATTTGGCGTTGCGCCGCAGTACGGTAGGTGAACGAACTAAAGCTTTAAGCTAGGCGAAGATGTTGCCAGATGTTGACTGTTTTCTGCCTTATATATTTTCTTCTGTTATATGTCAAACAACATTGCGATTTATTGTTAAGAACTTCACAAAATTTACATTGTATGGTTCTCTGTGCAAATTTACTGTCCGTTTCCATTTCGCTTAAGGTTCTTGAGTGAGCTCTGGTAGATGACACTGCTGTCGCTGCGCTAGAAACTAGAACGTATTATGGTGGTGGTGTGGAATGCCGTGTTTCTGTTTTGTCTGTGTGGAGTGCTCGTCATACCTAATGTTTAGAACATATAGTGTTTAATTCGCGTTTGTCTGGTGAATTTGCTAATGGACTGTGCTATATCAAGATAGTAAGATGCCATGAAAGTGAAGAGAGTTGGAGATAAAGACAATCCCAGGGGATTGTGTTGAATCTGCATCAGAACTTGCTAGGACAGTGTGTATACAGTATGGAGGTAAGTCGAACTAAAGCCTTGAAGGTATTTTATCATAATACACTGCTAGTAGTCTACTGCCATAGCATTATAATCGTTACAATCGATTTAAAGTAACAGTCATCGCATTATTAAATGTATCGAGAAATGAATACGCTGTAGTTAATACTTTAAACCTCTGGTACCCTTTAGCGCAGTGGTTGAAGCGCTGCGCTACAAACCGGAAGGTCGCGGCTTCGATCCCTTATGAGATCGTTGGAGTTTTTCAATTGGCCTAATCTTTCTGGTGGCACTATGGCCCTGGGGTCGACTCAGCCTCTAACAGAATTGAGTACCAGGAGCAAACCTGGGGGTAAAGGTGGCCGGTGCGCAAGGCTGACAACGTTACCACCTTCACGTCCCGAATGTCTAAAAATCTGGGAGCCTCTCATCCTGGAACCTCCTAGGCATCCGTGACCTGTATAGGGAACATTTTATTTTGCTAATACTTTAAAATTCCATTGTGTGTTAAGCTACAAAGTGGCAGGCACTCAAAATCAAAGCATAGCGTATATACTCTCTCATCATTCGTAGACGACACACTACAGTCTTACCACAATTACTATTACTGTACCACTGTACTTGTTGGAGCCTGATATTATTTTATAACTAGCCAGTTATTTATCCTATTTAAGGAATTTGTACTCTAGACAATAGCAATTTTCCTAGATATACAAGTCGACACTCACTAGCAAACAAGTGTCGTTGATGATAGTGATCCAGTAATAAATATTTAATGAAGAAGCTTGACTCGTGTCGTCTGTTTTTGTAGACTCAGAATTCCTTCGTCATAAGTTACTTCCCTTTGTAAAATGATTAGGTAGGTTTGTTCAGATCAGAGATAAGAAGTGTGATATAAAGCGCACGGAGAGCGATAAGGCTATCAATTTTCCCTTCTACTTCAACCCAGTACACAAAACGAAACGTCGGCCTGGGTGGCGTAGTCAGTATAGCGCTGCCTTTCTGTGCTAGGTTGCAGGTTCGTTCCCAGCCCAGGTGGATGGTATTTATGTATGCGTAAAGTAACATGCCCATGTCTGTAGATTTACAGGCATGTAAAATAACTCCTGCGGGTCAAGATTCTGGCACACCGGCTAAGGTCACGAGCCTAAGTTGCAGTATATCCCCGTCGTTAAAATATAACCATACAATCAACCAACCAACAAAAACGAAATGTGAATTATGTGAGGCATGTCTAACACGTTGCACCGGGAAACATTATTTTATCATCGTAAAAGTAATAATAATATTAATAATAATAATAAATTATTGTCATTAAGTATGCAAGTTTAGTAGAATTAGTATTCAAAGCAAAACTTTGGACATGACATGATTAACATTCTACATCTGTTTTTCCAACTGGCTACTCAGGGTCCGCATGCGGCCCGCGAAATCTGTTTGAAAAAATATTAATTCAATATACTGTTTATTAAAATATAATATATCACCAGTCGATGATGATATTAGTGATATTAGTATTAGTGAAGTCGATTTTTAGCATCTAATTTTAATTTGACATTGCATTATTTAAATTGCCTAATTTTATAATTTTAAGTCAAGTTAAGTACTCAACTCATAACTACTTTCAATACTGGTACATAGTAGACCTATAAGAAATGCAACATTACTTAAAGTTTCTTCTAAAAGGTCTTAAGCGAAAGAAAGTTAGATCTTATATAAATTTTACTTTATTTTCTGCTCATTATTTATAATTTGTCTAATTTTATCTCTAAAGAATTTTGGGGCCCACCACTGAACTTAGTTTATGGAACTCACATTTCTGATATAAGCCACTGGGAATGAAGGTAAAATGCAGTGATGAAAATCAACATAAACATCAAACAAACATAAAAATTGATCATCAGTTCCACTACATTTGAGTTACTCAATGAAGGAGATAAAATATTGAAGTAGGCCCACAGACTTGAGCATTTTGACTAGTGGATGACATTAGGTCATCTAAAGAAACATATACAACTTTAATAAGCTTTTGGGTTAAAGATAATAGTTTTGCCAGAAAAAAACAAAACAAAACAAAACGTAGTGTTCAATTAATGAATTTCATTAAAATGCAAAAATGATTTGATACGAGAGTAACTACTATCTTAAAATAGAAGAGAGAGAAATAAAACATCCAAAATACAAATTACCTAGTATTATATGTATCAAATGTCAATAGTTAAATACACAATTTTTATATTAAAATTCACCGTTGTTGGGTGTGTTGTCATGCGGTGGAGTTATATGGATAAGTAACTTATATCCTTAAGTTTGCAGGTTATGATACAAGGCAGATTGCTTTCTTTCTTTATAAAATTGATGGCAAAAATATTTGTTATAACTGCTTTTAAAGACAGATTAAAAATAACACATTCATACACACTTAAAACAGCAAGTGTTAAAATTTCTATGTGCGTTTACTCACACCGTGTATATAGAATTAGTGCCTGAAAGTATATGAATGGATTTCACATTTTAAGAAAAAAAGGCCCAATAACAAATGGTTCATATTCACCTTACATTTGACAAATATGAAATGAATTTCTCAAGTTTGTGGTTAATACCAAGCTGCGGATATAGCAATATTGCGACCGTAAAATTAGTGCAGAGGTACGAAGTGCTCAAGTTTGGGAATGTGGAACTCCCACAAGAACTCAAGAAGGAATGCCGTACAGAACTACTGTGGCTTGGACCTGTTGAGACTTGATTCTGTCTCCGTAAACTTGTGCTTCTGATACAACAGCTAACTATAATGCTGTCATGGGAGAAGGCGACACACGAGACAGCACTTGGCTGTCTTTGTTGGAGTTACTGAAGTATTACCGAATACCAATAATGCAATTCGTCTACCCTTCGTTACAGAAAAAAGAATGAGGACCATTGCACAATCTACTTGACCCATTATAATGAGTAATCACTAGGGCTCGGACTTTTAGGTAAATACATATTTTTTCTGCTATTACTTATGATTTCTGGACTTTGTCAAAGTTCCAGTTGGAACCTTTGGATTCAAAATACTGAGTTGCATATCACATGAAAAAAAATATTTTCGATATTTCTTATTTGAATAAATATTTTTGGTAACTTAATTTTTTTTGCATATTTTACCACTTATCATGTTCAAAAATAAATATTTTGACTGTTTTTGTAAAATTGCGCCATATTTTCAATGTGTTGCGTTGTTAGGCCTATGTTGAATCAGACAATAAATCAGGGCTGATTTGGCCTTTATTAGTGCAAATTTCTGTTTCCTCTCACACTGCATTACTAAGTTGGGAACAACAAAACAATTGCTGACAGAATCAATAAAAGAAATCAAACAAATTGAAAACAAACTTAACAAAATCAGTGGTTCAAAAGCAACAAAATTAAACAAAATCCTGTCATGCCTAAATAAGAATGAGGAGTTACAAGTGTTATTGCAAGATTTCAGATATTTTAATGGTTAACAGTGTAGATAAATTGGAGCAGATGGAACATCTGAGTGTCAGTGACATTGCGTGTTAAAAATATGCAAGATTAACATCCTGCGATGTTGAACGTACATTTTCAAGATACAAGTATCTGTTCCGTGAAAATCGTCACAGCTTTAAGATGCACAACTAAAGCTCTACTTTTGTCGTTCACTGCAACAGTTCTACACTTGCTGACTAGAATGACTAGATGAGTACTTCTGTAAATATTGCTTAAATAAGTTAATTAAAATATTTTCATATTTTTTAAACATTTTTTACTTTTTAACTACATAAAAAATAAATATTTTAGTTTTTATAAGCACCTAAAAGTCCGAGCCCTAGTAATCACTAATCACATAAGTGATGGATACTTCATGATTACACGCTAACGAATATATCTACTCTAGAGTCTCGATTATAAAAGCTACAGGCTACAATCTAGTATCTTCACCTAAGCTACTGATGAATCCTTCTGGTCTTCTCTTCCACATTACGACTCCATATTTGCTTACTTACTCAATGGTAATAGACAATTATCAAGTAAGCTAAAATATTATCTATTTTACGGAACCCGGAGGTTCATTGCCGCGCTTACATGAGCCCGCCATTCGACCTTTTTTTGCGCTAACTCCGTCCTACCATCCACCGCTAAACCTAAATCCTTTAAATTTGTGTTAATTTTGTCCTCCCACCTACGTCTAGGTCTTCCAAATGACCTCTTCTCTTCGGGTCTCCCAATCAGTATTTTTAGATATGTGTTTGCGCAACATGCCCAGCCCATTTCATCCTCAGTAATTTAATTTCCCTTATTGTATTCGGTGAAGAGTACATGCTGTGAAAGTCGTCGTTATGCAGTTTTCCCCTGTCTCCGTTTTCATTTATGGTAGGTCCCAATATTTTCCTAAGCACCCTATCTCGACAACAAAAAGTGGAAGTGGTCACAGGTGTGAAATACCTGGGAATATGGTTTGACCGGAAACTCAGCTTTGATAAACATAGTGGAAAGCGTAGAGGAAAAGACAACAATGTTAGTACACATATTGGGAAGATCAGCTAAACTACAATGGGGCTTGGGACACATATCATTTAAAACTATATACAAAAGAGCAGTGTTTACTCTCATGACATATGGGGCACCAGTGGGAGAAGGCTACAAAGACACAAAAAACCTTCGGAAATTGCAAAGAGTGCAGAGACTGATTAATATCAAAATAGCGAAGGCCTACAGAACACACTCTTACGAAACCTTCTGTGTAATGGCCGGAGCGACACTCAAAACTAGAACTGAAACTTGAAGTTGGAGCCGGCGTTGCTATATTCGACGACAAAGAACTACAAGATCTAACAATTCCTTTAACAACAATATCAACAGAGCTTAAGAATAAAAGTCTTGCAAAATGACAAAGAAAATTTATGGAAAACACAAAAGGACAGATATGCAGATCCTTCTGTAGAAGGCAGCGGCAGAAGATAAAGCTAACGGTAACACCGGAGTTTACTGCAATTATCACCGGCCACGGAATAAAAAAACCTATCTACACAGATTCAAGTTAATTGACAACCCTATATCTCATGCAACGGAGACCAAACAGTCCACCACCTGATATACGACTCCTGATTATTAAACAATCTAATAAATGTTCTAGAAACAAATAATCAAAAGTGGAGGCATATGGCTCACCACACATAGTAATCTCATAACAAAACCCTACGCAACTTCCTTAATTTTAGAAAGAAAAAAATACATTTTGAGCACGTGTAATAAGATGATTAAATTCTCCAAGATTACTTCACTCGCGCTTAATTGTTGTTCAATTGTTGTAAATAATATAGTAAGAAACAAATATCTTATAGTAACTATATAAATAAACAAGTTAAAATAATAACATGTAATATTTCTTATGCAATGGGTCATGTGTTAATTAAATGGTATTAAAAAATGGGGAGGTAACAGAAGAAAGAATAATGTAATGCTAGGATGATTTGGAAATTAGATTACTAATTTCCTTAATATTATGGCGTAATCTATCAAGATTTATGTTTGGAGTAGACGTATACCTTGTCTTTAATGTTTAAAATAAAATGACCAAATAATGTAGTTCACTTAGTTAAATAATTCGTTATTACTTGAAGCGATAATATGACTGTCACAATTTTATATTCATTTTTTTACAGTAAAAGCCCAGATATAGTTGAGGTGGGTAACACACACTCATATACCCCTCCCCCGGTTATTGGTGTGTAAATTGTCATCCTATAAAACATAATTAAAAGCATCATACTGTGGTGGAACTTTTATTTTAATTGTTTGTAGCTGGTATAACTGCTCTTAATTGCTTTTGAATATATAAAACACTCTAGCCTGCCCAGCTCTCACATTTATCAATAAAATCGTTCATGTAAAACGACAAAGTCATGGAATTTTGTATTTTTAAAACGATGAGTTACATTACATTTTATTGATATTCGGTACTTAGCCCGTAAAAGTGTATGCAATAAGGTTAAGAAAAATATGCCAAGGTTTACTGCACCTCTGATAGGTTCAATTACGTATTACATTGTCAGGTCCATTTAAACCCCAGCATTTTGCTTCCACCTGTCCACTTCGCATCCGGCTAATTATAGTCCATTCGCTGGCATTGAAACCATCTGGGCTGGTGAAACCTTGTCCCTACACATGAGCTTGCACTGAAAACTTGTTCTTAGGCTTGAGACACTCTGGAGAAAGTTGCGTTATCACATGAGAACCGGTTTTGCAGTGCAAGTTTATATATCAGGATAGATTAAAAAGTCCAAATGCCAGTGAATGGGATATACAAGGTTTGCTCACATTCTAGAGGTGCAGAGTTAAGTCCCGAAATTTGCCTTAGTGTGCCTGTTATTAGGGTTACCAGATTTAAAAATGAAAAGCAGGACATTTCTTGTAGAGAAAATCCGGACATAACACTAATTTTGAACTACATGTAAATTCTAAAACTTTGTGAATAATTGAATTGATACTAGCCGTCGTGACGATGGTACATAGATTACTGTAAGTATGAAAAGTAAAGATAAGGGAAGTATTGCAATGAATTCAACTAGCCAATAAGGACCCTATTTTATAATTGACAGGTGTGATAAATACGACAATTACTTACTTACTTACTCAATGGCAATAGAAAATTCCTAAGCAAGCTAAAGGAATATTATCTATTTTATGGAACCCGAAGGACCATTGCCGCGCTTACCAGAGCCCGCCATTCAACCCTATTCTGTGCTAACTCCATCCGACCACCCTCGCAAATCCGACTTTCATTAAATCTAACTTAATATTCTCCTCCCACCTTCGTCTAGGTCTTGCAAGTGGTATTTTCTCTTCGGGTATCTCCGTCAATATTTCTAAGATATGTCTTTCCTCCCCCATGCGCACAACATGTCCAGCCCATTTCATCCGTGATTTAATTACCCTTACTATATCCGGTGAAGAGTATAGATTCCATTTTTTGTAAATGAAAAAATGGTGGAGGGGTCAGAGAACCAAGTAGGGAATTTGCCAATACTACGATAAAATTAATATTACCTGCTATGATGGATCGTAGTAGTAGTAGTGTTAAATTATTCGATTTAAGATTTAACTTGACTGAATAGCAATGGCGATAGCTGTTAATGGTTTTGAGTTATGATAGTTGTTACTCTGGCCATAATTAAACAATAATAATATAAGCGTGGGGCCCTGGTTCACCGAAGTTCGAGAAATTGGGATCACACAGAAGACATCCAGGGACGTATTCCTTTCCAGAAGAAACTTCTAACATGCCAACGATACCAGAATAGCCAAAGTTGAAAACAGGTCAGAAGTGGACTGATAAAAGAAAGGAGGCTCACGGAAAAGTGAATGCGGGAATACTGGGGATGATGCTCATAGATGTAAACAATAGAAATAACTTGGTCCATGGCAGGTAGAAACGATAGTAATAATAGCAATAATAATAATAATAATAATAATAATAATAATAATAATAATGATAATAATAGTGTATTCACAGTCTTAATGAAAGTAAATCTATATTTGGTAGTATGTTACTTAATATGAAGCTTTTAAAATTACATTTCAATAAGATTACAAAAGTGAAAGTAAGGTTTCACCCCTTTCCTTCATTCTATAACTCGCCAATTCGTCAATAATAATTCACATAAACCAATCCCCTTTTTCGACACACAAAATAACAATAATGATGTGCTCCAGATCTTCTGTGGGAGAACATAACATTCCATTTTCTCTTAATAGTAACACTTATAAGATATTGCAATTCCTAAACATCAAACCTACCAAAATAAAAACCCACCAAAATGAAGATTTTATAGGTATAAAGTCACCTTCGCATGGAACGGCTAGCTTTGAATGAATCTACTTGAACATGCTTAAGGCATCTGGTCCTGTGAGAAGCGGTCTCATTCATTGACGAAAAAATACCTGAAATCATGCAAACAACAAATTTCATCTCTCTCTCTCTCTCTCTCTCTCTCTCTCACTCTCTCTCACTCTCTGACTATCTCTCTCTCTCTGACTATCTCTCTCTCACTCTCTCTCTCTCTCGACCGACCGACCGACCGACCGACCGACCGACCGACCGACTCCTATGCTCCCCATGTTGGGGCGAAGGGCCTCCAAGTGGAGGTTTCTGTTTACTTATATGAATTTTATTACGCTTATTTAAATCGGATATGACGGATAGTACTGACCGCCGAATCTATAGTCCTCCCCCAAGTAAGCATGCTTACCTACCTAGGTGGCAGCGATCGACAGAGGTCTGCTACCTGGCAAACCCCTAGCGGTCTCCCAGAACTGTCACCAACACGCTTTCCGTCTGCAAGCCACGTGGCACGAACTTCCCGCGTCAACTTTGACGATATGCTGGAGTTTGCAAACAATGTGAAAATCATAGACGAGCAAGCGAGAGGAATGTTGTCGTAGCTATATGTAAGCGATATGGAGGACCCTTTTCACAAATATAGGGATCGCAAATTTAAGGTGCAATTCAGATTTTAAAGGTAAACAAACAATGAAGGCCAGTTCCTGCTGGCCCCTCCCCTGTGCTACTGCCGAAGGCGTGCGTAGCAGGTGGAGATGATAGGCGCGGCCAGCTTAACATATTGCCAACATCCACTTAGAATAATACAATGTTCTTATGCTTAAAACTATTACGATAATCTTTATAATAGTAAAACTAGATGGCTTTATTCAGAAAATGTTTAGTATTCCTCATAAATGTTCTTAAAAAATACAACTGGTGAAAATGTATGCTGACTTTCTCCCTATCATATTGGTTACTATGAAGTAGCCATTTTAGCTCGACTGTGATGCATCTACACGGTTGCCATTTACTGCAGAATCCGAACTCCTGCTGGAAACTCCGCTGGCAGAGGTATTACGATACGGAACTCCAAGGGGCCTGCCAGCTGGGTGTGGGTAAGCCCCTATACCTAGGGGACGACTATAGATTCGGCGGTGAGACACCCTGTATTTCATATATTTAGTAATATGCGTAAACTTTGAAAATGTTTCTATTACGAAATTCGTTGTCTGGGCTCGTGAAATTAAATATGTTACGAAATAACATTTTTAGGTTTTCAAGTTTTTATCAAGGGGAATTGGATTATTTTAATAAATGTTTCAGATTTTGTTTAAATAAAATTTTATAAATTTTGCTACGAAATAATGTACTTCGTACTTCATTGTTTACAGGCCTATCGCTAATGATTAATCCAACGGCAAGCACTGAAAATACAGAAGCACGTTCAGATGTGTAATAACTCTAGTCCCAACTCACCCACATCGAAATTCATTTCGAACCGTAATGTAATAACATTGAAATGCCTACAGTTGTGGAGGGTATGTAGTTATGTAGACTGAAGCTAATGTAATCAGTAATTTCAAGCGATGATTACACTTGAGGATGTGATACCTATCACAGGACTTGATATGGTGATCACATGCACAGCCTGTGTGGGGGTCATGTACGTATTCACAGGGCAGATTTTATGGTGTAAGCCACATACATCAAGTACCTTCTCATAGGCTATCTGCATTAATTCTGTCTGAAGCATTACATCAGTACTGAAAGCTATTCCCATAACTTCCTTTAGGTTTTACCTAGAAGGTATCACTCATATTTGTAGTTTGTACTGTATAATTATGTATTTTGAACTTCAAGTTAGCGCTTATTGTATTTCAACCTTAGAAGAAAGTTTTTTCTTCTTCTTTTTGAGAAAGAATAGTTCACCGCTGTGGCGTAGGGGATGCGTCCGTTTCTCTTCTCACGCAGCGCACCCGGGTTCGATTCCTGGTCGGGACAAGTTACCTATGTGGGGTTTTTCTTCACCTGTGAGACACATGCCGGGTAACTTTAGGCCCTTGTGGCCCCAAGATATCATCTGGCCGTCGTTATCATCTTCATCCCATCCTCGCCTTGTTTGGAGTGAGTGTGTGTGTGAGAGTGGCCTCGGCATTGGGCTGATCACTCATCCGTGGAGGCCCTCCTTGTCCATGTCTAGTCAAAAGAGTATGTATGTGATCCAAAGATAATCCCTCTCCAAACAGGTCACGGCCCTGTAAGGCCCGGGCGTCTTGGGTCGCTTAAATCCTAAAAAAAGGGAGAGGTAAAACTAAGAGGAATGAAAGAAAGAAAGAAAGAAAGAAAGAAAGAAAGAAAGAAAGAAAGACAGACAGACAGACAGACAGACAGACAGACAGACAGACAGACAGACAGACAGACAGACAGACAGACAGACAGACAGACAGACAGACAGACAGACAGACAGACAGACAGACAGACAGACAGACAGAAAGACAGAAAGACAGAAAGACAGAAAGACAGAAAGAAAGAAAGAAAGAAAGAAAGAAAGAAAGAAAGAAAGAAAGAAAGAAAGAAAGAAAGAAAGAGAAAGAATAATCAATATCATTGTACTCATTAATGCGTAACTCGTTACTTAAAAAGTAGTGGAATAGAAAAGAGATATAATATTATGCTTTTAGAGATTTGAAATTAACTCTTTTGCTCCTAAATGTCCCTTATAAGTGATCGGTCGAAGCGAAGTTCTGTTTTAACTCGACAGTTCGACATTGCCTCTGTTTTTTCTGTAAATCTGTGTGTTAAGTAATTACGAAGAATCGCGTTGTTCGATTATCTTTCGAATTAGCAGGAATGTTCCTGTTTTCCTATGTCCCATATGTTGGGACGGTCCCATATGTTGGGACGAAGAGCCTCCAAGTGGAGGTTTCTGTGACCTATGTGAATTTTGTTACGCTTATTTTTCGAGAGAGGGCAGAGGGATAGGTGGTAAACCCATCGCCTCTCAACCCCTCTTCGGAAACTAAGGTATTACTTGGACGTGAAAGGGCCGAGAAATTTTGTCCAGAGGCTCTAATTTAAGCTTGGAGTTGTTTTAAGGGCCGTAAATCTACGACACGGGCCCCCAGCTTAAATTTCCTCCCGGAGGACTCCGTGCCCAGGATTTTTACGTCCTGAAATCAGCTTCTTTCAATGAGTCTTGCCAAACGGTTTAAGCTATATAGATATGATGACTAACTCCACTCTCAAGCATAAACTTTTCTGCAGCTTGTTCCTTTACATTTTTGACGTAGCCCTAATGATTTACCGGAGTATCGTCTTTTTGTTAACTTCAATTGTTCAGTTTTCTTTCAATTTGACTTGGATGTTGCTTGAGTTATTAAAATACGACAGATGTGAAATGCTCTTTATTTGGTATTTTGTTTGAAGATGGTGACCGTTTTAATTGATTAAATGCAGTTCTTAGATTTCTGGACGCAACGTCTAATGTTCAAAGAACTAGTTGAGAAAGGTTAACTATTTTCTTAGAAACACGATACCTTAGATATTATAATTTTTATAGAACGCCACGTCTATTCAACTTTAAAACGGAATATTATTCATCCTGTTCTAAGAATTAATTTTTAAAGGCGTATTTTATTATAACTTACGTTAGACTTGTTCCTACAGCCGTTCAGACCATCGCATCGTGTCATTGAGTTTCCAGCCCAAGATCCCACAAACTGAACATTTATTGATTCTGTTGACATCTGAAGTCTTCATATGATCTCTATCATTGTACAGAAAACGAATTTGAGTACGATTTGATCCCACTTTCTGGCTGTGTTGACCTTGACATTTGTAGCGAACTCAGATCGTATTGAATCCGCCTTTACATGAATTTCATGTTCATACGATCAGCGTACTCGGATTTGAACATGTAAACGTAATAATATTCTAAAGTTAGTTTAGCATCATTTACGTCATCAGACCAGTATGAACTACAATTTAATAACTGGTATTACACTGGCACTCTGCATTTGAGATTTGTGTGGAGGATCCGAAAGCTTTGCTACATTATTTTGCTGCAATACAAACATTCGTTCTGCCTACTTTTCGAAAAGTGTCTGAAATCGTAAACTGAATATAGCATGACTGGGTCCAAACTACTCTGTCTAAAATCGTTACTCATCTCAGGTGTGCTGTTCATATCCATTGGTTGCATTAATTAAAAACCTGGAAAGAAATTGGTGTATTTTATGATAAAAATTCCTCTGACACCAGGACTCTAACCCGTGATCTTCGAGTTTCCGATCTGATGCTCTCCCAACTGAACTAGCCAGAGTTCGATTCATTGATTCATGGCGCCAGACGGAACCTCTTTTCTGTGATTGCCGTTATTGGTCGACCTCTCTGAAAGACATTTACGTCATATAAGTTACAATATTATAAGGCACACTAATTTAGCGGTACTGCGATTACGTTAACTCCATTGGAAGAGCATCGGCATGGAAGCCAAAGGTCACGGGTTCGACTCCTAGTCTCAGAGGAATTTTTCTCCTAAAATATTGACATGTAATATTCCAAAAAGCAATTTTCTGTGGATCCCTGAATCAGGGTTGGAGAAAAACATGTTTTTAAAAAAAAGAACAAAAAAAACGCTTCTTTTGTTTAAAACATGTTTTTTGTTTAAAACGTTTTTTTATGTGAACAACAATGTTGGTTGTTTTAAACGTGTTTTTTTTAAGTTTTTTATGCTTACAACAATGTTGTTTGTTTAAAAAAAGTTTAAATTGTTCATTTTGTTTAAAACAACCATTTTAATGTATAGGGCCTATTATATATATATATATATATATATATATATATATATAAAACGTTTTAAACAAACTTAAAAAAACACAAGCACTTGTTTTAAACATGTTTTAAACACTTGTTTTAAACGTTTTGTTTTAAACATTCCAACCCTGTCCTGCCCGGGCGGCTTGGGTCGCTTAAATCCTAAAAAAAAAAAAAAAGGGGAGAGGTAAAACTAGGAAAAAGAAAGAAAGAAAGAACCCTGTCCTGAATACATATTCACATCTAGATGTAATGTCGCATTTACTTGTTTATTTTATACTTTTTAAATAAACTGAGATAAATTTGTAGGAATATTACAGAGATGTTCGTAAATCTTCACCTAAGTCATTAGTCTCGTACTTGAGTTGATGTAACGTGGGATTAATTAATTACTTAATTTAAATTTCCAAACAACGTGTACTACCGAAACCATATAGGCCTACCGTATAAATATATATCATGTGTTCCATTAATAGCATAGGGGATATCTAATTATCGTTTAACTCACAGTTCGAGGGTACTCTACTACATGAAGATGTTGGAGAGTTGGGTTGGGTGTGGATGAGTTAATTTACTAAGTGCATTGATTATAGCTCGATTGCGTTCAAGTTATATGTAGATGGTCTCCATTATTATTCTGCACAGAGCAGGCACAAGGTCCACATAGACTCAGAGTACACAGACTCTGAGGGCTGGCAAATAAAATGGTTTACTAAGTTAAAACGTGCTTTACGCACTACGCATCGCAATCACCTTCTTGGCATTCTAAGCGAAATTAATTGATACCGAGGATGTGTTCATCTGAGATCGTTACGGCACGACAGGTATCCGGAACATTTATTTCATGTTCATTTCATAACAGAGAACTATTCACTTAGATTTTTAGATAATTAAGAGACGTCAGATAACTGCAAGATATATTCCGTGTTCATTTAAGAACTGAGAATTATTCACTTACATTTATATCTAATTACGACACATCATGTACTCGCAAGATTTATTTGACATTCATTTCAGAACTGAGAATTATTAACTTTTATTCACGACACATCAAGGTACCGAAAGATTTATTTAGCGTTTGTTTTGGAAATGAGAATTATTGATATAGTTCTGGAGAGACAACTACGTCATGCCAATTACCCGCAAAATTTATTTCACGTTAGTTTCGGAAAGGATAATTATTCATTTAACATAATTACGATACGCCAGGTATCCGAAATATTTATTTCACGTTTGTTTCAGAACTGAGAATTATTCACTTAGATTTTAAATGATTTTGTCACTTCAAGTACCCTGGGAATTTATCATTCATATCAAAACTGAGAACTATTCACTTATCGTTTGAGATTTTTACGACAGGTTAGATTTATTTCCCAATCGTTTCAGAACACAGCGATTGTACTGCTATCGATATTAATTGCTTGAAAAGTAAATAAAATGGTTATGCTGAAGAGTGTAGTAAATAAAATATGTCTACAGTATATGCAATTAAGGGAAAGTAAATTCCTTAGATCAAAAAGTTTAATTTTAACATCAGAACACTAAAGAATATAAAATATATTCCAGCAAAGGATTCATTTATAATGAACTCCATGGCGCTACGTCTCAGGTTGGGACAGGGCCTACCATCCGACCAAGAGAACCGTCTACGTCAGATTTAAGTTATCTTTGGCAGGTGGCCGTTTTTTATTCTTTTTTAGCTGGAGCTTTTACTTTTTTATTAAATGAACTCTCAATCGTCCTCACGACAACCCCCAGATGTACCTGAGATCTAACCCTGATCTACACTTGCAAAATTGCTTGACCACGGTTCTTAAACAAGAAAATAGTATTCTTTTTATACTTGACGAATCTATACAAAAAGTTTCCTTCTAATTCTATACCTAGTTATTATTTATAAATTTAATTTGGACTAGAGTTAACAAAGATATACAGTCAATACAATATTATTCTCTGTTGAGAAAGGATTAATGATATAACACTCCATTGATTTTCATAGCGGTTCAGAACATATTTCCCAACATGGATTAAAATCTAAAACCTCTCCTGCGAAATAAAATTGGGACTGAAGTTAAATATGTGTTTATTGTTTATCATTTGTGCTGTAAATTTTCAATGCGTTATGCACGAACTTGCCTTAGGGAAATCTGGTTTTAATACGACATCTTTCTATCGTAAAATGTTTATCCTATTCACGATCTTAAAGTGTTCCTGTAGGAAAGTTATTTATGCACATTGAAGCCACTAGTTGCTAACCCAGCAGAGTGCGTTTCAATAACGTCGAGAACAGCCGTGTTTTCTGAGAGGTTTGGGGTCTGGAAAATCACACACTTATTGATCAGCATCTCTCTCTTCTTTAGTTAGGTATACGAATCCGTGAAGTTCTACGTTATGTCTTCCCCCATCAGTCGTTCGTTCTTTGCAAAGTAAGAGAAACTTAGGATCCACACTCTCTTCTCCATTATACATTTTTCGTATTGAGACTTATAGGGAATGACACTGGAGGGAGGGGGAAAGAGCTTAGGAAAATAATGGATGCTTGGAGATGGGCGGTTAGGCATGAGAGATGGGGAATAAGGGAGGCAGAGTCCTCCATACACTACATTAAATAGATGGCACACAAACTTCTCAAGAACATATAACATTTTGGTTTCTTGACTCTCCCGGAAAAGGCCAAATAAAGGTAGGAAGATTTTCTGATATCTCTAGAGCGGTGTTACAGTTTTTTCACCGTACTAAGGATTGGTCAAGAAGGACTAAGTCTGTATTCCAGTATGGTTACTCTGGTCTTCACAGCGACATTCGACAAATCCTCGTAAACATTATATGATCTGCATAATGGAAATTATAAATAATGTCAAGTACCTAGAATATAAACGATCGGGTATATTCCTGAAAATTCTTGTTTCAGATATTCCAATGAACATCCAATTACATTTATACACTCTTTTTGATAGAGCTAGTGGATTATTATTTATATATTCAATGCTCGTTGAGGTTGAAATTATCTATTTCTACGTTGTTACTTTCCACCTTAAACACTAAACTATAAGTTACATAAAGGCTTGACTTACATAGGCCTGTTTACAATGTAGTATTATATCTGTATGCTACAATATCATTTAAAATGTATGCGATGTTATGTCATCAAAAATACTTTTACTCCTTACAATAGTACAACAATGTCCGTCACAAAATAAAATCAGTAAAATTACAAAACGAATTGAAAGATATAGGTTAGCACTAGTCATACAATTAAAATCTAAAAATCATGCAAACTTTGTAGGGACATTTTTCTTGGTGATAAAACGGATATGCATTTCAGCCCCACTGGCCATTTTCAGTCCTCTAACAGGCGTCTCTATCTAGCCCACATGCAACCAATACAAGCACTAATAGCACTTGATACACTGTTAGTGCACTAGCTACACTATTCGTGCAATATGTACACTATTAAAGCACTAAATACACTATTTGTGGCCATACTTGTTCCATTTGGGCTAAATAGACCCGCGTGTTAGAGGACTTTATGATGGTCTATTTCGACTGAAATGCATATCCATTTTATCATTAAGAAGAAGGACTCTTTATAGATTTGCAAGATTTTAAAATTTTAATTATATGACAAGTGCTGGCCTATATTTGAAGATTTTTTGTAATTTTAATTTTGTTATTAACGAATTTAGTTTTAAGACTTAAAATGTTAAAAACTTGATAAAAAATCAAACTTATACTTGTATATAAAACTTATTTGAAACTATAATTTTGTGATGAGTAATATAATACTACTGTAAGGAGAGAAATTATTTTAGAACTTTTAGTATGATGTTGTAGCGTGCAGGTGTAACAACATATTGTGAACAGACTTACAACAAGGTAAAGTTGCCTTTATGTAACTTATGTTTCAGGGATAAGGTGGAAAGTAACATCCTACAAATATAAAAAGTGGAGATTTATTTAATTTTATCTTCAAATGAAAATGACGGTTATATCTAACTTTTGGAAACGAGGAATTATATTATGTTAACTCTAATTACATGTCTATTTTTCCGTTATTGGTATTTTATTTTACGATTCAAGCACAAAATCCTTTGACATCCTTATATTTCTGGGTAGAAATCTTTGTTCTTTGCATTGATTTAGTTGTTGCTCAATGATATTACTGTTCTCAAATGACAGAAATTTTACATAATGTTTTAATCGTAGCTCTTACCTAACAAAATGTTTAAGTATAGTTAAATTTAATACACTATTAAAATCAAGAAATTCAGCGTACTGTGAACGGTTGTTCAAACAGTTCCTAAGTCTGATCGGCACTGGGTTGAAGCGGTTTAACCTGATAGTACAATACATTAACAAATCGGCTAAGTATTAGAGATAAGAATACACCTAAGTTTTATAACCTTTTTAATTTTACTTTCAAAATTAATAATGCAGTTAGCTTATTTTTACTTATACACCAACATCTTTGCTATTTTGGGTGAACAACTTTCAGCAGTTACCCACGATACGAGTCTCTTAATGTAATGATCTTTGTGCTATTATGTGCAACCTTCTTCTTTATGTAATCAAGTAAGGGACTTTTACTCCCTTACCTGTAGAGTAAATGCAATCAATAGCTGATTTATATCATACCTGAATTAAAATATCCTTTCCTTTTTAATTTCATGAAATAAACAGAAATTCAGTTATGATGTTTCATACCTATCCTTTGTCCTTTTCTGGCTCTTTATCTAAAAACTATCAATGATATTTATCATTAAGACAGCTTTGCACATATTCTGTGTGAGATTCGTAATATAGCTTGGCTTTCAGCCGGCAGTCCGGTTCGACGATGTTTATAGAGATTATCTTGGAAGTTGCCGCTAGCCTATGGGCTATGGACGGTTTGAAAAGAAAGAATAATCATTTGTACATTGGGCAAAGATATGACAAAATGGATAAATAAGGACATGCTTGTGGGTAACTATTCTTAAAATATGTATTAATCATTGTATGATTTTTCATTAGTCAAATATAAATATTATTTCCTTGATGCGACAGCTTTATTTTGCTGTCTTCTAGCAATGAAATTATTCGTATTCATTCTTTTCTAGCGCTAATACTTAAAAATAGCATTCATAATTAAAATACGAGGGCTGTCCAGAAAGTAACAGACTTTTCAAATAAAAAATAAACAAAGTAAAAAAAAAACAAATGTTATTACATACATTTTGAAGGTAGATTCTTAGGCTATTTTTCTACATAATCGCCATTCAAATTAAGGCATTTATCATACCGTGTCACAAGCTTTTCGATACCCTCTCTGTAGAAATCCGCCGCCTGCGATTTCAACCACTTCAGATAATTTATTGGGGAAAGTGTTTCAACTGATATAACTATTATAAATCAATACATTTTTAACTGTCTAAGCAATATAAAAATGAATCTGAATAAGTTGACCACTAGGCAAGTTGTACATAATCACTCCACTAGATTCAATTATTTTATTGTCAAGCCCTCTGTTAGACTCACTAAAAGCAAAGATTGGTTTAGTGTAACTGCAATCGACATGTTCAACAAACTGCCATTTGAAGCTCACACTGTGAGGCTTAATAAATTTAAGAACGACTTGAAAAAGTGGCTTACACTACATCCATTTTACAATATCAATGAATATTTTATTGCCAATGTTGATATGATGTTTTAATGTGTTATATTTTTATGTGTTGACTTCTATCCATAACACCATAGGGGTGTTGATGATAGCAATAAAGAATAAGAATAAGAATAAGAATAAGAAAAGATTTAGACATTTGTAATACGCAATTCGTGTAGAAAATTCAAACAAAATCTTAGGAATGTTGCGTAGCAACGACTTTCTCTTCATTTTGATAATCAGTCTACTTGAAGATAATTTCATTTTCGCGATTTTCTCGAAAACGGCTTTAAAGATGTACCTTCAAAATATATGATTTTTTTTTTTAAATCGTGTGTAACTTTCTGGACAGCCCTCGTATATTAAACTTACAATTTAGTAAGTCACCTCAGAGCACCATAAATTCTTCCTAGTTCGATTATGACTACTGTATTCAACAAAAAAACTTGCAGTGCTGTTACACGGTTTAGCATAAAAGAACATAGCGCTGAAGTTTACACTGCACCCTAAATGGTCTTCCCAAAGCGAATGTCAGTCTACCCCGTAGACAGCTGTGGAAACGTTTCAGTACAGGCGAAACCACACAAACCTCAAATACGTTTCATTTTTCAAACATTCCACACGTCCTTTGCGGCGTGCTTCAAATTGTGATTTGTGGGCTGGAGCAGTGGTTTGAGGTTGAGTTTACGTAATGGAGAAGAGTAAACTTGGCTTTCAACAAAGAACATTTTTTCTCGTACGAATTCTCAGAGATAACCTATTCTGAGTACCGGTATGGCTGTATTGTTATAGGTTATGAGTAATACCAAGAGATAATAAAATCAGGTAAACTGATATAACAAAGTGCCAGTATGTTTTTGTTGAATCAATTATAATTGCAATTATGATATGCAGAAAATAAGCTTTTCTAATCAGATTAAAATCGGCCAGAGTCAGCAGAACTACAGATTTGTGATACCTTGACAATCGCGCACTCACATAAAAATAAAAAAATAACATTAAAAAAAAAAAAAAATCCATGTCAAATCGGCCGGCTACGGAATTTGATCCGGGGACCTCTAGAATACGAGTCCAAGACGTTACCCTTTGGCCAACTCAGATAGTTTGACATCATGTTTGACAAGCCTATGTGAAGGAATAGTGTTAACTGTCAATTTATACCGGTAGACAAAAATTAAAAAACATGTGACATTTAATTAGTTGTTACTCTGGTACCGATCAACCGATTAGGTCCAAAATAAAAAGGTTTCTTGCCATGGACGCTATAAATGATTATACCAAGTTTCATGAAAATCCGATAAAGCACATTTGAGTTATGGGGCCTTTTGTTATATAATACCATAAAAATGCACTAAATTGGGCATTATTCCGGTACCGGCCAACCGATTTGGTCCAGTATCAACAGACGTCTTCCCATTGACATTTTAAATGTGTATACCAAGTTTCATGAAAATCCGATGAAGCGTATTTGAGTTATGGCGCTTATAAATAAAAAACACTAAATTGGGTTTGGCGCCGGTACCGCTGGACCGATTTGGTTTAATATCAACAGGGTTCTTCCCATGGACATTATAAATGCGTATACCAAGTTTCATGAAAATCCGATAAAGCGTATTTGAGTTATGGCGCGTACAGGCACACGGACAGACAGTCAGTCAGACAGACAGACAAACGGACAGACATTTTTCCGTCCCCCACACACAATCTCATAAAGTACCATACTGGAATTTAATAATCATCGATGATCATTTCACAGCGAGTATTCATTAATAAGCGATATTAATTATTTGTCCCCCCCAAACTGAAACTGGAATTATTATTTGATAATATTTCTTTCAAATTTGGAAGCAAACTAAGCATACGATTTTCCGTTCTTGAATTAGTCTCTTCATAGACACACACACACGTTTCCGAAAATACAGGTATTTGTGTTGCAAACTCTACATCAAATTTGGAGGTCGAAAACAATTCTTCCTCTACCCATAGTACCTATGGTATGGGCTGAGGAAGTAATAATACTGAACGGGTTTAATGCAAATAGCCAAATACCTTAAACCCCATATCATCAAATCTTTCCTTCTAAAGCTCTAATTTGTTTCAATAAATAGACACCATTAGAATGCAAATAATCGTGACTGTGAGAGTTATTAAACCACTGTTTTGCAAGGAATACTCACATGTGATTAAACTAAAAGGATGAGAATTGATGCTAAGCTAATATTATTGGAGGCTACTAAATAAATATAAGATATAATAACCGTAGGACCATTTATTTGCATAGGTTACTTTCGTATCTCACATATAGGCCTAATTATGTTATTCGGAAACAAAAGGGAACACATTCCACTGTGTATCAATTATTTTCACTCTTCTCACTGCAGTGTACACAAAATCGGATGGGAAGAAACTGCAAAAACGATATTCATCCCTCTGAATAATTGCGTGATAAAAATTTCTTCATCAAAGCCTATTCCAGATTATATTACGTATTCAGCATAGATCAAATATACAAGTAGGCCCACGAGCTATTGTGACTAATATAGGTCAGATGGTCATAAATATAACATAATATAAAATTTAACTTTAATTTAATTAAAGTTATTCCATGGAGTTTTTTTTATTAATCTAACCAAAAAAATACTATAGCTAAAGTTAAGCACTCTTCAAGTTTCGGCCCAAGACTATTCGGTTCGTTTGTTAGCAACCAACCCGAATAAACTGGGTTAAAAACAAACATTTTAAGTCTAAAATTAGAGCATATTTTATATTTCAATTATTTAATTATAAAAATTTTCGTATTTAATTTTAAAATATAGATATAGTAATTACTTTACCTTAGAACTAATTTACCTATAAATGTATATTATTATTAGTGTATTATTAACACGTACATTTGTATTATTGTAATTATATTTACTGCATTGACTGAAAATATTATTAATTTATACTTCTTTATATTATTGTAAATAATTATTTAGTGTATTTTGGTGTATAGAACTGAGCCTCCCCCGAGTACAAGCTTTACTTTTTTCGGGTGGCAATAGAATTTACATTTAGAAATTATTTATAAAAGTTTTATATTGTAATTTGTAGTTATAAATTTATTATTATTATTATTATTATTATTATTATTATTATTATTATTATTATTATTATTATTATTATTATTATTATTATTATTATATGCCTCACTACATCGCACATAGGTAATTCCATAATTTTTCAGAAATAGTAATAATGGCTACTCACAGTTAGTAACTTAATGTAGTCCAAATAATGACGATAACTTTGCAATTAATTGCTTATTAAGAATTCTAGAAATGTTAACATCTGTCTGCAAGCTCCGGACTCCATTAACCAAACAGTTGAACACAGCTGGGCTTTTACTGGTTTGTCAATTGGAAAAGGATTTACACAGAAAACAGAGTTCCGAGTATAGGTTACCAATTATACAAGATAGAAAGGAAGGATTCCTTTAACGGTTCCAAGAGTTCCATGTTGTGTATAACAAAATAATCTGATACCATTTTCAGTCTTCTATAATGACGGACGGTTTACTCATAGTACTGTATTAATTTCTGTTAGTGACTGATTCAATCATAGGGCGATAGTGCCTCCAAAAAGATTAATCCTAGTGATCTCATGTAAACTTCACTTCGGCTTAACTGCCTATGTATGTGAGAATGCATTTTAAGGGAGTAAGGGTATAGAATTTATAATGAAGTACAGAATTTAGAAGACAGTTTGCACACAAGTAATAAATTCAGTTCCTTCTACATAAATGGCTACTTTTGATACCATTTCCCACATTTAGAAATAACGAATTTATCTGTAGGCTACCTTATCTGCCGCTATGGAGGAGTTGGTAGATTTGCTGACTTCCACTGTGTCGACCCGAGTTCAATTCCCGAGCGGGTTTTTCAATAGTGGAAACTTTAATCCCTGACTTCAGGACTGGGTGTAGTGTTGTCCCTTTTTCGCTATCTCATGGAAGGTAATAGAAAATATCCGTGGTGTCATCATTATCTGAATGAGCTTTGGACGATTCCTCGTCATCCCATGACTGGTTCAGGGTCTAGACCTGCCTTCGGGCATAATCATCATCATCATCATCATCATCATGAGCTGTAGATTAATCATAGTTCACAGTTTTGATACATCTCTTCCTGGCGTCATTTGTAAGTGAATTTTAATTAACGTGTTTAATACAAATATCGCTGTGGAAACTATAACTATATTATTATTATTATTATTATTATTATTATTATTATCGTCAATACTGTTATTATTATCATCATTATTGTTAGTTAACTCAGGTTTGTATATATTGAGACTCTTAAGGACTTGGGGGATTCTGGAAGTTATACACTTACATTATTTCGGTAGAGAATTAAAGCCGCTAGATCTGTGCAGCACACTTATAAATGTAGCCTACAGGTAGAGGAAAAAAGAGGACCGACTAAAATATCCAAGTTGCCGAATGAGCCACTGCGCATGCCTAGCGGCATTCACAGGATAGCAGGGAATGTATTGAAATTTGTTCTACAGCCGATTATTTGCTTGACTTGAGAAATAATTTCACGTAATTTGCATTGCTTGTGAAAACAAACGTTTCCGTTACATCTCTTACATTTATTTACGTATCACAAGGCTCTGAAATCAGCTACAAGAGTCGGTCCGCTTTTATTTTTCCCTATCTTTACCTGTATTCTTTTAATAGGAAATTCCTTCAGGTAGGTAGAAATTTGGTGTTAAAGTGTTACCTATAAAATGGCCTTATTAATAGCCTAAGTCAGCTAATAAGGAACATCTATTAGATCTGTACCGCTCCACGTTTTTCTTTCCTCTTTGTTACAGATTATTACGAAAGAACGTACCTCTTGCTATATTATATATTTTTATTTTTATCTTTCGTTTTCTTTACAGTTTCTTACCTTCGTAAGTTATTTTTTTCCTTTCTTTAAATCAATTTCAGAGATAATCCTAATCCCAAGGCCCCGCTTTCAGGAAAGTTTCTTAATCTCTAGAAATTTCATGGTACTCAATATAAGTTTGGCGTTATTTCTATCTACGCAAGCAGAGGTAACGCTGAGTTTTACATATGCGATGAGCTTCATTGGAATTCAGACCTGGCCCGTCGCACAGCTGCGTGAGAACTCTCGCCCTCTACATCTTTTCTCTTCACAACATCCATGAATTAATAACAGTTAATTTGGAAAATTGTTATGTTTTTCTTCTGAACATCTATGAATTAATAACAACTAATTTCTCATTTCAACATACATGAATTAATAACAGCTAATTAGGAAATTTGTCAACTTTTCTCAACATCTCTCAAATAGAAACACTTATTTACCCTTTTCTCTTCTCAACATCTATAAATTAATAGCAAATTAATTAATTTGATGTCGTGTGCTTCTCAGAGACATGGTTAAAGAGCGGAGAAAATGTGGAACTTATGGAGTTTGACAGCATATGTAAAGGGAGGGAAACAAGAGGCCGGAGAGGGAGATGGCCGGGGGGAGTGTCGCTTTCATTCAGATCTGAGCTGAAGAACGCAGTTTCTAAATTAGATATTGATATGGAAGGGGTTATTGGCGTATCTTTAACTTTGGGGGGAACAAATTTCATTATCATTGGGTTATATAATCAACCAGCAGTATCGAAATATGCAAACCGAAACTTTTTTAATGATCTGACCGAAAAAGTTGTGCAAGTACAAACAGACGTTCCGGGGGCAGATATTGTCGTTCTTGGTGATTTTAACGCCAGGATTGGTAGAGAAAATGTTTCTCTTGTAGGAGGTGGGAATGAGGACGAAGAGTTACGCGGTGGTCAAAGAAATAGTAAAGATCGAACCATTAATGCAGAGGGAAGGCAGCTACTCGCTTTTTGTGATGCTTTTTCATTAGAAATCTTGAACGGAAAATATGGTCATGATCTAGAAGGTGAACTCACTTATATATGTGAAAATGGTGGAAGTGTGATTGATTTTATTTTGGTAAGTCAAGGTTTAATAGAGAAAATAAGGGATTTTTGGGTTGGGGACCGCTTGGAATCGCATCACTGTCCTATAGTATTGGATCTAGATGTAGGAAAAGAATCTGACTTACATATTGACGAGGGGAAAGGACGGTTGGGGGGGAAAGTGGTATGTAGATTTGGGTGGCGGCCGGATAAAGCGGAAATGTTTCTTAACGTTTTAAGAGACGAGCTAAGGGGGAAAAACATCGAAACGGTGGAACTTCTGACGGAAGCAATAATTAAAGCTGCTGCAGGGATGAAGTGCCGAACAAACAAGAAGAATAGGCGATCAGTGGGGTGGTATGACCAAGACTGTAGAACCGCAAAGAAACGAGCATTAGTAGCCTTGAAACAGTTTAGATGGGAGAATACTGAAGATCGAAGGACAGTGTATACTCATGCTAGAAAGGAATATAAAGTGATTTTAAGGGAGAAAAGAAGTAATTGGCAAGACAAAATGGTTAAAGAAATTCGGGAGGTCGCTTCGAGGGGAGATAACGCTATGGTTTGGCGACTGGTTAAAGATATAAAGGGTAATCGTCAGACAATTAGTGAAATATCTCCGGAAAAATGGCTTCAACATTTTATAGGAGTTTTCGGTGGTGGGGAATGGGGGGCGGGAAAAACAATAGAGATTCAAAGGCGGGAGTGGCTGGAAGTACCAATGTTGGATGAAGATATTACTATACAGGAGGTCATAAGGGCAATTAAAGGATTGAAAAGTGGGAAGGCTCCGGGTTCTGATGGGTTACCGCCTGAAGTATTTAAAGCCGCTGCAAGTGTTAATGAGTTTGGTTTGGTGATGCTCCAGATTTTCGAGAAAACGTTTCGTGGTGGGAATTATCCTCAGTGTTGGGGCAAGGGAATAATTCAGCCAATTTATAAGGGGAATGGACCAAAAAGAATTCCGGACAATTATAGGGGAGTCACTCTGTTACCTATTATGGAGAAAATATATTGCAGAATACTGTATAGCAGACTTAAGGACTGGTCAACGGAATTTAGTAAACTTTCAAAATTTCAATTTGGCTTTAGAGAAGGACATAGTACTATAGATGGGGTATTTATTTTGGACACATTGCGTGGGAGACAAATATCATTAAAACGTGGAAAACTGCATTGTGCTTTTGTAGATCTGAAGAAGGCGTTTGACTCAATTAATCGTGAGGCGTTATGGCATAAATTGTGGGTGAAAGGGATTACGCGGAAGATGATTGTAGCATTGCAGGCGATTTATAAAAATGTGGAATTTTGTGTAAAGTACGACAGTACAAGGGTATCGGAAAGTTTTGTCAGCAAGATGGGGGTGAGGCAGGGTTGTATTTTGTCTCCTTTATTATTTAATATGTTTATAGACGATATTGTTGATGTAATGGGACAGATACATATGGAAGCACCTGAGGTGGGGAATGTACATGTTCCTGTGCTTTTATACGCAGATGACATGGTGTTATGCTCAACGACGATTCACGGACTACAACTGGGACTAGACAGGCTTCAAACTTACTGCGAGGAATGGTCACTTACTGTTAATACAAAAAAGACTAAGACTATGACCTTTAAGAACGGATCAGTTTATAGCAGGGAAGAGACATGGACGTATGCGGGACAATCTTTGGATAACGTGAAGAACTTCGTGTATTTAGGATTGACGCTTACTATGAACGGACGATGGGCAAAGCACATTGAGGTGACGAAACATAAAGCGGGACTGAAATCAGCTGAAACTCTTCGGATACGTAGTAAAATTCCAGACATGCCAATAGGTGTTATGGAAACTCTGTACGGGGCAATAGTGAGATCGACGATGACTTATGGGGCTGAGATATGGGGTTGGGAAGAAACAGGGAATCTAGATCAGGTCAGGACGCGTTTTTTGAAAGGGATTTTGGGGGTAGGGAGGGGTACTGCAAATTGTGGCATTATGAGAGAGTTTGGAGCGCATAGTGAGACTATAGAGTGTAAAATTAGGGCGGTGAAATATTGGTTACAACTTATGCTGGGGGATCAGTCTCTAATTAGAGCAATATGTTATCAAGAACAGCTAAGAATAGGAGGAAATACATGGGCTTCCAAATTAAGAAAGGGATTAGAAACAATTGGGATGGGATATGTTTGGATGGATGGGCAGGGAAATAGGAGAAGTGTGTGGAGGAAGGTTAAGAACCGTTTGAAGGATATTGATAGACAACAGACAAATGCACAATGTCAGACTATGGTTTCACTTGAATTACAATCGCAGTTAAAATTGGAGTGGGGGAAGGAACACTACATACGAAAAGGATCTAAAGTCAGTAAACTAGGCCTCGCTTGGATTAGACTCGGTGCGTGGAGAATGATTAAGGTCATAGATGAAAACGGAATGAGAGTTTGTCCATTATGTAAGGGGGAAGAATCATGGTTTCATATTTTGGCGAATTGTGAAGGTTTGGAAAATTGGAGGGGAAAATATTTACCATTATCTTTTATGGAATCAAATAGGGATCAACGGAAATGTTTGGAGTTACTGACGGGGAAAAACGTTGAGGAAGGCATTGGGAAGTTTTTAATGAAGGCGAGACAGCTCAGGTTTGAAAAAGCGACGAATTGGAGAGCGGGTGTGGAGGGTAAGGAATAGATTTAGTTTGTTTGTGTTATTTTGAATTTATATTATTTGTTCTTTTTTTTGTGTGTGTTTTTGCGTAAGCATGGACGGTCCATGCGGACCCATGCGACTGTTTGCATTGGAATTTGTAAAAAGTTAATGATTGTAATAAACACTTACTAATAATAATAATAATAGCAGGTAATTGTGGAAATGTTTATCATTTTTCTTCTGAAGATCCATGAATTAATGTCAATTAATTTGGAAAATTATAATTTCTCTTCTCAACAAACGTGAATTAATAACAGTTAATCTGGAAAATTGTTATATTTTCTGGACATCCATGGATTATTATAGAAGATAATTTAGAAAGTTGTTAACTTTTCTCTTCCCAACATTCATGAATAAAAAAAACTACTAAACTAAACTCCGTGGCGCGACATCCCCGAAGGGACAAGGCCTACCACCCGACCGCTGTGTCATCTACCTATAGGCAGATGGCAGGATTGGGGGCATGTGGTCAGCATCTCGACACCCACGGCCGTTAATGGTGGTTTCCATGACCGGAGCCGCTACTTCTCTATCAAGTAGCTCCTCAATTTGAATCACGAGGCTGAGTGCACCCCTACCAGACCTCCCTACCTCAGAAAAATCGGAGGAGGTACCGGGGATCGAACCCGGACCGACGGATCCGTAGTCAGCGACCACGCCGGCGGTCATTCATTAATTAATAGTTGGAAAACTTTTATGTTTTCTCTTCTCAAATTCCATGAATTAATAGATGTTAATTTGATAAATTCTTAACCCTTAGATACTGTAGATCAGTATACTAAAACATACTATGGAGCGGTTATACAGACCTCTGTTAGGTTTCACGTATATTCACAGTACACGTATTTCACACTGACCAATGACGTTTAGCAATGCCCTGAGCATCAACTTATCAAGATATTTTATCTCATAACAGGCCTAAGCTTTTAAGGATCGCAAAAATTCAATCCCCCCCCCAAAAAAAGTCAGCTCATTACTGGACCCTTCAAGTTATCATTACGTATCATATCTGTATTGCTGCCAGTGAATAGGATAAAAACACATTATTTCGTACAACATAACTTATTGGGAAATTGAAAAAAAATTGAATATGCATTAATTACAAACAACTAATATTCGGTGCAAGCCAGTTCGTGTGTTTTATTCTGTTCTGCTTTTAGCTTATCGTAATTAAGCTAACATTTCTCATTCGTACTGTTGGTAGCATTGGTTAATATCTGGTAACACATTGGTTTATTAGTTCTTTTACTATACGGTGATCAGGGTACGCCGTAGCGTAGTGGTTGAGGCGCTGCGCTACAAACCGGAAGGTCGCTGGTTCGTTTCCCGATGGTTCGTTGAGTTTTTCAATTGGTCTAATCCTTCTGGTGGCACACTGGCCCTGGGGTCGACTCAGCCTCTAACAGAAATGAGTACCAGGAGCAATCCTGGGGGGTAAAGGTGGCCTGTGCGCAAGGCTGACAACCTTACCACCTTCATGTGCTGAATGTCCAAAATCTGGTAGCTTGAACCTCCTGGGACACTCTGGGCCTCCATGGCCTGTATAAGGATCACTTTACCTTTTACTACTCCGTGATCTGACAGCTGACGCAATATTGCTTTTATTTTGAATAAAACAAGTAAGAAAGTAATGTTTTACATAAGCTGATTCATTTTGTTCAAGAAACAGCCAAAATAAGTCATACTCCAGATTACGAGTTTCTTCAGATAAAGGCCCTCGTGCTTCGCACTCACAAATCTACCGATAGAATCGTAATAGTACTTTTTTTGTGCCCTCCCTTACCCCCGGAATGCCAAACAATGAAGCTTATCATCTCTGGTCAAACCAAATTTTGGTAACAATTTGTTTGATGTGTTTACCTAATAGTGCCCTTATGTACATCCTGATGGGATATGCGGTGAAATTGACATGTTTGGGCTGTGTACTTATGTCGTTGTGTATTAGCGTGGGTTTGACTTTCTTGCCATGAAGTCGATTGCTTGAAGGCATTTTTAAATGTTGATAGAAGAATAAATAAAGTTATAATGCGGTACGGTCATTGTTGTGAGAACAGTAAACAAAATAACGCCGTTGGAGCAAATTTGCACGAGCACTGCTGCTCGACGGATGTATATTCATACACACATGTACATATACATCCACGTATATACCCACATCTACATAGAACATCGTATATCCATCAATATATTCTGTGTCGTACTTTTATGGACATAACGTTCCAACATTTTAGAAGACTAACGCATTTTTATAATCTGTGCTCTGCTCATGACATTTAAAGTGGATATCTTCCACTGTAGAATGTGAAAGCCTCGCATGTTTAAAAAGAGAATCACTGTGGTATCCATATTTCTCTTTCACATATTATTATCAGCTCTTAAATGAATGGCTTTCACATTTGCATAATCATTCTACATGATAATTTCTTACAAAGGGAATCCATACTATTGGTATAGCGCAGCTTAAAAACCTTTGCTCAGCGTTGAAATTTTATGGTTAATAACCTGAAATCGATTTCATGTCCTGGGCTTCCTGCCAGGAAATCCTTCGCCCATTTCTTTCTCGATTTTTTTTGACTTCGCCACCCTCCTAAAGGGGCATATACACATGCTCCCTTGACTTCGTTGAAATATCAACTACTGAAATTTAATGATAATGACTTGTTCCTAAATTTAGAGCTCTAGAGAGAAAAAGCAGTACGAAGAATTACGATGGGATAAAGATAAAAAAGAACACGAAAAAATGTTAGTAGAATTTTACAGGGTTACTATTCTGAACGATCCTTTAGAAACAGTTCTTTATTTTAATCTGAAGCGAAAAATCGTATTATCTTATAACAACATTAAATTAATAAATCTCTAATGAGACCTCGGCAACCGGAGTGAAGTTCATAATTACCTCACGTTCTCAAGTGAAGAGGGTTTGTCTCATAATGAATTGGGGGACCAGGGAAAGAAGAATGTACTTGACAAGTGTGAAACGAACACATAATTTTTTTTTCAGAAATTTACCATTTCAGGATATACGGTTCTTTAACGTACAGTAAATCCACTTCTTGGGACCTACAGCTTTCCTTTTCCTCCATGCTTCGATATAATACTCCCTAAAATATACAGTGAGTCCCACGCAAGAGTTGGCCAATGACGCAGGTTTCTGCGTCGCGGCGGCACAGCTCCAACTCCCGAGCGATCGGGTGAAATGTCTACGCAAATAAAGCCGCGATCGGTGTAATGATTCAGGTTCCCACATTTGCAGTTAAAATTACAATGAAAATAACCACGTACCTCATCACAAGATATGTTGGAAATGTTCTCCTCTTGCATCCGCACAATACTAGCACCTTTTTAGGAAATTTTCTTTCACGCGCATAAGTTCAGCATCTGAGACAGAGTTAATTTCTCTTGTGATAGGCCTATGTGATATTGTCTTTTAGTTCTTCTAAGAAGTATGTGAATATTATTTATGGGGAAACTTGAACAATAAAGTGTATAGGTCAATTTCCCATAAATTAGAAGAACTTAAAGACAATATCACAAGAGAAATTAAATCTATCTCGGAAGCTGAACTTATGCGTGAGAAAGAAAATTTCCTAAAAAGGTGCCAGTATTGTGTGGATGCAAGAGGAGAACATTCCCAACATCTCTTGTGATAAGGTAGGCCTACGTGGTTATTTTCATTGTAATTTTAACTGTAAATGTTATAACCTGAATCAATACACCGATCGCGGCTTTATTTGCGTAGATATTTCCCCCGATCGCTCGGGAGTTGGAGCTGTACCCGGCGCGACGCAGAAACCCGCGTCATTGGCCAACTCTTGCGTGGGACTCACTGTACAAATTTGTTACTATTCCACTCAGATTTCCTGCAAGAGGAATTTCAGATTACTATGGCACGCTGTAAATCAGTGGCAATATCCAGAGAAAAAAGAAAAATAAGGAGTAGAGTCCACAGGGGTCATGACGACTGGGAAACACCACTGCAAGAAATTGTTAGGGTAAACCGGCAAATTATCGATAAGATATCGACAACTCATGTTGGACCGCTTCGAGGTACTCTTGGCATAAATTTTCTCTTCACGATGACAGTAATGTTCGTCTGAAGAGTTTTATTTTTCTGTAGCATTCAGTGATTTAAAGATTGTATTTTTTTCCCTTTGCATTAAAATTATGTTACTACGATTTGAAGTGGTTCATAATTCAGTTTTTAAGAAATTAAAATAATAGAACGTTCTTCTGTCTTGCATTCATTTATGTCCTTGTTGTTTTAATTTTAGACATCGGTAAGTTATAGTGTAGTAATAGAAGCGTGCTAGATTTAGTGCGGTTGTAGGAAAAACATAATCTTTTAATTTTTTCACCGAATATAGAATGAATATTAAATCGCGTGGAAAAATGTTAGGAGTTCAATTGATACAGTTTAAATATCGATTTAGAATCGTTCGTTACCTGGATATTTTCATCCAGGTCTTTAAACAAACATTGCCTCCAAAAAAAATCACTAAAGTTAATCATTGATAAATTCCGCTTCGCAGAGTACTCCTAGATACATGTATAGTACATGGTTTAAAAGTGCTACTACAAAGATTTAAATACTTCCCATTGTACAGGATTCATCAGTTCATTTGATAGGTAATGCACTACACACTCCCTTGAAATGTAACGTTACAAATTAGAGGGAATTAGCTGGATAAATTTTATCTGTCTATACATTTACGCAAGTATTTAAAGAAACGTTTGCTCTCACTAGATAATAAAGTGGCATTGAACTGTTAACAGCCCTAAATTCCATTCCGTTGCCTTCTCAATAGTTCTCTGACAGTAGGCCTTGTAGTCAATTTTATCGGATGTTCCTGCACAATCGAGAGCTATCGACCTATCTAGTTATGTGGTCTTTCCGCTACGCTACCGGACAAATTTAATATCGTATACAGGCACCAGATTATGTAGCGTTCCTCTCCATCCAATTCAAATTTAAAACATGGCTCCCTTGCAGGATCAACCAATACTGAAAGGTATGCACTCCAGCATAACAAGTTTCCACCACTTCTGGAACATATTTTTGATTCTGCTTCCTTTAATACCAGTAAGCTGAAGAGATGTGTTACATACCTGAAATGTTCTCAATATAGTGGGTATTCAGAAAGAATCTACTACATTGAAGAAGATAGAATCACGAACGATTACTGGTACTGAAAATAGAAACCCTAGTTCCTTCTCCTTTAACACCGGGCACCTGCTAGTAGTAAATATAATACAAATTTTAAAGTGACAGAATGTGTATTTCTTTTTAATTTTAATAGGATTTAATATTATTTTTAAATTTAACGCAATAACCATTGCTGATTACTAGGGCTGTACCAATTAATCGATTAATCGGCTCGATTAATCGATTAAACATTTAATCGTCGATCAATTACATTTTCCTATTAATCGGTTTAGTCGAATTCTGAAAAACGTTTTTCGAGAAATGGGTCAAATGACCAAACTCCTTTCTCTCGCTTTTCCGGCCTTGGCACATCATGTGTCATTCAACCTATTGTGTCCAAACAATTCCCGTTATTCAGAAACCTGATGGGTAGTTTAGTCAACAAACTCGTGTGTCTCAAGTCTTGACTGACAAAGTAACCGGAAATGTAAGTTTTGTATATATCTTTTCACTAGTTAAATAATAATGGTAGGCTATTCATTAATTCAGGATTTCTTCTGATTATCTGTAGTGTAGTAGTTATTAAACGTGTAAAACAATATTAAATGTACACTTTGGTTTCGTTTAAAATACCGACCTGTTTGTCGATTAATCGGTCGATTAATCGATTAAAGTCAAGCGTTACCTCGATTAGAAATTTTAATCGATTTTCAGCCCTACTGATTACATGTTTCACTTACTGTCAAAAATTAATTTCTTATACAAAGACTATTACACACTCAATAATAATACCGTAGTTAAAAATTTCGGAAAAATATTTCGTTTTTTATAAAACTAAACTTTTCACTGACAAATCATTCATTGTGTAATACTCAACATGGTGAATGTACTGAAAGCTTGCAGGATTATTTCATATTTTCCCCTGTTTAAACGCATGTATTAAGTAAATGTATAATAATTATGGCTAAATAGGAAAGAGCAGCATTGTGGCAACATAGGAGAGTAATTGCCAGGAAGCTTATAATGAAAATTGCAAGTAGGCTGCAGCAAGGTAGCGTAGTAAGACTCTGTGAAGTAATTTTAGGTATTGTGTTAGCAGCGGGGATTAATGGAGCAAGTTGTAGGAGTGATATAGGACAGGCGCTGTCTGCTGTCAAGTTAATATCTTCTTCTCTCATTTGTTTCAGTGGCGTGCCGTTATGTTACTAGCGTGATGGAGCTACTGTAGTTGTAAGAGTGATACAGGACAGGCGCTGTCTGCTGCCTATCTTCTTCTCTTTTTGTTTCAGTGGCGTTCAGTTGTGTTACTAAGATCAGGTGCTGTTTGCTGTTAAGCTAATATATTCTCTCAATTGATTCAGTGGCGTGCAGTCTGCTGTCAAGTTTATATCTTCTTCTCTAATTTGTTTCAGTGGCGTGCAGTTAGCGAGATGGAGCTATTTCTAATAGTGATGCAGGCCAGGCGCTGTCTGCTGGCAAATGATGTCTTATTCCCTCTTTTGTATGTGTATTATTTACCGCAAGCTTCAATCTAAATGTTATTGTCAGGAAGTCACAGCAAGAGTAATTGGTTGTTTCGATGGATTTCATAAAGGGAGTCGAGAGGGCCCTAGCATCGCCAAAACTACAGTGTGTTTCACGTAAGAGTTGGCCAATCGTGCGAGTTTCTGCGTCGCGGCGGCCACAGCTCTAACTCCCGAGCGATCGGGTAGAATATGTACGCAAATAAAGCCGCTAACTGTGTAATGATTCAGGTCCTCACGATTACAGTTAAAATTACAATGAAAATAACCAAGTACCTTATCATGAGATGTTGGAAATATCTTCCTCTTGCATCCACACAACATTGGCACCTTTTTTAGGAAATTTTCTTTCACACACGTAAGTTCAGCTTCCGAGATTTTCTCTTGTGATATTTCTTTAAGTCCTTCTAACAGTATATGGCTATTATTTACGGGGGAAAATGAAAAATAAAGTGTCAAGTTCAAACCCCTACATTAAAAGAACTTAAAGACAATATCACAAGAGAAATTAATTCTATCTCGGAAGCTGAACTTACGCGCGTGAAATAAATTTTCCTAAAAAAGTGGCAGTATTGTGTGGATGCAAGAGGAGGACATTTCCAACATCTCTTCTGATGAGCTACGTGGTTAATTTCATTGTAATTTTAACTGTAACTTTGAGAACCTGAATCATTACGTCGTTAGAGGCTTTATTTGCATAGATATTGCTCGGCAGTTAGAGCTTTGGCCGCCGCGGCGCAGAAACCTGCATGATTGGCCAACTCTTACGTGAAACGCACTGTACTACACATATACATTTAACCTTAGCACTTCGTAGGGAGGATCGTTGGATCAACATTTTATTTTTACTCTTGTGTATTTCATATTTTTACATAACGACTTCCTTTTGAATTATTGACTTTTCAGTACTGCATAAAAAAAAGTATAATAATTTTTGTTTTCAACGTTACTTATTTTACTGTAAAAATACATTAGCATGGTTCGACAGACAGTGCAGCAACATGTTCCAAGATCACAAAATCGGTTTAAAATGAAATGACTTTTCTCACGAAGTCATTCTCATTTAGTGGAATCGATGGGACCTCCCCTTCGGAATCCGTGATACGGAAAAAGACAAAGAGTCCTAAGGTTAACAGTACATACTAAGCAAACCCATTGTATATTAGCTTCATCTTCCAAATGTCACAAAATCTGCATGATCTGCTTAAGAGATTAATGCAATGATCAATTCGAACACTTGGTCATTTCATCAAGTGGGTTCGATGAGTCCACGAGACAAGGAAATATATCACGCAGTTCTAGGATTAAAATACATTTACATTTACACTATTATAGGTACCGGCATGCCATTTTCACTGCTGCTTTTTTTAGTTTATGGAGGTCATACTTTTTTGTACCCCAGATATACTGCTATATACATACAATCTTCAGGTAACTGTTTGAACGTTGATAGAGAATATTTTCCCTGGACCACCACGGAAAGAATTTGTCCCAGCATTTAACGCTGAAAGGGAATTAAAAATTCCATAGAAATGTCGCGCTTCCAAGAATTAATGTGAGGTTTCACTAAACTTAAAACATACAAATATATATATAACTCCGTGGCGCTAACATCCCAGAAGGGACAAGGCCTACCGCCCGACCTCTGCGTCATCTACCATAGGCAGACGGCAGGATTGGGGGCGTGTGGTCGGCATGCCGACACCCACGACCGTTAATGGAGATATATAATACTCTTTACTATTAGTTCTACAGCTCTCTTTACTATTTTCCTTATATATATATATATATGTATATATATATACATATATATATATATATATATATATATATATATATATATATAAAGATCTCGCACGAAGTCTGTGCCGATGAGACCGTTACTCGCTAGAGAGTGACGTGCTATTGTGCGAGAGAGAGAGGTAGCTTGGCCTTTACAAATAGAAAGGGAGGTTCTGTTGTGCAAGAGATATAGGTAGCAGGCCAATCGACGCTACAGTCCCCACGAAAACATAATGCAATGACGTAGGCAATCGGCACAGATTTCGTGCGGGAACTTTATTTATGTATATTAAGATATTTGTGTATCCTCATGTTTTATCACTAGCTGAATACATTGGCGTATTCGGAATTTAGCTATTGACGTAAAAGGTGGATAAAATGAAGACGGCCACGGAAAGAATTTGTCTCAGCAGTTGAATGTCAAAGGAGAGTAGGTTATTTCTTGAAAATCTTGATTAAGAAGTTTAGAAAATGACGATAAAAGTGCCTAGACGATGATTTTGTGAAAATTTATTTTCAGAGTTAATTTAGCAACTCTATTTCATTTTTAAAACATATCAAATATCCACAATCCATTTGGATATTTTTCTTTAAAATTGCTATAGCTGTGTTTAATTTGTGAATTAATGAAAAGAATATCTCCCCTGAAAAATTATATTTTTGTAGGTGTAAAGTTTTGTGAAACTCCCTCCATTCTAATTCACATATCATAATTTGGATAAATAATCTGCACTCGTTAAGTTTAAAATTATTCTGGGATATATAAGTATAGTAGGCCTATATTATAAACATTTCTTTGAGTTGGGTTATGTTTTGCGTGACAGTTGTGACCGCTTTTGACACTGCACGGGGATGTGATCGATACTGAGACCCGTATAACCCCCCTGCCCCTTTCCCCCGTGGCATGCATGTCATCCGTCAACAGAATTGCTGACTCACATAGTGCAAATGCAGATCTTTCCTGAGAAGACTTGCAGAGCATGCACCCAAGACGTTCAGCTTAATTCTCAGGGGTGTATTCACATAAATTCGTTAAGCACTGAAGATGCGACCATTCTTTGGGATTCATTCTTCATTTATAGATTCTTAAGAAATATTTAATCTTAAAACTAAAGCTAGGAGTAATAACTGGATAACGGTTAACTGTAGAGGAATTAGTTGCAGAAAAAATACAACATTTAACTGTTACTTGATCATGTGGATAATTTGATAATATTTGCAGTTACCTGGATTTTTGTGTCGATTAACCATAGACAGACAATTAATTGTAGTTAATTCTTATTCTGTTGGTCTATAAACTGTAGGACGCTTCTTTGTGTTTGTCATGTACTTGCTATCAACTAAACTATCTTTTAACAATTAACTGGATAACTACAAAAATTGGATCATTGGTTAAAATGCCTGCATTTTCCAGTTATCTGGATAACTACAAAAATTGGATCATTGGTTAAAATGCCTGCATTTTCCAGTTATCTGGATAACTGTTATGTTAATTTGATTTTTAAGAAAATTTGCTCTTTGAGAAACTTATTTCGTCAATTAATAAACTAACTTTTTCCGGATAATCTCAGGTCTCTTTACTATTTACGTCCTTTGTTTTATCTAGTTGTGGACTATAGAAACTATCAAAGTGAGGTTTAAAATTAATACCATTCTTTTATTAGCTTTATGTAGCAGTAGCATTATTTCAGATTAACTACGTCCATGTTCTTTATTTGAAACTCCCACATGGTTGGATTTAATGCTGTGATATTTTTTGTGACATAATCATTCAATCTGTCATATTTCGTTACGTATTGGAAATGTGTAACTTTTTAAAATATTCAGACAGTATTCTAATGAATAAATTACATTAAATTTAATCTAGTAGCAAATTTTTCTCATTTGTTTTTTTAGTTTGTAGTGACCTGTAAATCAACAGACATGAGACTGTAACATCAACGAAAAAGCACTAAATGCTTTCGCCCTGTCACAGGATCGACCCCGCAAGCTTCGGAACACGAACTTTATTCCATTCAAAATTTCCCATTCGGGCAAACTTTCAAACTGTCACTTACGAATTATTCTGGGCTTCAGAGGATGATGTAACCACAACATCGACAATAATTTTTTCTCCAGCTTGAATTCGTATTGGTTATAGTTTTTTATTATTAATTATGACATCCCAAGCTCGATATCCGACCTTACTGGTTATCTATAAGGATTTAGGTTAAATACCTTCTCTCTACATGTACAGATAGGGTAAAAAAGCGGACCGACTAAACTATCTAAGTTGCCGATATGAGCCTCTGTGCATGCCTAGCGGCATTCACAGGATAGCAGGGAATGTATTCAAAATTTGTTCTACAGCCGATAAATAGCTTGAATTGAGAAATAATTTCACGTAATTTGCATTGCTTGTGAAAACAAACGTTTCCGTTACATCTCTTACATTTATTTACGTATCACAAGGCTCTGAAATCAGCTACAAGAGTCGGTCCGCTTTTTTCCCTCCTACGTGTACATTGTATGTTTCGGAATTTCAACCAGTTCCTCAATAAAATGAAAGTTACCTTCCGCGTCATAATTTTACGCATCACTCGAAGCATTTGGCAATCCCATTTCACTCGATTTAATTTTCTCTTCGCTAATGTGAGGGAATTCCCCAAGTTGATTACACAGTTGTTTCCTGTGAATGTAGACGAATATATTATGACTGATTTGATTGTAAGATTTTATAAGGAGATTTAAGTGGAATTGCAACAGTGAGGCCAATACTAGTTAAATACCTTGTACAAATTGTAGAAGGAGAAGCTAATCTATTTTAAACTAACTATTGCTTCAATGCAATACGCCAATCTATCAAAGGATTTCATTATTCCCTCACTATAAATGGATAAATTCACTAGCCCATCTTTTTAGATATAGTTTGTATATTGTTTTCTTGGCAAAATTTTCACTTCTCGACAAGGTCGTTTTAAAGGGTTCTCCAATTTCAATCCATGCTTCAGTTAATTTAGAATAAAAATTCATTAATTTCTCTATACAAGTATAAATTCAGTTCATTATTTTCTCTTTCACTCATCCTCAGCATATTTCACACCAGATTAGTCCTCTTTCTTGAGAAAGTACAATCATTATTGTACTTGGGTTCTCTAATCATTTCTCGAATTTCAGAAGTGTCCTGATAGGCTAGTTCTTGTTTTGATTATTTGCAGTTTCCTGCAAGGGAGAGAAAATAATCAAATTGCCAAACTTCTGCAAGAGGCGGCACATGAAGAATAACACTCTGAAGTACTTTAAATATTTTATATTTGGGACTAAAGTAACATATTTTTTTATTATTTACTTATTCTGTCCAAGGAATTGACCGATAGTCTAACATGTCTTTTAGTTTTATTATTTCCGCTCGGTATAATGCCTCCTAAAAAACTGTCACAGAATTGTCAAAAAATAATTCGTCTGGAGTTTGGTTTATTATAAATTAAAATTTATTTATTCTTCGTAAAACTAGCAATATCTATGCCCTTAACCTTGTGATAATACTAATGATGCATCCTGTCTTTAGATCTCATGACTATGTTTTTAGTTTTGGGGAGGTGCATTTTGGTACACTTACCTCCGTTATAAGATTGGCTTTTATTTTGCTTTCATTTATGTTTTTAATTGGTGGATATAAATGATATTTTTTATTGTCATAGCCATTTTTATGTAGGCTTACATATTACTAGAATAATATAAAGTTTAGTCTCATAGAGATTTATATGCATATAGCTGCATATTTTTCTGCATTCATTGCTACCATTGAAATGCTATTCTGACCGAAGTTAGTTTTTCGCAAAAAATATATAATTTTGTAATGTCTTTAAATATTTTATTTTAAAACAATAAAAATGGCACAATATGTGATTACTCGAAAATAATTGTAACTTACATTATACCGATGTACAACCGTACATTATGTACATTATACCGATACTGTACAACTGATAGGAATTCCATGTTCTTAAGACAGTCGTAGCATTGTAGCTCTTATTGTGGTTCAGCCTCAGCATTTTGCATTCTCTGTAATTTCTTTGAATATCTTTGGCAAGTTTTAATATCTTTTCAGCTTCCAAATGACTCTTTCTTATCCTTGGTTAATCAATTTTCTTAAAACATTCCAGCTTACAAAAGTAAAGACACATTTTTCTAAGAAACTATTGGTCATAAATGCAAGGAAGTTTCACCAATCATAAAGGAGCATTTGTAACTTATCTTATGCCTGTTTAATCACCTTATCTTGTAAAATATAGTTTTGAAACAAAATATGCAAAGCAATAAATATTAAAAATGATGTACGTTAGCAAAAATAAATAAATAACTTGTTCTGAAAAGCATTTCAAAAACACACAAATCACTGATTGTACAAAACGTACGTAGGCCTACAAGCTAGAAAAGGACGTGCATGGAACCATGCTGTACTAGTTGCAGCAAACATATAAACCAAGTCTTGTAAATTAATAAGTTTCAATCTTTTTACCTTTGAGGGTCAACTCCTGCATGGTGATTTTATATACTACGACTAGTACGCAGTGTTATTTAACTTCAGAGTATCGCAAGTGGCTTATGCATTTAATTTATAAGTAAAATTGAGGATATAAGGTGAATACATTTGTTAACTTATTACAAGTCTTCTCAGTTTGATCCCTACAAATTTCTAGTAATGTGTACTTAAAAATAGCCTAATAAACATAGCAGAGATAGGATGTGCAAGCTCTCTGTACCTTAAGCAATGATTATTTTACCTTAGAAGATCTGTAAATAATAGTCGTTCCTGCTCAGTTGACAGTCTATGTTGAAATGAAAAGCGATATAAAAAATTCTATGAGAATGATGTTGATATATTTTATACCGTCACTCTAGAGTTAATCGAGAAGTCAATATAAAATACAGCTGAGCTACACCTGAACTGGTTTCCCTTCACTTGCCTACACAAACAGAAATGTAATTTAGGAAGGAATGCGGATTACAGATCAAAAGAATAGCAGCTGAAGACTAGGAAATTGATATTAGGCTTCTTCAAGAAGTGGAAAAGGAAGGAAAAAAGAAAAGAATCCAGCCCAATAACCGGCCAGACATCCCTAAGCAGGACTTCGGTATGGCATCCGAGGAGGAATGTTTCGCCGAATGAGGACGATGAAGTCATCATTCTTTATTCCGTTTGCACTGCCATGACTGTTAGTATTCCAAATTCCTTCGCTTTTTGCTTATGAATTAATTCGTAAGGAAGAGCCTCTTCGCGTCCTGCCTTGTTATTTTTGTTGCCTTTGGTATGGTGTACATAAGAATTCTTGGAACTTTTTAAAAACTTTTAGATAACAGGATTAATTTTTGCGTTCTCCGCTTTAGAAGCATTGCTAAAAGGTATGTTTAGCTTTAAACCTTATGAACGAGTTAATGTAGTACTCAGAGTACATTAATTAAATACTTTCCTTTGCTACGGCATGAATGACTACGGAACAGTTAGAATAATGGGCTACAATATCCTACTTCAGGGCATGGGCCTGTAGAGATCGCGATTTCTATCGAAACTTCTTGAAATTTAGAATTTTATTATAAAAATGTTTGTGCATGGGACTTTTATTGCTAAATGTCGTGACTTCATGGTTAATAGATGCCAAATTATTCTTTCAGTTTTTACAATACTTGCTTTACAAAGTTATTCATATAGAAAAGGAGTGATGTTTTAATTATGTTATTGGTTTTCTTTCTCAATAATGCGCTTCCAGAAAGTTAAACTGACTTCACGTAATATGTCAAAGTAGGAAGTATTTAATTTTTCAAGTCCTAAAATATATTTAGCAACCATTTTTTTCAGCAAATCGAAGTATCCATAATGAAAGGAAAACAATATGCTACGCTTTTGCTGTTAAATCTCTGTTCTGAAAACCAACATTATGGAAATGGGATCGAAAAGTTGTACGTTTAAAACCGGAGCTCTTTTCTTAAGTAATTACACTGAAGAAATTCCAATTTTTGTATGGTTTTAATGTATTATTATTATTATTATTATTATTATTATTATTATTATTATTATTATTATTATTTTACTTTAGGATAACTTTCGGTGCTTACTATTGCTTTCTGGATAAAAATATCGGTTCTGGGAAGAATTTTGCATCGACTATATTTATTGCTGGAATAGAATTTTCACACTACTGATATTAAATTATACTTATCGTCACTTAAAATCCTCCCCGGAAAATTAAGGAGAATTAGGGTATGAAGGTTAAGGAAAATTTTGATGCTGTTGTTCTTTGGTAATCTTATAAAGCAAACGGTCATGAAAAATGTAACTTGTTTGCGGGAAAAGAATGTAAAAACGAGAAACATTAAAATTACACTAGTGACTGACAGGAGTTTACATCGAAGTGCAGAATTTTGAATATAAATTCATAACATCATACGAAATTTTGTCTAATTTACGTCTGTCTAGATTTACCCCATATGCTGACGAAAACATTGGCGAAACGGATCTACCAGTGGTAAAAAAATTTATATTATATATTTTTTCCAATAGAAAAAGTGGGAATATCATAATTATCTTCATAAATTAAAAAAAAAATCAGATGATTCAGTTAAGCCAGACAAATTGTGCAATATGCTCACAGTGTTTGGAATATCAAAAATATTAATTAGGCTCATCTCGTCTTCTGTCCAGAAATCTAAAATTTAAATTTAAAACAATTTTCTGCCAGTGGAATTATAGGCTATAATTGTGAAACTTGGCACCTTAATCCTCGGAAAGAACATAATCTATGTCCGTTAACTGGGTGGTTAGGAAAATATTCGGTCCTAAGGGAGATGAAAACGTGGTCTGAAGAAAACTTCATAATAACGAACTTCATAATCTGTACTGTTCACCGAATATAGTAAGGGTAATTAAATCACGGAGGACGAAATGGGCTGGGCATGTGGTGGGCATGGGAGAGGAAATACACTGACTCTGGAGACAATATTTATAATAGATTTAAGGGAAGTAGGATTTGTAACGGATGGTTGGATGGGATTAACACAGAATAGGTTTGAACGGCGGGCTCATGTAAGCACGGTATTGAACCTCCGGGTTCCATAAAATAGATAATATTCCTATAGCTTGCGTACGAATTGTCTATTGAGTAAGTAACTTTACACATTGCAGATATTTAAATAATTTTTATGAATGTGGGCTTAAACAGTTAATGCATACTTCAAACATTATTTTGAAAAATGTATTTTTTTGATGACGAAAGTTTGTACCTACACCTTTCAACTTGGAAATCTTTGTATTAATATAAAGCGATTATTATCGTATGAAGCCCGATTGAGGGGTTAAAGCCGAAGTGGTGTATCTATGTTTTACGCAGTTAGAGAAACAGAAGGTTTTGTTAGTTGAATTACAATAATCTTTCCTAATATTGTCCTCCTACCTACGTATATATGTATCTAGTATATGAACATAATAAGGCTTACACGACTCTTCCTGCTAGCATATCTCTACCGCAACATTGCATTGCAATACTTAGGTTAAACATTTTTAGAGCATGACTTACACCACTTTGGCTTTAACGCCCTCATCCTTACTTCGGAGTTTAGCTCTACGAAATATATTTCGAACATATGTACTTCGAGAACAACCGAAACATTAAAATTAACATTTGAAATTTTATTTTAAAGTGAAATATTTATTGTTGAGATATGCTTTGTGATGGTACTGCTTGTCGTGGGGAAGGTTTACTGTTAAATGAGCTGCTTGAAGTTGCAAGCCATATAATGAAATGACTTCATACATAGACATGAGTAAAATATATCGATTATTGGAACTCATGAAGCAATAAATGTAAAGTAGAATGAATTTTAGATGGGAATATCTTCTTAAATGCATGCTGTAAGATATGCATAGTGGGTTTGATGGCCGTGAGACTATATTGCAGAAAGATTACTTGGGAAGCATATGCTGCCATATTTTTGAAATGGTTATGCTACATTTGTGCGGCGCTTCGGACAGAAGAGTAGCTATGTAAGAAGGCAGCCGGGCGTGAAAGGTTTTCATTAAATTGTGGTGTTCGCTGGCATTCTGCCGCTTCCCGAAAATATTTGCAGTCCCACCAGACCACCAGTGTTGCCTTCCCTTCCTTGAGCCGCAGTTCTCGCACCTCTGGCAACTCCTTGCGGTTGTGGCTTCGCCTGTCCCTTATCTGATAAGTTGCGAGATTCTGCGGAAAACCTCACCACCGATAAACCACACATGAGATCAAGAATGTAACAAGCCACTGAAATAATCTTCAGGAAGATGGTTCTATATCCTTCGAATAAAGATTCAGTATTACTCTTCGTCCTAGGCGATTATAGATACAAATTAACGCAAACATACAATATTGAAATCAGGGGCGTATTTAGCTACTTAAGCGCCCCGAGGGAGAGAAAAATATTTTCGCACCCTTATTTTCACATGAATGTACCAGAAAGTAACCTACAATAAGCATTAATAATAATAATAATTAATAATAATAATAATAATTAATAATAATAATAATAATTTTATTTTCTTGTCGTTGAGCTTTACAGCAATGGACAAAGTCATATTCTAAAACTAGAGAAATATACAGATAATTTTATACAATAGTTCTTAATAAATTATACACATACTTAAAAATAGTAAGAGTCAACCGAAATTTAACAGATACATCATGGTAATATCACACTCAAAAAACTCTTTAACAGAATAAAATGGGTTATTAACTAATATATTACAAAGCTTACTCTTGAACCTATTTATTGGTTCGGGCCCAGGACCTTGATTCTTGATTCTACTGGTCGCGGGCCCCTCACCGACCGCCGACCATCCTCATTCAGTTGTCTTTTCCTTTCTGCGTGGAGCTTCCTTCTCGTTACTCGTATAACAGAACATTTTATCAAACTTTTCCAGTTTTCCATAAAATTATATCACATCGCCGGGATCCAGCGGGCCCCTTCGGGGACCGGGCCCGGGTCCCTGGGTCCGGCAGCCCCCCATGTGGCGGCCCTGAATGTAACTAACGTAGTAGGCTAATAATATTAGTAATAATAATAATATATAATAATAACAAATAAGTAAATAAATAAACAGGTGCATATTGAACTCAGTAAACTGAATTCGGGCAACGAGTGGTTTGAGCGTATTGTTGAATTTTTATTCATTTCTATTTCACTGTGCGTTACATTAGTTTACTATTTTGAAGCGTTATGGACAAAATGTTTAATACATTAAAAAAAAACAGGTAACAGCTTAAAAGCCTTCCCTTCAAATCTGCCACCCTAGGCAGTTGCCTAGTCTGCCTAGGCTTAAATACGGCACTATTTGAAAGTGCTGTTTCCACTAGCTGCCCAGTTGTAAAATCATAATTTCAGTGCTCAAAAGAAGTAATTTGACATTGCTGTAACATAAAGAAGGAACATTGAACACAAAACTGATTATTAAAATACATGCTATTTACCGCTGAGCTCAATAAATAAAATAAAATAGACTTAATACCAGCACTCAACAGTATTTTATTTTATAATTTGCCTAGGCCTTTCGGCGTATCTCCGCCAACTTCAGAGGTTATTATTTTGCTCGTTTGGATGCCTCAGTATAATTAAAACCTAAACTGCATTGTCTTATATCTTATCACACAATGAAAAGGCCACATGAAGGTGAAACAACTGAGGACGATTCAGTTATAGTATTTTTTATAATGGTTTTAGAAATTTTGATTTTATGTATGGACAAGATGTAAGACAATGCAGTTTGGGTTTTAATCATCGAGGCTTCCAAATCAGCAAAAGATGCCCTGAAGATGGCGGAAATATGCCGAAAGGTCATAGCAAATTACAAAATAAAATATTGAGTTGCTGGTATTAAGTCTATTTTATTTTACAAAAGTAATTAGTTTATATCCTTTGCTTATTTATGTCACCAGTTTCTTTTTCAGTATAATGTTACAAACTAACGTCTCTTTGCTATTGTGTTCGCATAAAAATTCTGACATATAGAACAGGGCTTTCTTTACTTTCATTTTCATTTTCCTTGGTCAGTGATGCCACTGACCAAAACTTTGGGTCTGATTTCGTTTTTGAATGACATTTCCCTCTTTTTCGAGAATCAGCTTTTCAGGCAGCAAAACGTCAGACTGAACTTAGTAAAGGGCCTCAAGATATAAAAGGCATGGGAAAAAAAGTTACATTGCTGAGAAATTTTAAAGATTTAGTGTAGTTTCGTTATTGGCACTATCGTCCATGGCAGAGAAAATAAAAAGAACACCAAAGACGATTGGGATGTATTGACACCCCAACTTGTAAAAATCTATCTTTAAATATAATTAAGCAACGTGCAGTTATCTTTCATGTGGAATACAACACCAAAGAGAATTTGTGATTCATGGAAAAAACAGTCATTATCCGTAAGTAGCCTATCCTAGGTATTTGTATAACTTGGAAAACTATGTATGGGGCAACAGAACAGCCCATTTAGTCCTCATAATGTTAGGTCGGATCATAAGTACCGTATATTTTTTTTAGCGTTTTAGTTTTTATAGATAGGGGAGATTGCCCCGGTACCGGTCAACAAGGTTTCCTCTAAAATGGCGAGTCAAACACGGACTCTATGCGAGGGATAAAGTTTATTTTGTTCCTGCCTACCGCTTCATAACTGTTTTCTGCTGCTATCTAGTGCCATTGTCGAGGAAACTTTGTTGACCGGTACCGGGGCAAAGTCCCCTACGTTAACAATTTTTTATTTATTTTCTGTCCCAAATCAATTTTACAATGATTATGGCATGATTAGTCCACAGCCATTATGTTGACCTCATTTATGGTGCATTTTATCTATAAGCTTATATAAAACTTACGAATGATTAACCGTACAGTATATTAAATTGATCGCAGGCCTCTTGTTGACTATTATACATTGCAAGAATGGGTTTGTCTACTTGCAGGGCACGCAAACAGATGGGCTGCGTAACCAATGCGGTTACCGGCATGCAAATCGCTATCATTTATTAACGAGGTAATTGATAAAACGTATGTATGACAAGCTGCTGTGGTCGCTTCCATTCACATCGCCCAATCCATCATTCCTCGTTCACCATCATATTACGCATTAAAATGCTAATTTCATAAATATTCTTATCGTTAATCAAATCATATTCATCGTCACTTTTCCAGTCATAGTCATCTTCGTGCACGTTGCCACTGTCATTGTTTATTATCATCGTCATTATCACCACCATGATCACAAGAGCAAACCACATTATGCTTTTTTTTAAATTTATGCTTTATCTTTTAGCAGATTATTCTTTAATACACCTTAGTAATTTAATACTTTATTTGTTGGTTTATTTTTCCCAGTTGAATGCAATAGAGGAATTTAAATATCCTATTATACCCATTTGTATTTAATTTCAATCTTTGTTTTAGATATGTGCACAAAAGCAGTTATTTTGTTGATCCCTTCCTAAAACTGTTCGTAAAATAGAATACCAGCAGAAGGGAATGCTTTTACCATTTGTTTGATATTATCTATAGAATTTTTATGTGTCCTGCTAAACTTGACTTACGGTATGGCTTAACTAACAGAATCCACGACACCTGCTTGGATTTTTCATAGGTAGTGAGTTCTGGAACGGGGTGTACTTAGCCTCGTCTAAACCACGGAGAAGCTACTTAATAAAAAAAGTCACCACTCCAATCACAGAAATCATCAATAACGGTCATGTTAGTAGCATGCTGACCACATGCCCTAATCCTGCCATTTGTCTATGGTTGATGGGGAAGAATAATCAAAACAATAACTGTCATGGAACGTCGAATATTTCTAGATCCACGCCTGGACAATTGCAACGATTATATGCAGGATTCACAATGATTTGAATCTGTTCCAGTATCTAGATCGTCATGTAAATGCGGACTTAGTCAGTATGGATGGGATTCAGATCGAATTCAATTCCATGTAAACCCTATAAGTTACTCGTATGGCCGTTCCTAATTTTTCTTTATGGAGACTAGAAATTTGTAATATATCGTATACATTTTAATTCATGGAAAAAATATAACGTTTGTTTACGCAGGCTGGCTAAACATCTAGCGATTCTTTGTCAACTTAATCACTAGTACAGAAATCTCAATTCACTCTCGGAACTTTCCATTTAAATAGGGAACGCATTGAGTTGGGATCGGATTGACATCTATTTCAATCGCGCATGTAAAGACTAATTTTTTCCAACCACATTTACCTGATGAATTCAGTAATGCGTACTCACCTACCTAATGCAAATGAAGCCGTATAACTATGGTTTTACATTGCACTAGTTGGGGAAAGGTTAAATCATAGTTGACAGATAAGCAGTTCAAACCCCGTACAAGAGAAAACAAGAAAAAATAAAAAGCAGTAAATGTGATTTGTGAAGCTGTGCCGGTTCGTTAGGGCCAATGTAATATGTTCCGGGTGAAGAATTCCTAAGTCTGTAACTGCGCGCGTGGACACTTGAAAGGAAAAGCTAGGCTGCCTTTGAGCGCAGTTTCCGGAAATTTGTAATTGACGTCATCTCCTTTGTAGAGAAGAGCGTTCGGTGACAAAATTTGGTTTCCGCATCTGTTTTCAGTGAGTGAATAGAGAGGGTAAGCAACAGCAGGGAAAGCTCATATTTTGCACTAGTTAGTGGAAGAGACTCCATGACAACGTGACGGTCTGGCTCTGAGCCGAGTACCTCAACAAAATTTGCAAGCCCTCTTCTTCCGGCTTCAGTTCTTCTGCCACCGTGCGTCGCTCCTGCGGTTTGCAGAACGATCTCGGCCTGGTAATATCTCGGCCATGCTGCGTTACTTGTTTCCATCAAAACAGACATCGGTTTCTCATACGAAAAGTATGAAAGGAGAGAAGCTACAGTTGGGAGCTGACGAGATGATCCCTAGCATGACTATGGGGCTCTTATCTGCAGCCAATAGCAGCGCTCCCCTACACTTGCAGTTATAGCACAACACCGTCTTCCCCCTGCATGCCACCACCAAGTCACGGATCATCTCGTCAGCTCCCAACAATAGTATAATACATTTCACACGTAAGGAGAGAAGCTAGTATAATACATTTCACACTTAAGGAGAGAAGCTAGTATAATACATTTCACACTTAAGGAGAGAAGCTAGTATAATACATTTCACACTTAAGGAGAGAAGCTAGTATAATACATTTCACACTTAAGGGGAGAAGACTGTATTTTTTGGTGAATAATTAGCACATTAAAAAAGTCTTAAAAGATTGTGTGATATGTGTAGAATACAATGCATAACAATTTGTGCGGATTAACAGCCATAACGGATGTTGAGGCACCATTTTTAAAGTCCCTGTACATCCTCTGTTGCAGTGCTGCTTATGAGAGTCTCCATTCCCAGAAAATTATTATGTCACTAATAAGAATATGATTTATGGAGACTTGATTTAAAAAAAAAGGAAAATGCATAAACCATGAGTTACCAAAAGTGAAAGACGTGGGCGTATGGACAACATATTAGAAGGGAAATGTTATGAAGCCTTGCAAGATTCCTTAAATGCTTGCTAAACTGTGATTGCGATTTCCCGTAACTTCATTGTTTTTTTACATTACCAGCCTAAAATTATACATCTTCTGAACTATCAAAGATACACGGTTAAAGCTAGGGAAGTGAAAAAATTTACTTAAATTTCAATTGATTAGTTTACTAATATATGGACGGTTATCCAAATTCCGTTTAAAGCAATTTATGAAGCATTCATTTAGAGGTACGAAAATAAGGACGCGCACCATGAGTATTAACAACTTGTGGGAAACGCCAGGCGAAAGTAATCGATCGCTACTAATTACGGCCTACGTAACCTTGCATGAGATCAAGATGGCAGTGAACCAAGATAAAATAGTAACGTAATAGGATTGGCGCACCTGGAGTCTAGATTATCGAACATGTGTTTGTATTTAATTATTATTATTTTACTTAAGTTTTTCAGTTTTTCCCTATCTTGGTAATATAAAGAATACTCGTCTCGTTCTTTTTATAAATTCACCTCCATTCTGTTAAAACACATCCCACATAAGTATCACTTATACTATTGTTAGTGTGTACAGTAAACTAAAAAAATGTCGTGATCTCTATGATTAAAACATATATACATACATTCTGAGTTTTCCCTCAATACAGAGGCTGTCCTCCAACCAAACAATACAAACAAATTAAAACAAAGTATCCACATATCACATTTCAACACAATCAATACACTTTTCTGAGCTTGTCATCATTTGTTAATAGTCTGTCTCCATTCTTCTCTGTCCTGTGTATCTTCTTCCACTGCACCAACTCTTCCCATTGATATCTGTACATTCTTGATCCATGTAGTCGCAGGACGCCCTCTTCTTCTTCTCCTTCCAATTTCCCATTCAAGTATATATTTTGGTATCCTTCCTTCTTCCATCCTTCGTACGTGACCATACCACTGTAGTCTCTTCCGCTCAATAGTATTGTTAATGTCTTCTTCCACTTCCATCCTTCTTCGTATTTCTGCATTTCTTATTTTGTCTCTTCGTGAGACTCTGGCTGATCTTCTCCAAAAATCCATTTCTAATACATTCAGTTTGTTCATATGTTTTCTGTTCATTGTCCAAACCTCTGCTCCATATAACACTATATGAATATATGTACATATGTATATGAATAATTAAACTTATTTATTCTCTTTCTTTTACAGGTAAGTGAAGTGTCATGCGATACCTGGAAGAGTTGACTGATATGTGAGTACACGAGTGAAGAGAAGAAGTATCCTACATTTGAGAATGATAAAATCACGTTTCTGATTATTGAATTTAAGCTTAACATATCTCTTTAGTTTTCTGAAAATTTTAAATTTGTGAATTTAATTCAGTTTGTCTCTTTCGTTTTCTGAAAATTCAAAACACTGTACCTATAATTATTGCGAAAATAGTAGCTTTTCTCCAAATTTGATTCTGTGCGAAAGAGTCCTCTTTTGATTTCTAAAATCTGTATATTTACAGATGGTTTAAGTTATAACTAAGAAATATTCGTCACTTTCATTGAGATTTGTATGGTTGTTTACATTACTTGCCTGAACAACAGTCACTAAAACATGTAGCGTAGTCTGTGTGATTTATTGTTGTTATTTCGTGTACAAAAATCTTTTAGCAACATACAAAATGCAGAATTACTGATTCCAGCAATTACTTAATTCTATCGTCTGCGTTTTGTTTGATCGACTTAGTGATTCTTGAACGAATTTATTTAGGTCCTTTAAAGGCTGCCGTTTGTATATATTTTTCGAGGCAATATTTGTATTAACAATTTTTTTAAAAATCATTTGCATGCTTAATAATAATAATAGTAATAGTAATAATAATAAACGCTTTGATTCTGTCAGAGTTAAAGCTTTGTCGTCTTCCCTTCTATTCAACTAGATTCAGAGATAGGAATTAAAATATATGTTAGCAACTAGATTGATTAAGGGTAACAGAATAAAAGTGGTTCCACGGCCATTTATGAAATTAGCTGCTTCATTATAATTACGATTAATGAAAATGAAATAAAAAAGATAGCTGTATTAATAATAGGAAAATAATACAATAAAGGCAAGAATCATACGAGGTAGTTTTTAAAATGACAATATATAATGGTGATATAATAAAATAGTTCTCTAGGATTGCATTATATGTGTTGCTGTAGTAAAAACAATTTAAAGTGTGTACATCACCAAATTAAAACAGATAATAATGCTAGTTATTAAATGTGCATTAGAATAAAAATATAAAATAAAATAAGTAAAAGTCCACTAATATTGTTTTAAGTGGTTTTCCCAGTACCGGTAACTGACAAGTTACCAATTATGTTATAATTTATTAGAAATGTATAAGTTTGCCTAGCCAAAATGCTAATATAGGCCTAAGTGCTCTGCTCCGTCAAAAATATATTGGTGTCTGATGAGTACAATTTTATCCCTTTGCTTTATATAATAATTTATAAACAAACTTTTAACCGTGAAATTTAATATCTTTAAATTTTATATTAGTTTCATTTTCAAAAAGTAATTTAATGATTATATTAAGTATAATTAATAATATAGGCCAAAAAGTACTATTGGCTTGGGTAAAACTGTGCATTTTAAATAAATAAAATAATAACAATAATAGTAAATTATATTAGTAATAATAATATGAAAATTACATGCATGTTAATTATAGAAAACTATCTTGTCTTTAATGCCAATACGCTACTTAAGAAGTAAATAATAATGTCTATGATATTTATTGATACAGATTGTAGGTATTTACTGTGACTGTGCAGTTAAGAAATGTGAACACCAGGGCCCTATTTCATAAAAGTTACAATTTTACAGGTGACAGGTGACATATAATTGTTTTACAAGTTTACATTTTGACAATTGCGTTTTTCATAAAAGCTGACAACTTGACATAAATGTCATGACAATTTTGTAGAATTGTATGACAATTTTACATATTGTTGTTTCTCAAAACTTTTGAGTATACAGGTAAAAGTCCGACAAATATGTCAAATCTTAGGATACTACCATTTATGAAACATTAGATTTTGGTGACATATTTACAAGTTTACAAAAATTGTAGAATTGTCATTACAGAAGTGACAGGCAATCTTTCATATGTAGGGGAAGTTAGTAGATTATATAAATGTGTGGCATAACTTGGCAAACTCTTTCTTGTTAATAAACTTGCTAAATTGTTTTGTTAATAATGAAAACTAGTAGTAGAGATATTGGTAGTAGTGAGTGTGATGAAAAAATAGACATGAGACCATGCAGGGTTTTTAGGCAACGGGTTAACCTAACTTTCAATTTCAGTGACTTTGAAAAAAGAGAAATATAATTCAATTATTTTCGATAGTAATAATCGATTACTTAGGTATCACATTCGATGTGGAGATCGATTATCGCACGCGTATATGAGAGCCATCTACAGTGTAACTTACTAAAGTAATCTTTAGGTTTGACATAAAATTGTCGCGTTTATGAAAAGGGCTCTTTTAGTCTTGACAATTTACATTAATTTGCCTGTAATGTAAGGAAAAGTTGTAATATTTATGAAAAATAGAATTGTCATGACATATTGACAAATTTGTCAGATTTGACATAATTGTCGTATATGTCACACCTGTAGAGTTTTATGAAATAGGGCCCAGATCAGAGTAAAAATTAGCCTTGGATTGAGTTTGTAAAAAAGCTGACTCTCACGAACAATTGCGGAACTGTACTTTTGGCACTTGCTAGTTTCATTATCACAAAGTGCACCAAGTGTACTTAATCTTTAAAAGTTCAAGGGATAGTGAATGGTGAATGTTTTGTTGGAAGATGCACAATTGCACGAATTGATGGTATCTACATTTATAAAGAATATATGTTTTGAATAGAATGCCGAATATATTTCGTATAGTATATCGCTCGAAGTTCATGACTGGATCTGAGTAGTTATGGAGAATGGTAATTTACTGCTAATAAATCACTGTGCAAAAACCATAGGCCATTGAAAGGCATTTGTTATACGTATAGTTAACTGCCATTGCACTATTAATGTAGGATAAATATTTAACAAACTTGCACATAAAATACTGCACTTGATGAAGTCCGTAAGTTATAGTTATGCAATATTAATTGGCCACAGTATATTGCAATCATGTAGGAAACGGATGAATTTATGCCTGAGTTGGGATTCGTTATCCTATTTGTTACTGTTCCGACAAACCAGATAGTAGGTCAGTACCGCAGGGTTCCAAAAAAGGAAATAATTTTTGTTCAATGAATTCTCCTCTTGATCAATGGTCGACTTTATAAACACTAATACTTCATATGTCATTTTGAAATTTCATATCCCATATCTTGGGTCATATTTAATTTTGAAATTTCAAATCCCATCTTTTGGGTCGCTATGGAATTTTTTTCGTAAACTTTATAAAAAGTACATCTGACTCAATTTAGGAACCCTTTGAAGACTTCCTGGTTTCATGGACTCCAGTAAAATAAATTACTTTAAGTAGGAAAAGTCCTATAATATGTTCCTATTCATTTTAAACTGATTTGTGGCCTATGGAACATTTTGCTCAAATACTTATTTTCCTCTAGTTTTACTCGTCTCATTTCCGTTCTGTCGAACTCACATTAATATTTCTATTTATTACAGTCAAATAACGTTAAAAACAAAAATTGTGCCGTTATGATTTTATACAGTATTCTAAAGACAATAATATAGAAGGAGGGGGTTCTGCAAAGATAATTTGTAACAAACAAGATAACAATTGAATGTTCTGGGTTCAACAAACCCTCCGCCTTCAGGGTACAAGAGATAAACCGTTAAGATGTTCGTTCCACTATTACTTGTAAAATTCACTCAGTAATTTCAAAGATTTACCAATATCGGCTAACAGTAATTTTTTATGAATGTAGTGCTGATAAATTATATTTTATCTTAACGTCGGCATGTCTCTATTTAACTTGGCCTCGTGAACTAACAACAATTAGTAGGGAACTTCAATATATCTTACGAGAAATCAATCCCATTCCCATCGATTTCCGTTTTATCTGTAGAATAAAACAAAAATGTTCCAAACTTTTTACGAATGTAGGCGAAGTAATTTTCCAGCGGTTCAAATTAAACAGAATACGGTTATTACTACGGCCCGGGTTCTTAGATTTAAAAATTTTCAATTTTTGGTAATTGTGATATTTTAACATAATTATCAGTTTCATTGCCTTGGCAGTCATTAAATCCCGTCTTATAGGCCTAAATCCTAAATATGGCTAAATAAAACGTTAAAGGGGTACTGAACGAAAATGTTTACTTTATCTTAAAATAAAATATGATTCTCGCTAAGTGCAGAGTCGAAAACCATTTCTTTTTATGTTTGCTCATCCTCATTCTGTTAGCAATTTAAGTTATACCATAATGAATAGAGGAGAAAGTGTGATGACTGAGGTAGTTCACTGGTTCCGCCGCTAGGTAGCAGTTACTCTGCTTGAGATTCGCGGGAGCAAGATTACTACGGGCGGTATAGGAAAAATTGCAAACATTCTTAAACAAAATAATACATTAATCTATTTCAAAATGACTCACCTTATCTAAATTGAATTGTTAGATACTTTTGACAATTTTCGGGCTGCTTTACACGTCTTGGAAGATCTCATCTCCATAAATAAACATGGCCGTGTGTAACAGTAATTTGTCAGATTGCAAGAAGCTTGACCATAACATTTCGTTCCACATCTTTCCAAAAATTGAAGATGTTCACAAGCAATGAACAATTATATAATATAGGTATGAAACAGCTAAGGGATGATTTGATCTAATATTTTGTTGCCTAGAAAATAGGGTAGAGGGTATGTTAGTATAATATGATGAGAATTTTACATTGATATTAATTTTCTCCTGGCTGTATGGGGTAAGTTATGTAGGTGAAACACGGTCAAAAGTGTAGATCTGTGTACAAATTATGTGAACAGAGATAATATAAACTAAGGGATGGTTTGTGAATTGCAGGGCATGGAAAATTTCATAAGCAGCACTACAAAAATAGGGCGCGTGATCTTTAAAATTGGCGTCTCAACATCCGATAAAGACGCACATACGCAAAAATTGTTTTGCAATGCATTCTACATATATCACACAATATTTCAAAGCATTTTCCCTGATTTTTTCATAAAAAAATTAAATCCTCTTGCCTTAACTACAGCCCGCTATTTGCTCAAACCCTCGACCATTCGCCGTTCGCTGTAACTGATGTACGTCTTATGTTGTTAAATCATATTATTAAAAAAAGGATCAAGATATTAAACTAATAAGACATTTGCTATAATAATTATACATAAAAATTACTAACATAAGTGAACAGAAAATATGATAAATAATCCAATAAATGCATAAATAAAAGTAGTGCAGATTTACTAAGTTAGAAAAAAGCTTCATTCGCTCCTTTTCCCCAACGGGTCAATCTTGCAGTATGGGTACAAGTAGTCAGTTAATATAGTATTATTATTGAGTCCACGAATAAATTATGTAAAAATTTTACGTTATTGCTGGTATTTTATGGAAAAGATGCCTGCCAAGACCTCAATACCATTCTGATAGCTTTAGCTTTAGAGTAATTACTATTACTCGTTAACCATTATAAATATATAGGTGGTACTCGATTTATAATAAGATCCAAATATTTCACTAAACCTTACACGCTTGATCTCTTTCTGGACACAAAAATAAAGTAATAAATGTCGCATAGTCAAATTTGCTTCACCCTCAACATTTCACGATCGTCCCACATCATTCAGACAGCTGTGCGCCAGGAATAATTACCACTCAATTACTCGTAAACCATTCAAGATATAAAGGTGGTACTGAATTTAAAATAAAGTTGAAATACTTCACTAAAACTTTCTCGCTTGAAGTTTTTACGGGACACAAAAATGAAAAAAATTGTCGCATAGTCAAATTCCATTTCACCCTCCATGAATTGGATGTAATTGGTGATGTTTATATAATGAAATAAAAACATTTATGTCCGCATTTTTTAAATCTCTGTTTTAACAATCAGAAGGACTGTGTTGTGCAGATTATTTCTGCACAAATTTCACAGAAATAGGACCAAAGGTTAATTAAAGATTGCGAGTTTAATCATAAGATGCCAAACTATCATGATTCAGCATTGAGAAGTTGAAACGCAAACGAAGGTGCTGCCAGTGTTTCGGTGGACCGCCGCTCTCCCTATACCCACCATTGTATTAGTGGCGAAGTCATCACACTTTCTCATTCTATTCATTATGGTTATACTGTTGCAAGGCTGTGACGTCACGCGGCTAACGCGCCGCGCCGCGCCGTCAGCAGTTTTAGTTTGGCTTGCTCCGGTAATGTGTGAAAGGTGCCGGTCTTGTATTCCCTAGTAATGTTTATTGTGTAGTGTATGTGAAGATGTCTGCGTGCAGTGCTTACGGTTGTTCAGATAATTCTGGTGTCCATAGAAATGTTGGTTACTATGCATTCCCTTATAAAAACAAGAACAGACGTTTGTACAAGAAATGGGTTTCTTGCATGAAGCGTAAAAATTTTATTCCAACAAAAAATTCTAGAGTATGTGGAAAGCATTTTAAAGCAGATTTTTAATGAATCGGATATTTTAAAAATCAGAATATTGAAGGATGAAAAATTCAGGTGCCTTAGACTAAAACACAATGCGGTACCTTCAAAGTTTTTAATAGGAAGTAAAGAAATTACTTCTCTCAAGAAAAGGAAGTCTAATTACTTTAAAAAGAGGGAAGTGTAGAAATTAATTGATAATTCATTAACTTATTCTAAACAAGAAAGAGAAGCTACACAAGTTTATAAATGTATGCATGTAGAATTGAAGACGGACGCAGAAATACAGTGTGAGATAGGCACAGAAATTTATAGAGCTGCAAATTCTGTCTATATGAACTACATTGATGAACATGACACCTCGGATGAAGATTACGTCCCCGGTGAAATCACTAGTGAAGGAGAACAAGATGGCTTAGAAAATATCAACTTGTCGGAAAAATATTCTTTTGTGTTTGTCTTTGTAAGTGCCCGTCTTACACTGTTCAGTATATGCCATACATGTGGCGCTCCAGTTAATGAACGTAAAGTTGAAACGAGAAGAGTAACGTTACGAATAAAAACTCATTGTGTGAATGGGCATACATACGAGTGGTCTTCTGGAAGCATAGGTGGAAGTTTAAAAAGGAATGTGTACATAGCCTCATGGATGTACCTATGCGGATTAACATTTAATTATGTATCAGCATTCTCAAATTCTATTAAGCTATTATTTTTTCTGAATCATACTTGTAAAGAAATTTGTATTTCCTTCCGTACACAAAACGTGGTTAAAAGAAAAAGAAGTTAACTATGTAGATGCTATGAGTGATTTAAATTTACGTTTATTTGGAGATGGACAGTATGCCTCCCCTGGTTTCTCTGCCAAGTATTTGACGTATTCCATTATGAATTTAGAAACGAATAAAATACTAGATTTTGTAATTGTACAAAGAGGAACTGTAGCTGGTGACATTGAAAGAGCTGCTTGTGAAAAAATAATAAGCACAATGAATGAGAAACTCCCTATCAAATTGTTTCTAACGGACAGACACACAGGCATTAGAGCTTTAATGAAAAACAAATTTTCACACATACACCATGAATTTGATGTTTGGCACCTTGCTAAATCTCTAATGAAAAATATTAACAATTTTCCGAAATCCTGCGTCATTCATGAATGGAAACAATCATTTATGGTGGGCATCGTCTACGTGTGAGAATGACAGTATACTGCTAAAGGAGAAGTTTACTTCAATTCTCAATTACATTGTTAACATCCATAGTTGGGAAGGTAATTAGAAATGCCATTCATGTGCTCAAGATGTACTAAGTGCTGATAAAATTAAAAATACTACATGGCTCAGTAAGCATTCGAAATACTACCATGACCTATATAACATCATTATGAATACCAGATTTTTAAATGATATTATGCATCTCAATCATTCTTGTCACACAGGAAGTCTTGAATCCTATCATAGCGAACGTCTTAAATATGTACCAAAAAGAACCCATTTTTAATTTGAAGGCATGTATTTACGGTCAATGATAGCAGCTCTTGACCATTACTTCCATCAAGGAAAAAGAGTCGTGGGCGGGTCAGTGGAATTTTCTGAATCATGTGGAGATTGGGTTTATAAGAGAAAGTACGACAAGAAAACATCTGAGTGGAGGCAAAATATTGTAAAGAAAACTGTCAATGATGTTAATGAACACACATTTCTAACAATGGATACTCAACAACAAAGAGTGCAACAATAAAACTAACATTATGTTGTGTTGGGGCTATTCCGTGTGTAGTGGTCCGTGTCCGACCCGAGCTAGCCAGGTGACGTCACGAGCGCTGCTAAAGAGCGCTACAACTCGGAAACGGTAAGTTGGATCGAGTTTTTATTTTCGCCATAGTATTACACAATCAGAGCTCTTACTCATTTGTAAATAAAATATATATGTGGTTTTTTAGTTCAGTTCCCCTTTAAGAACTGAAATGGCTAAAACGGTTTTTAATTAGAAAAAGATAAAATACTTAATCTACAAATTACTTTTAAAATAATTATCTTCCTACAGTTCGCATCTTGTTCATTGTTACCAGTTCATTTGAAAAAAAAAAAAAAATGTGGGGCCCCTCGATTATATTGTATTTCTTGGAGGTCCCTCCAATAAAACTACTTACAATAATTAGTTACAGATTATATCCCTTACGACCTATTTTTTCAGTCCATGTTCTCTTCTTAACACTTCTTTGTGGAGCCTTTCCTCTTTTAAGCTTTACAAGTGGTTACCCAGCGTTATGAGTTCTTCTAACTGTTTTTGCTGATCCCTGTTTCCACCCCGAACCAGATGTATAGTTCATACAAGCTGTCTCGTGATGGCAGTCCTTCATTGGTTAGCTAAATTTCGCAGAACGTCTTTGATAGCTCATCAATTTGCGTGAAATTCCCTAGCCTATATGAAAAGCTTCTAGATATTTTCCTATACATTCTAGTATCTTATTATCCATTATTCTGGAAAACGCGTATCTCTAACATTGAAATTTCCTTGTTAGTTCTATTTTTTTTATACTCTTTTAACAAGTCATTCCTGCATCTACGTATTTTGGAAAATTAAGTAAAGATTGTTCGTATAGTTTTGTGGTTCAGAGTCAAGAAAGTTAATAAAAAATAAAATTATTTAATGTATTATTGTTTAAATATGTTTATTGTAGTTTTGAAATTATACTAAAAGACGTCTAAAAATTGTAAAAAAAACAAAAGTAATATTTATTTAATATGTTAAAGAACTAATACCGCGTTTAAATTAACCTAAAAATCCGGAGCCCTAATTATTACACAGAAGGTAGTACTGTCATTGCAGTTCTATTGGATAATTGCCTATCATGTATGTATTTTTACGTAATTAAATTACGATAACATGGCCTATTTTCGGTAAACACATGCATGCTGATCATGTAAAGAGACTGAGGCAATGTGTGTTTTTGTGTGGGCGTGCATACACGTCTGTCCATTACTTATGCGAAGCTCGACCATACCATAAAGTGCATCTGATTTCATAATCAGAACGTATTGTGCCAAAATTAGTGGATTGAATGAAACTGTGATTATGAATGACATGGAACGCGTGGTACGAATCATGCTACCTGGTGCTTCCTTTCCAGAAAGCGTTTATTACGAACAACATAAAAATTAAATCTACCTTATGTCTGGAATATAAGCTATCCTGTAGTTTTTAGTTTCATGAGTATTACAGGTAATTATGAATGAAAGTGTCCTTTTGATATATTACCGACGCGTACCTTTCAGATAATAAATAGACCAGAAATACCGTTTTCTTTTTTATAGAAAAATAAAATTCTAGACGTAATTGTTAAATACTGCGTCTAATATTGCAAAATACAGTCCACCCTCCATATAATGTCCCTCTTTACAATGCCACCCTCACACTGCGCCAATAAATACAAGTGAAGGATCTTCTGCCATATAAAATACATAAGAAATCTCGTTACTGTGCCAATTCATTTAGTGCCAGTGACTATTACAAGATTTTTTTTTTTAATATAACTTGCAGTGATTTTTTCTCAGTTGTAGAATTCTTTTAAAACTGGCGTGAATGCTAGGAAGATTATTTAAGAAACATACTGTACTGTATTCCCAAGAAGTGGGTGTAAATGTAGGGCAGTGGAAAGAGGAAGCCGTGTTAAGAAGTCGGACAGACAGCTGGCGTGGGGCTGGAGAAGGTAGAAAGAACCCCTCATATAATGAGACATTCCAGACTTTCACTTCTTTCAATCCAGTGTCCATTCAGCTGTTAAACACTGCAATTCAGTTATTCGGTTACAGTTATCACTTACATGTATCCCACAATATTTTAAACTCCTTTGTGCACTGTATCACTGGACATATACTGAAATAAATTGAGTTACTTTACAATATTTTATTTTGTACTAAAGTTCTCTATTTGCTTTTTATTAATTTTCCCCTACAGTTCAGTAAATTAACACAGCACTGTATTATGCCATTTGTATTTTTTTTTTTATATTTTTTTTTTTTAGTGCCACCCTCGCTAGAGAACGGATGGTGGCATTATATTGAGGGTTGGCTGTAGCTAATCGGCAACCATTCGTAAATAGTCGTCCGTTTAGAAAATGAACTCACGGCTGTATTTCGTATTGGAGTCTTTGAATAAGATTATTTTCAGTCTTCAAGATTAAGTAATGCAAAAACTATTAAACATAATTGCATGGAATTTAACATCTTAACATCTTCAAGATGTTCTAGAAAACAATTGTTTCAGGACTATTTCTTCGTATAGATTACTCTACACAAATAATTTTTAACATACTTATGCATGTCGAATTTTTATAAACGCTTGAATGCAAAAATAATTAACATTTAAAAAGTTCTCAAAATGTCTTGTGTTAGATTTGTCGTGGAATTTGCAAAGTCTTATTAATATTGGATATTGGACTTACTTAAATATTCGAGTAAAGAACGGTTGTTCTTGTAAATGGAAATGGGATGTATGTGGGCTCTCCCGCTAACGATTAATTCGTGAACAATAAGCATAGTTACTAGGTAGGCCTACTATTAGGGAAAGAGTAATATTAAAGGAATTTTAGTAATCAGCCATATTTTTTAGTGTTCTCTCTGAAGATAAAAATTGGGTCTCCCTTAGCTGAAGCAAAGTTCTATCAATTGAAATATAATGTATCTTGTTGAATCGGGAGCCTCCGATTACTAGACTGAACCTTTGGCCAGATTTTAGGATCATGGATTTTCCGATCGTTCTGCGTTTTACTATGGAAAAACTGTTCTGAAAAGACACGGTTTGTTGGACTTACTGTCGGATCAAGGCCGAAACTATTAGTTTTACCAGTCTGCATTTCTTAGAAATGGAAATTTGTAATGAAGAGGTTCTTAACATGATACCTGTATATTCGGCTTTAAATAATTCAGTTGGTTTCATTTCCAGGTATTTGCGACACATAACAGAAAAAAGTGAATTTGCTTCTGAATGTTATACGAGAAGCTTTTTGAAACATTCATGTAGTACGCTTAGTATAAGTGACAGGCCATGACGGTAATTTAGCAATGAGAACTTAGAAAAAGAGAACGCTGACACTGTAATTGTATGTAATTGTTTTTACAATTGACAGGAAATCGTTTGAGAATAATCACAACTTTCCATGCACCTAATAGCTGTACAATTTCCACGAGAACCTGTCATATCACTTATGGAATTATTTGTTGCGAAGTCTACTTTACAGTCTTTCAGATAACGGATTATCGGCAGAAGAACTTGGCCACAATACATTTAGTTAACATATTTCTTGCTGCATTTTACGAGAATTAATTTGCACATGAGATATCTCAAAAACCTTCCCTTTAAGTGGACAGATTGTATTTGATTCAGATAAAAAGCCGCATTACTTTTACAAAAGCAGATTGGTTAATTATATTTTTTTCACGTGTTTTTAGTAATCGTGACTTCAAAATACGTTTAACTATTAACAGGGCATTAAGTCATGTCCACTACCTATTCTATTAAAATACTACAGTACGTATAATAAATTTGTACAAGTTGGAATCTAACGTATCAGATTTTTTTTTTTTTTTTTACAATGGCAGCCACAGTGTTTGAGATTAATGGGCCTGAGGATGAAAATGATGTATGTTTGTGTTTCTGATTATGTACAGGCAGGGGGAAAAAGCGGACGTACTAAAATATCTAAGTTGCCGATAAGAGCCACTGCGCATGCCTAGCGGCATTCACAGGATAGCAGGGAATGTATTGAAATTTTTTCTAGTGTCGATAAATTGCTTGAATTGAGAAATAATTTCACGTAATTTGCATTGCTTGTGAAAACAAACGTTTCAGTTACATCTATTACATTTATTTACGTATCACAAGGCTCTGAAATCAGCTACAAGAGTCGGACCGCTTTTTTTCCCTACCTGTACAGTAGAGTGCACGGACTTTATCCGATATAATGTACAGTGGTTATGTTGGGAAGGGAATACATAACCGGCTCCGGCAGGTCCCCTCCTCACCCCTTGCACATATCCTATTTTCTCGTTTGGAGATACGCAGCAGAAGCTAGCCCTCCACTTCATACTTGTCTTATTCCCCTCCCTCCATCGCTCCTGAACGTGAAACCTAACTGCGCTCATAGGTTAATGTTCGAGTGCCAGACTTTTGAAATCAAACCAATATGAGTCAGACTAGTCTAGGGGCATTCTAGCCACTGAAATGAATTGTTTCCATACTCCAACCCCTTCCACCCCTCGCCTAGGCCGGAGTGTTATTCATAGGATAATGCATGCATTTGGACTTGAATTCAAAACCATTAAGACATTTGCTCACCCTGGGCTGGTATGGAACACAAACAATACGGAGATTCAATGCCAACTTTTAAGTGAAACTAGAAGCTTCGGGAAGTTTCCGTGTACTCGACCGTACTCGTAGTAGAGTGCAAGCAATTTTGCTTTCCGCCGTAATGTTTTGCCTATGTGCGAGCTCGCCGCTTGATAGGCGGTTAGCCAGTTCTGGTCTCGTTGATTCGGGCGAGTTATCCTATAGTTAAAAATAGAACATTCAGTGAGGTGAGCGTTATTAAAAGTCTCTCGCAAATCCTCGCCCCTATTTTTACCGTTTTTGGAATCATACTACCACACCTTCAAGACATTGGAATTTGTATTTCCCAGAACAGCAGTCCAGATCACTGTTCAACCATCCGAGAAATTATTGTTTTCATAATGTTAAAAACTCTATAAATTACATACTGTGGTGAATAAACTATTCCCGTTCAGCTACTGGTTATAAGCCTTCTGTAGAAGTGATTTACTTTTCGTATTTGGTCAATAAGAAAAGGTTAAAGCAACAGAAACATTTTGTCTTTATTCGGGGTGAGGAGTGGTCTTTCGATAGGGGTACAAATTGCATTGATGTTATGGGCTTTGACGTGTGTGTGTGTGTCCAATGCCAACTCCGTTGGTCTTAAGGTTTTGGGGTCCGCCCAGAGGTGGACTGATAGCGATAGTGTAACCCATTTTCGAGATATACGCACCACTTGGGTGGACCACATTACATGGTAAGGTGTAACTGGCAGAAATGTAAGATGTGAAAAGATGAGTGCGTGTAGGTGTTAGTGTTGTGTAGTATGGGGCTGGAAGGATGATGTTGAGGTGAGGAAGGGTGGAGGGAAAACCCGGTTTTATCATTAGCCCACTCTTATCAAAAGACAATAAAGGGACCGCCAGACTTAACGTCCCCATCCCACGGACTAATCACTATCAACAGTGTCATATATGCATCCACATCATATACACAGCGGAGAGGTTTGGGATTGCACCCAAGTATATTTGGTGCAGAGACTAGATTTAAAAGCTGTACAGCACAACCTCTCCTTAATCCTACCCTCGGGCTCAGATTAAATCTCTGCCCTTATTGGGAATCGAACCCGGGCCACTGGGCTTCAATGCTGGCTCCTAATAAAATCGCTCTTTAATGGGGTTGGTCTGTAAATAGGGGCGGTCTTTATTACAAGTTTTCTGAGAACTGAAGTGAAATAAATTATCAAACTAAAGTGAGATATTTATTCAAATTTCACCCGAGTGGGTTTAAACTTACACCGATACACTCTGATAGCAGCGACTAAGCAATCCAGTTTTCTCAGAATCTATAATAGGTTCAGGTTTCTATGAGCCTATAAAAACATAATGCAAAGTTACTTGTAGTCCGTAACACTATAACCAGAAGATCTGAAAGGGCTTCTGTTGACCTGATACTGGGTTATGAAGGTAAAATTTGAGTTAACCACAAACTGTAGGAGGTCGTTTAATTAAAGCATAGTGTTGTTCAAGTTGTGCGGCCTCTTATTGGAAAAGGAGCTCAGCTTGCACATAATACCTATACAGTGAATTGTCTCGTAGGTAGCCTTTATAAATCCACAACTTAAATTGAGTGATCCTAATGGAGTGATTTATAAGAAAATGTAATATCTTCATCATAATACTTAATTTACAAACAGTATGGCTATACAATAGCTGCCTGAACCGCGAAGTATTTTTAATCAAATTCCTTTCGTGACCAAAATATTCCCAACTTTTGTAGAATGACGCGTTGATAGTAACTTTATAATTGAACAGTTTTAATTTTAGTGCTTAGTTTTAATAATAAAAAAGTTTAATACCGTAAGGGAAACTCACTTTATTTTGAAGCAATGCTTTATCATCGTTTCTCATACGTAGAACTTTTATCATTACCTGATCATCATTAATGATGACCAGGGCCCGGATTCTGATAACCTAAAATTGTTTGTAAATAACCTATAAAATGACCCTAAATTTTAAAGAAAATGACTTTATAATTATAAAAATGACCTAGAAACTGATATTTTATTTATAAAAAATTATTATTGTACACACAAAGTTATAGACTAGTTTGTACATAATTGTAAAAACTGTAAATAACTGTAATGTTGTGAATGTTCTTTTCTGACGGAAATTTATACTGGCACTGAGACACTGGTGAGTCAAAATTCGGCACATCATTTTGTGGTCTGCCGGATTATATTGTTTATTGAGGGTAAACAGTAGTTTGCACTCTCAAATCCAAGCAGTTGGCACACTCTGGTGCCAAGTCAATCTAATAACAATAGTAATGTAATACAAAATTTTGGCGTTTTTTTTAATTCTCATTTCCGACTGAGACATGTCAACACTTTAACGCCGAATTTTTCTTTCTTGCATTAAACAAACAACACTTCAAACACAGCACCGCAAGCGACGAAAAAGAAGTTAATAGGCCTACACTGAATGTAAATACATGAAATCGACTGAATAAGGAAGCAAATGACACGAAAATGACAAAATAATGACCTAAATTTGTAATAAATACCCTAAAATTATAAGATTGCATAAAATGACAAAAAATTACCTAACAAAAATATATTTCTATAATCTAGAGGCCATGATTAGGCAATGTCTATGCAGCATCAATAAAAAGATGACATGAAATTAGAATCCGGGCCCTGATGATGACGTATAAGAATGCATTTTAGTTAATTAAATTTAAACTTCATTACACTTCCTTTCTGACTACAGATAATTGTCGGTAGTCCTACTAAGTTGCAGTCAACTAGAAACCTCTCATTAGAGAAGCATTATTGGCTATTGAAAATGAAGACGATTCTTTTCCGCAAGATGGCGGACGGCGAGCAGCGAGAGAGCTTAATTTAGTCGCAGTATGAACAGGCACGCCTAATTTCCGCAATCTCTACCCCTGGATTAATGGGGAGGTGTTTTATTTCATTTTGCCAGGGTGGAGATTTTAATAATTAGTCTCTGTAATGAAATCTCACGGCATAGTGTGGTTGTGGAGGGGTGTGAAGAGTGGGAGAATAGGGTCCTGTGTTGTGTAAAGTTGTTCGGTAATTCAATTTCCTGCATACTTAGTTACTATTCAGGCACTTAGATAGCTCTTGCTTCGCTAATTCTGAGCCGTCCGGTCTGAGAGCAGAAATCCGCGTTTATAAGATTCGGACGCTAGCTCGCTTGTCGGCACGTGACTTAGCTACCTCAAGGGGCAGTTACCGGAACGTTTGCTCTTTGCTCTTTTCTCTTTTGTCCTTTTCTTGTTATATTCATCTCAAGGGGCGTTGTCGTATATTCGTCTGCCCGCAATGTGGCAGTGGGAACTGAATTGTTCACCAATAACAGTGGCCAAATGAAAAGAACACTTCTATTCCGTCCATTCATTCATGACAGATCATCTTCAAATATATTTTTCTTAAGGTTATATCTCTTGTTCGAATTTCTTGTCAGACTACATACAAGCTTTTTCTCGTCTTTAATATGACACTGGTATATACTATTACGTCCAGTTAGCTTAAAACACCCCGATTTGAGGATAAACTCTATTTTAATAATCGTATGTCACTTTTATAAAATTAGCATATTTAGACGAATAGTTTTCAGACACAGCTTTGTTCTTGATAAAATTAATTTATAATTGATGTGTGATTATTTTCACTTTTAGATTAGATTAAATTAGATTAGATTAGATCAGACACAGCTCTGTTCCAGATTAGATTAATTTATAATGAATGTGTGGTTATTTTCACTTTTAGATTAGACATCTGGCAATATGTGGACATAGGCTATATTCTCTGCTTTCTGAATGTAAATAGTTACTGGTCATTGTCATCATATCTAGCACAATGTTAAAAAAAGTAAAGTGTTCCCTATACGGGCCACGGAGGCCCGGAGGGTTCCAGTACCATGAGGCTCCCAGATTTTTAGAGATTAGGCACTTAGAGGTGGAGGAGTTGTCAGCCTTACGCACTGGCCACCATCACACCAAGGATTGCTCCTGGTACTCATTTCTTTTAGAGGCTAAGTCGACCCCAGGGCATAGCGCCACCAGAAGGATTACGCCGATTGAAAAACTCCAATGATCTCATCAAAGATCGAACCCGTAACCTTTCGGTTTGTAGCGCAGCAGCACCTCATCCACTACGGAACGGCGTACCCCTTTGCAAAATGTTATGCTATATTATTAAATGTTCAGTTATGCCTGATATGAATGTACATAGGTTTTAGAATAGAATGATATATAATAATTTTTTTTCGCATGTTACTTCATGTAGTTAGGCTGACTTGATTATATTATTTCCAATAGTGAGAATTAGTGTTTGTATGTAAGGTTGTTGTTTTGTTATGTGTGCTCTCTGATACGTTTTTCAAAATTATAATTACTGAACTGACATCCCCCAACGAACTTCAGCAATTGAGGGGGTCGCTAATTTTCTTCCTGAAACAAGATTCCTCTTATACCAATGCAACGGATTCATAGAACCAAAGAATCTCATGTTTAGTTTGATCTTTTAAAATATTCATTCATAATTAATTTTATGATACTCAGATTTCTGTAACTCAGGAAGGTGAGGCAGATAAAGTGGAAACTGATGGTGCTTTTTGATGGTGTGCAGAAAAGGGTAATCATAGGAACTTAGGCCTATGAGTAAAACTAACATGCAGCTGTTCCTGTTAAATAATATTTCATAACATGAAGAAAAGACAGCAAGTCCTAAAATACTTTTATTTCCCTTTCCTGAAGTACAAATAAAAACAGTGCAAGAGTGGTCGAACCAAGAAAAACGTATTGCAAGGTCTCAATAAAACTATAATATCTCTTAATGTTCGGAACAGTGTACCAAATAACTTGAGGTTAGGTTGACCAAGAACCATAAAACACCCCATCCCAAACAAAAATCGATTTCCAAAATCGTATCAAACCCAACACTTGCTTTTTCTAAACTGTAAAAATGCGGGTTAGACCAATGTTCTGCTCAAATACTCCTACGGTTTTATAGTTCTAATAATTGTAGGCTATTCAGTACTTTTTCGCTGCAATGTAAAGTATAAAAAATACATTAGGCTATAATTTTTTTGCGTATGATGGTACTAAATATTAAAACCAATTTAAGCCTATTCCAAAAATCGGATGAGTAATTTTGTACCAGGCATTGTGAAGTACATTGTAAAAAACTTTCCGAGCAGTATCTCTATTTTCGTGGGAAAAGATAGATTTTGAATTTTTGCTATCTTTTAAATATTCTTTACTCGGCGGTTGAAGATATCTTGTTGAATTATGTAGCTTTGAAATAATGGGGAATGTTCAGAATGAGACAAAAGAGAACGGAAAATTAGATCAAAAGTACTTGCAATTCAAATTTTAAAGATATTCTGATTCTTCATGTTACACTTTTTCTGGGGAGAGAAAAATGTAAAGAAGTCCAACATGAAAAAAGATTTCGAAGCATGGGGAAAGAAAGTTCTGTTCTTTGTTATATTAAGATTTGGCAATTTAGGACATATCACCGAAATTAATTATTTCTCTAATTCTAAATTTGTACTTTTTAATAAGGTTTTTGTTTTTCTCTTATATTTCGTACTGTTCAACTAACTTACTAAGTGGGGCCCCCGTGGACCCCAAACATAATATTATCGTTAAATATTAATACTAAATTTTATTAAACGTGTAAGTTAAAGATTTATGGCAAATCTCAATTACAACCGCATAAGTCAATTGCATCATTCAATACTCTCAACCGCAAAAATAGCAGCAGAACCTCAATCACAAAACACTGTTTACATGGAATTTTAAAACTCCTGTTCATTTGCTGTAACATCCAATACACTTACGGCGGGTCAGCTACCACTTTTATCAGTGAAGCACTCATCATTGTTGTGTTCATTGTCACCGCTTTCTTACTAGATGATTCCGCTTTTGACATACTTCTGTCATTTTTGCATCCCTGTGTGTCTGGAACTTCCTCTTGCATTTCTAAAGCATCCTCATCCTCTGAATCCGAACATTGAAAATTTATTTCACCTTCACTTTCATCCCTACTATCTCTAACTATCTGGGATTTTCCAAATTAAAACTTTCAACTTTCCGTTTGGATATGACTGCACTTTACAATGTTCAATAGATGGGTACTGAAGTGTTTACTAAGGTTTACATGCAATTTCAAACAAATAATGAATGCTATAATATCTGAAAAATACCGGCAGAAAATTAAACTCTCAAAGTGCAGAATATTTCATGAAGCATTAACAAGTAATAGCAATCCAAGTCTACCCCAACTTATATATATATATATATATTAATTCTATGAATATAAGTTTAAAAAAATGATTGTGGCAATAAACTTGAATAAATTTGTACCACATTAAAATTGCAGGAAATAAAAAGTTTTCACTTTGCACTAGGAAGGTCAAGATCAGTAAGTCTATGCTTACACTTTCAGCATCTGCATTTCAGACCTATGGTAGTCCAGAACGTATTTAAGGGTACCAAGCATGGGTCTAACATGGTATTATCCTCTTTATGCTTTATATGCCTCGTGGTTGCCTTAGTTACTGATAATGTGATATAGTGAACTAAAAAAGTTATGGAATAGATAAGTCTGTCATGCTTACTAATATATTTTTTAATGAACTCTGAAGTGAGTATAAAATTTTTGCTAAACTTCAGAATTAGGTGATCACTGTTTTAGATGAGTGGGACCAAGTGTAAAGCAGCCGCGTTTATCTCACTGATGATAATTAATGTTATAATAATACTCTTCCATTACAATCTATGTTTTTATAGCTGCAAGTGAACTGCGTTTTCAGAAAATTAATCTAGAATATTATGTTTGTTGTACAAATAATTTATTCAACAGCTACTGTCTAGTTCGTTCACGCTCCACAGCGGGCGTGGCTGACAACAATAGAAGAGTCAACATGAACGAACATATTAATTTTTTTCCCTTCATTACGGAACAAAAACATGAATGTTGTCCATACCGACTGGTGGTATCATTTTAAATGAACCTGTTTGGTCGATTTGTTATTCTGTGGTTAAAGCTACTGGAAAGTGGAAATGAAATGTGGTAAGAGGTGCATAGAAGATAATTTTGGTTTTCCATAAACGTAGTCATTCTACTGCCATCTACTATGATGTGAATTGTCTCGGATTTATTGTACTAAATTATATATTCCATGCACGTCTTTGTCCAAACCGTTAGCATAAAGTGCGTAAGGAAAATAAAACGATCTATAAACAAGTTACTATTGTTAATGCACAATTTATAATTTTTGTCTCAGTATCACCTCCCGTTGAGGTGATCCACGCCGCCCGGGCCTTACAGGACCACAAACTTTCGGGAGAGGAATTTCATACGAATCACAGTTACACTGTTTTGACCAGAGGAGGACATGGAGAGCCTCCCCGGATGGGTGATAAGCTCAATGTCATGGCCACCTCCGAGAAGGTCCTCAAGTTTCCCGACATTTTTCTCACAGGTGAAGAAAAACGTCGGAAGAACACCACCTAGGAAACTTGTTGCGAACCGGAATGGAACGTGGGCCTGCTGCATGAGGAGAGCGAACACTTTACCCTACGCCATAATGATGGCAATTCACTATTAGCTAACAAGTTAATTCAAATGTATAAAAAAATATCTGAGGAAGCTCACAATCACTTGAAATAATAAACATTTGTGTATTAAAAATGATAGTGAAATTATGTCACTTCCAAAGCTTACGATATTTATTCATGTATGTGTTTTTTGTTCTACGGTGAAATAGCCTCCATATAAACCTTTTTAGCACTAAGTTCTGAAGGTAGGTTAAGAATAAAAGGCTATACTAATATTGCCGAAGTTGCAAACATAAAGAAAAAATTCCTGCTCGCGTATCTTAAGTAGTAAACTATTGAAAAAACTCACACATAGATAAATATCAGAAAAATTAAATTATTAGAATGATTTTCATAAATTCTTGAAACCTTCCGTCATGATTTTTTTTTTAACAAAAAGTACCATGTTATGGAGAGAATATTGATTTTTTCTGAAGCTAGTGATTCAATTTCTGAACAGGAGTTTCAAAGAAAAAATCCGCAAAAATCAATTATTGAGCACAATAAATAAAATCTGCTAAATACAGAAAAAATAAATATACTTTTAGAAGGTATATTTTGTTCTTTTTATTCTGATATTTGAAACGCAGGATATTGGACTCTGAACTTGGTGGAGTCTAAGGTGGGCCGTGGCATTAGTATGTTTCTAAAATAAATATTCTCATAGGCCTACGCCTCTCCTGAACTACTCTGAATCTATCAGCACGCCACTGCCGTACTACATTCTGATGCATCCACACTACTCACTGCACCTCGTATTGCAACTGCCAATCGACGATTTAATTCCGTAGCCAGTTCAGTGAGGTGCATTGTATCAACTGTCACTTGCTACGCCTGCTCGTTTCAGACAATATAATATTAGCTTTAATCCTATTGTTTGTGGGATGATTATTAATACTGATTAGAGGGAAGGTTTATGTGATACTTGGTTAACTCTAGGGGAATATGCTGCAGGCACCGTCATCTGCAAGTTCATGGCGATATTCTGGAGACAACACTTCTGGCCGGTCCGTTCCTACTGGACGCTCTGCCATTGCAGGACCTACGTATCGTAAATCAAACTAAACGCTCCCTAGTGCATCATTAAATCATGGCCATTGGGAATACCAAACCGGGGTCCCTGGCTTGGATGAGTTATGTACTTGTGTGGGTTATGGGGTAGTTAGAGGTCGCAAACTTCAGTCATTCCTCCGGATGTATACAGAACTGTGTAGTCAACAACTGCTGCCTGTAAAGAGGTTTTATCTTTTCGGTAAGCTTGAAAGACGTCGTTCGCTGGCGAATGTGTTAGTAACGACTGTTCCCCCCCCCCCTCACAGTGGGAAGTATTACAGCTCGTAGTACTAGCAGTTTATACCCTGGTGTGGGAAATACACTTTGCGAATAGAATGGTTATGGAGGCAGTAAAGTAAGATTACGACGCATAATTCATATATTATTTGTTGCTATAGATATTGTAATTATTAAATTCAACTCTGTGTCCAAGGCCCTGTTTCATAGAACTTGCTAATATTATTAGTTAATAAGATTAGAACTCATAATATTATTTATTAGTTAACAAAATCTTGTTTCATAGAGATATTTACACTACTCATAAAATCTCTTCACTAATATTATTAGTTCATTAGTCAGCTGATTGATTTGGAGGTTATGTCTGGATTATCGTTTGTTTTTTCCCTTCTTAGTCTTTTTGTCAGTACTATTTCAAAGCAGCATGGCCTACATATATCTTCATAAATGTAACAAATAATAACTAGCTCTAAGAAATGAATAAATCTGCCAGGCCCTTATTCAAGATAGCAGTAGGCTTATGTACTAAAATCTAACCTCAAATCCTAAAAACTTGTTATAACAAAAATTCCATTGATAACGTATGTAAACTTTTTCTAAATGGATAATTAAATTACAGTGATTCATTTCCCACAAATTTAAGACCACTAAATCTGAATTACTTGGTTTTGAGAATAACTTATTGGTCCAAAAACACTTATAGAAAAACACCTATTATCAGTAAATTTTATTAGTTCTGCAGTCTGTGAAACAGTTTACTAATAATATTAGCAATATTTACTAATAATTTAGAGCCATGAACTCATAACTAATATTATTAGAAAATATTCTTATGAAACAGAAGACTGATAATAATTACTAATATTATTATGTATTTGCTAATAATACGAGTGTAAGAGTTCTATGAAACAGGGCCCAGGGCCGTGTTTCAGAAAACACGCTAATAATATTGGTCAATAATATTACAATTCATGATTTATTAGTTAAGAAAATGTTGTTTCATAGATGCCATGTACGCTACGCATATACAATCTTTGCATCAATATTATTAGTTCATTAGTCAGCTGATTGATTTGGAGGTTAAGTCTGGACTCTTCGGGTTTTATTTCTTCTTTTTCTTCATTTCTGTACAACTTTAAAGGAGCATTTCTTAATAAAATTAATTTATATAGGAAAATGAAAAGTTTAAGAAAGAAGTGGCGTATGACGGTACTAAATATTAAAACAAATTGAAGCCTATTCCAAAAATCGGATGAGTAATTTTGTACCAGGCATTGTGAAGTACATTGTAAAATAACTTTCCGAGCAGTATCTCTATTTTCGTGGGAAAAGACAGATTTTGAATCTAACTAAATAACATGAAAATTAAAACTGAGTAAAAGCGATTAGCTTTCTTACAGAGGAGGCATTTAACAAATTTCTTATCTTGAAAATTCTGAATCATCAGTCAGTTTTGATCCCGCGTACCTGGGTCTAGTGACAAGGATGCTTAACGCTCGACAATATTCACTATATAAATTATTGTTTAAAAAGTTGCAATGACGCTCTGAAAATCCTTTATTTTCGAGGAAGAGCAGAGTAGAATCTAGAAAATACCGGTACGTATCTTTATATATTAGGTGATTCAGTGAGATGCCATATGTAATAAAGAACTTAGCGATGTATATGATTCTGAATTTCCATTCCATTAAGAAATTATCCAGGAATTAGTGGAGATAACGCTAACAGGTTATCGATGTCGTGAAGATAGGAAGCCAGGAAACAAAGGATGGTCCTATAAAAAGAAGAAGGAATCTTCTACTTAGAGCAGGTGTCATAATTCTTTGGTAAGTACTGTGCCAGCCGCTTCCATGCATTTAAATGCGTAATTAAACAGCCGAACTCCACCGACACCTAACTGCTGTTAACTGCACCTTCACATGACTGCCTCACTAAAGATATGTGGCACCTACCTCTACAAAACGATCCTCAACATAATTATGCTATATATTTTGGAAGGTAGGCAGGTTTCAAGATACAAAATCACGTTTAAGATGCCGAATTTCTAATTAAATATCGATTGGATTATTACATTCCAAATCTAATAATATCATTTTATTTTCCTTTTTGTCCTTCGTCTTAACTTTCTCTTCTCTTCTTCGTATCATTTTACTCTCCCTTCTGCTGCTGCTGACTCAGCAGGGAAGATGCCTTTGTGTCCGGCTGTTTTGTGGGTTGCAAATCTTCGGCCATAAGGCATTTCGGTCAATGAGACATTTAGGTAGGACAACACTCTAACCATGCCTATTATTTTGGACAGGATTGCGTTTTTTATCCATATCCTTGATTGTGTGTGCTCCCGTATCCTAGTAATGTGACATTACATCATTTCATCGATTTTTTGTGAAAATTATTTCCAAATTGAACGTTAAAATGGCAACAATAATTAACTTAAAAAACGTTCGTCTATGGTAATCGTATATGGGTTATTTTATAATAGGTAATCCCATGAGAGTTTACGAGTGTATCGATAGATTCGAGACTGCGCAGCGAATTTACCTGATGAAACTCCTAAACTCGAGTTTGATTTATTAAAACTATTGTGTGAATAAAAATATAACGGATTATACAAATAATAATTACTTTCGTGCTTTGTTATATAAAAGCAAAACTAACTGCTGCGAGATCACAGCATACTATGAATCAACCATCCATGAATCGACCGAGTTACCATGTTGTGAACAATGCTGCAAATTACAATGGTGCATATAAGACATAGTTAACCTAATTCTGGTAAGCTTAACAACAGGACAGAATAAAAGCACACGAACTGGCTTGCACCGAATCGAAATTGGGTTTTTAATCAATGTACATTTATATTATTGCAATTTCCAAACAAGTTATGTTGGATAAAATAATATGTTTTCATTATGGTCAGGAACAGCATGTGACGTATTAATCACCGCACGTTGATGCCTTACGTGTCCATTAACGAACTGACGTTTTATCGGATAAAATTGCATCCTTGCGATCCGACGAAGAATATATAAGATAAACGATCGTGATTGGTCTATATCAGAGGAATTGCTAAACACGCGGCGTTTGAGTGGAAAAGTCATTACAATCTCCAGTGTGTCACAAAGGTTCACTATAGACGTACCTCTTCAATTTCTACAGCTGTTTACTTTTCACGGCCGTATCCGAGAGCATATTTTCCCCTTTGTGTTACGCTTTCACGTCAAGAAAAACTGAAGATACTTGCACGCGTGTTTATAAGGCAGTCAAGAGGTTGACGAAAATTAGGATCAGTTATAACTGAAGAAAACAGACGGCCTGTATATTTATTAGGTAAGAATTACATACTTTAATAAAGGGTATTCATTTAATTTCTCTTTTCATTTACGTAGGACGAATAAAAAAGAAGAAGATAATGAATAAGGTCACATAATCCGTAAGCAATATGCAGTGAACCAAAAAATATCTTTGACCGAAAAAACATGACCCAAGCATCTGTGACGCAAGTATAAATTGACCGAAAAAATGTGACGGAAACGACCGCTAATGATTCTGTATTATCCGAGTTACCCTCTCTGATCTATCTCAGTTTTTCGATAGATGTAATTTTCAAATACCAGTTCTTTATTTCTTTCATTACAATTAAACGGGTACCCGGTTGAATACACTTTACCGATCGCCTACATTAGTATGGATCTCATTCCTCCTTATGAGAAGTGAGATGCCAAAATCAATTTCCTGCATGTTCTTTTGGTTAATCAGAATTCCTCTCGACTCCGCTTCTTTCATAACTCATTTCCTCGTGATGGTTTTATCATCCACACCAGTGGGAGATCCCGTTCAGGGGTGTGGTTAGTACCCACCAGTGATCGTGTCGCTACAGAAAATATCTGTAAAAGACCGGTATTATTTCGGAATTGGGCAATACCACTATAGGAAACCGTAAATCGGTATTGTGTTGTAATAGGTCGTCCATTCCGGTATAGACGTACTGTCTAGCTGTGAGCGGAAGGCCGAGCTGGTGGCATAGTGGGAAAAAGACATAGACAGTAGAGAACAATTACTTCCACAAAGTCTCTGGATGTTTACATACATATCTTAGGAGCGAGTGTCACAGTTCCTGCCTAGGGGAGGTAGCTGCACCCTGATTGGTCCAGCTCTTCTATCCCACTCAACGTGTTGTCTGTCTCGCATGATCCTTCCACTCAATTATTATAGTATTTTCTACGACTGGCAACGTGCTGCACCGTGATCTTCACTCTGTGCTCAACAGTAGCTCACTGATCTACGCGCATGCGACTCTGCACAAGCTGTAACGAGAAGCTCGCTGGCTGGGTTAAGTCTTCAAGGCCAGAGACTTTGTGGAAGTAATCGTACTCTAAATGCAAGCGCATGGTAAGGTACTAATAGTGGGGGAACGCTAGCTCGACCTTCAGCTCGCCGCCAGGCAGTACCTAAAGGATACACCACTATAATACCGGTAAAACATCCAAGATCAGAGTAGTACAACTTGCAGTTGTGAAGGGATTTAAGTATTTCTGGCAAAGAAGCAATGCTCTTGTTTAGTCGTTGAGGTAAACACTGACTTGTGCAGTCTGCTGTTTAGTTACATACTGTGAGCATACAACAACCGTTAATCGGGATGCAGCCGTAATATCCGTTGTGTGGTGAACAATTCAAGAAAAGAAAGGAAACAAATTCCGTATACCGGTACTTTATCAGCGAACACCAAACAAATTCAGATGAATAACAAACAACTGCTTGTAAGTTGTGAAGGTTTGTACATTACTTCGAAACTTAATAATAATAATAACAATAATAATAATAATAATAATAATAATAATAATAATAAATATTAATAGTAAATAGAATTAGGGCCCGGATTTTTAGGTTTTTGAAAACCCTGTTTTATTTTTTAAACATTGAAATAGTTTTATTTCAGTGTTTTTTTAACCATTTTCAGGTGATTTTTTTTAGTTTTACTTCTGTAATTAGGCCTACTATAAATATATTGATAAATTAGATTTATTTTTACTTAAACTTCCATGGCTCTGAACCACAAAACTAAAGGAATGCTTTCTCTTAAGCCCCCTGCACACAGGGGCAGTAGAGGTAGCCAGTACTGGCCGCCAGTTACTGGCAGCCAGTGGATGTTCTAGTGGCAGCCAGTAGGCAGTACAAGGGTCAATTATTTAATTATGTATGATTATGATTAATATAAACAGTATTTATATTATATTATAGAATATAGAATATTATAGAACTTTTATTAATATTGTCAAAATAGGCAAACTTTTATAGAAATTGTAGACTTGTAAATGGATTGTGTAATAGGGGAAGAAAACAGAATCGGTTGTAAAATCTTTCGAATAATATTGCAGAAATCACAACACATGGGTAGAAAACAGCTAAGATGTGGATTCTTCTGTTATTCAAGTTGCCTAAGAAGTTATTTTGACTTTTAGAGGATTTGTCTGTAAAATCGCGTAAAATTTGTCAAAAAATGTAGTTTTGGGTAGAGATTAAAACAGGTAAAAAAAGCTAGAAGTGATTTGATCTAATATTTTGTTGCCTAGAAAATATTCCTCATTCTAGAGTGTACGTTAATATACTTTGAGGAAAATTTGTTAAAGAATGTATACTTTTATAGGAATTCCGCCATATAATAAGGGTAGAAAACAGCTAAGGGATATTTTATACATTAATATTAATGTGGTACTAATATTAATATTACATTGTGTAGAATATTGTAGGCTAATAATTTGTATTAATATTGTATTAAAAGTAATATACTTATATTAATATTAATTTTTTTCCTGATTATATGGGGAAGGTTTTGACATAAATGAACAAAACATAAAATAAATATTCCAACAAATATATAAATAAAAATGGTGCAGATTTAAGAAGTCAGGAAAAAGTTTGATTCGTACATTTTCCCCAGCGGTCAATCTTTCACTATGTGTACAAGTAGTAAGTTAATAAAGTTTTATTATTGAGTCCACGAATAAAATATTTAAAGATTTTTACATTATTGCCGGCATATAATGGAAAAGAGGCTTGCTAATACCTCCGTAACGTTCTGATAGTGTCTGGCATAACTACCTCTCATAATCCATTCAAGGTATAAAGGATTTATAATAAAATTCAAATATCTCACTACAAGTAATAGCCCAGTTGGAACATGTTGGCGGATAATGTCTTATAACTGTGTATAGAAACTATTTGTGTGTATATGTGCCTATGGGAGATGGATTTTTCCAGAAAAAAATATTTAAGCATAATATTTCATAAAAATGTATTTACTTTTAAACCATCAGGCATATTTAAACCATGTGTGAGGTTCGTGGTATGAGATGGTATGGGAAGTCGAGGATGGGGTGATATCTTCATCCTCACTTGAAGAACTGTCATTCTGGGGTATGGGCACTTTGCGGCAGAACTTTTCTCTTGCAGAAAGTGCACAAAACTGAGCATTTCCGCTAGTTTTGCGGCAGCTGCAATTCCCAGCGCAGCCCATTTTGCACTTGCACGAGATCTGTTCCCCGTTACTGACAAAATAGTTTCTATTAGCAGTGGGATTGTTGGAGGCTATGAAGTCAATTGTTAAATTGTCAAGGAACTGGGAACAGAAGGCGTGGTTAACATAGAAAACCAAACATTTGGGAAAGTTGGATTCAAACATAAAGACAAAGTTGTTACCTTCGTTGCAAGTTGTTACCTTGGCAAGCGTCAATAATTCCATACAAGTCACTAATAAGAAGATTGAAGTTGACACTCTCACAATATTTCAGCGAGTTAGCATTACCATAAAAATCAGACGAAGAGTTGAAAGCCCGCTGCTAATATGAAGTGCCCCCTTACCCAATGTCTCTTTTAAACGAAACTGGAGTGAGGATGGGAACTAAGGCAGCTCTATATTCGTGTTTCACATCCCTCACTACCAACATCTCCCGAGACGCCAATATCCACATCATGCTCGATGGTGGCTTCTTGCTCCACAAATGTGTGTGGCATCAAAACGCATCAGTGAAGACCATCATTGACGGCTACATTCATTTTGTGAAAAAACCATTTTGGGACTGATGTAATCCACTGTCTTCGATGGATATCCGGAGGACGCCTCTCAAAAAAGTACCAAAAGTGCCGAAGGTCTCAGATGATACTCCGCCCTCAACTGCAGTGACATTGTCCTATCAGCTTCAACAACCATCAACATCACACAAGAGAAGTTCTTATCGAACGACACTAAGAAGCATAGGCTGATAGAGCTACTGAAAACTAGATTTGAGCAGCATGGTGTTGAGGTGACAGAAGACGACACTGACGCTGACATTCTTAGAGCTGCCATCACCAAAGCTGACTCTTCTGAGAAGGTTGTAATCATCGTGGAAGATGTGGACCGGCTTGTGTTATTAGTTGGTTTGAGTTCCAAAAAATACATCTTTCAGAAGAGGTGAGCCAGACGTCCAATATTCATCTACATCGTTCACCACCGGAAATTCTTATTACTCTCCCGGGCCCCTTTCAAGCAGGGGAAAACCAAATTTGTCAAACCTTCCTCAAGACCCCAGCACTATTCAAGCAAGCAGAAGTCTTCCTCCACCCAGATGTGAGTCACGATGAAATAGCTGCAGCTGAGGAGAAGTATCTCGTCGCAGTTTATGAAGGAGCGACTGACACCACCCTCAACGATCTGTCAGCCAAAGTCAACCTCGCCCGTTTGTCACCAACCACAGATGCTGCAAAATATCATGCTTATTGTATGTATCACCAGGTATGTCCATATACATTTCCTATCATTATGTTCTTAAATTTCGTTGTTCACTTGTACACTTTTATTGACACCATGTGTATGCTTTGAAATATTATAGAATAACCAATTTTCATTCGCAGGTACAAAAGTGGTTGGGGTGGAAAAAACTCACGGATTGGGGTGGAAGTTGGACGAGTTGGGCTTACTCCAATTGCAATGGAAGTTAAACCAGTCCCTCAAACCCTTCTGCAACTGATCTCGTGCAAGTGCAAGATGGGCTGCGCTGTGGGCTGCAGCTGCCGCAAAACTGAGCTGAAATGCAATGTGCCCACACCCCAGAATGACAGTTCTTCAAGTGAAGATGAAGACATCACCCCACCCTCGACTTCCCATACCATCCCATACCAGGAACCTCACACATGGTTTAAATATGCCTGTTGGTTTAAAATAAATACATTTTTTATTAAATATTCTGCTTAAATATTTTTTCTGGCAAAATCCATTTCCCATAGGCACATATACACACAAATAGTTTCTATACACAGTTTTAAGACATTATCCGCCAACATGTTACAAAAAAATTAAGTTGTTGGTGGAGGAAACTATGTTATTCAACTTTCACCCAAAAAAGCATTTTTTCATATTTTCGGTTTTTGTCATTTATGACGAGACTATCTGAGCCACAAGAACGAGCTATAGCTCACATTAAAGCTTATTAAATTGCCTACAACTTTTGTTCTCTTGACCTTTCTGTAGGACGTGTTATTTTGTCGGTAATCAGTTCGAAACACGAAGAAAACTTAAAATTTTAACTTTCTGGAAAAAAAGGCTAATCTTTGAAAAGCCATATATCGGTAACTATATAACTTACAAAAACGATTTTGATCTCATATTTTAGGAAATTTAATTTACTTTTAAAAAGATAAGAAATAATATTTTCAACAAACGCATAGTTTAGGAGATATTGTCGAAAAACCGAAAAAAGCCAAAAAAAACGGTTTAATTCGACCGCCCTTCAGCGAGCACAGGTTTCAGAGGGTTGCAAATTTGGATTTATGATCCCAGTAATGGTCCGAAACTCCCCTCCAAAAATCATTAATACCCCATTTAATGTAAGTTCACGCATTTTTTTTGTAACATTTGACTGGGCTATAACAGACTAATCTTTTCTGGACATGGCTGTAAAAAAACGGATTGAAATATTTAAATAAAAGTTTGTATTTCTCTAAAGATACATGAAAATTACCTCTCTACAAAATTTCATCCAAATCTGGAACGGTGAGGTTAAATGGGTGTGCTGATCTGACACGGAATGACTCTACTGGCGGCCACTAAACTCAAACTCAAGCATGTTTGAGTTTAGTGGCCGCCAGTAGTCTGCTGCACGTTGTGGGATAATTACTGGCTGCCAGTACTGGCTAGTGCTACTGGCTGCCAGTACTGTCCCTGTGTGCAGGGGGATAAACCTGCCTTAAGTTTAGTGGCCGCCAGTAGCTACTGGACGTTGAAGGGAAGTACCCCTGCACACTGGGACAGTAGAGGGATAATTACTGGCGGCCAGTACTGGCTAGTGCTACTGGCAGCCAGTACTGTCCCTGTGTGCAGGGGGCTTATGTTTCACAGTTGTCTCAGTCATTTCCAACTCTCCACAAATTCAGCGAGAACGTTTCTCAATAATTGGCGTAATCAGTCAACTTTTAGAATACTTCACTTAGCTATTTCCTTCACCGGGGCAATGGAGTACAAAATGACAAAACGCAATGTTATATTTTATCTAACAAAATAATGTGCTGGCAACATTGAGCAAGATGCAAAATGTAGGCAGATATTTATAAAGTAATTTTAGTAGAACAATAACAATTAGATTATTTATTAAAATTGTTATTGTTATTTTATCGTATTTTAATTGAAAACGAGTTTTAGCTATTTTTATTGTTTGCGTCCTATTTAGCCATTTTTTAGGTTTTCTGAGATTGGACTATGTGACTGTTAAAATATCAATAACGGAAAATTATGTTACAATATCACATTTAACTAGCAAGGAGCGGAATAGTTTAAAACCTAAGAATCCGGGCCCTAGAAATAATAACAATAATAATAATTGAATTTCCATTACATTTGTGTGTGTATATAAGTATACTTGTACGCATCCCTATAGGTTTATCTTTTTTATCTCGAGTACCACTTACATGATTGACCCCTTTTTGCACCATATCTGGAATCTTTGGAGTACTTTGTATTGTTGCAAATTTTCGGCGTTGACACCATTTTCATTACACAAGAAAGGAAGAAAAATGTGAAAAATGGAAAAGTTTATTTACCCTGATGTCTGAAAGAACTTCAGACAGAGACTTAAAACATTCCATGTATATCTTCTATCTTACTTAGCTAACGCTTGTAGAACAAAAAATGAATCCATCTTCATTAGTTTAGTTATGAAAAATTTAGCACGTTATTATTATTAGTAGCAATAAGTTCAAACTAAAAATAAAACTGCTGATTTCCATTGCTATTTTATATCGATTATCTACACATCTACGTTTCATATAATATTTCGATAGTCTCTCTCTCTCAGTTGCACGAGTAGCGATGTGTTTTACTAATTTTTGTTTAAATTATTCATGACATACTTAATTCTGTATTTGCTAAATACTAGCAATAAATATAATTCTAGGTCTCAATTCACTCAGGATAAATTAGCGAGTAACGAATTCTCATTGTGTTACCTATGATAAACAATTTATTTGCAGATGCAGTCTGCCCAACAGTCCTTTTTTTTAAGGACTGTCCTTTAAAATGGTGACTATTAAAACAGTCCTTTAATTTTCCTGTTTTTAGTCCTGAACTTTTTTTCAGCGAGTTGAGAACAGTTTCCAGAATTATTAAGGGTTAAGTATTATGTGTTCCTGAAGATGCGACATTGACATCTATTTAAGTTCTTTAAATGTAACCAACTTGTAATGTACATTGTTCTCTCTTTTTCGTACTTGTAGACCATGATATATGTTGTTTTTTTGTACCTTGAACTTTTTTACATAATGTATTCCATTTATACACATACTGTATAACCTATCAAGAGGTCATCAAAAAAGCAATCTTTTCTTTTTTTAACATGTCTAAATGCAGATTTAAGCTGAAACATGCAGAGTTCTGTATTCTTATGTTATTGTATAATGTGTACAATCAATTATAAATGTAGAAAATAAACTTATAAAAATAAAAAGTAAAGGCTTAAAAGTGTGGGAGTAACGGAACGGCTATGAGGGGTGAAGAGGAGGCCATTTTGACAAAAGAAAATAGGCCTACTATTTCCTATATTTAATAGATAATACGTTAGAAAACTTAAATTTAAGCTGTACCTTTCCTCCAAAGAACTCTGCAGGTTTTCAGATTGTTCAGACTCTTATTCAAGGTCCGTTTTCAGTTCGTACAGATGAAACCAGTGATGAAAACAATATCCAAACTTCTTATTGTTATTAACGGTATATTAGTATAATGTGTTGTATTTAGCTTTGCCCCCCCCCCCACGCCCCCTTTTCACCCTGTGTGTCTCTCCTTTATTTTAAATCTTTTCAGTTGGATACACTGCAGATGCTATGATTAAGTATATGTTTTTAAAGTGAGGTATTCAAATGAAGAACAGCCAATACTAAGGTCATTTTTTTTTAAAGTAGGCCTATAACAAGCAATTGCGGGAAAATAAAAACCTGGATTACAATTCAGAAGTAGAACTATGAGCTTCTTTGTATGGCGATAAAATGTTGGTAATACGATAGCAGAAGGTTAGATAAGTCTTTATTCCACTGAACTTCACGTCGTTACGAGTTACGACTTATGACATTCCACTTGTTTTATGCTCAGGGACGCGTCTTTAAGTACTTTAGCCGTCCTCGCCATCTCATTACTGCCTACAAGTCATTGTCTCTCGCATAACATGGAACGTACTCAAGTCATTTTGTTGCCGCATATCAAAATGTCTTAGTACGATGGGAAATACAAAAATATATTGTAAATTCCGGTTTGAGAATGTCATAACTCCGCATCCACTACGCTGTAGCAAGGAATCAAGTTTATTTCAAAGTACAATGCATGGTATATTCTATGACAGCGTTTCTCAACCTTTTTGAACCCGAGGACCTCTAAGGACCCCTAATTTTACATCCCATTTTTAAAAGAAGGCATATATTCTTAATATTTGGGGTATTAATTATAGGTCACTATAACGAAATATGTGAACAAATTTTACTTCTTTACTTTCCACTTGCTTTATGATATTTTTTAATTATGTCTGCGGACCATCTGCACCATCTGCACCATCTGCGCGGACTACCAGTGGTCCGCGGACCATAGGTTGAGAGACGCTGTTCTATGACATTGGAATGAATTGAAGAAGTTAATGGCACCTAATTTATTTTATTTCGGACAGAACAGATTGTTTAGATCTTTGACTACAAGATATACGAAGAACCGCCAAGTTTCTCTTTGCAGAAAAAAATGTAGGACTAATAGTGAATAATAACATGGTCTAATGTGCGTATTATACCTAATAGATGTGCAATGGCTCTTCTAGGATGACATAAATTGTATTATTTTAAATAATATAAACACTGTAGTTACTATACAAAATATTATACCTTCAAATCTAATTATTTTGCCCTTTTAATTATATTATTAATATTTTATTATTTTATTTAATGATATATAATTATATTATATATTATATTAATTATATATATTTAATTATATTATTTTAATTATAATATATATATTTTTTCCCTTGCCCCCTTTATTGGACTATTGTATGATAATTATCCTCCATTGTAGTAGACAGATACTGACCCTACTGCAACTAGTGTCACAGCTGTCAAGCAACTTCTTGTTTGTTCATTTGTTAATTTTCGGTCTGTGGGATTTGAAACTTCGGGAATGAAATGGTTCATTCGTGTTTTCAATTTTAATACAATGGCAGGATTTATCGTCGCATTACTGGGGTTGTCTTTTCCTTTGTTTCTGTAAGCCTGACCTACTTCGTGCTGTTGTATATCAATTTGCTGTGGGAAGCACCACTATCAAACAACAACAATTACAGGTTCATAACCATTATTTAAAAAGTCCCTTGCAAAGGACCGCACGCTAAACATTTCAATCTAGGCCAGGTTTGTCAAATTTTGCTCCTGTACTGTAAACTTGGTAAAGCGTCCAGATTGTTATGTGGAATATAGACGGCTATCACGATTTGACATTTCTCAGTTACGAGTGATAGACTAATGTCTGATTTACAAAGATTAACTTCCATGGTTTTGGAGGAAAAGCTTAGTATAATTAGATATAATTATAATTTAATCTAATTGTATTCATATGCTGTTCAATCTTTTTTTAATTATTGAAGGTTACAGGAGAGAAACTAATAGAGTCCAAAACATTGAAATTTTACTGGAGAAAGAAAATAAACTTTCAAACGCTTAAACTCAGTTACATTCTTTAACTTTTCATGCAGAAATATTTTGAAAGAAAGCTGAATGCTTTGTTCTTTTTCCCTGAAACAATGAAAACATTAAGGTTTAATTTATTTGTGTAATTTATTAATTAAATATATAATTACTGGACTGTGTTAGTTTTTCTCTTGATTTTTTACTAAATAAAATGTTTTTGAATGCTTGATTACATTATGTAAATTATACATGAAAACACAAACACAGAAACAACCCCCTTCGTAAATTATTAATATAGGCCTAGTATCTTTCTCATGGTATGTTTTCCTAAGGAAGATGACAAAAAAGTCTCACAATGGTCAGTGTTGGGAAGTCACTCATTGATTAGTCTAATGAGCTTTATAATAATCTCAGCAGGTGTGAAAGGTAGGAAGTACGAGGAACGCCACAAACAATATTGTCGTGACGTGTCATACAAGTGGACATTGCGAGATGCTGAGTTAACGCATGGCTGAAATTCACAAAACAAATGACAGTATCGGCCACTAGAATATGCGTCCAGCACACCTTCACGCTGAAGTTGAGACCTGATATGAAATAAGGCCAGGCCTCTGCGGTATTTGCAACTTGGTATTAACGTACTGGTAACTGTTCTCTCTCTTCTAATTGGCGTGTTGCTCGCGGGAGCGGAAACGTGCACCACATTCTGGTGGTATCGGAAGCTCCTGTGCATCTCTATTCCCGACTTCGCCTCTGGTGATATTGGTTAGGACAGTTGTCCCCCAATTCGGTAGCTAACATGCTTCAACAGGCACGAGAGTGTCCTCATTTAATGCCAGAGCAGCAGAGACGATGAAAACCGCACCTAGATGCTAGAGCCGTACTTGGTGAGCAAGGAACCGGCCTAATGCACACAAGTTCTGCCCTGGAGGTCACTTAGGAGCTTCAGGAATCGAGGAATTGGACTAACACACTCCTACCAGACCAGACCAGACCAAATAAGCTAACTGAGGTAAGAGCAGACTCCGATTCCATACCTGCATACGAAATGCATTGCTTGAAATGAAAACGGGTTCCTATCCTATAACTTAAATTTGCTTACGCTAACTGTGTTTCGCATAGGACTTGATCCTATGCAGGGCAACTGCAATTAATTTAGGGGTTCGGGCCGTGTCCCTTTCATATTTAAAGTTCCGGTATTCACCTTACAACCAGGGAAAACCCTGATCGGAACTTGCAAAGGGGATTTGGTCATGGTCCTCCATTCTGTAATGCCTGGTTGGAGTTGAACAAACCAGTTGGAATATGTTTCAGCTGAAGGCTTAGACGTGATTTGGGGTATGTTTAGGCTGAAGGCCTCGAAAATTTTGACGATTTTATTCGTCCCTTGGGAAGCGTAGGCGCTTTCCAAGTTGCCGTACTCCTAAGTATAGTGTGACATGTTAAATAAGAAGCGTGTGAATATTCGAGCTGCGCATCGACCACGCCTTTGGCTCTACTTCCTCTCTTCCCCCTATACTCCAGGAAACAGGCCGAACACCCGATCGACGAGCGAATATGCCCGACTGCGAGACTTCGTTGGTGCGTGGCCTAGTGATGGGATGGCTAAGCGGGGAAAAGGGGGTTTTGCGCCAACCTCCCTTCTGATTGTACTACTGCGCAGCTTGTTTCTTAACTTGTCACGCTATAGCAAACATACATCTACTCATAAACTTCACATAACAGCCTATAATGCCTATTAAGAGTAACGCAGAACTTGCCGGTCTCTGTGTCAATGCAAGAAACTCTATTCCTTGCTATCGCTTTTAGAAGGCAAATAAATTTATCAGTAGGATTGGAAAATTATATTTCTACTTGTAACGAGGCTCCACGAAAATACGGGTTTCTTTATACCTAGCACCTAGGATCGTGAATAGACCATTGCAAATTAAACATAGCATATTTTTTGCATATTTCCTGCGTCTATGCATATGTTAGACCGTTGTGCTGATTTATTTTAATTATTTTAACTTCATTTTTCCATCTAACAGGCAAATATGCATGTTTCTTATTTTATGATATTTTTCCACATGTAGTGAAATATTTTATTTCTTCAGTAAATTAGAATAGTAAATTCAGGAGTATAATTTTATACAATTATCTATTTTCTGAAAAGTAGTAACACAGTGGGTTATAAAACGGCTACAGAAAATTGTAAATAACGTTTGGAAAAGGTGCTCATTGTTTATTGCAACAAGAAAGAGTGTATAGAGTATGGTTTCTCATGTGTCTACAGTTGTACGTTATGAGTCATAAACCATACGTATTTGTCGCAATGAAATCTTGTTGCAATACTTCAGAACGATAGGGAAACCTTTAAAATGAATTTTAAAACCTAATTGAAACAATAAATAAAATAAATTTAAAACATTTATTTAGAATTAAATAAATTACTTAGTGCAGAAACAGGTGCTGTAAAGTTATGTGATTCGTTCACATAAATTTAATTTTAGAAGATAAAATTCTTGCAATATTAAATGTATGGCACATTATCTGGCTACACTTCATATTGGTTAACAGATTCTTACAATTTACTTTGCACGCTTTTAGCATGTTTTAATAATTTTCATATGTTTAAAATGTTGTAAGCGTAACAATAATGTGGATGTTATGCAAATTTATTCATACACGTTCACAAATTACGTAAGCATTTTCCGTGAGGAATTTTAGAAAAAAAAAATAATATTGAATTAAACAGTTAGTAGCAAGTAGTTCGTATATTAGTAATTATGAATGCCTGTATAATATCCTCACACTTTCCCCGACTAGTAAATTCGTCTAAACACCAAGTTGACATACGATGTATCTCCTGTTGAATAATAGTATAGGGGGCGTTGTAGGTAGGCTACTTCACCTGCCACTGAGGAAGCCATTGATTAATAGGAAAAAGCGAATAAGTCAAAATTCCAAAGTTTCAGGAATGACAAAAAACAATTTATTTCCACAGCATTTTTACAATATTTAGATCCGTCCACCCAGATATTTTTACACAGTATCTTATGCTATGTAAAAATATCTAGGTGGACTGATCTAAATATTGTAACAATGCTGTGAAAATTATTGTTATTTGTGTCTCCTAAAATTTTGGTATTTTGACTTATTCGCTTTTTCCCCCCTATCACTCTAGAATTATGAATGAGATGCGATGTAACACAGACAAGTGCAAAATCTGCAGAATTTCTTGGACAATATTGAGCGATAGACAACTGCGATTTTTTGAAATTGGGGGAAATCTTGAACAGACCAGCCCAGACAAAGACTACATGGAAATCGTTACAAAAATCATACAAGCTGTAAAAAGTTACACTGAAGTTCTAATTTTAGCTATTGTAATTTTTTTACGTAGAAGGAATCATCCCTGTCAAAGTAAGAAATCGCTGCTCACGTTACTGGAATAAACCATGGTATAACAATATTACTCTTAAACTTTTTCCTTTGTATGCTGAAAAAGGATGATAATTGAAGTTGTGTTAGGAGTAGCCTATACTAACACTCGTCCATGTACCGCAAACTACAAGTTGGCAACGAACGATCATAGCAGTCCTTTGATGACCAGGGAGAGAGCAAACTTTAATTTACTGTCTAGATGGCACTGATTTAATTTTCTCTCAGATTAAAAGCTACACTTTGATCTCTCAGCCGGCTGTTATTGTTTCAGCTGCATGGGTAAAACTGAAATCCATACACGACTCGTGCTTTATACCTCCGCATTAAGAATGTTCTTACTTTTAGTCATAATTTTCACTTTCGAACGTGTTTCAAGCCGTTAATATTGCTAATCTTTTCACGCCATAGTATGTGTTATTAACTAATGTAAATAATATATAAAATGAGGTGCGTATAGAAGATTTCCGTACTTATTATTTAAGTAATAAGTAATTATTAAATAATAAGTGATTATATTTAAGTAATTTAAGTAATAAATGTCCACCGCTGTGGCTCAGGGGATGCGTTCAATCCTCTCACGCAGCGGGCCCGGGTTCGATTCCTGGTCGGGACAAGTTACCTAGGTGAGGTTTTTTCTGGGGTTTATCCTCACCTTTGAGACAAATGTCGGGTAACTTTAGGCCCTTGTGGTCCCCAGATATCATCTGGCCGTCATTATCATCTTCATCCCATCCTCGCCTTGTTTGGAGTGAGTGTGTGTGTGAATGGTGTGTCTCGTCCTATGTGTTCGTGTTGTCTCGGAGGTGGCCCCGGCATTGGGCTGATCACTCATCCGGGGAGGCCCTCCATGTCCTTGTCTGGTCACAAAAGTATGTATGTGATCCAAAGATAATCCCTCTCCCGACAGGTCGCGGCCCTGTAAGGCCCGGGCGGCTTGGGTCGCTTAAATCCTAAAAGGGAGAGGTGAAACTACGGTAAAGAAAGAAAGAAAGTAATAAATATCTTTTCACCTAGAACAGAGAAAATTTGAAAGTATTAATTTTATCTCAGAGTTTGAAACTGCTTGCAATTTTATCTTAGGTTACAAAGAGCTGTCCAACAAGGCTTAATTGCTTTTTTTTTTTTTTGCCAGTGGCAAATATTTTTAGCTTTCTGTTTGGCTAATAAATATCATGCCCTCACCTGGGAGACGGGATTTTTTCCCGAAAGTGTTCCTATATATGTTTGTAAATTTTCAGATATTACAATGTCACATTTAAGTATACATAAATAATAACGAATTCCAAAATTGTTGTCAGCTACTTCTTCCTCAAAGAGTAAGTAATTTTGAAATTCTTTGCTATTCATTGTCGGCATTCTTATGTCATGTTATATGTTGTATGAATACACGTGCTGCATGCACATAACACAATTTCCCAGCATCACATAGAGTAAAACAACAAAAGCATTTCATATCGTTTTATTAAAATTTCTCTGCATGCTTTAACCAACTAGTGAATACGGAATTAAAATTTCAATTTGTACATCGTGAGATCTTCTCTTCACATCAGAATTCACGCCGTGTTGTTTAACTTACTCAATTGTCGTGACGTAATAGAATTTTGTGTTTGAATGTAAAGCATTTCCGTTTTATTTTATTTGTAGCAGCACGAGCGAAGGCATAACAACAGAACTGTGTTCTTATGATAACAAGGGTATTTAGACAAGTGTTGCAGCATTATTACAGTGTTGGTAACCCACTCGGTTTCCACCATCCAAAATGCCTTGCATTCTGTAGACAGAAGAATAAAATTTAAACCATGTCAAAGTTATTATACGTTTAATAGCAACAAAAACACCTAGTATGGAGCAAATTGTATTTTCATGGTAACAGTGGTCATATGGACCATTTTCCTTATAAGATTTAGAAATTATGCTACATTGTATAGGCATCCAGTCAGTCCTTTATTAACCTCTCATAGCAATAGATATAGTACTAATTCATCCTTTTAACTATAAGAATATTATATATAATATATATATATATATTATACATAATATAACTATAGTTGTTTATTTACTATCCTCTTGATACAGTGTTAGCCCACTTAAACGAACCAGTGATCACATGATACGTCCAGTACAGGAATATAAATTTCACCATCATAAACGCTTGTTACACAAATATATGAGAGACATTCAATATAGTATTATTTGTAAAAATACTAAAAGGCATGATGCATTAAAATATACATTCAATGAAGAATATTACATAATAACAAAACCATCAGAAAATAATAACAGATCAAAATGTCCCTGAAAACAAATGAGACTATAAAATATAATTCCCCTGTGCTATGCCATCTGGTGTAATTTTAAAGAACTACTGTAGGTGGTTACTGTAGTGGCAGGTGGTACCTATTACTGTGGTAACTGTCCCAATAAGCGAAAATTAGGTTAATTTGGTGGTTAAAGAACAGAACCAACACCCATTAATCAGAGCCTTGTACGTGGTTACAATCTGAACAATCTTGCCCTTGAAAAAATTATTATATATTACCTGATTTATTAACAGCTGTCGTTCTACAGATCCCTTGCATGATCTCCAAGTTTCCAATTCATTTTTTTCTCCGTTGAAACTTGTCAGTCATGATAGTTTACTCAATCGATTCTGCAGATAAACAGTTTACTGTAAGATTGTTCTCATACCAGGGATCCCCGATGCGCCAATCTATTTTAATGTCTTAAACAGCCCAAATCACATCATTAGCGTTGGAAAAAAAAAACCCTGAAGAAATACTGTTCCCGTTGCGTAAGATAAATAGGCTGACTATTTATATTTCATTGTAATTAATTATTGTTTCAAACCCAATTTTGAACCACAAACATTCTCAATTATATGTTACAAAAATGCAGAATATGACCTTCCCTATCACCTCTTTTTGTGTGCGACTAGTTAGTGTAGCATTTAATGTATATGCTAGCAACCAGAGTTCAAATGTACCTCCAAGGAAACAACAACATTTTTATTCATTGATACGTAGAGTAGGATTACCTCCACAAAGTCTCTGGGTTTTTACGTGTATACCTTAGGAGCGAGTCTCACCGCTCGTAGAGTTCCTGCGTAGGGGAGGTAGCTGCACCCTGATTGGTTGTCCCACTCCACGTGTTGTCTGTCTCTGTCTCTCCGGCATTATCTCTCCACTCATCTATTATAGTATTTTCTACGACTGGCTACACGCTGCATGATGTTCACTCTCTGCCCAGCGGTAGCTTACTGATCTTACGCGCACCGAATTCGCGCATCTTGGTAGCGAGACGTAACGAGAAGCTCGCTGGCTGGGTTAGCCTTCAAGGCCAGAGACTTTGTGGGAATAATCCAACTCTACTCTAAAACCTATGGCAGAGTTTGAATAGAAAACAATAACAATTCACTGCAGCGTCCATTATCATTGGATGGTACGACGAATATTTTACTATAATCTAAACACAAAAGGAAACTAACAATAAGATAATATATTTTTTACCAACCCTGAACTCTACCAAATTCATCGAACAATACATTGGAGCCATGATTGTATACTGCAATATAACTTTAAAAAACGGACGGCAGTTTGGGAAACGGTGTGTGCCATCCAATATAATACGAATATAAAAATTCCATTTTATAACTGACTAGCATGTGCCCGCGGCTTCGCCCGCGAAATTATTTCAAAAATTAAAAATTAAGAGCATAATAGTTAAATCATTATATTTATTAACACCTAAATCACGTGGACTACATACCACGATTAGATAGCGTCGCCTGGTAAAAGCGACCTCAGATTCGAGTTCCTTGGTCCAGAAAACCCCTGTATAGTGAGTTTCGTCCAAATAAAACAATGTTTGGCCATATTAGGGCTTACAACATTCAAGCGATCGCGAAAGTTTTATTTCAAGGTATGACAAAAATGGACAAAGCCAACTGTAATTGTCAAACTTCCATTTAATTTAATTCCAAACCCATCTGAAACCCACTGGCAACAATATGTTTTAATGTCAAATGTGATTCGGATTCGATAATTCTGTGTAAGATGGGATTAAGTATTCTCAAAAACATTTGATTTTTGGCATTTAAAATCAGAATTTTTCAAAATCCTTTCTTAGTGAGCACCTAGGTTATGAAACGAAGGTACTGTCAAAATTCCAAGTCTCTACCTGTTATAGTTTAGGCTCTACGTTGATTCCTGTCAGTCAGTCAGTCAGGACAAAGCCTTTTATATATATAGAGATGAAAGTAAGGTGTATGACTTAATATTATCTTATTTCCGACGAAGTCATTGAAACAGTTTAGTAAATTGTTATGAAAGAATTTGAATCGATGCAATAGAACACACCTCTGAACAGAGTAAACGCGAATCTTCACTGTTGCAGTACTTGATTATTAGAGGTGCCTGTGGGAAACGTGATGTATAAAAATACCGATTGTAACATTAATAGAGTAGGTTTAGCGAAGATACATGAATCACAGAGATAGGTACAATGTACAAACCAGAGTGTCAGCTTTAACGCTGATTACATTTGTTCAACTAGACTCAACATACCAAGAGGTAGACAGGAAGCTTCTTCCTATTGAATAAACTCAACAGAATTGAAAAGCATTTCTCCAATGTGTGTAAGTTTACAATGCACCTTTATTAAATATGCATTTAGCCAATTTAACAATTTAATCGAAAAAGTAATTTCTCTGGAAAATTGTCACAGACGACAGTTCAATCATTAATGAATATAAAAATCAGAAGAAAAAAACACTAAAAACAAAATAATGGGATGAGAAATAAACTAATGGAAAAAATAAGAAATGAGGTAATGAAAATGTGATAATGTATATTTCGAACTCCTAGTTTCTAAAAGAGTTCGAAATATAGATTATATCATTTTCCTCTAGAATTGGAGTTTGTACGTTCTAACACTCAGCTGACGATTTGTGTGATCGTACTGAGGTACGCTGTCCTTTTCAAGACAACTTGAACCACAGTTCCGTTGTTTCTAGAGCTGGGACAACTAACTGGATAACGGTTAACTTCACAAACAGATAATTGCAGAGAAGATAAAATAATTAAAAGTTATTTGGACATTAACAGTTATTTGGACACATAGTTAATTGGATTTTATGTGTAGTTGTCTGGATTTTTATGTTGATAGACGGAAAATAAGATACGGTTAATTCCCACTCTCTGGGTTTATCTACAGTACGCTTCTGTACGCTTATTCATATGGACAATATCGCATACACAGGCGACACAAGCAGTAGCATGCTTATTCATCCATATGACGAAATCTTTTTAACCTTCTTGTACTGGAACCGAAAATTCAGGCTAAACCTACCATTCAATTCTCTCTCTTTGAACAGTTAATTGGATGATTGGTGAAAATGACGCCATTATCCAGTTATCTGGTTAACTGTTATCCTGCTAGTTGCGTAAAAGATAATTGTTATTTGAGTAATTATTTGCCCTGCTAACCAATTAGTTATCTTTTATCTGGTTAATCCTAGTTCTAGATTCTACTGGGTCCATAAATATATATAATCAGAATCAAAACTATTTCAATTAGTTGTATAAACATTTTTTTTAGCACGAATAAAATTGAATTGAATTCCGAGGAAACTGATATTGATTCATTACCTTCGAATGGGCCCCATAGGAAGGTGCAGGTTGGAAATGAAAAAGTCGATAATTTTTCCCGGGGATTCTCTTTAAGGATATAATGTTCTTAAATATACCATAGAAGTACCACCCGGTGTCAGCGGTTTTGCGTGCCTTCATAATTAAGAAGCTATATAGGCAAGAGATGACTAGATGTATACTTCGATGGGATGTACTTTTCCTGGCGTTTCAATCTTATCGAATTCTTCCTGCGTCATTTCCGGCGATGATGATGTGCACTAGGAAGAATAGTTAATGTCATACTGGAGCACTTAGTTTAGCCCGGTTAGCTGACCAATCTACCTTCAAATTGAAAATTTCGTTTGTATGCCAGAAGTAACGTAACCTTGCTGACCTTGACAACTCTGACCTGGATGGAGAAGGGGCATGACTAACCTGGAGAAGTAGCAGGAAGTTTGATCTCTTAAAAAGAGGACAGACGAAGAGAGTTCGAGTCGTGGTGGAATGGATTTACGGTTCTCTTTTAGTTGTTAGCTGTAGTTTTTATGGCTGGCATAACTTCTGCTTATCCATAGAGAGTTGCAGCATTTCAGTGCTCTTCACATCTGCACCCTGAGTAGCCACCACTTAACGCATAAATTGTTTACGTCTACAATAAATATAATGCAAGACACAACCTCATGGAATGGCAGTAATGCTATTTAGATCAATGAGTGCATCGTACTAAGAATGGTATCAAAGGAGCTTTTCTTTCGAGGACATACTTATGAATACAAAATTATGTGAGGGCCGAAGTTATAGTTCTATAATTTTACTACATAAATGATTCGCATTATTCGTAATAGTATTTAAGAGGGTAATTGTTTTAGAAATCATTTTCTCGTCCTTGAAAAGTTATAAACTCACACATATTATTCATAATCAGATGGACTGATCACAAATTAATATTCCGCATTATCTTTCTTCCCCCTCTCTCTCTCTCTCTCTCTCTCTCTCTCTCTCAATTTCTCTCTCTCTCTCCCCCCCCCCTGTCTAGCTCGCGACACACACAAATATACAATCTATAACACAGACCAACAGCCGTTTTGGTACCTTAGAATTTGTACCTATTCTTGGGTATATTTAGGTCACTGATCCCAAATGTGCCATTAGTTTTGCCGTATGAGCTTTAGTTTTGTGAGATGTGGTACTACCATTCGCTTATCCCATTTTGCGTTTGATGTAAATAAAATGATGTAAAATAATTTTTAGCTTCTACATCATGTGAAGAAAATAGCAAAACAATAACAATATAACATGGGGTCTTTAAAAAAATTGATATTATCACATATTGTAGGTCGTTTATGACTTATGAGCTGTCAATTTGAGGGCCAAAAAATAATCCAGTTTTTAGTTTTTCTGTACTTCGTACAGTTTTCGTCCAACCTGTCCAAAGTATGGTCGAGAACCTTCACCAGCTATATTATCAAGCAAGATTTTGTTCGCGAAGGGGATTATAAGTTAATGACACTATATAAAAGTGGAGCAGGTAGAGAAAAACTGTTTACATGTTTAGAATAAGCACATTAAGTATAGCCAAAATCCGGTAAAACATCTGAGACACCAAACAAAAAGTCCTTTTTTGTTGGGGTGTGTAATATGTATATATAATATATCCTATATAATCTGTTTCTATTTACAGAATATAAATTATTGAAGGCAGGGAAACGTATTTAAAATTTTCCACGTCATGAAGGGTGTTGACACTGGGCTACTAATCGGCCCTTAATTCTTTTTATTTGAATTTGAAGCATATTAGGTGTGTATGAAATTGAAATACTATGGTTTTACTGCTAGAATGAGTTTACATCAGCTATTTACAATGGATATTGAATGACGCTTTGGAAACGTAAGGCATCATAATGCAGTAATTAATACGGCACATGCTTCCAGTAAACAGAATAGAACACAATTTTTTTGTACAACACAACTTGTTTGGAAATTGAAAAAAATATAAATGTGCATTTATTAAAAACAGTTTCGATTCGATGCAAGGCAGTTCGTGTTCGACTGTTCGTTCATTTAGTATGCCGTGATCTCACAGTTGGAAGAATATTGACAACAAAGCATGAAAATAATTGTTAAAACTTTCCGGGCTCTGTAGCCGTGGTCCGTCGGATGAATTTCCGGACGTTTCGCCCACAACTGCGGCAGGCATCTTCAGCGGAAATTCATCCGACGGACCACGGCTACAGAGCCCGGAAAGTTTTAACAATGTGGACACCGGCCGTGAAAGCCTACATCATGTTACATGAAAATAATTATTGTCATAATCTGTTACATTTTATTCATGGAATAGTCTTAACAAATCCCAAGCTTCATCAGATAAATTTGATCGAAAATCGTTCTCGAAAATATAGGCTATAAATTCGTAATCTGTCGTGGGGTTGCCTATGATAATACCCAATATGTTAATGTTGTGCAAATAGTTCTTAACATTTGAATGATTATTATTCGGTCAGTTTTGCAATGGTTTAGAATATCTGACAGCCATATACACAGTAAACTGGACATCCGCCCGTATCGAGAAAATCATTTTGTCCTATCTGTCCAACATCCTTTTGTTAAGAGTTTGTCCTTCATTGTTTCCGTAACTCCATTCTTCCATGTTCTTGGAGGTGTCCTCTATTTCTTCTTCTTGCTAGCATCCTTTCGAAAACACCCTTCGGTAGCCTTTCTTAGTCCATGCGCATCTAATGTCCATACCACATTCACTATTTTGTTGAAATATCATACAGAATCTCTCTTTAACTTACATTTACTGTCTTATTTTGTCATTCCTAATCTTCTCTTCTAGATATTGGTGCTCAGCGCCTGCAATAAACCAGTTCCATTGCCAGAAGTGTTTGTTTCTGCACTTTTTTTTTGAAGTGTCGTATCTGAAAACCATGTAAGACTGTAAAAAGTTAAAATATAGTTCGAATTTTTCCCAGGAATTTGATATTTTAAATTACTTGTGTACCAGTACTGACATTAATTTGAAAATTTTTTCTAATATTCAGCACGTTCACTTATATGTCAAATTTGAGTTGCGTATTATTGGTTAAAAGTTGTTTTGTACAATATAATAAAAGAACGTTGTCTCGAATTCGGGAGGTCCCGATTTCAGATCCCGTGGTCGGCCAGTTTGACTTGGGTTATCTCATGGTATCCGTAGTCGTAAAGTATTCTGTCGAATTGGACATTTACTTACCATGATTCACCCCCCCCCCCCCCCCCCGTTATTTCATCCTGTAACATATTCCTTAAAATTAATTTTAGTTGTAATTTAACAGACGCCATAAACATGAACGATAGAAAGCTGTTGTACATCAATAGGTGTATGAGCTACTCGTATACAGACAGGACCTGTCCTGATATGGCATTGATGCTGAAGGGAGCATAAATAAAGGTGGCTTTAAAAAAGAAAAAAAAGACGTACTACTATTTTCCAGTATCCTTTATTGAAACAATTTTAATTTATGATTTATGGTTCAAGATGAAATGTCTTTTCGTGTAAGATAAGCACAAAATTGCTGGAGCGATTGTTAAAAAGACATATGGCTTGGAGATTGTATGTGAGGAACGGTGTGGATGTTAACACTGTGTAAAGAAGGAATTCGGCGAACGTGCAGATATGTCGAGAAATCTTTGCTTGCCCCTTACATTCCTCTGCGCGGCACCTTCTTCAGCTTACTTGTATGGCGGGTAGACCAAGCACGTTCAGTAAGGCTGATATTTTTCCTAATTCTTAATAATGATAATGATTATCGTTATCACTGTCAGGATAACAGCTTCTGTAACTGTTACAGCACATCACATCATCACTGTTACACGTCCTGTGTAATTGCAACATACAATTAAATCATAGGTAATTTGTTAGCACTGTATAATATAGTTATTAATTTATTTATTTGATTCGTGACTTTGCATGCTCATAAAACAAAAGTTATTCCTCAGGTTCGCGAGCGACCCCTGGTGATCCCGTAAGGGGATATTCTCAGCTGATTTGTTACCGGGGTGCGCCAGTCCCCTACCTACTTAAACCTAAGGACACACACACACACCCAGTCCTGAACCCGGGAAAGACATTTTTTCACTACTGAAAAATCCCCGACCCGGCCGGGAATCGAACCCGGGCCGTCCAGGTGGCTGGCAGTCACGCTACCAACTCACCCACGGCGCATGCTCATAGCTTCTTTTATTTCAACAGTAATTTTCTTAATATTAGTATTTTTCTTAATATCAGTAATATTCAGTAATTTTTCTCAATTTTCTTTTTCTTAATATCGTAAGTTCTATGCATAAAGTAAAGTAAGAACAATTTTAAAATATATAACAAAAATTTTGAGCTATTTTCTCTGAATAAGATTACACCCGTCATTAATATAATAAACCATTATAATATACCATTATACATAAAGATACATTATATTTAAAAGTCACATTGATGGCGCAGAAGTACTGTGTACTCAACAAGCAATAGGAAATAAAAATTTTACTTTTACACGTTTTGTGCCAGTTAATGGTATGCATGCCTTTTTATTACTATTACTATTTTATTACTTTTGTGCCTAGGAGATATTTTAATACTTACTTACTCAATGTCACTAGACAATTCCTAAGCAAGCTAAAGGAATATCATCTATTTTATGGAACCCGAAGGTTAATTGCCGCCCTAACCTGAGCCACCATTCAACCCTTTTCTGTGCTAACTCCATCCAACCATCCCTCGCAAGTCCTACTTCTATAAATTTATCCTAATATTCTCCTCTCGCCTACGTCTAAGTCTTCCGAGTGGTCTTTTTCCATCGGATCTCCCAGTAAATATTTCACTACAGAGGAGATAGGATATTTTAATGCATGATAACATTTACATAGCATACAAATTAGGAAGTATACATTAATTTCAGTTTTAGAACCACCCGTTCGTCCCGCGTATTAAGGAAACTGTTGAAAATGTATGTGCGGATGCAAATTGAAATAACTTCAACATTTTAAAAAGATATTTGTACTTTGGCTTCAATAATACTTACGCCTCTACACGAAATTTATTTTGTCAGTTTACGTTTTGATAGTGTAACATGATTATGATATTTTTTTTATAATCATTAAAACCTCCATTTTAAAATGTTTATTAAAAATCTACATAATATAAACTCCGGCACCTAAGAAGCACACATTTTCTTAAGTCATGTAAAATTAAACAAATGGATGAGACACATTATGTTTATAACAGGAACTGAAGCGATCAAGTGATTCATACAGAACTTCTGGTTTAGTCAGATCACTATTTAAAACTCTAAACGTATTACGTGAATTGAGAGTTGTAGTGATATCCAATTGGGATGTTTCCTTGTTGTTGGGAGTGGCATGGGTTGTATGAATTACTCAGCATGTAGGCCTGTAAGATTGCACAAAACATTATGATTGCAAATTGCAAGGCAGTGTTTGCAGAAATGAATGGGCTCTGACTGCGGTCATGTTGTCAGCGTTGACCACAACGGTTTCCTCTCGCCCGTCTCTACTTCCTCCCCACCAGTGCCGCTCACTGAGTAGCACAGTAATGACTATTGATTTTCCAAAACATTATGACCGACCAGTCTACCCCCTCTTCTTTCTCTCTATCCCTACCCCTTCCCAAAAAGTCATTCTCCTCTTACCCCTTACCTGTTACCGCCCACTGAAGAATTGCATGAAGGATTTAAGTCCAGCTTTGAGCATAAAACCGGAAAACAATGGGTGTGTAGATTAACTTACCGCATCCTTCGCAAAGTCTATCAAAATAACCAGTTTGTGCGGTTGTGTTAAAGCGATCATAGCATCAACATATTCTGGGACGATATATTCCGGCTTTTTTCCGCCGTCTTTAGGTCCTTTTTTCAGATGAACTTATTTCATTAGTCGATCCATATAACTAAGTACGTTATTTCAATTATTCCAATTATTTTGCTGCCACACTGTACAGTCATCCAACTCATTGTTGAAGTGCATAGAGTAACTTCAAACAGAGACATTGTCGCTGTCATTGAAGCTGTCAAAATACATCACACGTGAAGTTTTGTAAGTATATCAATTAACCGTATATATTTCCTTCATTGTTTGCTATTTCAGTAGAATTAAAGACCGTCACATCCTGTGATTACGTTTTCAAGGTTCGTAGAAAACCCGATTGTTCTGACTGAAGAAATTAGTCTTTCCGCTCAAGCAGTAGGCCTACGTGATGAGGAACATAAGAAGTGGTTATTCTTGAAGCAGATAAGTAATTGGTTAACTGCTTTCGCCTTGCACATATACAAAAAGAAAACGGCTTCTGTTTACTGTAAATATATGTGTAATAAATGAAAAAATGTGGAAATCCCCTCTTGTTTTCCGCAGTGTTGTGTGTGGTGCATAGAATACATGTGTTATATAAATACGTGCACTTAAAGGCTAAGGTCATGGTGTAAATATTCTTCACATCACCCCGGTTCACCCAGGAGGAAATGTTTGTTCACCTGAAGGAGCAGATATTTATGCAGTGATTACGCCGAGCCGTTATTCTATTTTGCGAGCATGAGAACAAGGCTTCAAAAGTTTGAAGTTGGTTGTCTTCAACACTTGCATCTGAGACAAGGAACAAGATGAGGCGGCTTGCGTCAGGAGGGATGAACTCGTATTTGTCAGATGTCATCCGTAGCCTGGGGTTGGATTTCCGGTTGGCTTTTCCTAAAATCCAAGCAGAAACTTGCTGGTCCCAGTGTGGATCTGTTTCAAAGATATTTACACAAGCAGACATTCTGCTTTCAACATCAACTTGATACATAAACACTACGCTAAGTCAAGACCCCGCGCTTTCAACTTGTTTTGAGGAATACAGCAGGGAAGTAGCCACTAATAACAAAGTTCCGTTCAACTTGAACCAATACATCTTTCCCTTACATAGTATTGTGCGGAGTTTAGTATTCTTCCTTGTAATAAATAGTACGGAAGTCTCATGCCAAGAGGGTTACAACTATACCAGAGTTGTCAATTTTTAATTACTTATGCATTTTCTCATATGTTTTCCATCCATTGTTATATTGTCAAATAGGCGTTGATTAATATTACGATATGGTAGAAAGTAAAATCAGATAACGTTTATTTGAGTGATATCAGAAGTGTTGATTCACCCATTTTGTTAAAAAAAAATCAAAGCATACCTTAAAGTGTAACTGTGTAAAATATTATCCCATTTGGCACCTTGGAACAAATTGAACTATAGCCTTTTTTAAGCCTCGGTGCTCTTCCAACTGCCAATGCATGCAAACTTTAGTCGCCTGTTTTCTTGGGTTCGATTTTAATTTATTTTGCCATATTCAAATTCTATCTTCCCTTACAGAAATAGTGATACAGATGTGATTTTATCACAATATATTTTACAACGTGTGTGATAAAATATCTAATCAGATTTCTGTACAGGCCTTAGTTTGTTTTTGAAGTCATACGTCAGATTTTTAAACTTTTCATTTTTCTGGGTAAAATATTTTAAAAAAATATAATAACAATATCTAAAAATCCGTCAGTAAATTTATAATGTAAGGATCGCACATAGAAAATCAGGTTGATATTAAATATATGTCCGAGGAGATAGATTTTAATTTTGACTTAAAAAATGAATCTCAAAAACAAATTTATATATTAAAATGAAATTTTAAACTATTATTTCTGTTTACATTTTTGTATTAAGTGTGTCTTCAAGCACGAGATTTTACAACTTCGAAAGGATTTCTGTGATTTCTGTTGCGTTTCTTTTTTCGTTATTCGTAAGTATTTTTGAGGCATTGTTTTTCTTAGTTTATTCGCAATCTCATGTCTTTTATATTTATGTTTGTATTAAAAATTTAGTTTTCTGTTCATGCGTTGGAAAATTTTCATTTATTTGCTTAAGTATTAGTAGTCAGTAAAAGATAAATTGGAAGGGGAAAGTATTTCTTAAAAAATGAAATCGGTAAAAGAAAAGTAGGGTCCTTAACGCCTATATTATTAGGATGCATTTAATCTATAATCCTACAAATTACTTGTACACAAGTTTCGATAAGTACGACTCTTGCTACTTTGCAAAGGATTCCTCTTTTTTCTTGCACCCACATATTTAATGTATGCCTGTGAAGTTTACGATTATATCGTATTTATTGTTTGACAGACTATAATGAGGAGTGGTGGAGCGAGAAAAGTTTGCGAGGCAAGGCGGTGATTTGTGAGCCGAGGTGTGTTATTTAGGCTGCAGTATAACCACAGGCCCGCTACACGCAACCTATACTTAGAGGCCAGGTTTGCTTGATTGATATCATCACCTCCAGATCAACAAGCAAATGCGTTACAACCGTGCCAGTTCGGCGAGGTGCCTGCCATTCATAATAGCTTTAATAATAATAATAATAATAATAATAATAATAATAATAATAATAATAATAATTGTTATTATTATAATTATAATGATGATAATGATAATGATAGTAATAATAATGATAATGATAATAATAGTAGTAATAATAATATTAATAATAAATAAAAATTATAATAATAACAACGTAGGAAGTGGTAAAAGTAAAGTGTTCCCTATACAGGCCATGGAGGCCCTAAGGGTTCCAGGAGTATGAGGCTCCCAGATTTTTAGACATTCGGCACGTGAAAGTGGTAAGGTTGTGAGCCTTACGCACCGGCCGCCATTACCCCCAGGATTGCTCCTGGTACTCAATTCTGTTAGAGGCTGAGTCGACCCCAGGGTCATAGTGCCACCAGAAGGATTAGGCCAATTGAAAAATTTCAACGACCTCATCGGGAATCGAATCCGCGACCTTCCGGTTTGTGGCGCAGTGCCTCAGTCACTACACCACTGCGTACCCCATAGGGAGTGGTAGAAGTATTAATAAAACTTGTTAAATACATTTTTACACTACATATCTTTTTAATACATCTAAATTTATTCGTTTATTAATTCATGATTTTTAAAAAGTTTTAAAACAATAGATGCAGAGGTGCATTTTAATGTATTATGGCAATAATCAGTATCCTAAAAGTGTATCTTATTCATTCTGTAAAACTTATTTCTAACGTGAAAAATTAAATGACTTTATAAAATTCTTTATGTCCATCAGAATGGACTTGGGGTTCGAAAAGGTTAAATTTTACATAGGTTCTTATAGAAGAATGCAATTTTGAGGATATTATAACTGTTCTCCGGAGGTTTTCTTAAAGTACAACGTTGAATACAATAACTGTTTTAATGCGTTATAGCATATCACACATATGAGGCTACTACGTACCCATCGAGTGCATGAATCTTTCCGATATAATGCTTAGTAGTTCATGTTTGTAAGAGAACACATAACCTGCTCCTTCTGGCCCACTCCGTACCTATGCGCATAGACTTTTTTTTTTCGCGTTAACGGATACGCATCACAGACTACCCGTGCACTCAACTAACACCTCAAAAATACAATATATATATAGGAAATAGTGAGAGTAAAATAATTTAATTCGTATAACCTACATCAAAACAAACCACAAAAGTGACGTGTGTCCATTCATTAATAAATTAAAATTAGTAGAGAATATAGAATCGAACAGGGTGAATTAAAATGACATATAATTGTGTATGTGTGAGTCTATTACTATTTTGTGCATTGGATAAGTTATACAATTACAATTAAATGAGAAATACTATTACAAAGAAACATGCTAAATGCTGACTGTGTGTTCAAACATGAGATGAAGAACATCATGTGTCGGGTACTAAAATAAAATCTATGCAGACTATAGGCCTAAATACACTTATTGTAATCTACAGTGAAATCGAAAACATAAAGTAACGTGGGTTGTATGACGAGACATTGCTTCTAAGTAATATAATGCCTATTATATCGCGAGACTGGATTTACATAACCCTCGTTTATAATGATGGAAACATTATCATTGCTTCTCTCCTGTCTATTGGAGGCTGAGTGACTGCCAGGGATTATCAGAAAGCGTAATGCGATCACGTAGCGAGTTCCAGTGCGAGAATACGTGGATTAGGCAGAAAAAGAAAACTGAGGCTGTCGGTTGAGAACAATAGTAAGTTTCCCCTTGTCGAGGAGGGATGGGACGGGTGGGGTAGGTGCACTAATGATGGGTAGACGGCCTCACGAAACAATACCATTATTAGGCTCATCCTATTCACAGTAATGTAGTTATATCCGACTCGAAAACTAACATTATTATGATATATAATAAAAAAGAGTTGTTCGGTCAGCTGAAACATAGAAATATATGTTACATTGGCAGAACAAAACAGTGTTGAATGGTATATGAAATATGCTAAAGCATACCCTCTGCCCTATTGTATTATACAAAGCGAATGTGGTAAATTATGTTACTCTCCTCAGTGAAAGGGTACACACACAAATACACACACATTGTGTATTTTATTACCACTACTCTGCATTCAGAATCTCACTGACGTTTCGAAACCCCGGTCGTTTTACAGTGGAATACGTTAAATAATATGGTAACAGCCGCACAATGCCAAATTCACGTGCTTACAAGGTTCGCCAATGCCATGTTGAAATAAGGAAAAGATATGATCATTTTGGACCCATTTGTAAATGAGTTTTACTTTCTTTATAAGGAGGACCACAAAGTTCGCACTAAATAAGCCTTTTTAAACAGCTTTAATTAAAAGTAGAACTCTTAACACAAGATTTAAAAATTGCATATTATTGCATAGCTATTTATGAATCAAGTTCGCAAAATAACGCATTAGCGGACGAATCTAGTATTGTGGCCGAGGCCGAAATATTGTATGAGTCTGCTAAAATTTTGCCTACGTGGTGCATGTAATACTTTTTAGTAAAAGCTCTGTAAATTATATGAAATGAAATGAAAATACCGTATAATTAATTATAAAAGACATAGTCACCCATTTGTTGATGCCATATTCTCACAGCCACCTGAATCCTAAGCTGTGAACAACTACGAAATGCTGATGTAGATGGCATTGCGAGTTTCTTATGAATAATATAACTGTGTTGGCTTAGGCCTATATTTGTTCTTATATTATTAAGTGTTTGATAAAAAAAACTTGTAACGGTTTTTATTAACGTAAAGAATCAATGTTGCCTTATATTTGTTGTTTTATGGTCAAGTATTTCGTTTCAAACCCTGTTACGGTTTATATGACTGGTCATTGCCATCTAGAGTTTTCAGTTGCCATGACCACTTTACCGGCTTAGATCGGTAGAAATTACTTTACCGGCCTAGGCTGGTAAAGTGCTACTCTTCGGCGTATTAACAGTCCGACAACAGCTGAACAACAGCGTAGTCTTGACCCATACGGGAAACATATTACAAGAAGCTTGGAAAAGACGGCACTGGGAGTGCGAAATCTCGTGCCCACTACTGTGTACCCACAGCCGGTAGAGACAACTAAACCGGTTGATTCTGGAACTAGTCGCATGGCACGTAGAAGAAAATGGAAAGAGCGATGTAGGGGTAGAGAATTTCGCACTTTCAGTGCCGTGCTTCCGGGACCTATATATATATATATATATATATAGTCTTTAGTGTTTGAGCAATTTCGCATAAAGCAAAGCTTGCCGAATCGTTTTCTTGCTGTACTGGAATTTACTCTTGCGATTTTCCCTTGAACATGAGTTTTTAACAAGTAAAAGATATTGTTAATCAATTATATGAATGATGACCTAAAGAGACGCGAGATAATTGCTTTCGTGGTGGGGGGAGAGAAAGAGTTGTAAAACGTTCTATTACGGCAAGCAAATTGAAATTCAACGTGATGTGCTGCCGTCATTTTTAAATCCACAACTCTAGCTGAAAAAGGTATTAAAAGCAATACGTAGAATACAATTCACTGCGAGATTACTGACCATTACCTCAGTTATTTATTATGTACCAGTCCATTAGGATAAGCTAACATATGCTGTTTAAATCACGTCTCCGTTGATACTATTAACTCTTTGAGCTATGCTTATTCACTAATGCATCGTGTCACTGCAGCAATATCCGGCATTACTGGAAAATCTCAATCATTTTTACTTCAGATTTAGGTTGAGCATAATGTCAAACATTATAACGTAAACAACTACTTTGTGAACGTTCAAGTTGAAACTTCAAGTCAGAAGAAGTCGAGTTCAGGATATATTTATAGAGGCCATTTGAATTATACGACAAGTCATATACAAGGTGTAAATGGAATTTTATATATTGAGCTCCAACGTAGATAAAATCGGTTTCGAACCCATATTTGACATAATTTCGTCCTCTACATGTGACGAATGTCTCTCTGAAGTTCTGACATACAATTTTGTTACACCCTGTATTTTTAGAATGTGTCATATATTAACCTAATTATTTTTGGAAATGAAACTTCTTTAGCCGCGGTAGGGGTAAAACGGGAGCTTGTGTAACGCTCAAAATCGTCACGAAATTAGTTTAGGTGTGACGGAACGGACTGCACAGAAAAAATTCAACTCAATGATTAGGCTTATCCAAAATTTAAAAATTAAAAAACTCAAAGATCCAAAATTAAAAAGTCAAAAAATCCCAAATTTAAAAAATAAATCCAAAAATAAAAATCCAAATATCCAAAATTTAAAAAATAAAAGAATTAAAAATTACAAAAAATTAAAAAATCCAAAATTTAAAAAATAAAAAATCCAAAATTTGAAAATAAAAAATCCAAAATTTAAAAATAAAAATCCAAAATTTAAAAATAAAAATACAAAATTTAAAAATACAAAACTCCAAATTTAAAAGATCGAAAATTAAAAAATCCCAAAAATAAAAAATAAAAAATTTTAAAAAGCCAAAATTTAAAAAATAAAAGATCAAAAATTAAAAAATCCAAAATCCAAAAATCTAAAATTAAAAAGTCGAAAAACCCATTATTAAAAAGTCCAACAATCCAAAATAAAAAAAATAAAAAAATAAAAACAAGTTTCACTTCTGTCGCGTAGTGTTCCACGCACACTTTTTTTTACGATACATTTCTGTTCACCGCTTACGTTTATTTATTTCCGTTCAGTCCTGTCTGTTTTCCAGAATTTCTTATTAACAATTTCGGCTTAAAAATTTTTAAGTCTGAAATAAAATGACCCTTACATGACACAGAGAATTGTTTCTTTAAAATAACAAACAATATTGAAAATTGTCATAATTTCACATCTCGCGGCACCTAAGTGAATAACTTTTTAAAGGATTAATTAAATATTAGTATACAGGCTTTTTTTTAGCACCGTAGCAAAGCCAACAGGTACTTCACTAGGGTGTACCCCCGTATAGCAGTAATATATGTTGAAAATAATGTATTAGGGAATAAATTATTGCTTTAGTTAAAATACACCTCATGTCGATTCCATTCAGATTGCGTCAGTTAGGTGATAAAGGATGTTTAGCAACAGAAAGCTCTTAGCACAGAGAGGTGTGTAGATTCTATCAGCTTATGTATTTATGTTCATATATGTATGTACAGATATAACAACTTTTGAGGCTCAGGCTTATACCGGGAAGAACCACTGATCCAAAATCAATAGCTTTCAAGTTTAAGGGAGTAAAAAGAAACTAGCTGGGTTGCATCTGGCAGTCCCACGTTGCAGTATATAAACCAATACTTGAATTCCACTCACAAATTCCTGGACGTACCAATAAAGAAAATCCGTTGAACCCAAGAAAAATATTTTACATGACACAGAAAGAAGATAAGGGAGGTCAGCAGATGCTGAGGCGAGCAGTGGCGGTGCAAATTCGAACTCGCCTAGTATAAGTTATAATATGTAAATAACAATAATGATGATGATAGTAATAATAATAATAATAATAATAATAATAATAATAATAATAATAATAATAATAATAATAATATTTGTTCAGAATATTCGTGCCTCAGAAAATAAAAGTTCCTTTAAAAATACAGTACTTGTCTGGGTTTCTAATAATCACCCATTTCATTCTGCATTTTTATATAAATATGTTGAAATATAATTTTCATGTAATTCGTAAAATTAAATGCGATAATTCGAACGTTTTCAACTTTCGACCGGCAATTACGTAATGAACACTATGACGTACACGGAGAGGAAAACCCAAAAATAACTCTTCACTACTCGTTCCATGGGAAACCAAACATGTTGGTTATTGCTGAATCTAAATTCAACGGCTTATTATTCTGTGTTCCTGTAAACCTAAAACTAGCCACACGTTAACCAACTTGTTGGTTCAGACGGTCGGGACGACCAGTTGGATGTGATGGTACCTGCAACTCAATTTATCAGTGGAGTAAGATTACCTCCACAAAGTCTCTGGGTTTTTACGTATATACCTTAGGAGCGAGTCTCACCGCTCGTAGAGTTCCTGGCTAGGGGAGGTAGCTGCACCCTGATTGGCTTTCCCACTCCACGTGTTGTCTGTCTCTGTCTATGCGGCATTATCCCTCCACTCAACTATTACAGTATTTTCTACCACTGGAAACGTGGAGCATGATCTTTACTCTCTGCCTAGCAGTAGGTCACTGATCTTACGCGCAACGAATCCGCGCATCTTGTTAACGAGACGTAACGAGAAGCTCGCTGGCTGGGTTAGTCTTCAAGGCCAGAGACGTTGTGGGAGTAATCCTACTCTACAGATCGTGTTCTCGGAGCGTATGGATATGATGCTATCACATGGCATGGATATGCGTTAACAGCAATATATTGTAATCCAAAACGAACTTCATATATATATATATATATATATATTTTAAGAGTCTCCTTGATTTGAAAGAGACTAGTAATATGAACAATACTACGCTACTAGAAACTATAGTAACACTGTAAACCAAACAACTCCCTCGTTGTTAACTCCCTTTTGAAAAAGTCTCGTATTACCAGCACAAAGAAACGTTCAAAGCACATATGGATTTTTATAAATTTACGATGAGATGTAAAGTGAACGTGATTTTTTCTCCTATTAGGATAGAAGCTTTGGAAAATAAGTGAATGTTTTCTAAAAATGTATGGAAAATTTTCTACATTTTGAAAACGGGGCACCGGTACTCAAAAACTAACAAATACGTAACAGTGAAACTTCCCCACAAGATCGTCTATTCAACGTAGAGAATGTGTCCTGAAACCAAGTATGTAGCTTTAAAAATGCAGAATGTGGAAGTTTCACCTTCTACACCACCCCGTTAAATCTTGAAATGTCTGCAGAATTCAGAAAAAAAAAAACATTCAGAACGTTGATATCATTTGCCGCAGTCAAATAATGCTATGATCGACAAGCATAATATGACGATAAAGTCTGATTCGTCACACGTGGAACGCACACGAATTAAGTACTATATCATTTTAGTTAATCTAATGTCGCAGTTTTCATGTAGACTAATAACGATACCAACTTCACTGATAATTAATTTGCGAAGGGTTCCTGTATTTAGGGAAAAGTGGAATATTAATGAAAGATAACTTTTATCAATCGAAATTTGTATCGATATAATGATAACCCTCCAAGTAATGCATATTAATACTGTATTGTATTCATTGCATGGTTCATATATAATTCATTATACAGACTTGTGTAATCACACGTTTTGTATATATATAATAGTACGATTACTAATCGATTATAATTTAAAATATTTAAGTGTTGATGAAATCCTTCTGGTGGCACTATGGCCTTGGAGTCGACTCAGCCTCCAACAGAAATGAGTACCAGAAGCAATCCTGGGAGTAAAGGCGGCCGGTGCGTAAGGCTGACAACCTTATCACTAGGGGGCGGATTTCTATGACATCTCATATTTTCCCCCTTTGGATTATTTCAGGTTTCCGACTAATTTAAACCCGATTCCAAACATCCTGGTGTAAATGGAACGGCTTTTATTGTGCATATAACTGCATATTTAGGTAATTTTAAACTATTATAGCATATTTAGTACGAATATGCATTTTTAGGTCATATTTTTGGCATATTTGTGTTCGTATTAAAGAAATTTTGAAGTTTCATATCATATTTTGTAAATTTTGCATTATAATAATACTTTTTGAGAATTTATATATATTTTAAATAATTAACATATTTTAATAAAATGAATTGTAATGAAACTTTAAACAACATACACAATGCGTAAGTGGTAAGGTCATATTTTAAATTTTATTGGTCATATTTTAATGCTTTTTAGGTCATAAATGCATGCATATATCCTATTTTTTAGGTCATAGAAATCCGCCCCCTACTTATCACCTTTATGTGCCGATGTCTGAAAAATCTGGAAGCCTCACCCTCCTGGAACCCTCTGAGCCTCCATGGCTCAGGGAACACAAAGTATTGATGTAATAATTGCGTCCACAATGCATATCTTGATGCTAATAAATAACACGTGCAAAAAATTTTTTCAAGCTGAGATACCATTTGGAAATACATTACGAAGAAACTGGCATGCAGTCACTTTTAACCGGATCTACTCAATTGCTCAAGTGTTTGTACAGCTTCCTGTTTTTATCTTCCCTTTTTCATTATTGTTGGGTCTCCAATCAGAGCCGTTTCTTCCTCTTCTCAATCCTCTTCTGATGAAGAATGGGATGCTCATCTATGGAAACAAACAACTCTATTCTCTTCTGCTTCATTTCTTGTTGTTCATGTTATAACGTTGGTGCGATAGATGCTCTTATTTTTAACAAACTTCACTGATCGAGCGTTTTAATAGATGCCTCTTTATCATTTTCCTTTATTTTTATCACAACATCAATGGAATTAATGATATGACAGTTCAGTAATTTACTGGAAAAATATCTGAAGTTATCGTTATGAGGAATGTGCGAATATTAAAAACCAATGTATACTTCACCTCGATAATAGAAATAGATCATGAGAAATATGTCTGCTTTTTTGGGAATTTAATAAATTTAATAAAGTACTGGAAGATGTCTTAAAACATTTTACGAAACTAGAAACATATTTTGACAGTTTGTCTGTCTTGATACAGAAATTATGGACATTTGTTCTTATTTTTAAATTTTAGAGGGCGGACCACAATAGTTAATATTTTTCATACGGTAGAAATATCTCAGGAAGTCAATAAGTAAACATTTTAATTTATTTAAAAATATATATATATTCATTTAGTATTAAAGCAGGAATTGTGCTCACTGAGGTACATTTTTCAGAATTTGATCTCAGATGTAAAGAAAATAATACAATTTGTGGTAACTCTATCACTTTCAGTAAAGTATGGATGGTTAACTTATTACTCTTTTTTATTTTTGAAAAATTCAAAACTTAAGCCTTATATAGACCATGAGAATACACGTTGAAAGAGGTGCAGTGATCCAAATGTACTGGCATTTAAGGACAGGCACATGGAGTGAGTGATATTTATAAATTATTGACTTGCTAAGATTTTTTTATTGTAAAATAAGTCCCTGTATGAAAAATGTTAACTATTGTGGTCCTCCCTGTAAAGTTGATAACTTACTATACAAGCATGAGAAACTTCAAAATTTCAAACACATTTGTTTGCTGCATTTAGTGTACCTCATGCCCTGCAGATCGAGCGACTGTGCAATTATTTAGGTAGTGATACTGCAAAGTTCAGAGCGCAAATTGAATGCACACGTTACATTAAATTATAATTTAATTTTCTTTTTTGCCAGCATTCACAGAGGTAATTCCCGCCAAAGTAAAGTACGGTAATTGTGGAAAAATAATCTTGTATTATATTTCATGACTTCACATTTGACACAATCAGATACATCGGAACATTTTGTATATGACGACATTCGTCACTTTGGATTGTCGGAAGATTAGCACCATTTTCGGGAAAGAAAAGAACGAAGCTAATTGCCGGACATAGTCTATAAGTGCGAGTGAGATGCAAATACATCTAACTCTAATACTGTCTTTTATGGTAGACACGCACTATAGTCTGTAATTAGTATATTTATTATATATCAAATTAAAGCTACTATCATGTGTCATGAATGAGTATGCAAAATTTTATGAAATTCTGCGAATCAATGTAAAGCCTTGGCTCACAAAGTCCTTTCATTAATAAATTAAAAAATAAGGAGGTCCAAAAATAAAAAAGAGAGTGATTAAAACTGGTTTCGATACTGTATAGCTTCCTTATATGCTTAACTTCAATTTTTGATGCCACCTTGCGCTAAAAATAATTCACATAATCTCACACTTGGAACGAGTTGGCACAAATTATTCAGACATCACAGAAACTGAAGGTTTCATATTATCGGGGGGGGGGGGGTGCAAAAGTCTCCATAGTCATGCTTAGAATACAGATTTCTATACTTTGAAGAGGAATAGGTGCTCTTGATCCTGGAAGCTATTTTGAGTCCCTCGTATGTACTACCCCGTTACATGGAACTTGAGTCGATTCGGTTAGCGAATAAATATTGTATGGACTGTGAGTGAGGAATCTTGTAGTTGTTGCTGTTGGCTGTCTTGTTAGTATCATTGTGGTGCATTAGTATTTTAGCAGTTAGTCAGGTGTACTGCTGTCATTGAAGACAAGGCCCCTCAAGTGTTCACGAACACAACTTCTAGTTAAGCCCAGTTCAGAATTACATACCAATAAATTAGAAGAGCTAGATCCTACTTAATAGTTATAATGCTATACTAATATCTCTAAGTGCTCTGTTCTAGCAACATTGCCAAAGGCCCTGAAAGAGCTGTAGATTAGTGAGAAACCGAAAAATACTACAGTGATAGCAGTTATAAATGAGAATGCTTATGTTGATATACAATTTTAAAGGATGGATGGATGTCTGTACCTTGCCACTCCTCGGACAGGAGTATTGAGTACTCCGAGTGGATGTTTCACTACCGAAGAATAATTTAGTTATGCTTATTTTACTGTAACGGACAGAGGGACACATGGTAAGTCCCCCACTTTGACGACTAAGTAGGGGACCCCATCATATTACTAGGACGTGAAAGGGCAAGGGAATTCGGCCCAGAGTATATAATTTAGGCTTGGAGCTCTTTAACGTGCGTTGTCGTTTTAAAGTAAGGTTGGGTAGAATTTTTAAGGCATTTCTAATAGAAAAATTAAGTTCACAATAAGATTTGTTTCAGGTGAATATGTTGATTATTGCCGGAGTTGAGGACATTAATTGATTGTGTAGTGGAGTGATATTTAGAAGCCTTGTTGTAAATAAATCGCATTTTCTCACAAATTATAATTTATGTATAACATTTTCATTTTATAAAAAAAACTATTCATTGAATTTACGTGAAATGTTTTGTGAATACTGTTGAATAACAGAAAGTCTAAACTTAAAATGTTGCATCTATCAGCACTGGGTTTATCATAGAAAAGTAAAATACATAAAAAATATTATGATTTTTAAAATTTATTTTCCTTTCAAATACATACTAGGGGAAGTTCAGATTTGTTTAGTTCAGTTCATGTGCCTCGACTTCAAAGTGTCAAAATTTAATACCACTCACTGCTATATGTCCTGAGGAAAAAAACGCTTTCTTCATTGAAATGCATAATTTCTAGTAAAAATAAAAAATGTCTGCTATTTAAAAATATAATTGATTCCATTACCAAACTATACATATAAGTGAAGTTATTTTTTGTCTTTTACCAGTTAAAGTATAACTGATATTTATCAAATATATTGGGAGATAATATAATGCATGTACAATACTACAGAAACTGGTCTAACCTATGCTAACCCCCCCCCCCTCTCACGGTTTATAGTCTATCTCGCAGAACTTCGTGCCAGGTTGTTTGCCTCGTGAAAAATCCATCGACCGCGGCCTGGTTTGAACCATCGAACTTCTGATCCAGAGGAAGGCACGCTACCTCTGATGGAATACCACAGCCGATCTACCATTTCTGCTACATAGGGAGAATTTTCACCATTGACAGTGCGAGATGGAAATATAGTGATCAGCTCTAGCAAAACAAGCATTTCTATATATAAACAATCAGTTAGATTATCATACAAGCATGTGCCAAAGCATTTGTAGGGACCGTATTAACTTCATGATGCGAGTGAGACCTGGACCCTCGTAAGAAGGAATGAAGGAGACCATAGGCGTAACCAGGCCGACCATATGGGGGGGGGTTATAACATCCGCGGGGTCTGGGGGGTATGGAATACCTCCCAGGGAGAGGGGGTCCGGGGGTCCTCCCCCGGAAAATTTTAAAAATTAAGATGCAAAATAACGAGTTCTAAGCTTTCGGGGGTCCTCCCACGGAAAATTTTAAAAATTAAGACACAAAATAACGAGTTTTAAGCTTCCCACGCTTTATATTTGTATTAAGTAATTTATGGCAGACTTAAAAAAATTATACAATTTTCCTTTTTTTAATCAATGGGGGGGGGGTTCAAACCCCCAAAAACCCCCCCTCGGTACGCCTATGAAGGAGACTAAAGGTTATGAAAATGGATCTGGTGGAATGTAACGAGTTTAAGTTGGGTAGACAGAACAGTTCTTGAAAAAGTGAAAGAAAACATATTATTGTTAAAATCAATTGCACGAAGAAGAGCAAAAATGACTGATCACATAAATTGGCGTAACGAATTTTTATAAAATATATTCGAAGGAAAAATAATAGGAAAAAAACCGAGGTCACGTCCCAGACGAAGAGGTGGAGATTCTATCGGACTATATCGTAAAGAAAACTGACATGGAAAGTCGGACTTGGCTATCTTTAGGCAGAGTCAGTTCTCTAAATTGCTTTATTTATTTATTTAACCTGGCGGAGTTAAGGCCATAAGGCCTTCTCTACCACTCAGCCAGGGCAAAAACATGAAATACATAATAATAATAATAATAATAATAATAATAATAATAATAATAATAAATTAAAACAAGAATTGATATACCTGAATACAAGAAACGTACATTAATTAATTCATACCATCAGGAACAGAAACAGGTTTTAGCAACGAGTATTTTCTTCGCGATTTACAGTAGGTACTATGTATTACGTACAGCTATATTAAAGACCCTGTGAGTTTCTATACATTTACGTGAAAATGGCATAAAAACCGCCACTTATAGTTTTAATACGAAACACTTCTTAGTAGCCCTGCTAAGTAGGCCTACCTATTACGAATGGATGTATAACTATATTAAGCTGAATTATACTTTGGTATGAAATACATATACTGTAAGTCATGGAAAACTTATTTCAATTACGTTCATTACCCCATTATTATTTTATTTCTTCCTGCAACACCTGCAGGTTGCCATTGACAAAGAGTACCAACAACAAGTATATATGTACACAGTAAAAGAAAACAGATTAAATCAATATTGAAGCTTTAACAATTAGTATATAGATAACAACTTAAAATTAGAAGTCATGGTCCACAGGTATGATTGCGAAATATGGCAATAGACCCTTTCAATGCCACCAATGATATTTCTACAAGGATGGCTTTGTGCAGGCCGAACTTTTTGGAGAAGTCAAGAAGTAGTTTTGGGATGGTACCACGTGCTCCAATCATTAATCCTGTCACTGCTATGGGTGTTAGATGGTATTTATCCTTGTAATACTTAATGGTGGGTTCATTGATTCGTCTCTTCTTCTCATTCACCTCCTCCGGCTGATCCTCATGGGACTCAAATCTTACGGTTGGATCGATTATATGCCCTTCATATTAACTTCCAAGTTCAAACAATTCAATTATGTGCATTGTAAAATGCAATTCCGTATTTAAATGTATTGAAATTACAACCTTAACCCCTCTATAAAGTATTATCTTATATAAATAAAATGTTAAAATACTTTGCATTACATTTTATTCATATAAGATAATACTTTATAGATAATACCTTACAAAACATTTTATTTATGTACTATAATACTTTATAAATTGTATAAGGTTGAAAATTTCAATAAATTTTATTTGTGCCCAAGGTTGCGAGTTTGATCCCGGCCCAGGACGCTGGCATTTATGTGTGCATATACCACCCAACCAATACATTTTAATATTACTTCTCTCTACTGAAATGAAGTTCATTAACGATCCAGTTCCTTGTTTGATATTGATTTCTGAACAATGTTAGGAATGAATTCAGATCACTTGAAATTCGGAGAAGAAAGTTAAACGAGAAATAAAAACCGCGATTTTCTGTCTCAGCGCCTTATAATAGGGTAGTAACAAAATTCTAACCCATTCAAGCTCCAATTTGGATATATCACTTAAATTCTATTTTTAGGCATTTTGTACAATATTTGACTTCAGAAATTCGTTTCCGTACGTTTCGAATTAAACGTCTGTGAAAATTTGTAAGATAATTTCAACTAAGTAATTAAATAAATAATATAATAAGGAACTGATCTTTTATGCCCAGGTTAGGAGTCTCCATTATACCTTGAACGTACTTAGTGGTAAAGTCGGACTTTATATTTAAAAAAATTATTTATCTACTTTCCGAATTACATAAATGTGCACACGAACTCCATTTTTAAAGGACTTTGGTAAACGATGAATTTCTAAATAAAGAAATTCTAACTTAGTCAATAGTTCAACATTTATTTAAACGGTAATAGTTAACAGTTTATTCCTTTTTCCTAATGCCAGGCTGTTATTTATTTTGAATTGCTGTAAATCACAGATGTTTCCTGAATTTTCCCCACCCTTCGTTTTGAACAAAACGAATTATTTGTTTTTGTAATTTTAACAGGAAATAATGGTGTAGCAGTGATGGGGTTGAAGTATCACTTCACTAATGGCGTAAGAAGGGAGAGAGCAGATTATAGTAGTAATGGCCATGAGGGAGGGGACCTATTTATTGACCGGTTTCAGCAGCACGAATAAAATAAACATATTTCTCCAATGTTTATGCTACGTTTCCCGAATCTCGATTATGTAGTGGCCGTAAATAGTAGCACCATATTTGCATGTTTATCTTTAACATTGCTGGTCCTAATACGTGGTACTAGAAGCCAGATAAAAATCAATGCCATGTCATGCCGCTCCGATACGATTATATCCCAATTTCCTCTATGTAGCAAACGCTATATTATGTTATGAGGGCTTACGCTGAATACATTTTTTTTCATTCAGTCGTTCGTTTTCAGGCATGAAAACTAATATATTTCGAATGCGAAGTTATATATTTTATGAAATGCGTGGCATTTCAAATAGATTTTATCTTTATGTGAGAGTTCATCCACGTGTAATAAAACAATAATAATAATTTTAATGTATTTTGAGGCACGAATATTACTGTGATATTACAATTAATCTTAAATAATTAATCATATGAATTACAAATTAAAATAATTACAAAGAATTCCAAATGGGGTACCCGAGGACCCTAATGCAAAATGTATAATTTTATGTGCTAAAAGTACAAAAGCTGTAGTAAGCACATGTGAAAACTTTATAAAAACTTTGTAATGCACATTTTTGTCTCTGCAGCCAAAGTTTGAAGTTCAAACCTTGAATTATAGTTCTTAATTTTCAATCAATTATTTTTTTCATATTTGTAAGCATTAATTTTAATCGCTAGAACATTCCATTCATCACACACAGTTCTAATGAATGTAGTTTTTGCACAATTTTACAGTTTTAATATCTGCGTGATCACTTCATACAAAGGAACAACATTGTCCACATTTTGTTTTAAACTTTCTATATGTAATGTACATTTATACATTTATGGCTATTGTTAGATGCAATGTCAAATGGGGTACCAAAGGACGATTTAATTATTATAAATTATTAATATACTTTTATACAAAACATCAATAATAATCATAGTGTTTAGTATACATTGCTTCGCAATGTAACATAGTTTGACTCATACGAACTATTTGTATTGGATACAAAATACAAGATAGTTCTGTTGGATTTTATACCATTGCTGTACTACAGTACTCCAGTTGGTATGTAAAAAGACTGAAATTAAATCAGTCCCTATTCATATTCACCATTGTTGATATTCGTTTCCTATTATCGGAGCCCGGATTTCTAAAGTAAATGCATATTAACTTAAACTCTTAAGCATAAGCAGAAATATATTTCTTAAGTAACTTAACTTTATTTGATGGTTCTTATTTTATTTATTCTGAGAGAGATAAACGATTTTGATTGCTAATCGATTATTTTGAATTAAAATAGCATATGTAACAGTCACATTAAAAGTGCTTATTTCACTCCTAGGTATAATTATCACATGTTTTCTTTCTTTCCTAGCCTTATAGAATAACTGAAATATCGGGGTAATAAAACATTCAGTCATATTTCTAACAAAATTCTTTGTGACGTCCTATGACGTTGAAAGAAAATTTTCACATTAAAATCCTACTTCACTGACAAACGCAAGAGCTTCACGCAAGAACATATTCGAATGACCTTCCTTACATGCCATAATAGCAATGAATAAAATAAATTATCTACAAAACCAAGAATTAATTTCCGTGTTATGTAATTTTGCTTATTTTTGTTCTTATTTTTTACACTTTTTTCTTGCTTATTTGCTTTCTTATTTTACTGTTTTGTTTTTCTAATAAATCTGGGCTCTACTTGTTATGAACTACATTTTCTCTGCTGTTTACTGTATTATACGTAAAAAAAATGTTATAGCATGCACTCCAGAAATATATTTCTCCCAGCTTATAATTTCCTCCATGTATCTACAATAAACATAAGAAAAAAGTTGTGTCAGTAGTAAGCTTCATTATGTATGTTATATGGGAAGAGTTGGGGGAGTGAATCACGCGATGACAACAAGAATGCGCTAAGATATAATCAGTTAGAGGTAAAAAGTAAACAATTGAGTTCTTAATTTTTATATGAACTTTCAAAGCCTAAACAATAGTATCATATTTATTTCTAGTTTTGCTTGACTTAACTCGACCGGCAATAAATAAAAATAATTATTTTTTTTTCTACCGGAATCATTTGGCTTTGAAGTCACAGATCCTAAGAATACATAAGCTTAAGCACTATACCGAAATATGTTTATATTTTCATAGTATAGGCCTAGTCAGAATATGGTGGTACATTTAATCTTTTAAAAGTTGATCATGTTTGGTATATGGGTAATATTAATGACGGTATGACAATCTAATTATTACTTATCTCTAGCAAGTGTTCACTGAATAATGAATGTATTGATGTGGGGATATTTTGAGCATAAATTGCCGCTACAAACAGATAATTGCCGCAGTTAATCCCTGTACTGTTATCTTATCTAGATAACCGCCTCCACGATCCAGCGAGCACTTTAACTATTATCTTGTATTGCTAATTAAAACATCGTTTCCTACAATTACGCATTGCAATAGTAATTATAAAGCGCCCAGTATGGAGGACACATCTACAACAAGTGGATAATGAGATACTAAACCAGGAATGAAAACTATCCTTGATTTCCTATTCCTATAGTTTTTTTTCTGCTATATCTTGACATAAACTTGAGAGTTCGTTTGCTTACCATCGCTTCAAGCCTACAACTGAATGTTATAGATTAATATAAATCGTTTGTAGATTTCATACAATCCAAGAGGATTTATGTTGCTATGTTATGCGTTACCATTGATTCTGTAATGGTTGTGGTAAAGAAAATGTTACTGATCATAATCGTAGTCTCTCATATAATAACGGTTAAACAAAAGCCCCTGCATATACATACATTGGGGTACGCCGTAGCGTAGGTCGCGAGTTCGATACTCGATTAGGTCGTACAGATTTTTCAATTGGCCTAATCCTTCTGGTGGCACTATGGCCCTGGGGTCGACTCAGCCTCTAACAGAAATGAGTACCAGGAGTAATCCTGGGGGTAAAGGCTGCGGGTGCGTAAGGCTGACAACCTTACCACCTTCATGTGCCGAATGTCCAAAATCTGGGAGTCTCAACTTCCTGGAACCCTCTGGGCCTACTTGGCCTGTATAGGGATTACTTTATTTTACTTTACTTTTATATACATACATTGTTACGAATTGCAACCACTTTATGGTTTAAACTAACAGCAATATGAAGTCATTTTTGTAATTTTTTTTAGTGCCTTACATTCCTTTAAATTTACCGTCTATATTATGCTAATTAATCTGGTTTTCTTTTTTAGGTAAGTGGAACCAGCCTTCATGGCGTCTTAGTTATGTGTTAAGATTGGGCTTAGGGATTTCTGTAAGTAATAAATCAAGACTATTTCTTCTGTCACTTATGTTTTAGTTATGTGGCTGATCTGACCTTAAGGGAAGAGGATATTATGTTTGAAACTGTTTCCCTATTTTTAAATTTTTGTACGTAGAGAGTTTATGACTGTAGAGGCTCAATGGAAAAATCATATATTAAAAAAATATATTTATGGGCCAAGAATTTGAAAGTTTTTTTCTGGTGCTGGGCTTAACTAAAACTGAAATATCTCACTCATTTTTTCACTCACTTCTCGCTTCTCACTTCTGTCACTTACCATGTTTTAGTGATGTGGCTGATCTGACCTTAAGGGAAGAGGATATTATGTTAGAACTGTTTTCCTATTTTCAAATTTTTGTACATAGAGAGTTTGACTGTAGAGGCTCAATGGAAAAATTATATATTAAAAAAAATATTTATGGGCCAAGAATTTGAAAGAGTTAATCTGGTGCGCGCTTAACTAAAACTGATATATCTCACTCATTTTTTCATGTAAATTCAAGCTTCTCTGGCTTAACTAAATCTGATATATAGCTGGATCTTTTACAGTTATTGGGAATATATGTAGAATATTTTACCGATCTTCAAAATATGTAGTCGTTTCGAGGCTCCATTGTCGCGTTGACATAAATTCAAACTTTTTTCGCATTCAGTTTGCAGGTGCATACTCCGAAAATTGCCTGGAAAACAATTTTGACATTTGACCCAGGAATTATACAGTAAGCAAGAAAATTTGGGAAGAGATATGAATAAAATTTTAATACATAAACATCAAATTTTCCAGAGAGAAGCCTTCTATTATGATGAATGTGGGTCAAATTTCATTCATATAGCATGGATACTTCTGATAATATATATCATTTTATATATTACTGTGTAGCGAAAATTTTAAGTTGGGGAATTTGCAACTCGGTAACGTGCATTGGAAGAGAGTAAACATTACTTTCCTCTCTTAGAGCTCTCCTAGAATATATGACGGTCCCTCTTGTTCTTTTCTTGCTTTTTCTGCTCTCAATTTACAATTCAACTGGTTTGATACTCCCATAAATACCCATACACAACTCAATAACTGAAACTGCACTTGTCTGCAATAAAACTATAGTAAAACCAGGACACAGGAGCTTTAAAAATGGCGTCTCAACATCTGACAAGAGCACATTATGCCTCAAAATTATGCAACGTATTTCCCCCATATCCACAGTATTTTAAAGTCTTCTTGAGGGAGAAATTAGCTCATTTTTTTTACAAAAAGTTTATATCCCTTTCCTTAAAACATTTAAAAAATAGTAGATTACCATCTATGTATGATTTTTTCTACTTCATTTTCCAAGCCTACCATTTATGTATACAAAAACGTCATACAATGTTGCTACGGAATACTTTACATCATCTTTAACATTTTCTATGCTATTGATGTGGCATCGCCAGAAAAAACTGCATAAAGCTTATTTATAAATTTAATACATTAATTATTTTTCTTAAAATATGAATATAATTATATACGTATTGAAATTATCATTTATGAAAACCAGCTATTCCACTCAAATTTTCCTAGTTTTGAAATCAACCTGTAACCCACAAGTGATTTTCTTGTCGAATCCTTATATTAAAGTTTTGACATTTTAAAAGGGTTAATAATATTACTGCTACTTTTTTAAGATAATATTTACTTGTTAACTTACACCATTTACTAATATGCCTTTCCCAATTCTTTAATTGAGAGAAATCATAGCTTTGTTAAAATGGCTTTAATTGTTGTAGTTCAAATTACAAACATTTTAAAGGACCATTACGAAAAGCTTAATAAAACACTATTACTACATCATCCTTTATTTAAAATTAGCATAACTTTAATTGGGGTACATTTCTGCTTCGAAGCTTATATTTTTCTTTAGGGATTAAATACAGTGTTAGGTTATTAAACTATGTGGAAAGTATTTGCACAATTTCTGACAGTTAAAGGACCATTACGAAAAGCTTAATAAAACACTATTATTACATCATCCTTTATTAAAAATTAACATAACTTTAATTGGGGTACATTTCTGCTTCGAAGCTTATATTTTTCTTTAGGGATTAAATACAGTGTTAGGCTATTAAACTATGTGGAAAGTACTTGCACAATTTCTGACAGTTAAAGGGCCGTTACGAAAAGCTTAATAAAACACTATTACTACATCATCCTTTATTTAAAATTCATATAACTTTAATTGGGGTACATTTCTGCTTCGAAGCTTATATTTTTCTTTACGGATTAAATGCAGTGTTAGGTTATTAAACTATGTGGAAAGTATTTGTACAATTTCTGACAGTTAAAGGACCATTACGAAAAGCTTAATAAAACACTATTATTACATCATCCTTTATTAAAAATTAACATAACTTTAATATGGGTACATTTCTGCTCGAAGCTTATATTTTTCTTTAGGGAATAAATACAGTGTTAGGCTATTAAACTATGTGGAAAGTACTTGCACAATTTCTGACAGTTAAAGGGCCGTTACGAAAAGCTTAATAAAACACTATTACTACATCATCCTTTATTTAAAATTAACATAACTTTAATTGGGGTACATTTCTGCTTCGAAGCTTATATTTTTCTTTAGGGATTAAATGCAGTGTTAGGTTATTAAACTATGTGGAATGTATTTGCACAATTTCTGACAGTTAAAGGACCATTACGAAAAGCTTAATAAAACACTATTATTACATCATCCTTTATTAAAAATTAACATAACTTTAATTGGGGTACATTTCTGCTTCGAAGCTTATATTTTTCTTTAGGGATTAAATACAGTGTTAGGCTATTAAACTATGTGGAAAGTACTTGCACAATTTCCAACAGTTCTTGCCATAATGCTCTTATACTATACAATGGAGTGTTTCTGAAATAGGCTAAGTAGTACGATGTACTCTTGAAACTGTTCCTGCTCAGACGAGGGTGAATGAAGCTGTTGTAGTGGCCGACGTCATTTAATTACATGACAGGATTGATTTCCATACAGTATCGAAGAGAACACAGCAGGACCCCACTCTGGACGGTAGAACCCAAAGCTTTGGATACTTGATTATACACCTGAAAGTAGTAATTGCTTTTCCCAACTTAGAGTTTATGTAATTCCTTAAACACGTCCCGTTTAATATGGGGTTTAACGTTGCAGGAAATAGAATGACTACGTAACTTGATTGAACTGTGTGGACAAACAAGGCGCCTTTAATGTTCTCACACTTATTGTTGCTATCCTAAAATAATTACTCTTCTAAATTAAAATAATGTAAGCGTTGTTTATACTTATATAACTTTAGTGTATCCAATGTAATAAGAGGGGAAAGGCGCCATGCGGTTATGTCATCGATATCATTTCATGAAGCTGCCTGAACCCCCCTTTGCCATCTTAAATGTTACTCTACCGTAACAGTGGAAAGCCGGTCAAAAATCACTAAAGTCAGTTTCCTTACAATAGACTACTGTATATGACGTAAATGTCTTTCAGTGAGGTAGAACATTTAGGGTAATCACAATCAGTCACAGAAGAGAAATTCCATCCACTCCATTTTATTAATATTATCCACTATGTTTTTGTATAGAGTTTTTAAAAATGTGTATTTGGTTGTTCCATTCAGAAGTATTTGGGTTTGGTGTAAATTTCACGCTATATTTTTAACGTTTTAAATAAAACAAGCATTTTTATTAAATGTCTTCGCATTCACTAGTACACATTTTGTATGTAGGTACTTGAATTGTTTGTTCATGTTCTTTCTATCCACTGTCTTGAGAAGCAAATACATTTTAATTAAATGGGCGTTATGCTTTTTGGATCCTGTATGTAGGGCTTTACTCATTTATTCGTTTTAAACTCGATGGAGTTAAGAAAACTTGCACATTACTTCTTTTCTAAACAGATCAAAACTATTACAGAAAAAAATCATGCATTCAACTTAAAATGCTGTATGAGTGGTTATTTAAATATATAGAATACATTATTTTTTAATGTGTAAAAAGCTGATAACTACAACTAGAACGATATTTTAGTAGGCCTACATTATCTGTTACGAGGCGTTGAGACCTTAACTGTCTAGGGAGAAATTTAGGAAACAAAAATACCATCCATCACCCCTTCATGCAAATTGTACTCTCTTTTTAATGGTAGTTGGTATCCTTTTAGCTTCCGCGAGATCCATGCGTAGAGTAGGAAAGTCTAATTTTGTAACGATTTCACCAGAACGAGTTGACGTACTTGCGTTTTTGTTACTAAACAGTTTTTCTAATAACTCTGACATTTGTCCTAACTCTAACTTAATATCAAGATCAGTGATGCAGTGCAAGATAAGCCACAAAACACTCGGCAGTACCTGCAGCATATGCATTAGCACTCGAAAACATAAATGGGTAACCAGTAAAGCATATGAAATGGCGGCCAATCCGAGAACACGAAATTACTCTTGACTGCAGTATAGACTCCATTCCGTACCACATCCTCTGAAGTTGCAGAAACCAGCCAGGTAAGAAAAAACAATGACGTACTCGGGAGTAAAAATAATGCTTCCTATGTATGAATTGTTCCGTACATAGCACTGCAATATTGCTAGACGGATGTCAGTGCAACACAGTATCAAGGGGGATGCATATGTAGACGTCAAAACTAACGCTTTACAGTCAGTTATACATTATACCGATTTGTCTGCACTGTACAACAGTTCTCTAATTCTATCGCCTTCCTTATTGACTATTGACTAATCACGTTTCCTTAACAATATCACCTTATACACGTATATAATAACTAAAATGCTTTTTCTTAAAGTTCATTAATAGCGAGAAAATCTCTATAGGATTGGAATTTTTTTGTATGACGATACAAAAATCCAACGAAATATATTTCTTTCTTTCGAACAATTTTCAACATTAGTCATCTGAAAGGTTTATGAATCTATCAAATTTTGTTCATTGGATATATAAGTCTTTCATTACTTAAATTATGTGGGCTGAGACGTGAGCCATTCAGCCTCAGAAATGTCGCTCCTCCGATCGGTACCAATCTTAAATCGTTTCCTTGGTAATTTAAAACCCCCCAAAGAATATTATAAAAAATATGCATCTTTAGTGAATAAAGCAATGCCGAAAACATGATATAGGATAACGGAAAGACAGAATATTTGAAAATTGTTATATTTACAGGCCGCGGGAACATTCCCGTAGCCAGAATATCTTAATGCGCTTTCGGGGATGTTCTTCCAATTTGAGTGGCGAATGCCGGATTGTAAGGTACTTAACATAGCTCTAAAAACTTAACATATCCTTTTAGCGTACGGATGATTAAAGAAAACTATTTAATTAGAATTATAATTCAAAAATTGACTTTCTGATTAATTATATTCCGCATTTTATATACAGATTTAATAACAACATACAGCCATGAGCATAAGAGATGATTAGGGTACCCACCAATCTCAAGTATAAGTTTTAAAAACACTGATTAAAATCTAGAAGACAAAATAAAAGTGAATTTAAAAATAGCGTATGCAGCAAATTACTCCCCAATGTAGTAACAAAACATGAAACAAACACGATGATAGCAAAATTCTTGGGATACTGAACGTAGTATAGTTGGCATAAATAGCGAATGCACTCCAATAGTTAGTTTTTAGTATCACCAGTATAATGCAACAAATAGAATATTTTTATTCTAAAGAGCACGAGTGGATTCTGCTTGATCCACGATGTGTACGGAGCAAATGTAAACAACAGACTTACCTTGACTAACTGTGTCCTGTCGTTTCATCGGTTAATCGCATCAGCGCATACTTCATGATAGTGAGACAACTGAACCAGATGTATACTTCCATTCCGCACATATCGTGAAATTATTTGTACCTTAAGTGAGAACATAAGTTCTGTTAGGTAAGTTGCTTGCTTTAGTAGTTATATCATAGGCTTATAATTGTGTTTTACATCATATCTCCAGCAAAAAAAAAAAAAACATTTGTTTTGATCGTTGCCGTGGCAGCTTTATTGATTCTAAAGAAAAACAAGTAACGGGAGATACTGAATTTTATAACATAATTAATTATTTCGTATTTTTCATTTACATAATGAGAGTTGAAGTACACTCCAATATCTTGTAGGTAAAAGTCTCCAGTAATTCTGTATTATGGAAGAAAATTGCGAGCCGGGGCCTTCGGAACTTACGTTACCAATAAAGAAACATGTTCGAGAAAACCTTGAGATAGCTCAACACAAGTTCTACAAAAAAAGATATCTACTTCTATCTCATGTAATATTTCTGGGAGATCCTTGGAGAATACTTACGAGATGAAGTATCGTCATAGACTCACGATACCACTAGCACCCTGCATTTTATCTTCAGATTGCGCTAGTTAACGTGACGATTATGATGTCGGCACATGAGACACTAATGCACTAAAGCCTATAAATACATCAACTACTTTCTGTTGACGTCAATCGGTAGTTTGCGCGCGTTTTTCCGTTAAAGTGACGCATTTCTGTCAGTTGTGAATTGGTGGTTGCACATCGAGGATCGAATCCATGCCAGTAGGCTGGAATTGAAGGTAATTCCTGATTGGTGATTGCAGTATGTGTTATATATTTGAGATGTTATGATTTGTAACCACTATTATGCTTGGTACTTCAAACACTTCTCATCCTGTTCAGTACTATTTAATACTTTGGTCATAGAATTCCGAGTCTAAAAATCTGTTTCTTTTGCGTTTGTGGTACAAATTCGATTTACTGTATTTTTGTCCTTATGTGGATACACGATCTTTCATCTGGTAAAGAAACAGGAAAGTTTCCAATATAAATGAGCGAAGTGATATACGTAGATAGGTCTTGGTTTTTGACAGAGCAACCCACATTATGCCTTATTTTATTTAGGCTAGTTCAGATTTAGATTTAGATTTAGATTTATTTCGTCCGTAAGATCAATATAAGACTGATATTGGACACGTAATTAACATATTAGAAACCCCATTTACAATAATACTGAGCCTACAGAACCTTAAATATAGTTATATTTACAAAGTATCCATGTTTCACTTCTACAAACAGAGTTAACAAATTACATAAATTTAGCAATATAGGCCTACAGTATATTCTACAGCTTTCATTTTTTAAAACAGTTTTAGTGGAAAGAATATCTTGCAGTATATCTGACAGTAAAAATGTAATAATATATATATATATTTTTTTATTGAATGCAGTGTTCGTATTTAAAATAATGACAATTTACATTACAGTCTTGTGCTCTATTTACTGTTCGTTAAGGAACTCGTCTATAGAATAATATTCTCTTTCTATAAGAAAATTTAAAAGATTTTTCTCTAAATCTATTTAATTCGTTTATTGATTTTATATCTATGGAAGTTTATTGTATAGTTTTATCTCGGTCTCTTTCCAAAAACAGCTGATCTGTGCTTCGTTAATCTGTAATAATGATTGTTTCTTGTATACTATTCCTATCTATTCCTTAAAAGTTTAATTTCGGAAGACCTGATGTGGAATACCAGTCGTGCTTGAGGTTATGTTATGAGTCCAGTACAGGTTGAGTACAATGTAGCCTACATTATAGTTTATACTGGATCTGATTCAAACTGTTAAATTAACATTCTGGTAGTTTCATATTAACTTTCCTTCAGGCAACGACTTTTAATACAGTATAATACAGATTTGTTAGCTAGTTTTTTTAGTTTTATTTGCTCATGCAGTTCAGTGTTTGTCATTATACATGAACGTTGGTTACGTTTATTATCAAACTTTAAGGTTACTAAGTAACCTTTAAATACAAAATATGGAATATAAATTAATATTGCAATATTTTAAACATTCTACATTTTTATAACTTTATATTTCATTAACACTATGCGTTTTAATATTTTACATTTACATTTTTGCTGTACGTTGAAAATTAATCTGTGAATAAATATATAACTTATTCTTGCTAATACAAAATGATATGGAAATTATAAATGTAATAAAGAAAATAATGGACACAGCTTAGGCTATGCTATAGTTGAAGGTTCTGGTTTAATTATATAATTTGAATAATATTTTCCAGTTCTGATTAAATGAGATTTGATATTAATTTTTAAGAAGAAAGGTTTATTTACTATATATTCTGCTTTTTAAATTATAATTTATTAACATTATGCTACTAAAATCACGGTACCAACCCCGTTAAGCCCAAAAAGTGGCGTTAGCTTATTTCTGTTATACTTTTATATTGCTATATTTAATAGTATTTATTGTCTGAATTAATTAATTCGCCTTGTATAGTATTAAATTATCTTATGTTAGTTAATTTTATTGCAATAGAAATACAAAATACTGGTATAATAATCGTGATGTCATATTATAAGCTTAGAAGGAAAGCTTTGATTGGTTATCAAAACGGAAATGCAAGCTTCTCTGTGATTGGCTGAAGTAAGATGAGCAGTGATTGGTTGAAATTTGCTATATAAGCCGGTATGACCCGGATGGTTTGGGCGGTATGTTACAATTCACTGACCGATGCACACCTCAACACCTACTGCAATATATAATATGCACCACCTCAAACCTTTAACTAGACACCATAGTAATACCAATAGTAAAATATCTTCTTCCTCTTCCTCAGATCAGAGTAATACAATAGTACCAAATATAGTCTCACCAATAGTAAAATCTCTTCTTCTTCCTCTTTTTCTTAGATGTATCACAAAATACCAGAAACATTCTCACCTATACTAAAATAGCTTCTTCTTCCTCTTCTTCTCAAATGTTTCAGAAAGTGCCAAAATATTCTCACCAATTCTGACCAATAGTAAAATATCTTCTTCTTCCTCTTCTTCTCAGATGTTTCACAAAGTACCAAAAACATTCTCACGAATACTAAAATAGCTTCTTCTTCACAGATATATCACAAAGTACCAAAAATATTCTCACGAACAGTAAAATAGCGTCTTCTTCCTCTTCTTTTCAGAAGTTTCAAAAAGTTCCAAAAACATTCTCCCCGATACTAAAATGCCTTCTTCATTTTCTTCTCGGATAGCGACGAGAGGATACAGATTGTATACAAAACATGAAAAACAAACCCTGAAGTAACTCTGCGAGATATAGGAGTGAAAGTGGCGTCATCTATGGGAGTATATTCATTTACGGTTTTCAAAGTCCTTAAAGAATACAGATCTACAGGAGGTGTCAAGTCACAGGTTAACATTAAACCAAAATCAAAGACAATAGTGAATGACACAAAAAACTGGATTTAATGTCCTATCAGAAGAAAGGTGCATACATTTTTTTCAATAATGTAATACCAACTGCAAAAGAAATTCTGGCGAGTGTTAACGATAACTCTGATCTCCCTAACTACAAGAAATCAACATATTGGGGGTGTATCTAGAAATACTAACCACTAAATCACAAGACTTAGACTAAAAAGAAGTTTGACACAAATTGAATTTACTTGTATGTAATCAACTAATCAGTCTCAAAAACTAACTCTTGTGAACTGTGCTTTGTACTTTCACATTGAGTTGTTTACTTTTGCTTCGTAAACATCTTGGATCAACTTATAGTATAGCGAAGTAGGACTGCACCATGCCATGCGTCGTTGCTGCATAGATGCAGGGAGATTTGACTGAACGGTTGCAACAAGGCACTTGTAGAATTGTACCTAGACTTGAAATCCATCGAGTGGAGCTCAAGTAGGCCTATCATGTGACCTACATTTAGTGCATTTCAATATCTGACAGCTATGATTGTGAAACTACTGTTGTACGTAATTATTCGATTATATAGCCCTAGAGCGGATGTAACAACATAGTTATGCCTAAATATTATTTATTAGAATACTTTTTTGCACTTTAGTGACCTGTGCGAAATGTATGGGTTTGAGGTAAGTGAAAGGAAAACATATTTTACTACTGTTAAGAAAGTTCTTATGAAAACAAAAGTTGTGACTGCAAGCCATTTTGATGTGAATTAAAATCACAAGTTATTATTATAGTAAGGAACAGTAAGGCACTATTAATAGACAGTTTATATAGCGAACTAATTAGTGATTTTAGTGCATTTCTCATACATGCTGTCATGGTAGAAACTCGAACTTTTTGCACGCAGTGCCGGTAGTGTAACCTACCTGCGTCTTTTCCTTCTTTGCAGCACATATGAGGGTCATTTATTTCAAAGTCTTGATAAACTCAGTATTGCAGACATGGGATATGGTCACATTTACTAGTTGAATCTTACCTGTGTCTACTTCCGTTTTATTTCTTAATATCAACTTACCGATTTAATTCCCAGCAGCAAGGTTATGATGCGACTACTTGCACCTGCGCAAATGTAATCGATGTATCAATCTCTACATCGAACACGGGAAAACAACATTAAACTTGAGAACGCAATACTACAGCTTACAACACAATGAACATGAAAAGCAACATCGTAATGTCTAGTTATTTAACCAGAAAGTGGGGAATAGGCGAATGTTGAAATGAAAATATGTCTGCCATTGGAATGGGATGTAGAGCGTGACTGCTCTTAGAGCCATCTAGCGATAATTACTCGTACCTTCTTTTCACAATTGCTACACAATATTTTCCTCGGTTTTGTGGAATGCATTCCTAAAATGTCCCGTTTTTCTTCAATATAAGACTATTTATATCCTTTTTATATGAATTTCTGCACCATTTTCCGATTAATTTGAATTATTTAGTCTCTGGGAGTATCTATACTGGCAATTTTTTACTTCACATCTTTAACTAGGGATATGTGGCTATGTCATGTTTTAAGCAAGTTAGAACTGGTATTAACATTCCAATGATGAAAGGAAATATTTCCTAACTTTATAGTTAACAAATGCTGATACGGCTATCACATCGGTTTACCGTGGAATTAATAGTAGGCTTGACATGGCATGATGAGCGGGAAAGAGACTGTAGAGAGACGGAATCGACGTGTGCCCTAGTACCGGGATAAAGCCTGCAATTATCTCGCCCACTCCCACCCTACATGTCTCTTATGAACAGCGTCGTGACGCTAGTGTCACCAGAGATCATTAGTCTCGTGCCATGCATTGCGCGGGTGAACAAACTGCAAGTCAGGGATAAACAAAGTTCACACTACGTGAGAGACATTTCAGTCATGAACCAGATACTGAAAAAGTATAATTTTTGTGATGCATTGAGGAAAATTTAGGTTCACTACAAAGAGCGAGTAATTCCGCCTCGGTCGATAGATCTTTCAGGATGTAAAAATTCTGGGATCGGAGTCCTCTGGGAGGGACTAGAAACTGGGGGGCCCGTGTCGTAGATTTACGGCACGTAAAAGAACTCCAAGCTTAAATTAGAGCCTCTGGACAAAATGTCGAAGAATTAGTAGTTTAGCTCCGGAGTCGTGTTTGATGTTTTCGGTTTTGATTCTGTGGTAAACTTGACTTCGTTTAAGTGAATATTAAAAAAAGAAACCCCCTTAGGGGCTTAGCAGGACCCTTTGAAATAAGCAGATGCAGTTTATAAGAAGTTAATATTTCTTACATTGTTGTGTAACAATTTTGTGTTTATTTTATGTTCAGTTTAAATGAAAAGAGAATATGTAAACGCAGTAAACAGATCTAAAAATGAATAGGATGATGTTTGAAATTCATTAATTGTTAATGATATAGAAATTGTGTATGGACTTTAAATATAAAAGAAGGGAAGAATAAGGGTTGGAATCTGACGGAAATAAACGTCACCAATTCGACAACATGTAATTCGCCTCCATTATAACTTACATCTCCGTACGCAAAGCAGTGGAAATGTATTTTTAAAGAGGGGTGTCAGAAACTATGAAATAATTATTTTCTGTTAATTCGTTTATTTGAAACTAAAGAACTAATTGTTTAATTTATTAAAAGTTGTCAATAAACACTGTTACTGAGCAAAAAAAAATCCTACAAATGCATTGCCAACCATATGGGAGCTGGTGTGGAATTAGAGTTATGTAGATCTTTTTCGAAAGAAACTAGCTTCGAGACTTCCCGTTTCCAAGTGGTTTAGAGTTTTTCTCAAAAATTCTGGCTCGTTGTTGGAGCTTGCATTCTGTTTGAGTTCTGCTCTCACTCCAATATCTCAATCTCGTACACCCATCTAGTTCTCACTTTCTCTCTCTTTCTCTCTCTCTAGCTCCCCTTCTCTCTCTCTCTCCCCTCTCTCTCTCCCCTCTCTCTCTCCCCTCTCTCTCTCCCTTCTCTTTCTCCCTTCTCTCTCTCCCTTCTCTTTCTCCCTTTCTCTCTCTCCCCTTCTCTCTCTCCCCTTCTCTCTCCCCTTCTCTCTCTCCCTTTCTCTCTCTCCCTTTCTCTCTCTCTCTCTCTAGTTCTATATAGGCTACACACAAAGTATTATTGCAATTTTTGTAGGCCTGTTATCTATATTAATTAAAAAGAAAACCTTGATTATTTGGTAAGTGCATGAATTAGTCCTTGTTAACATTCTCTGATATTACAGCAAGTTAAAATTTGTTACTTTGAAAACACCAGTCACAAATGTTATCTTTCCAATTCACTGTCATAAATTTAAAAGTTTGATTAGTTCCTACTTTAGTCGTTGAACACCCAATAATTATCTTAATACTCACTTATTATTATCTTAGTAGAGCCCTAATTGTTATTTATGTTTTAATTGTATATACTTGAGTGTAGCTGTGCGTATAATATATTCTAGGCTTATTACAATTTTACTTACTCAATACTCGCCAAATGTACATACAGGTTAATTATCTATTATATATTTTGTTGTTGCTTGTAAATTAATACCAGCATTTCTTGCATGTTTTCATTTATATTGATGGTATGAGATGGTAGGCCTAATATCTGTTACGTAAAACTTGATCTCTCATTGGTGAAGTGATAAAGTTTATCAATAGTCATAATATATTTGTAGCGTTGTTAAAATTTCAGTAATTGTTGATCCTAACAGCCCATGATTCGTTGTAAGTAATTTTTCACTTTAATTTAACTAGGCCATCACAGGATACAAATGCACGGACCACCAAGCTCTTCATTATCGGGCCGATCAGTTAACATCTTACATAAATGGAAGTAAAAAGCAAGGCAAGACCACCCCACTAAACATGCATCCTAGGCACAATTGTAAACGACACTGTCAGTCGTTTATAAGATAGAGTATCGCAATATTTATAGTGGACTTCACGAATAGCAGTCATGACATTTGGGGCCCCCTATGGAGCTAAGAAGCGTTGCGGGCGAAACCTGGGATCATCATAAGTTCATTCCATTTCACTGATTTTTAGGCAGCAACTATACTTTTTTGTTGATTACACAGCTATATCTTTAAAAGGTGAACCATTTTTTTTTTTACTTTAAAAGTATTGAGTTTAGGGGAAGATAAAGGTGAAAAATGTCAATTTGGTATTAATTTTGTTTGTTTTAATAATTAAAACATCTCTGTAGGTTGTAGGTGTAATCGTTATGCTGAGTAAAAGTCTGAAGTTAGTCTTAATTTCAGTACCGGATTCAGATATTCACGTTATTTTCTAGATAGACCTACCTTATGTGTGATGGCTGATCCAAACTTAAATTAAAATCAAGCAAAATAACCTTCGTCTCCCATAATAAACCGTATTAACATTTAAGAAGCCGCTGTAAATATTACCGTAGGATAAAATCAAATATGAAATGGGCAACAACAATAACCAAGTGATGGTAGTTATGGTATTCTAAATTAACCATTTATCTTAGATGCTCTACGGATTATGTCAATAGTGACTATAATTTGTTCTAACCTGTACAAACAAATTTCAAACGATCGTTCTATTTTGCCATTTCGCCCTCAGGGGAAGGAGGTTTACAGCCCGATCCGTAGGACAACTACCTTCGTCTTTCGTAATCGTTGGTAGATGGCATGATAGTAAAGATTTTGGTCAAAATGCTTATTGCCACGATCCCTAATGATTATTTCCTTCAGCGGAGCCACTATTTATTTATTCCAGAAGCCCCGGAGTTTATCTTACGAGACTGAGTGGACCCCGTTCCAGATGTCATTCACTTAGAGAAATCGAAGGAAATAACTCGAAACCAACTAGGTATCTGTATTCAGAAAAAACTAACCTATGGCCCAAGAGGTTGTCATAATTTAATTGTGCCCAATTATTTCGTAAGTATTTAAATATATGATCAGCCTGTGTGAAATTCCTCCAAGGCCTAAGTGTGAGAGGGCATTTTTATTTTCTTAATCCGGTGGTTATTAGGACGTGTCCTTATCGATTTAACTAAGTCGTGTTTGGGTCAAAGGTGTTTTGTAACGGCACATTTCTTGTGGGAGATCATCTTTACAAAGTGTATTATGAAAAGAAGACTAAGGCATTGCGTCACACTCCAACACACGCCATTTCTTTCCTTGGTTTGACAAATGGACGCCAAGATACGCGTAGAGTCAGCTTGCTTTCTCGTTCCCGAAACGCAGTAATGTCAACTGTTGTGAAAAAGTAACAAACATTTCCTTAAGATGCATTGTTTCTTAATGGTTCTTTGGAGCACCTACTTCGCTGGAAAGAAACAGACAATACTGTTTGTCAAAACATTGTCTTTTCTTTAAATCTGCAGGTTGTATAATATACAGGATGTATAAAAACATTCACCACTAACAACAGGATATCATAAAGCGGTTTAAACTATTCCAGGATGCTTCCAAAATGCAGGATCGGTGTTTGTGTTATGAATATTCCATACTATGGATCTCTAGCGAGGTCACAGTGTTTATTCGTGGAATATTGTGTCCCCATTTTTATTTTAACAGCCAGTGAAACCACCATCTACTACATATCTACTACTACTACGTGGAGTTCTTAATGCTGTTTATAACGTAAATACTAATTACGTTTAATTATTTTGTTTTGTTCGCCCATATCAAAATACGCGTATTATTTGTGACGTAACAGTATCTTAATGACATGGTGTTCATTGAAGTACTGTTGTTGTGATTCTAACTATCGATTTCCAACTAGGCATATCCAATATCGATTAATGTCTTAACGCGGAACAATCTTCAAGCGTTTGAGGCTAAAAACCGCTTGTATTTAAAATAAAACTGTGTTCATTTTATTTTCATATGATTATAAATTGAGTTCATTTCCTGTGTTTTAATGTGCGTTGCTTTAAGGTTAAAATTTTCAAGCCAAGCCTAGTTCCCTGCATGCCTTTATCGCCTACCATCTATCTCAAAGGACGGGAACAACTAACAGCTGAATGGTCACGGAGGTAGAGTGAGTCGTTGATTTTCATGAATTATATGGTATTGGGCTTTTAATTAGACAAACCCTAGATGATTAATTATGGTAGAACAAAAACAGTCGAACGCAACTTGCCTAAAATGGCAATTAACTTTATATATATATATATTTATTTATCCTGGCGGAGTTAAGGCCATGAAGCCTTCTCTACCACTCAGCCAGGGCAAAAACATGAATTACATAATACTAATAATAATAATAATAATAATAAATGAAAACAAGAAATGTTTTACCTGAATACGAGAAACGTACATTAAATACAAGGAAAAAATTCAAACATTAAGTACTTAAATAATATATAATACAAATGACTAAAATAAAGAAATGAGAAAAAAAAGATGAAAGACTAAACAAATACATTCTTGGTTATTACAAATAATGAACATTTTTATTAAAATATTTTACTAATTAGCATCAATTCCTAAATATTATTGTATACTACATTTATTAAATGACGCTTTAACTGTGAAGTCGTTTGGCAGCTCCTGAGACAGCTAGGCAATGAATTCCAGTGACGAATGTGCTCGTATGAAGATTATGTTCTTTCATAAACTTACTCGCGTCTTTATAAATGCCATTATAGGGTCGTTACATTATATACTATAGCGTAGCGATAATCTTTGCATGTGTTGCTGTTGTTTGGATATCTGTATAACCCTACATATTCATGTTTACCATGATAAATGAAATGAAATTCAAATTCCGTGAAAATTTAACTCAAGGCTGCGACAACTAGCATAGAAAAAGTATAACTTATTGCAAAGTTTTAATAGGATAGTAAGACAGCTGTTCCCCATTAAGTTGATATTTAGTTAACGGACAGGTCTAGGATTTCATTAAAATGCAAGTACAGATATATAGCCTTTAAAGTATCTCATAAAGAATCATAACTATTCTACACAATGTTAAATAATTTTATAGCATGAATTAATAAGAGGCATCCACGTAAGATGGGACTTGACAATAAGTTATGCACTCCCGTGCGTGATGTCGAGACCTGAAAGGTTGCCGCTACATTCGTGATAACCGCCAATAAAGCTCGTAACAGATAAAAGTGGAAATAGAAAAAGAATAGGCAAGATTATATTCAATTAGCATTCAGCAGTATAACCCTCGTCAGCTACACGAACTTGCCTGTTTGCTTGTTGCATAACCACAATGCCTTTACCATAATGGTGTTTTCCTTTATTTTATATTCTTGTTATCGAAATTATCATTAATGGGGCACGATAATCACATCTCGTGCTTCTATGCCTTAAAAACCTTTACCCCTAAAGAAAGCAACAACAAAATATGGGAAATGAAAGGAGGAACTGACTGGAAAATAAGTAATAAAAATTGTTTTGTAAATTGCTAGAGAACTAAAAAGTAAAAGTAAAGGAACTCAAATGTACCTAGGTATAATAACTATGGCACAAGTTTTGGTTGTCTATTTTACAATTCAATAAAAATAAGAAAGCTAATGTATAGAGGAAACGCTGCCCTTTCTGAACAGTAAAACGAACTATTTTTATTACTGTTCCCAATTTTGTAATATATTTTTTTTTAAAGATACTACGAAATTAGGAATGTTAGAAAATTAGGCATGTTCGCTATATAGTTGGATTTCATAATCTCCTCTTGGTATAAATATTGCTTAACAAATCTGATATTTAATTAAGCAACTACTCATAACTTATTGTAAAACACTACTACTCATAACTTAATATAAAATAGTCTGATTTCATTAATAATAATAATAATAATGGTAACAATAATAATAGAAATAATAATATCCATAAAGCAATAGATTTTCTTTATAAGAAGAAAGAGAACAGTTTACAGATTTGAAATGAACCCGCTTCCTACATCCCTTAATCCATTTTCCAATAATATCTCTCCTTCCTGATATTTCTCCCTTCGTATTCTCATTATATTCAATCTCTTCTCCCCCCACCTTCGCGTTAGGACCGTCCTTATATGATTTCCAATTATCGATTCATAGCCAGAAAGGGGCCAGGAGCATTATGCCTCCCTGCCAAATACCGTGAGCTAATTGGTATGAAATCAGAGTTTTTCAATGTTTCGAGCACTTGAAATCCACTTCTGCCTATAATTTTCTGAATACAATCCGCTTATTGACAAAAACAAGATTCCCTCTGCTTTCTCCACTGCTTGCACCACAACAATGAGTTACATTACGGGAGATTGGATTCTTCTAGAAATGAAACTATAGTAAACTTACTATCTGAATCAATTTAGCAGAATTGTAAAGCCTATTATAAAACCGGACGGTTCCTATTCATATCCTAGATTGGGCATGTTATGATACAGAGTAATCAAATTCATAGTAATGGAACAGATACTTTGGTATTATCTCTAATTTCGTAATTATTCACACATCATTTACGAACACATGAAGAACGCTATCTTTCTTTCTTTATCTTAGTTTTACCCCTCCCTTTTAGGATTTAAGTGACCCAAGCCGCCCGGGCCTTACAGGGCCGCGATCTGTCGGGAGAGGGATTATCTTTGGATCACATACATACTTTTTTGACCAGACAAGGTGATGGAAGGCCTCCCCGGATGAGTGATCAGCCAAATGCCGGGGCCACCTTCAAGACAATACGAACACATAGGACGAGACACACCATTCACACACACACTACAAATAAGGCGAGGATGGAATGAAGATGATAATGACGGCCATGATATCTGGGGACCACATGGCTCTGGGGACCGACATTTGTCTCACAGGTGAGGAAAAACCGCAGAAAAAACCCCATCTAGTTAAGTGTCCCGACCTGGAATCGAACCCGGGCTCGCTGCGTGAGAGGAGCTATCAGGAAACTAAAATCAAATTTGTCAGCTGTCTAGCATCAAACGTCTTTCCGTGCATAGTGAATATATATTTAGGCATATTTCTATCTCAATACCTTTTGGGATATGAATTGATATACTGTTCGAATATGTGAAATTGTTTTAATGAAAGATTTTAGTAATGGTGTTCCCTTAAATAAATTTATTTTCATTATCATTTAAAACAGCAATAAATAACCCTACACCGTTGGGGACATTGAGGAATTTTAAAACAAAAGCGTCTAAAATATCTCAATATACTTCTTTTAATTTTCAGCTTGTAAATTGGTCTGAGACGTCTTCTTAATTAAAATCAAAACCACCAGTCTTGTTATTTGTTTACAGCTCGAATAAAAAATACAATTGACCCATTGCAATCTTATTTTGGTAGAAAAGTTCTTCTAAAAGGAGCTATCATAGAACTTGAACCTGTATAAAGGAAAGCCTTTCTATGATACCGTATTTGCAAAACTATACGAAGACTCGTTGAATGTCCACGTCTTTGCTGATTCTAGGTGATGAAGGTGGTGTTCATTCAGATAGATAGAGAGTGGTAGGTAGTGGAGGAAACAGCTTTCTCTCCGAGTGATCAATTAGTGATTCTGGGAATCGCGTATAAACAAAAGAGCGGTGATATAAGAGCGGGAATACATTCCTAATGAGGATCCACGTCTTTTGTTTTCATTCCCTGAATCTACAAATTGATCTATTAATAAAAATATGCATTCTTCATTGAACATCTGTGGTGCCGTTCAACTGTGCTATTCAAGAGTTAATGATACTGCAACCTTTATTTGATATTCCCTTTCATTACGCCATTGGTCTCATTAGTGAATTGTTTAATAATAGGCAACTATATGTATTACAAAATAATTATTTCACAATACTTTATGATGAAAGTTATTTTAAAGTGCAGGGATGAGGAATATTGACTGCTCTGATTAAAGTGTGAACAAATTGTCGTTTTATGACCCAGAAATAAAAGATAGTTTACGTTACTTATAACACTTGGTTCGTAACTACTTTAATGAAATTGCTTGCTTAAAACAAATTACACCCATTTTCTCCAAAAAAATCCATAGTAGCCGCCCGTATAACTTTTTTTTTTTTTTTTTTTCTAGTTCAAGTCGTTGAAATCTCACAAACACGTTTGGGTCGCTTATGAATCCTGGATTTTTACAATTTCCTAATATCCCCATCTCATTTTACAAAATGTGAGCATGTTGAACCCGTGTGTAACCTTGAAATTGACTCAAGTTTCGCGAAAAGTTGCAGTGAGACGATACTACATAGTGTCGTAACTCAGTGTCATCGGTACATCTCGTGCATGCATATTCAAATGAAAATAGTTGCTAACAGAGGTACGACACATAGATTTTCTTCTAAACTAGCCTGAGGTGAAATATGAAGGAAACTCGCCGACTCTGTTGCCAAACGAGTGAAATGGTTATTAATGAAAAATGGGGACACACCGAATTCTAAAAACACTGGTTAGTAAAAAGTAATGTTGAAAATTTGCAAAATAATTGTTAAAAATAAAATTACAACTTTCTTTGTATTCAGTAGGCCTAGCACAAGACTATCTAACGGTGGTCTTATTTTTCTACAAATATAATTAATTTAATTTAATTGTTAATTGGGATAAGAAGTGAAAATGTTTGTCTGAGAAGAGATTCTGAGGACTGCATGCATTAGATTCGAACAATAATAGCAGACCGTATCATAAACGTCTACTGCTCTCGATTTAAAATCTCTTCTGTAACAATGAGAGTTAGAACAGGGCTGCGGGACACTTTATCATACCCGAGAAGTTGGAACAAGTTGCTGCAGTCCTCTGAGACATTTGATTTGCTATTATTGTCTGAGAAGCAAAGCGGCTAACTTTGTTGTAAAGATGTCGCTGATCCAGGCAAGATTCATGTCGTCCGGACCAGCGGGGGCTCACTGCACAAATAATAGCACAAGATCCCTTGTGGCGAACATTCTATTAATAACAATGATAATAATAATAATAATAATAATAATAATAATAATAATAATAATAATAATAATAATAATAATAATAATAATAATATATAATAATATATAATAATAATAACCGGCTAGGTCTGCTATTGGTAAATTAGTAAATAGTGAAACCTGATTTTAGAGATTAGAAGAATCGGGAAACAAGCTTACAAAATTGTTCCGATAATTATATCGATACAAATAAAGTGGTCTCGATATTCTTAGCGAAGAACGTTCAAGAGATTGGAATCCAGTGAAGATAATCAGTAATATACGATGAGCAACATCGCCCTAAGCATGCTACATTGTGAGGAATTTTTCTAAGCTCCTCGATAAGATAATATTCTTGTCAGTACTTCTTTTACCAACAAAAGTTGTGGAATTGTACACATAATCATAGGCGTAACGAGGGGGGGTTTGGGGGGTTTGAACCCCCCCCCCCCCCCAATTGATAAAAAAAAGGAAAGTTGTATAATTTTTTAACTCTGCCCATAAATTACTTAATACAAGTATAAAGCGTCGGAAGCTTAAAACTCGTTATTGTGCGTCTTAATTTTTTAAATTTTCCGGGGGAGGACCCCCGGAAGCTTAAAACTCGTTATTGTGCATCTTAATTTTTAAAATTTTCCGGGGGAGAACCCCGGACCCCCCTTTCCCTGGGGGGTATTCCATACCCCCCAGACCCCGCGGATGTTATAACCCCCACCATATGGTCGGCCTGGTTACGCCTATGCACATAATAATAAAAATAATAACAATAACAACTATGACACAATTAGGGCAGGTTTCATCATACTTTTCGAAATCTTCACTGAAGAAAAATTATGTAGGATTCTTCAGTCTTGTTGTAGGTTGTACGATAAGGCATAATGATAGATCGCAGTTATATGATCTCTACTGAATGAATACAAAGAGCATCGACCTTATAACAGTGTTCTGAAACAACAACAATAATAACAACAACAATAATAATACATGCAATTTGTGTATATTTGTCTAAACAACCACTTGACCAAGGAGCAACATTTTCCAACTGTTCGTAATAAACCTTTTCTTTACCACTATAATTATGTTAAAGAAATATGAAGTTCTGACAAATATATTTTATTTAAGTCAGATTCTGCCTTCTTTTATTGCCAACATTGTCTGGAGTGCAATCACTTTTCTTTTTTAAAGAATGCATTAGTGCATTCAGATTGTAGTTAGTTATGCTTTGCTAATATTGTCGTTTGTTCTAATGTTCGATTATACGACTAGAGGGATTTCAAATCGTGCCGTATATATATATACGTATATGTATATATGTATATGTCTATATATATGTATATGTGTATATGTCTATATATATGTATATGTGTATATGTCTATATATATGTATATGTGTATATATATATGTATATGTGTATATAAACACGTTAAAGATTTCCAAGCCTAAATTAGCGACTCTAGCCCAAGTCCAGCAGTCTTTTCACGTTCACATAGTACCTGGCTTTCCCTTAGACGGTTGTTATAGCGATGGGCTTACCACCTTTCCCTCCTATCTTTTATAAGAAAATACGATTAATTAAATGAATCTTCGGCACTGTAACTTCCATTCGGAGGACCTTCTACCTCGTACGCGGTGTTATAGGGTATATCCATTTATTTTACATTAGACGTCCTAGTAGTACCTTCGTTTCCTCCTAGATGTATGTGGAGTCGATGGGTCTGCCACCTGATACCCCTCTCTACAGTAAAATTAGTATAACTATTAGTATCCTGATGTTAACCTCACCGGTGAGGCACGATATTCTGGACAAAGAGTATAATTCTTTACATAGAACAAAATTGGATTATATTTAACAAAAAAAGTTACATGCCCCGATCTTCCTTAACCCAGAAGTATGCAGCGAGTACTTCCGGCTTCGATTCGTTTATTTTGCCACAACACAGCAAGTTGTTTATTTGTTTTACCTTTCGGCTTTAAACAAATCGCAGGAAACTGACAAACTGTTAGTTTCTTTGTCGTGCGTAGGCCTATAGTATGGTGAAGTATAACTGAAGTTAAGAATAGACCTTGATACTTTGTTTACTTACATAACAGCTAAGTCATGGCAATGATATTTTTAGAAGTCTAATTGTCTCCTTTATGCAATAAGTAATTTTTATCGTCTCCTCGTTTAATGTAATTAATTTTACCATGTATTTGAAAATTGAGCAAGCAATACTAGGTTTAGGCTACCTATCTGCCAGGCAAAATAAAACATTATTATTATTATTATTATTATTATTATTATTATTATTATTATTATTATTTTATGTCTTCTCATTTCCACATGGTATAATTCTTGAAATAATGACAACGGCATATTAAGCAAGTTATCATTACACAACTAACAGTCTTTTCCAAGAGTTCTTCGGACTATAGCACAGGTGTTCAATATTACTGCCTTCTGCAATTGGACACAAAGCGAGGCTTGTAGATTCAGCTTCTCTAGGCTCATTATTGTCTTCTTTGGGACCATACCGGTAGCTGATATTACCACTGGAACCACATGTACTGATGTCTGCTTCCACACCTCTTTGATTTCATCAGTCAGTTCTTTGTATTTATCCACCTTTTCAATCCAAACGGCATGCATATTGTGTGTATTTGGTATTGATACATCTATCAAATAAGTACTGTTTATGGATTTATGTACCAATATTATGTCTGGTCGGTTGCAACTTATTTTTTTGTCGGTTAGGATACTGCGGTTCCAATATATTTTAATGCTGTCATTTTCTATGATACTAGGAGGACTATAAGCGTAATATGGGCTACAGTCCTCAATTAGCTTATGCTGTTGAGCTAATTTCTGATAAATTATTTTGGCAACTTCATCATGTCTCTTCAGATATTCTATGGGCGCTAGTTTTTTGCATCCAGATGTGATATGACCTATTGTCTCTTTTTGTTCTCCACAATTTCTGCACTGATCTTCAGTACCCTGCTCATTTAAAATGTATTTCCTATAATTCCTCGTTGCAATTACCTGATCTTGTATTGCCATTAGGAAGCCTTCTGTTTCCACATACAAAGCTGCATGAGTCAACCAGCTGTTTGACGCTTGTATGTCAACATAATCTTGGTTAAGATCATTTGCATGCTTACCATGTAGTTGCTTCCTCATCCATTGTATTTTATTATTATTATTATTATTATTATTATTATTATTATTATTATTATTATTATTATTATTATTATTATTATTATTTCATTCAAGGACTGCTTCGGGAATTTACACAGAACAACAATCCGGAATATCAAAGTATTATGAAAAGCATCTAAACCTTTCGCTAGCATAAATTTAAAATTTTAAAACTTGTTACTTGTTTGTAAGATGTCAATAGTACCATGGTTCTGGTCCGGCTCTGATCCCCTTAAATTACGAGTTGTTGCTGGTACCGGTACGTTAAATCTTTGAAAATCCATTGCACTTTCTCTTCTACGTGAAAAACAACAGTATTCTAAATGAATGAAAATCAATTGCATTATAGGTTTTACGTACAAAAAACCCTGGTGCAGAATATAACCACTTTTATTGAGGATATGATCAAATCGCCGCCTATAATCCATGAGTAGTAACTTTTAATTTACTTCCATTTTCCATGCTGTACATTTCCCGAGGCGGTGTGGCGAGTCGGGTTGGTTAGGATTATTAAAACTGGCTGACTGAAGCTGTTTAAAAACACCGTAGCTGATAAACCACAAGAACTTTTCCTACCCTAATTAGAGGAAATACGTTTTGTGTAACACATCATTTGGTTGAGCCTACGCGGAATGGATTCAGTCTATTGAAATAGGCGATAATAGTCTATTCACGTATTTATCCTTTCTGGAGAAAGACATGCCCAGTGAGAAACAAATACAGTGTACTATATTCTGTACTGAACTTTCGTTTATCTCACAATTCAGTTTTCAAAGGAACCTTGCTGATGCCTAGGCATATATGAGTGTTGTTAAGAAAGTAATTCCCCACATATCTTCTCGGAAAATACGTAATCAACATGGTTGAAATTTGGTGACAGTAAAAAGGCTTTCTGTTCTAAAAGTACTGCCTGAGTATTTTCCTATTTAGTATACGCGAGTTTGTACAGCTGTTAACCCAAGGTGAGGTAGATAATTTCATTAAAACATCTAAGCGGCCACTTTCTCTACGTGATAATTAAGAGAAAATATAGTAGGAATTAATTGTATATGTTGTGGAAAAAAATCGGTTTGTAGCATCATGGTTTAAAAAAAGGCGTGAAAAAGTTTTATCTCTCGATTTTAAGGTATTAAAAAAAATACGGAAAGACGACAATAGCACGAGATAGAGCTTAAAGAAACGAAAATGCGTCCCAAACGATAAAATTAGGTTCATAACTTTTGCAAGAAGAATTGAAAACTGCCAAAAATCGCGATCCTTTAACGTTTTATTTCTCTGCTTGCGTCTATTGTATAGAGGTTTATTCCATTGAAATTGTAGCTGTATGTGACACATACCTATAATAAAAATTGTATCCAAAAATATTTTTAACACTATGAGAAAATTGTTGAACTGTGAAAACAGGTGTTTTGCTAAAACGGCTGTTTATCTACTAAAAACGACCTCATAGTAAAAGCTACGAGATGTAGCTCAACCACCCCATTATATATATATATATAAACTATTTACAAATCGACTAAACATTTTGTCATGTACTATGATAAGATGAGTAATCATGTGACTGCTTCCGACGATGTGTTATATGGTATAAAAAAGTAAAGTGTTCCCTATTACAGGCCATTTATATGGTATAACCTGCATCACAAACACAGAGAAGCGTGCAATACTGTGCATATATTAAGGATTAACTATAAGTTATAATTAATTGTGTGTCTTTAGTAAATCGACATACAAACCAGTTAACTGCAAATAATATCCAATTAACTGTGAGTAATGAAATAGCAGTTAGATTTTTTATAATATCAGAATTAATTGCCTGTGGAATTACCGGTTTCCCAAATATTGGTCCCAGGACTGGTTTTCAGACGTTCTTGTGTGAAAGCCAGTAGCTAATGAACTGGCAATAGCGTTTGCAACGGAAGTAATCATATTAGTCATTCGTATTTGTGTTACTGTATCCAAATGTATAAAGAAACAAAAGCTCTTTAATTATGTCGTCAACGGTAACTGTTCAAATATTAACGAAAAAGTGTTAAATTTCTTATAGTTAAGGGAGAATATTAAGTGGAGTTCCAGCGATGGTAAAACCGAGCTTAAGGTGGACATCCTTTCGCGATGAACGAGAGTCGATACCGCTACAAGCTGAAGAAATTCTCCACTACCGTAAAGAAGGGAGAAAAGACTCTTCAAATATTTAGAGGATCTTCCTCCTCAAACTTTTTCGCTTTAGATACAAGTAAATGGGTGTTGGCTTCAACAGCTCCTTCCTTAACTTACGCCATTTTCTTTTAAAGGTAAACAATACTCAAAGTATGGGAAATGCAGTATTCACTGGAAGGTATTTTTTTTTTATCCGATTAATTTTTTCTAAATATATATTGCGTGCTGTACTCTTCTACACTTTAGAATTACTTATTATACTTCTATCGGATTTAAAATAAGCATGTGTTGAGCTATACAAGTGATGAGAGATGGAGAAAGAACTGTGAAGAAGACAATGGGAGAAAATGAAAATAATTTACAATAAAATACTGAAATCTACATTACGGTCAGATTGAAAGGTGCACATCCTGCGTCCGAAACTCCTTCAAGATACCTACATCTCTAAAACAAATTACTACAAGTTGCTACAAATAACGCCACCCAAAGAAACAAAACTTGTTCTCAGAGGGAGGTGGTACAGTGCACTAGATTACACTGCAGTATTTTCAGTGATACAGAAAGTGGAATTACTGTATATAGAAAAGTTCGAGTTAATAATATTTACAGTAAATACAGAACGGAAGCTGAATGTAATTATATACTCAAAATGTTATAATAAGAACAAAAATTAAACAAATAATTGAGGGAGGAAGTAATTATTTCAATGATGTAATTTTAATCTTAAATTGTTTATTCTTTGATCCATTTAGTCAAGTTTATTGCTAATAAATGAATCGAAAATGAAAAGTCTTGTAATAAATATAAAATCTATTAATAAGAGAAGAAAAATGTAGGAATGTCGGCAGATGTTAACTTAAATATGAACTAAAATTTAGTTAAACATTTTTACAAAAAATTAAGATACTTTAGAATTAGAGAAATCGTAAATTTATTTTAACAACAGGTACATTTTAATTTTAGTCAATTAGAAGCAGAAGATAGGTGGAAGAAATTAAGATGAAACAAGTGAACGCAAAATTTGTTATGACTTTCCGTTAATACCGGTATTAAAACATTTTAAATTTTTATACTAAATTGATTGACATTGTATATGTAAACTTGGGATTTTCTGCAATAATAGTAATATACGTTTCAAACCATAATTTAGATCATGCAATTTCCCTGTAGTAGTACAGCATTTTGACTCTGCAAAAGATAAAAAAAAAAAATGATTACAGGTTAACGAAGCTAGCTGTTTTTGAAGAGTCCAAATTATACAAGGATAAAACTATACAATAAACGTCCAATAGATATAATATCAACAAACGAATTAAATAGATTTAGAAAAAAACTTTTAAGTTTTCTTATAGGAAGAGCATGTTATTTTATTGATGAGTTAATTAACCAAAAGTAAATAGAGCACAAGGCAGTAACGTAAATTATTATCTTAAATATTTTTACGAAAACTACATTCAATATAAACATATATCTTATATCTTTCCTTTCAGATATACTGTAAACTATTCTTTCCACCATTAACTGCTCTCAAAAATTCATAATGCCTAATTTATAATTTATCTCAGTTTGTGGTAGTGAAACATATGTCCTTTGTAAATATTATTTTAAATATGGTTTTTAGTATGCAAGTTAAATGATTGTCTAATATCAGTCTTGTACTGATCTTACGGACGAAATGAATCTAAATCTAAATCTTCCACGTAATACCTTATATAATTACAGTGAATAGAAATTTATCCAAACGAATTCTATTGGGAACGGCCTGTACTCATTAGAATTAGAATTAGAATTAGAATTTTTTTATTTTACCTGGTGGAATTAAGGCCATTAGGCCTTCTCTTCCATTCAACCAGGATTAATACAACTGAGCTTTACAATCTTACAATAAAATAAGTATGATACAAGTACAAAGTTACAAATACACATTAATACAGCCAGCAAAATTATAGGATAACGGACAAAGCTCTGAGGGAGAATAAACCACATTTTAAAATTAAGGTACAGTATTCTAAGTAAATCCATAACTTCTTTCTTATTTGGCACATTTTAAACAATCAGAATACCTAATAGAGAAGCTGACTTCTTGCTTTTTGGCAACTGAGGCTGTTTTCTTCGTGTTAGGATGAAAACTGGGAAGTCACTTCACTAGAATCTCCCTCACATCGGGTGCACTGTCAGTCTCCGGACTGCAAATTAAATTTGACCAACTTATTTAATTCCATTAACTCCAGCTATATTGACCTACAAAGCGTAAGGCCGGACAAAGGAAGAGAAAAATCCGTTGGAGACGGGGGAATTAAACTCGTAGACTGTTGCCCAGTTAGCGGATATTATGTCAGTATCAGTTAATCCTCCTAATCGCATTATCCTGGAAGAAATTGGAATGAGCCCGTTAATAGACTGATAGAAAAACGCTTACGGGATAAGCTGATTCTTTTACAAAGCCTCAACGATTGGTACACAAGCTAATTTCCTAACGAAAGCTCATGACGCCGAGTTCTATTTCTAAGATAAAATAGGGTACAGTTAAACCTGTCTAAATTGAACACCGTTGGTCAGATTTGGTCAATATATAGAGGTGGTCATGTTACAAAAAATTTCAGTGATCTATCAAAAGTTTATTTATCCTATTCAGATATACCTAATACAGTAATGTAGATAAAACTCAGTAAGACATAAATATGCAGTAAAACTAATTTTAATTTTCTTTAAAATTTAATATTAGGCTTATTACTAAGCTATCATCATCATTAATGAATCAGTAAAGGTAAAGTGATCCCTATACAGGCCATGGAGGCCCAGAGGGTTCCAGGAGGTTGAGGCTCCTAGATTTTGGACATTCGGCACTTGAAGGTGGTAAGGTTGTCAGCCTTACGCACCGGCCGCCTTTACCCCCAGGATTGCTCCTGGTACTCATTTCTGTTAGAGGATTAATGAATCAGTATGTTAAAAAACTATTCAGAAATAGTTGATGGAAAATGCTTTTATAACATTAATGGATACCTCCATATTCCTTTTTATAAATGTTTCTTAAACTTCGTACTTTATCTTGTGATTATATCTATTGCAATTGTATATTGCCAAATGACAATATTAAATAAAAAATAATAACAAATTAGCAACGATTTTGTTTAAAAACTGCCATAAGCAAGATTTGTGCTGAGTTACAGTACAGTTGTAGTTACTTTCAAAAATGGTCTTTAATGTTTGTTTCAAGTTCTTTTTAGATTTCAGCTTCCGCATTTGCAAGACAGAGAAACAACTTGAGGACATCTAACCACACTCGTTCAGTCTTTTAAATTAACATAATATGGCTTTGCTTTTACAGTAAATACAGAATGAAACAATCTCCTGCACACTCTCGAAATGTTTGCAGATTACTGTTTAAATTTAACAGCTAGGTAAAATATTCTCCCACTGAAGAGATTTGGGCAGGTAGTGGAAAAAAAGCTGACCGACACTTGTAGCTGGTTTCAGTTGATATACATCTGTTATCTGTGCATGTTTCTGTCTGAAAACAAACCGACAAATTAATGGCTTATTTTCTAATGTGTTTCGAAATGGGCTATGTCAACAGTCGGCATTAGAACAAATGAATGAATGCCGCTAGGCATGCGCAGTGGCGAATATCGGCAACTTAGATATTTTAGTCTGTCCGCTTTTTTTCCCCTACCTGTAAACTTGAGGGGGTGCATGACCCCTAATAGTAGCTAGCAGGTAGTGTCCACTGCTGCTGTTTTCTTATAGGGCTTAGGGGTGGGGTAAGATTTAAAAATGGTTAAAAGTGGGCCTCAATTTGAGGAATTTCAGTTTAGTACTTCACAATAATTTTGACAACTACAATTAGAATGGTCAAGTTTTACAGGTTGAAAGTTCTTAAAATCGTGTCTGACGGTGGTCAAGATACATGTTACACAGGAGGTCAACTTAGAGTAACTTACACGTATAAACACATGGGAATTTTCCGGTTCCATGAAAAAGCGGTCAATGAAGGCAGGTGGTCATGTTACAGAGGTGGTAAATTTCACAGGCGTTGCTGTATTTTTTTGGTGTTAATCGTGTGCGAGCATCCGCGTTTATTCTATATAATGGAACCATAGATTATACTCGCAGAAGAACAGTAAGTTTTTATAATAACATTTACAGATATTTTATATTATTGCATTAGTCCCATTAAATATTTGTGCACAGTGCGTAAATAAAGATACAATTTGTAGTAATGTTATATTCTCTGTCAGACGTAACTGCTGATTATAATTCCTTTCAAAGACCATCGCTGTTTTGAATTCAAGTCTTAACTCCTTAATATAACAAATTCTTAGATGGTCCAATTATATCCACTTTTTCATTGACGAACTTTAAAAATTAATTTTGAATATAGGTTACTGACAATATTAAATCCAATTACACTTGATGGGCTAATTGGAGATTTTTAAAAAGTCTACGTTAAAATTGCATGTATAATTCTAAGTAACTATGTATTGGATTAAATGTTTTAAGCGGAATTTTCATTAAACCACTCTGAAAAATATTCAGTGATTGTAGTTAGTTATAAAATTATTTTTAGAGAATATATTTTCTTATATAATTCTACCTTCAAATGTTTGGAGCTATGTGAATAGGCTACTTGAATTACTTCCACCGTCTCATTCTTTACCGTCACTACCACTATTAGTAATGTAACTTTTCAATCCATTAAATTATATATAAAATACAGTAGAATAAATAAACGAATAAATAGGCCTATATACAATATTGTGTAGCATGTGCATGTGGCACCTTGATACTCTCTACTAACCCTGAGATGATCTGGGATTCCCTCTCCCTGCAACATATGATGAAGCCTGTAGAAGAGCATATGTATGCTCTCTTGTGGCCACATTTTGTAACTGACTGTATAAAACGCGTGAAATACATTTATTCAAGGTATAAAGTTAAGAAAGAGACATTGTCATCTTACACAAGTTTCTTTGGGATTCTAAATTTAATTTATATTAAAAATCCAGACAATACCCTGAATTTACGTTAAGCGATTAAAAAAGGTAGAACACATCTAGCAATAAAAACTATAGTAAAACATATCTTCAACGACTGAAACTCTTTTCCTAGATCTAAGTTTATTTATGGGAATAAGGGGAGTATAAGGAGAGGAGAGTGTTCTGACTGTTTTGTCAGAAACAATTAAGATACATTAGTCTTTAAAAAATTAAGATTGTTATTAATAATCTTTGTTGAACGTGACATTGTTAGCTTTCCACCATGGCTTGGCGTAATTCTACTTTAGGAATGTACTGTACTTCTGTGAAGATTACTTTTCTTTTTTCCGTTGTTGAAGAGTTTTTAAATCTGGGATTTGCATTGCAATCAGTATGTATTTCAACGCAATCTTAGACTATATTTAACTTGATGAAATTGTTTGCTTCTGTTAACGTGAGGTGAAAATGTAAGATTCTTTATTTTCACTCTTTTCATCCCTTCGCCTGGGGTAGAAAACTCTGTCATCCAGCCCACTTAGGGCCTAATTAAAATGAAATCTTGAGGAGACGTGCCAGTCATTTCGCTTACTGAGTCCCCTCACCATATTAAATTGGTCTCTCCTTCCTTCTAGAACTCTCCAAAGCTCATGCTTAAGACAAACCAAATCTCGTTTCCTTCATTTTGTTCTTCCATTTAAAGATATTTTCATCTCTTCTTCTTTGTAGAAGCAGCATAGCAGACTGGCTAGTTTTATATTTATGTTGACATTTCCAAGAATGGATTTGTACTTCATTTTGCAACAGAAAAATCGGTATTCCTATACAACAAATTACGATATTACAGAAATGTCACCTATTTCAGTGCAAGAAATAAAAACAGAGACCAAGAACTTACGTTGGAGCAACCAATTGTGAAGTGTGAACAACTCCTCGATGGGAACGACGCCTCGGTCTCTTCGTTTTATGTCGAACCACATAGATCGTGATGTTATTAAAATTATTCTAGAGAATTAAGTTATATTCTAAATTGGTATGGGAATCTCATTTTATTTTTTCTGCTGTAGACTCTCGAGTTCATTTATTTAGTAAAGCACCTAGAAAATGCGATACCCAAACAGTACTTGAAGGTCGCAAGAATATTTTCCCCATTTCTCAGTCTCATGTCTTATGTTGTCTGTTTAGAATTAGCAGAGGCATCGCAAAGCTTATAACGTTGGGTGCAAGATAAGATGTACGTTGTAGGCCTCTATTCCCTAATGAACATATTGTAACTGTTGTTAATATGTACAATTTCAATGTCTTGTCAAAATCAAACGAAATTAGTTAACATTGCAAATCTTCAGGTGTCCATGAACATTTGCTTGAACAGCAGTAAGGTTGAATGAAACCAATTGTCGGAAGGGCTCTATTTATTTATTTATTGAATATACAATTACTTAAACCCTATTCCACCCGGAGGTATATTAGGGTTATAGTTACAAGACAATATATTTGCAATATTACTACTTCTTATCCATAGGCTGGATGCAGGCCTTACTACTCTAAGAAAACAAGATAACTAATATATTATATTATAAAAGAAAACTATAACATCTTAAAAATAGAACACAAAAACTTTTGGAATTCTCTATTTCGATCCCAGCGTTCGAGAAATTGCCTCGTGAAGTTCAATCCTCTGATGACATAACTTTTAAGGGAGTTCTAAAGAAATGGTTAACTATGAATCTTTTTTATAGTATTAAAATTATCATTAATATATAGTTTAATTTCCCTTGGGTCTGCAATAAGACTGATTGAAACCAAATGTAGGGTGGATTCTATGCCAATCTCAGTGTTCAAGAAATTGATGACATTACTTTTGAAGGAATTCTCAAGAAGTGGTTAATAATGAATGATTTTTTAGTATTAACAAATTTTTCTTATCGTTTTTTTAATATAACAGTTTAATTATTTTAATTATATATCAATTCCATCCTTGATGCTGATCACTATAAACATAAAATCTTATCAAATGGGGTTCGCGAGACACTGGCAGGAACCATTTCGGCGGTATGTTCTACTATTAGGTTGGGTACTCTAAAGACATCTTTTTTATTATTTACTTACTTATTCAACGCCAACAAACAATTCCTGAATGTGTCAGGGTGGAATCTTAAGATCGTAATATTTTCACGCGATATATTGTTTATTTTTTAAAATAATTTTATGAAAACTAATTTACTACAAAACTTTTAAGGATCCTTTATAAGAAGATAACTTACGTACTGATAAGATGTTGATCATAGCATGTTGTTAAAGCTTCGGAATGATTGGTTAGTAATAGAGCGTTTTTTTTTAACATTTTTAATAAGGTTTTGACTAACATACCCGTGTAAGAGTATATCAGTATTATTACTTTAAAAAAATCTCCGGAGAATAAAGAGGATTAGTTGACATATGTTCCATACGCCCTCGCTTTTAACATTTATTTCTACTGCTCGTACAGCGGGAAATCATCATACGTTTCGATCACAAATTTTAAAGTTAAATGTAATTTCTGTAAGAGAATTATATCTCCCAGAGCACACAATGTTTGCACTTAGGAATACTGCATTATTTAAAATAAACGAGTAAGATTTATTTTTTATCTCAGAGCTCAGAGCACGGTTATAGACTAGTTACAGGTCCGTTAAAGTCTTATCACACGATATCTCTTTTCTTGGAATTAACGCTTCAGCGTCTTTATTTCTGTTTATAGAGTTAATGCAAGTTACTTTTTAGATTCCAGCTTGCTATTGTAAAGAAAGGTTCGTGTATCAATGAAGAAGAGTGGATGATACAACTCTTGACAAAGTTTTGAACTAAAGAGATCCGCATCCAGTGGATTACAGAATGAAGAAATACTGAGAAATAGTGGGTATGTACCTCGCTAGAAAATTTGTCAAAACATAATTCTGGGCATAATTACCTCATCTATTATTATAAAAAATCTTGCTGATATCGTAGACTACTGGTCGCTTTAATGATCCTTTCTAAATTGTAACATATTTCTACATTCAAACTGCAGGGTGTGCTGGTAGGGTCTTACGGCTTAGTTTTTCTCAAAGGCATATTTTTACGCTTATTAATTAAAGCTATTTCAAATTGTGTTACTTGAAGACGTTTAGCATACAGAGTTTGACAACTCGCCTATCATTGTTTGTTCATTTTATGGATGTTTAAAGACGTTAAGGAATATCTTTTAGAAGTTCTTATACCTTTAAATTTACAGACACGGGACTCTCACATTTGTCCCCAATAATGAGTAACTTTGGCCGGGATCGAACTTATTTCTCTTCAAGCACATAATAAATACTTATTATGCAAGTGATAAAAGGAAAAATAATTTTAGAAGCAGGCATGTTTGCGAAACGCAGTAGTAAGGGCGAGTATAGCAATCCTACGAGTGGAATTATATCATGTTTCCATGTGTGTTATACACTGTTTTTAGAAAGCCGTTATTAGCTGTGAAATAAATATTAAATTTAGTATAATCACTCACTCTAGCTCATCTTACACATGCGCAGAGAGAGAGAGAGAGGGAGGGGGAGAGAGAGAGAGAGAGAGGGAGGGGGAGAGAGAGAGAGAGAGGGAGGGGGAGAGAGAGAGAGAGAGGTGGATGTAGTTATTGATTTGCTGATGGATTATTCAGATCAAAGAACGTACAAGGATACGAACGGAAGGAATGGATTAAGTCGAAAACCCTTTTCAGCTACAAGTAGGACGATCTTTGCGACCACCCACCGTGAGAAACTCAACATTTAAGGAAGGAGTAACAAATTTAATGTTTTAAATTCTTACCAGTCTGAGTACATTTATTATTCATACATAATAACTCTTAATTAAAAGAGTATTTTTCATGTATAAAACCAAGTTGTTAATTATGGAGTGGCTATGATTACACAGAACAACAGCCGTTTTGGTGCATTAGAATTTATACCTATTCTTGGGTATATTTAGGTCGCTGATGCCAAATGTGCCATTAGTTTTGCCCTATCGGCTTTAGTTTTTGAGATATAGTATTACCATTATACATATTATCCCATTTTACGTTTGATTTAAATTTAAAAAAAAAACAGTGCCTATTTGTAGCTTCTAGATCATGTGAAGAAAAAAGCAACACACTAACATTACATTAACATTACAATGATAATATAACATGGGGTCTTACAAAAAATTCATATTATCACATAGGCCTACTCTACGGTGGTTTATGACTTATGAGCTGTCAATTTGAGGGCCAAAAAATAATCCAGCTTTTAGTTTTCGTTCTACATGTCCAAAGTATAGTCAATAAACTTCACTAGCTATAATTATTATCAAGCAAGATTTTGTTTCGCTAGACTAAGAGTTCACGAACAAAATCCCCCCTCGACAAAAGTAGAGCTGGTAGAGAAAAACTGTTAACATATTTGGAATAAGCACACTAAGTGTAGCCAAAGTTTATTATTTTTTTCATTTATTTAATAATAATAATAATAATAATCAACATTACAGGTGAAAACCCCAATTACAATGTTCATGCCAAAAATACAATTCATACATACATAATAATAAAACAAAAGATATAAAAGATAAGACTACACAAAAGATACGAATCCGGTAAAACATCTAAGAGACTAAACAAAAAAGTTATTTTTTGTTGGGCTGTGTTATATAGCAAAAGTGTCATAGTGTGGGATTTTTACTTAGCTTTTCTTGTGTTACAAGCTCTACTTTTAATTCAAGTTGTGCAAAATACGTATTTTTCTCGTAGTAGGCCTATAAAAGGTACTGCTTTCGTAAAGGACTTTAAAGAGAGTCAAAGGTGAAATTAATTGTTGTAGGTATGCGAACCTCTCTATTTTCATGTAACGCTACCCCTCACGTTTTTTCCCTCTCCCTTGGCATTGTGACTGGACTTTTAATTATGAACCCATGGTTATTATTAGACACTAATAAGCTTATTCTTATGCGTGTATTGTTCGCTTAGCCTTGCACATTTCTATTGTAAAGATGAAAGGTTCCCTTTTTATATGGAATTGCAACATCTCTTTTCTCTCGCAAATTTAATATTGAAATATGAAAAAGAAGCGCTTTTTACAATGAGTTTATTCATCGTGATACCCACCGAAGTAGATTAGCTTTCGTCTCCCATCTGCTGAAATCCCTACTCCACTTCCATTTCTTTTTCCTACTCTTTTCGCGTGTTCCTGGAGGGGAGGATTTCCTTTAATGCCGCTAAAGTTTTAAACATTTTCTTATGGTAAAGCGTTATTAAATAATATAATTTTCCCTCTAACAACAATACGTTCTTCTCCAAGTAATTTCATTATCTCATTGATATGGGTGGAACATAAGAAACGTTTCGTGTGAGATATTAGAGTAGGATTACCTCCACAGAGTCTCTGGGTTTTTACGTATATACCTTAAGAGCGAGTCTCACCGCTCGTAGAGTTCCTGGCTAGGGGAGGTAGCTGCACCCTGATTGGCTATCCCACTCCACGTGTTCTCTGTCTCTGTCTCTGCGGCATTATCCCTCCACTCAACTATTACAGTATTTTCTAGCCTCTGGCAACATGCAGCATGATCTTTACTCTCTGCCTAGCAGTAGCTCACTGATCTTACGCGCAGCGAATCCGCGCATCTTGGTAACGAGACGTAACGAGAAGCTCGCTGGCTGGGTTAGTCTTCAAGGCCAGAGACGTTGTGGGAGTAATCCTACTCTACTGTGAAACTAAACTGCAATGACTAATGGCTACTAACAGTGGCGATATACGTTGGAATTGAATACACATCTAACGAAGTAGATAATGATGCTAGATGATACTGTGTCGTTATTTCCAGTGAACTATAAATTAAAATATAAACGCTGTTGACCCTAAGCAGCAGACAAGATCACGCCCGTCATTCTTTGGAAAGTTTTCCGGTCTACTCAAGAAAAATAGTGCTATACCCAGAATTATAACGTGAACAAACTTAAACGTACTCAGTTTATGGTCATTTGCACTGTACATTTCATATGCACTAGAATTTTTCAATTAAAAGCTATCTTCGATAAATTGACATGGGATTTGTGAATCACCCTGTCCGCGGGGCTTACTTCATTTACCAAAAGAAGTAGAACCACCTGAGAAGTAAATACAGGTTTTAATACCTGATAGGAATTTTGAACCCTTCTGTTTCTACAAAATAAGCGATTAAATTTCGTTGTATATCTAGAATCCATTGTAAAGGTTCGAGCAAAAATATTTGGGTGACACTTCTTTTTCACTTTTGAAGTATTTTGAAGAACTTGTCACTTCCGTGATGTTCGGGCATTACAAGCCAATGTATCGCTTGGGGGAGGGAAAGGATTTCGCCCTTTATTAATTACCTTTGAAATATCGAGGGCCGGAATTAGGAGAACCACAAATCTTCTATCTCTAGAAGCATTAACCACTTGGATCTTAGTTCCTGTGACCGGTCATTTGGAGATACCATCCCAAAGATTAGTTCATTCATCTAATACAGACTATGTGGTTAATACTTATTGAAGTCCAGATAGAAAGCGCCAAGAGGAAGGGGGATTTAAAGTGAGCGAGTGAGCGAGTTAGCCAGTTAGTCACCTAGTCTCACAGTCAGAGAGGCTCGCCTTGATTACGTGGAACTCTTCTCCCTGCCTCGCCGGACGGATTCAAGAAGCAGCAAAGAGCATTGAATGCTTTGAAGCTACTGGGTTTGTATGCATGTAAATGTGAGAGGAAGGCCCCTTTTCTATCTCTGTGCGCTTGTGTTGATTTGTCCGTCCGTGCTTCCACTGTGTCTATTCAGATGGCTGTAGAGTTCCTCCTTTCTGTGTTGGCATAGGAAGAGAAATAGCCAGTAGCTACGCGTGTGGCAGAGATTATAAGCTGGCGTGGTCACCTCTCCAGTCAATATTCCATTCACTCATAACCTTTTGGATCGAGATTTGTTTTTAACTCGTCTGTAATGCTCTTATCTCTACATAAATTGTTACACGGGGATCACAAAGTACGCTGACAATACATTACACCCCACCCTTTCTCATACTGAATCATAAAACTTATGAATTTTATTTACATGACCATATCAGAAAACTGTTTTTATAATATTAAAAATATATTATATTCCCTATAAATTTGTATACTTAGAAAGTTATGCCTGTAGTGATATTGTATACTTTGTTTAATTTTATAATTGTAAAGTTATACTGGTCGGCTGCGGTGGTCTAGAGATAGCATGCCCGCCTCTTGATCCGAAGGTCGCGGGTTGAAACCCGGCCGCGGTCGTTGGGTTTTTCAGGACGTAAAAATCCTGGGAACGGAGTCCTCCGGGAAGGACTTTAAGTGGGGGACCCGTGTCTTAGATTTACGGCACGTATAAATGAACTCCGAGCCTAAATTAGAGCCTCTAAACAAAATTTCTCGGCCCTTTCACGTCCAAGTAATACCTTAGTTTCCGGAGGGGGGTATAAGGGGCGGTGGACTTACCACCTGTCCCTGTGCCCTCTTTAGGAAATTAAGCTTAACAAAATTCACATCGGTAAACAGAAACCTCCACTTGGAGGTCCTTCGGCCCAACGTGGGGGCATGGGATGAGAGAGAGAGAGAGAGAGAGAGAGAGAGAGAGAGAGAGAGAGAGAGTGTGTGTGTGAGTGAGAGAGAAGTTATACTGCCTAGGCTTATTCTAAATAATTTATAATTTTTTATTTCGCATTAATAACAATTATAAAACGAAACTACGTGACTCTACATCCCTGTACGGGCTAGGCGCCCATTTAACAGCTGCATTATTTACCGTAGACAAAAGGAAGGATTGAGGGCATGAGTTCAGCATGCCGACAACCACGGCCATTAATGATGGTTTACATGAACGGAACCGCTACTTCTTAAACAAGTAGCTCAGCTTGTATCACGAGGCTGAGAGCACTCCGTTCCAGACCTCCCTACCTCAGAATAATCCGAGAAAGTACCGGGGATCGAACCTGAGCCGTATGAGACGCTAACTACAAGACCACGCAGGCAGTTCAATAACGGTAATTCGCTGATTAATTTTTGTATGTACGACTAAAGATTTATATGTAGAATGTGAAGATATATTATTAAAGTTTAACGTCGATATGTAAAGTTTAGCATGTTTAAAAAAAGTTTGTCGTATTAATATCAAGGTTACATAAGTTACTACATTTTAGAGTGTTAATAAGCTGAAAACATATGAAATATTTAAGAAACGTTTGAAAGTGTAATGTAACAAAGTAATGTAAAGCACTGGACCGGAAGAGTGTAACGAAAATAAAACTACTTGATGTTCAATACCACACGAAGAATGTGAATTATTCGGTCACGCAAATACAAGAAGAATAATCTTATTTTTTACTTTATTATTGGAAAACTTTCGTCTTTATTAAATTGATTGTTTTTACTGTATAACTAACCTTTGAAATTGCAAGCTCAGATTACTTCAAGTAGACGTAAACCGGTTAACTGAGTTAATAAAAAATCCATATTATTTATTTTCAATCAAAATACTATGTTAAAAGACCCTACGTTACATTTCTGTTTATCCGAGGACTCTTATAATATATTAGAAAATCCTCTGGTTCAACTAAAGAACATCTACAACCAAATGCATCACAAACATTAATTCTGAACATACCACGCTACAGTGTTTACCGTCCTGTTAACTGTATTTAACTAAAATATTGATAAAACAGCCGTATTGTATGAATCTAAAATGAGGTAACTGCGCTTTGTCAGTATAAAAGCACAAAATATTAAAAATGGAATATATTTCGACCTAATTGTGGTCATCATCAGTGATAAAATTTAAAAAGTTAAAATTAGGCCACATTAAACCAACATGTGGGTGTGTTGGCAAGCTTTGATCTATATTTCTTCCTCATCAAAATTAACAGTTTGGCTGATTTTTTAAAACTGTTAACATTTGTTAAATTATATACTTTTATATGCTTCGTTACTATTCATTTTAAATAACATCCTTTGTATAAGCATTTCTCTCCAATTGCAATGGTTTGTTACATTCAAACAGGATGTATACCGCATCTTCATTTAATCTGCATAGTGACATATTCCATGTTATACTATGTTTTTTCTCGTGTGTCGTAATTTCCATGTAAAATACCTACAGGGTGGGCCAAAAGTCACACACCAAAGGGATTATACTATTCTGTGATTTATGTTTTCAGTATGAGAACCGTTCAAATGAAAACACGTCTGTAAACGGTCGCCCATGTTCCGTAGAACATTGGACACCAAGTATGGCGTGACGGCACGGCACTCTGCCACAACTCGCTCTCGAAGATGGTTTCCGTCCCTGAACTTCAACTCTTAAACTTTTGCCTTCAGGTACCCCCATATCGCAAAATCCATTGGATTTAAATCAGGGGATCGAGGAGCCCACTCTACTCGTCCTCTACGATCAATCCACTGTAAAACAAATTATATCCCTATGGCGCGAGACTTTTGGCCCATCCTGTAGTCTTTAACAAGCTATTTTCTCTTCCTGGTTGTTATTTCATAAATATGTTTCTAAACCTCCGAATTGTTTTCATTTCCCTTTAAAATACCAGTGATTGAAATCTTCTTATTGCGCTTATTATTTCTTGTTTCGACATGTCATTGCACCTATTCGTTATTGTTCTCAATCTTTTCTTTATATTAAGAGTGCCTAGTCTTTGCCATAGGCCTATATCCATTAATCCTAATTTGATTTTCTAATTCTTTCCACCAGTTATTATTTTTTTAATTTGTACATTCTTTCCCTAAAATGTTTTCATTACATTCATAATATGATTTACAAGTTCGACTTCTTGAAAAATTTTCCCTTACTACTCGCCGTCACCATCTCTAACCAAGCAGCTTAATTTATTAAATTTCTAGGAACACACAACATTCTTTTACATTAGACTGCTTCATTAAGCTAACTTAGATATATGCAAATGCATTCATGAACTATAGATCATTGTCTCTTTAGAATCTTTCTACTATAATATTATCATAAGCTAACTTAGTATTGCATGCCCTTTGTTGTTTTAGGCCTTATATTTTGGATTATTTTTCTTGATTTCTTGTATAATCTACGCTGTGTATTGCCAGTACCAGAATTCCTAATGACAATTCTACTACTTACTTACTTACTTACTTACTTACTTACTTACTTACTTACTTACTTACTTACTTACTTACTTACTCACTCACTTACTCAATGGCAATAGACTTTTCCTAAGCAAGCTAAGGGAATGTTTTATATTTTATTTAACCCGGATGGTTCATTGCATGCTTACATGAACCCGTCATTCAACCCTATTCTGTGCTAACTTCATCCCTCGCAAATCCTACTTCCCTTAAATCTTTTCTAATATCGTCCTCCCATCTAGTGATCTCTTCCATTCGGGTCTCCAAGTCAATATTTTTGAGATATGTCTTTCTTCCCCCATGCACGCAACATGTCCAGCCCATTTCATCCTACATGATTTAATTACCCTTATTATATTCGGCGAAGCTCGTCATTATGTGTTTTCTCCAGTCCCCGTTTTCATCTCTCTTAGGTCCGAATATTTTCCTTAGCACCCTGTTTCCTTCATTGCTTGGCACTCCGGGGGTAAGGGAGGGCACAAAAAAAAACCCTGGTTCCTGCAGGCATCGAAAATACTTTCTGCATTATCTATTTCCTCATTCTTGTAGGCCTATTGTAAGAGTTCTGTCGTTTGAAATAATAATCTCAGTTTGAGTTTCTTGTTATATTCATCGTTTTCCCCCATATCCTTCAATTTATTTAATGGCCGTTATACCGAAATGTAAAACCTGATGATAATGTTACAGGATACGAACCTTAAAGAACACAGTATTAAATTAATCCCGCTGTGCGTGTTTGGGTAATTTCCAGGTATGCTTACGCCTTCATGAAATTTCGGAAATATCCACTAAGCCCATTACTTGCAGCTAAGCGTGGTCACGATGATAGATATAGCATATAGAATATCGTCTCGCCCGATGTGTTTTTCCACACATCCACACAGAGTGTGCTGCAGGTGACTAATTGGGATTTAATTTGCGCAGAGCAGAGCATGGCGGCGCGAAAGCTTTCACATTGCAGCTAAGTGATAAATCATGGGAATGACAAACCTAACAATACAGTATAATTGTTAGTGTGAGTCTGACATACAATGTGATGCATAGGCAATGCCACCATCTCTCCCCTCAATCATCTAGGTCTTCCTTCTTCGTGCAAACAGATAATTGAGGAGCGAGGCACCTACTCTGTCATTATTTTCATCCGCACTTGCTGACGTAAATGTTCCAAAAAATCCTCTGGTACGTGTAAGATAATCACAAATCCATGTTTGGAAAATAAAATGGCTGTATGGGTAACTTTTATGCTGTTAAATGTAGGTTAACACAAAACCAGGCCTTAATTGCCCTATGTAGAGGTTGAAGTGGAATTTGAAACTTCTACACTAGTAACGGTAAAGATGTAGATATGCATTTATGAAACCATAGAATACACTATTGTCCACCGCTGTGGCTCAGGGGATGTGTCCAATCCTCTCACGCAGCGGGCCCGGGTTCGATTCCTGGTCGGGACAAGTTACCTAGGTGGGGTTTTTTCTGGGGTTTTTCCTCACCTTTGAGACAAATGTCGGGTAACTTTAGGCCCTTGTGGTCCCCAGATATCATCTGGCCGTCATTATCATCTTCATCCCATCCTCGCCTTGTTTGGAGTGAGTGTGTGTGTGAATGGTGTGTCTCGTCCTATGTGTTCGTGTTGTCTCGGAGGTGGCCCCGGCATTGGGCTGATCACTCATCCGGGGAGGCCCTCCATGTCCTTGTCTGGTCAAAAAAGTATGTATGTGATCCAAAGATAATCCCTCTCCCGACAGGTCGCGGCCCTGTAAGGCCCGGGCGGCTTGGGTCGCTTAAATCCTAACAGGGAGAGGTGAAACTACGATAAAGAAAGAAAGAAAGAAAGAATACACTATTGCTTGTGTTGAACATTACATGAGAATATTAAAATGTATTGTAATATACAACCTTCTTGCCTCTATAAAATATTATCTTACACAAATAAGATGCTCAAATATCTTAATTGCTATGCCTACATAACATTGCTATACATCGTATAAAGTCAACATTAAAAATTGTGTAGGGCCTACTAGGTTACAAAATCAATATAATATACTAACATGATGTTATGCCGTGAGAGTTTCTTTTACTCTGCAAAAATCATTTATTGTACGTTTCTTTGGCGTGGGAGGAACCGAACATTTCCTTTTTTGGTATATGTTGAAGACATTATTTAAATCCAATTTACAATTATTCCGAAACGTTTACCAGTAATTTTCATCAACAAATATATTATCAACTATCAAGTTATTTTTTTCGTCGTTTGTATGTTCAGACAATTTTCATTGCACAAAAAGAGCTTCATTGCGTTGAGCAGTTATAATACATAGCGTATATTATTTCGATTTGTATATTATATTTAATTACTCATAACAAACAACCTTTTAAATAAATAATTAACAAGACTGTAGCCAGGATGAATCCCGTTAAGTATATTCTATTGGTAATCATACATATCTCTGCAGCACTTAAGGCAGGGTTTGCGTACTGGCACTCATTGAGTGCCTGAAGCATTCCCCTTTATTACCCTTTCTACCGCCGTCTATAACTCAATCCGCTTAGCGCAACTCTACGGAGCGTGGAAGCAGTCAGTGGTGTACGTCACCTTTTGCTAACTGCTAAGGAGTAGGACGCAGCCAAAGGAAAACTATTATTTCCATAAAGATTTGGGATTACATTTTTTATCCAACAAGATGAAAATGCTTCTTAATTGATAGGTTGTGCAACAATTCGTTTTATTTTGAATTTCAACGTCAGACGACATTTCAATACGAATCATGGAAAAAGTATCTTTTGAAGTATCGTTTTCTTATAAGCTGTATGTAATAAATTACGCAATAAACTTATGCATTAATGATTTTTTACTAAAAAAGTAACTATCAGCGTAATATAAGCCACTTTGCACTAACATCAGAATTTATCTATTTTAGGGGACGACAGGAAGCAGTTGTTGGAGAGCCTAAAAAGGCAAAACACAGAATCGAACAAAGTAATAAACAAGGCAAAGAAAAACAATTGGTGCGTGTAAGCTACCACATTTCTAAATATGTTGCGGACAAGTGGAACCACAATGGGGAGAATGTTAAAAGACTGTTTAGTTTTAGCTGCAGAAGATGTCTGCCCTAACATAGTCGAACATTTTAAATGCATCAGTCTGTCACCTCACACAGTTGCTAACAGAATAGTAGAACTGGCTTCTGATAGAGTCACGATTAATGAATAAACTACAAACTATGAAGTGGTATTCCTTACGACTGGATGAGAGTACAAATAATGAAGATACTGCTCAATTAGCTGTGTTTTTCGGAGGCCCTGATGAACACATTAATGTGACAGAAGAGTTTCCAGATATGATACCACTTAAAGATCACACACGTGGCATTGATATATTTGAGGCAGTTTTCAATGTTACAAAAAAATTAACTGTTATGTGGTAAATTAGTTTTAGTAGCCACTGATGGAGCACCTGCAATGATAGGAAATGTGAACGATTTTTCTGGAGGATTGAAAGTTTTGTAAATGAAACAGGCGTGGATACAAAGGACTTTAAAGTCAAACTTGTATGATCGAGCGAATATATGTGCAGCGTCTGCAAATATAAAATATTTTATGTACATTGTAAAGACGGTCACAATTCCATTAAAGTTATTATCCAAGACGAATCAAATTAAAATGAACACACAAATTTTACGTTTGGTGAACACTACTTTAGAACAAGACTACTGGAAAATGAAGTGCCAAGACCCCGTTAAAATTCCCTTCATTCTAATGATATGTTTTAGTATGGAGAAGGATTATTATACTGGTATCACTAAATATTACCAATTGCATTTTCTTTAATAAAATAATACTTTATGTCTTCGAATTATATTGCTACGCCACTGATGCAGCTAGTGACTGTAAGGAAGTACTTCGTGTTGTGTACATGAACGGAATGTGGAGTGAGAAGTTGTGACGAATCTCCCTCGACGTGACCTCCCGGCCCCTGACTTAAGGTATGCATTGCAAAGTTAATACTTGAATATAAATATAATGCTTTATAGAGAAATAATATTGATCCATTAGAGAACAAAATATAAAAATAGAATGTGAAGCAGCTTAGTAGCAGCAATAACAATCCGCTGATCAGGGAATTTAACCCTAGAACTCGGAAGGTCGGATGTTAGTTGAACCCCTAACTATTGAAGATTGTTTGATTCAAATATTCTTTTTGCAGAATCACCTCCTTTTGAGGTATTGTCTTTTCAATAGCGTATAAAATAATAGAGTCATGATTTTTACGCTAATTTGACTGTAATAAATAAATAATATTAGTATGAATTTGTGAGAACCAAAATGAGAGCAGCAATACCAAACAAGAAGAGTACAACAGTTTGAACATCACCTTCCAAAATTGACATCAGTTTAAAATAAATAGCAAAATAGTAAAAATTGAAAAAAGAAACCTCACTTTCCTCCCTCGAAAGTCATTTAAACCAGTGGGTTCGATGACCCCCCCTTTCGGATCCCTTGAGAGAGAAGAGAAAAAAAAGCTCGTCGGAGTTCTAGGGTTAATGAATATAGAAAGGTGGCACCTATTTTGAAACAGTAGTTTTTGTTTTGCACAGCTTATGATGCAGAAATTGATCTTTAAGTGTTATAGGCAGAGATATGGGAGTTAGCAATTCTTCCAATTGCCTGATGTGTACGTTATTAGGAAATATATATGCTTGTGAGGGTAACCTAATATCATGGCTGAGGCAGGAGCTGCAAAGCAATATCGCATTACATCATTAAAGCACTTTGCTATGAACAGACAGGGCACGATATTATCGGCTACGGAGCTATCATCCCTACACGGTTTGCCCTCAGCAATATACCACCTTCCTTTGTTTTACACAAAATTCATCGTCTCTTGAGTTTCAAGACTATCTGAGGGCTCAACACTATTCCAAAATAAACATCTCTTACTTATCGATCTTGGAAACGAATACGTCTATAGTACGCCATCAGGCTTTTTATTTTTATTTATTTATTTTTTATTTTTTGCGTTTTTCACTGAGAAGTTCAACTCATACGCTAAGTATGTAGTATGAAATGCATTAAGCTCTCATTATTCAATAACTTATCGATCTTTTATGAAAATGAAGATTACCGGAATTGAAAAAAGACCCCATGTACCTTCAACACCGGGGGCAAGAAACTTCTTCCCGAGTATATAGTGTTTTGTTGACGATTCACACACAAAGCTTGTGTAACTTTCACCAGCTACACGGGCTTAATTAGTAAAGAATTTGGACACTGCATATGTTGATCTGGCTAGGTGATCAACAAAAAATCCGTATATCACCCATATAAGTAATTTACAAGTTTTCTGTCTCAAGATAAATAAAAAACACGACGAATTCTGATATCATTTTAACATTTCTCATCGAAAGGATAAATTCAAATCTCTATTCGACACTCATTCGGTGTTAAAAGTCTTTTTTTTAATTCCTATGGGGATTGTAGTACAATTTGAACAAAATACTATGTTATTATACAATAACATGTTCAATAGGATTTTATTTTATTAATACAATATGCCTACACAGAGAACCATAAAATAATATGAATACCATAAAGGCCAGAGCAGAAGGCTTTTAGAGATTAATGAACATTTGCGGAATTGTTACTTTTTTAAATGAGGTTTTATCAGTTGCATAAAATAAAGCTTTATTTGATGTGTGCGGCAAAAATGCCTGAAATCATTAAAACTATGAGCGACGACTGAAGAGACAATAAATGAGGGAGAGGTTTGGAACACTGACAAAGCTCAGAGTAGGGGGATTAATCTGAGGATAAAATGATGGCTTTTGATGTTGGCCGAGTGAAATTATCAGTTAATTTGTAGCTATACTGAACAGAGATAGCCTCTGACAGGTTTGTGTGTTCAATTAATACGCAATAATTTTAAAAGTACAAGTAGTGTTTAATGTTAGTAATAAATTAACTCAATATACTAATTAAACTTTGCCTAGGCTTATGCATGCAGAGTGCGTAAATTTTGTATACCCAGGTATAAAATTAGTGAAAATAATTCTTGGAGTGTACTCAGCCTCGTGAAAACAACTGAGGAGATACTTGATAAAGATGCCATGGCCTGGGCATTGTAACCTCACGCCCCAATCCTGCCTTCTGTCTATGGTAGATAACGCAGCGGTCGGGTGGTAGGCCATGTCCCGCAAAGGATGTAACGCAACGTACTTTATTTCCCTATATCCCCACTATAAATTATGGTAAACAAACATGTTTCAGCTTTGTTTTTAAAACACCTTCCACTTGTATGGAGTACTACAGTACTACCTAATCAAGGCTTAAATATTTAAAGAGGCGTTACATAAGAAAGTTCCAGGATATTACATTGTTTTCCAGAAAGGGATACGTATAATAGATATTGCATATAATATAATTAAAATATTATTTATTCAGTTACCGGTAGCTCATTGAATTTGATCAGTCAACTGAACAGTTAATAGATCAATAGATTTTACTACGATTGTTAGGTTTTAATACCCTGAAACTTAATATTCTCTGAAATGTATTCTGGTGTGTTAAGCATCCTGCTAGTGTAGGCTGTAGGGTGGCTTACAATTTTATATTTGCACTGAGTGGATTAAAAATCCATTTAATTAAAACATTTACACTGAAATTAGGAAGCCAAATTCAATGGAGTACATTTTCAAGGAGAGGTTGTACTCCCTATCTACAAAATGATGATTTATCCACGTTCTTGCAATTGCAACTTTTTCTAAGAGGCTGCTATTTGTCTGTTACTATGAATAGCTTAGAAGAGTCGTGTCTTTTGTGTTTGTGAATGAATTTCCATGAATATATAAAAGTACTTAAACTATTTACAAACATTCCAAACATATTAAATTAATATTAATTTATTTTATTTTATTTCAACGAGGAAATTAATACTAGATATATTACTACCTTACACCCCATTACTAGTATAATGCAGGAATACGCAATTAGAAGTTTGTCATTTGTTTACAATACATTTTTATTTAGTGCATAGGTTATATAGTGACAAACAATGCAGTAAGCCTATATCAATATTATTGGTGTTATAAAAGATTGATATGCCTATATCATATTTGTGAGAGATAACGAGGTACGAGGTATCTTATACGCTTATTTCATTTAGTTCAAAATATACTCATTATACTCAAATAACATTTAAAAATAACATTTAAACAAATTATTCATTAGAGATAAATGTATCTGATGTTTTCATATGTAGAGGTACCCAGTCCTTTGATTTGGAGGTTCGTTTTTAACTCAGTAAGCTTGTCAAATGTTTCCTAACAAGGGGCTGATGGAACTTTTTGGTTAAGACATTCGAAAAACCTACGGCCTTAGCCGTGTTTGAACACGCGAACTTGGGATCAACATACAAGAGCGCTTACTACTGTGCAATTTAAGTGCTCTCATTGAAATAAGTTATGCCGTATTTAATTTTATTTATCTTAAGGGAAGGTCTTGTGTACCTCAATTCCGGAGTGTGTGAAGTTTGCTGTTGCAGCCGTGATGGATGTTGTGTTTCTTCTCCTGCTAGGCGTGTTCGTGTTCGTCCTCCTGGTGGACAGTTTTCTCTGTTTCTTCTGATGGACATGGCGTATTGATCTGAGTGCTCCCCTTCTGGTTCCCAGCTCTCCATCAGCTACATTCACCTGAGCTTCTTGTCCCTCGTTGTCCCTCGTTCTCCCACCGTACCGCCGGCAATGAATACTTTATTAAGAGATTTTTGTATCTCCTATGGCTTATAGTTTTCTTATTTGTATTTGGTTTCATGCACGTAAAAGTACAAATAACGCCATGTTTCCTTAGTCTATTTCTTGTGATCTGAATACCGTGTTTTACGGACCATAAGACGCTCCGGACCATAAGACGCACCTTAATTTTAGGATGGAAATTTAAAGGAAAAGAAATTTCATGTGATTCTAAACGAAACATTTTAAAGGGAATAATATTCTTAAATGCATAAACAATGGGATCGGTGTAAATCTTTTCTAAACTTAAAATCCGCGTTTTATGAAAATCTCTTCTTTACAGGTGGTATTGCGTAAATTTTAACAACTGAACTGATTTCTCATGAAAGACTGAAAATACTTTACACCCTCTAGGCCCTAACCCTCAGTCAGCACACGGCAAGCTGTTTAGAGGTTGTTGCATTCATTTAAACCACCCAGTGAAGACACTCATTTTGTATAAAAGAACTCAATATTCCAGCTACCCTCATATTACGATTGCGTTAAGTGCAGTGATGTACAGTCTGTGCTAAAATTTGTAACTGTCTTATCGTTTACAACACCTTGTCTATAACTATGGTACGTCGGCAATATTTACCATAATTTTAATTTTTTTAGTGTACATCGGACCATTAGACGTACCCAACTTTTAAGGCTCTTTTTCAAGGTAAAAAAGTGCGTCTTATGGTCCGTAAAATACGGTATGTATGTGGATAATATGTCAAGAGTTCATCTCCTTGAGTCCTATATTCAGTTTTATTCTCTCTTTTTTACGGGACGTGACATGAGGCTTCTCACAAATATGTAATCCTGTGAATGGTAGCCATTCCCCCACGCCACTGTTTCAACTTGTGGATCTATACTAGTTGGTGCCGAAAACGTTGTCAAACTCATAACTAGAGACCGGATGTTAAGACCCCAAAAAATTCAAAATAGTCAGGGTAAAAGGCGAAAGGCGCTGAAGTCTTAAATACACTCAAATGGGCTCTAGAAAAATTTAATCTGTACACTTTCAAAATAAAGTCATGTTACTGAGTTGTAGGCCGGGGAAGCATTCAATATGTGCATAAGATGGTATAGATCACTGTAGTTTTCAAACATCTTTCTACCTAATCCTTAAATCATGATTAAATGAACTATGACAACATACGTGAGCTCATATACAGATAATTATAAATTGAAAATAAATAACATTCTGACAGACTTGCAAAAAGTACCAGTTAGAAGGCGTGTGTAGCCCTTCAAGGGAGGTTTATGTATCCATTGCTGACATTAAGGCTCTAAGGCTGAATAAATATTGAACTGTATTTTGGTGGCTGTATAAGAAGATCAAGTTATTGTTTAAATATTCCCCTCAGACGACGGCATGACGACTGACTAAAATACAGATTTTCGAAGTGAGATTGTGATCTGAACCTTACGATACCCGTAGATTGGGGTCTGTGTACTGAATTTTTGCAATACAGTGATATGAAAGAAGGGAATTTTTGATGAAACGTTAATGACTTTTCATTATTAACTAAAATCGTAATTATATTACAACTGAAGATTATATGACCGAAGCCAGGTGGGCATACTTTTAAGCTCATAAGTTCCTATTTACTAATGTTGTTAGTCTTATTTCTTATATTTTACTTCTAAACTGCCGAACTTAAAATCCTATATTTGAATGGTAGAAGTATCAAATGTTCCACGTGAAAAAAAATAAATAAATAAATAAATAAATACAGGAGAGTTATAAAACGGCTCTTCAAAGACACAAAGAAAGTGATCTATTAAACAAGCCATTTCCCTGAAAGTGGCATTATTTCCACCATTCAATTAACAATAGCATTTGAGTTAGATGCGTCCTCGAAAAACATTGTAAATGACCTAGCGGATCTGGTGAGATCGTTTGTGCTATAGAGGAACATTTGGAATAGGAGGATGGGACTGCGTTCTTGTAGAGCCGAGAGTTTACGGTTTTGGGTCTGTCTGTCTGTTATCCTATATCCCCCTATGTTGGGGCGGAGGGCCTCCAAGTGAAGGTTTCAGTTACCTATGTGAATTTTGTTACGCTTATTTACCGAGAGATGGCAGAGGGACAGGTGGTAAGCCCATCGCCTCTCAACCATCCTCCGGAAACTAAGGAAGTACCTTCGAATCTAGAGGCGGGCATGCTACCTCTCCGCGGCCGACTCAGTTTTGGGTACCAAAGTTAAATACCGTATTCAATAAAGTTTCAGCCCAGACATTTCGCTCTATGAGATAAGAATGAAAATCCTGCTGTTAACCTCTTTCTGAATTTCAGTACGCTCTTATATTCACGCTGCTGAGTTTCTAGATTTAAGGTTTAGTAAGTTAAAATAATATCGTTGTAGCTATTTACGTGGTGGTCGGTAAAATGTTCTTGACACCGCGGTCTGTATACTTAAATATTTAATTAGGCATTGAAGATGGAAGCGTTTAGTTGCTACGGTTACTTCTTAATTAATTTCTTCCTTTGTTTGACTGGCCAAGATAGAGAAAACCGTCTGCAGGTTCAAGTTTGTGCATTTAAAGAGGCATTGTTCCCTTATCGACTGGATCGACTTGAACCGCAATAACATTTCCATACAATGGCCTGTGAGGATTCCTCCCTCCCGCAGCTACAGTCAGTTAAACCAGACCCACAGAGATACACAAACCGCACCATCAAAGCCGAAATTTCACAGTAATTAAATACTGAGCCAGTGGGCTAACCACTACACACGTAATTCTTTTCCGCTTGTAATTCTTGTCATTGTATCTATGGAGGCCGGTTGCCATTTCCGATTAATTTTTTCCTTTCCCTTACGTATTATTGCAATGTTAGTCGTCTGTGATGCGGTGCGCTGCTGTTTCGCATCTCGGTTTTATTCAGTATTAAAATGAAACGGAGAATTTGTCTCAAGAAATAAGTAAATTTAGTCAACGATTCGTGCTATACTCGCGTGGGGAACGTTTTAAGATGGTCAGGAATAGGTTAGAAAAGTCGAGACGAAGTCGAATTAAGCCTATATCATTCTGTTTCCGAGATTCACTTATACACTTCACGCATGCATCGCATACAATTTTTTTTTTACATGACAGGGAAAAACCTATGAAACACTTACGTGAAAGAATAATTAAATGCGTTATAGCGACATTTTTCCTCAAATTTCTGCTCAAAGCCTATCACTCATCTTCTTAGAGTTGTCAAAGGTGAACAGCAACTGAGTTATAAACAGATATCTTAACTTCCTCAGATCCAAGAAACTGTTTCCCTCTTCAAACTTAAAGTACAAAGAAGCCGTTCCTTGTTTGGAGGAAACAACAAACCCGAATGACTTTAGCTGTATAGTGAGTTGAAGTGGTAATATTTTGTTCGCAATATTGCTTAACTTTGGTATTGCCGAAGGAAAAAGCTAGCAACATTATTAGATGATGTAATCATTAAATATATTTGGAATTGGTAATGACGGTATTGTAGACTCTTCCATAAATACGATGGCATGGGAAGTTAATATGTTGCAGAATCGAGGAAAGTGCAATATTTAATTTCCATTACAGAGAGAGAAATATAACAAAAGGCTATATATTTATTTGTTTTCTAGTTTCGTATAATATAATTACCAGCATTTTTAACGCCGTTGTGATAAGTAGAGTAGAAGAAAGCCATTTTAAATATTAAGCTACGTTCTTAATCCCTTGTGCCTTTTTAATTATTCGTCAAGAATCTCGAAAAGTGACTTCGCTTTGAGAAAGCAGTCTGTGGTCCAGATCTTCATCTTGTCAAGGGAAGCTGCAGGTGCGGTAGAGAGATCCAGTGTCGCTTGTCACTCATTGTCACCTGAATCCCAGGTGCTCGCTCATCGGATTAATGGAGGTGCCCCCCTCCGCGCCCCAGGGACGTTTCCCTGAAAAGAAACTGCACAAAGACTCGGTCCAGCAATTTGTCTGCCATTGTGTTCTCTAAAGTGTAATGTGTAACATCCCAGTCAAATAGCAAAATATTACAATTTTAAACGTTAAATGCGCCGAAAAACTGTTCTTCCGTCGCGGAATATATCCCAGTTTTAACTGCATTGATCATTATGTTACTCGTGACCTTTTTATGAGCTAACGTTCTCCCTCTCTGAAATTACGAGGGAAGTTGATGCCAGCAGTAGTGCTACGTTCTACCTTTCTACGCTGTCAACATTTAAATCTAGGCTAAACGAATATCTATTCAAAAAACGCTAATTTTTTAGGTATAAAACTTTTTTTATTGTTTCTTGTATATTGTAGGTCTAAGTGAAGTTACTTATTTTCCTAGTGTAACACATTTTGCTAAAATAGTTTAATTTTATGTAACATAGACTCGATTAACTACTGTGTATGTATATAACTAGTGTATTCTTACTAGTTAAAGAACTATGTTAGTGTATTATTTTGTTTGTTCCTTCTTCTGTCTCTGGTTGAGTGTAAGAGAAGTCCTCAATAGCTTAACTCTGCCACATTAAATAAGGATTTATTATTATTATTATTATTATTATTATTATTATTATTATTATTATTATTGTTGTTGTTGTTGTTGTTGTCGGCTGCGGTAGCGTGCCCACCTCTAGATCCGATGGTCGCGGGATCAAACCCGACCGCAGTCGATGGGTTTTTTCAGGACGTAAAATTCCTGGGCACGGAGTCCTCCGGGAGGGACTTTAAACTGGGGGGCCCGTGTCGTAGAATTACGGCACGTAAAAGAACTCCAAGCCTAAATTAGAGCCTCTGGACAAAATTTCTCGGCCATTACACGTTCTAGTAATACCTTAGTTTCCGGAGGGGGTTGCGAGCTGATGGGCTTACCACCTGTCCCTCTGCCCTCTCTAGGAAAATGGAGACTGGTGAGTGGAGACACAGCGCCAGCCGTACATAATCCGTGAACAAATAATAACAATAATTATTATTATTATTTTCAATATTAATATTACTACATATTGCAGTCGCTGGTCACAATTAGGCTTACGTTAACCTACCTACGCCATACCGGGAATAAAAAATATTATTATTATTATTATTATTATTATTATTTTCATTTTTTTTTTCGCGCATGAGCCCATGTAGGACTACGCAAAATACTTAGAGGCTTTTCTGTGTTTTCTTTGGACTCCATACTGCTTTTATCCTTTGGCTGTGAGCTTCCTTCCTCTCGTTTGTCCATGTTGTTCCAGTTTTTTCTTCGGTCTGTCCTCTTCGTCAACTTCCCACTTATGCACCTTGAATCTCAAGCTATCTCTTTTCAAAATATCTTCTGGAGTAATTTCTGCCAATTTTAAGTCATTTTTTTTACTTCACCAATCCATTTCATAGTATCTACTTTTGCTTTACTTCTGCTTTCATAGAATTCCAATATTTGTTTTGTGAGCCTATTTGAATTCATTCGTTTAATATGTCCATAAAATTTTAACCTTCGTTTTCTGATATCACTATGAATGTCTGAATATGTTTTTATTTCCTTTTTACTTCTAAGTCTGTATTCTTCACCTACGCTTCGTGGACCTAAAATTTTTCTTATAATTTTGCCCTCTTTTTTTATTATTATATTATTATTATTATTATTATTATTATTATTATTATTGTTGTTATTGTTATTATTATTATTGCATATTGCAGTCACTGATCACGATTAGGCTTACGTTAACCTTCGTCATAAGGGGAATCAAAATTATACACGGAATGCCAGCTGGGGTGCACCCCAAAAGAAAAACGTGATATTATAGTGTCCATATTATACTACATTCAAACAAAACTGGTCGACTACATATAATTAAGTTACATATTATTTGGCATATGTGACAGTGCCAGGGAAACCCAACCATAAGTCGGTAAGCACAGCTGTTGGGGTGTAAAATATCGATTTTTAGATTTCAGGTTGGTTTCATTCTTGTACTACATTACCTGATCACTAGGTTTCGGATGTTTATGACCTAACAAAGTGAAAAAAATGACTCTAAATATGACATTAAAAATGACTAAATATGACCTATTAAAAGAACGCTTTTTTCCTAAAAATAAATGTTCCAATTTAAAACATTTAATGAATGTAAATTATTACATCATATTACTTGAATCAGATAATCACGTTTTAACAATTTTACAGTTGATTTACAGTTTTACTTGTAACGAATTTCTAATCTGTTAATGTATCCAGATACAAACGCAAATGTGAAATGAACATCTTGTTAAAAATATGTCTATTGGAAGTTGTTAACGACAAGGAGGAAGAGGTAATTGTGTTAATACATGTTATTATCCCTTCATATTTCAGTTATAGTAAAACCAAAATACTCATGACTCTTTTTCCGAAAAAATTAAGCCAACAATTTAGTGCACGTACTGCTTACTTGTGCTCTTTAACCGTATTTATAACAGAAATATGACGTTAAATTACAAATATGACGGAAATATGACCAATACCATGAAAATGACCAAAATATGACTTTATAATATGCAAAATTATAACGGTTCGATTAAGATAACAAAGTCATGTTTAATTTGTGTTTGCGGCGAAAATGATCAGGATAGAAATATGACATTTCATAAACATCTGAACCCTACTGATCACAATAAACATAAAGACAGAATCTGTGCAGAAAGTTCTGCAGTTTTAGAAACCCATTACGACTTGTTATAAACATCAGCACACTTACAAAATTACCAGAAGCATAAATTCCTGGTGTGCTGATATAATACTTATATTCTTAGCTACCTATAACGTTATCCGGAAACATAACACAATAATATACCTTGACGGAAATATTAAAGAAATCTAAGAAAAACTAATCCTAAGCCATGTAATTTAAACGTGGTCCAACAGGCAAAGCAGAAGACGAACTAGCCTATTTGCCATCAGAAGAGTTAAATGTAAATAATAATGTATACTAATGTTGTACAAGAGTAGAACAGGAATTTATGGTAAAAAATTATCACTCAACACTGCGAACTATACTATAAGCAAGTGATCTAAATTAAAATAACTCTATATATATATATAATGGAGAATACTTGTTAGGCTACAGCTTAACTTTAAATTTTTCTACTTAAAATAAAGACAGTAGATAGTGGATTATAATACAATATCTAGAAAGAGATACAATGCTTGCAATGATCCTGAGATATTAACCACTATACCTAGGCCTATTAGTGTCGGAAAAGCTAAACATATTTTTAAAATATAAATTTGGTTTCCTAAAGTATTTTAGTGTTCATACCGTTCTATCGTGTAGGTTAGCTTTACTTTCAAATGTGAAGTAAACTTTCTCACTTATTAATATGTCAACATTTCTCAGGAATAATTTTCATAGATGAAACCGTATTTACAAGCACAGAAATAACCTTCAGTTGAATGGCAACTTTAAAATTTCGATAATTGCTATTAAAATATTTTCCACTCTCAATTACAATCTAAATAACAATGATAAGAAAAAATTAACTCTGCGAAAATAGACCTAATAATACTCAAATTAATTACTACTCACGTCGTTCTTCAGCAGAGAGAAAACAGATATATCGGGCGACTTACCTGAAAAACAAATTATATGAGTTACAATCATATTATCACAAACATCTTAAAGGTTTTCATATTCAAAATGTAAAAAGTTTATTACAGTGAGTCCCACGCAAGAGTTGGCCAATGACGCGGGTTTCTGCGTCGCGGCGGATATAGCTCCAACTCCCGAGCGAATGGGTGAAATATCTACGTAAATAAAGCCGCGATCGGTGTAATGATTCAGGTTCTCACATTTACAGTTTTAATTACAATGAAAATAACCACGTACCTCATCACAAGAGACGTTGGAAATGTTCTCCTCTTGCATCCACACAATACTGGCACTTTTTCAGGAAATTTTCTTTCACGCGCGTAAGTTCAGCTTCCGAGACAGAGTTAATTTCTCTTGTGATACTGTCTTTAAGTTCTTCTAACAGTAGCCTAATATGACTATTATTTATGGGGAAACTTGAAAAATAAAGTGTATAGGTCAATTTCCTATACATTATAAGAACTCAAAGACAATCTCACAAGAGAAATTAACTATGTCGGAAACTGAACTTACGCGCGTGAAAGAAAATTTCCTGAAGAGGTGCTAGTATTGTGTGGATGGAAGAGGAGAACATTTGCAACATCTCTTGTGATGAGGTACGTGGTTATTTTCATTGTAATTAAAACTGTAAATGTGAGAAACCCGCGAAATTTGCCAACTCTTGCGTGGGACTTACTGTATTATCAAACATCATCACCAGTAAAAGAAAACTAAATTATAATACTATGCTGGAACCATGACACACTCTAACAGAATGTCCAACTACATTACTACTGCATAGCAAGCGTTTCTGTTGCCATATTTAATGATTTTTTTTTCATGAAAAGTGAGAGAGAAAACAATAGGGATGTTATATTTTTATTACGACTTTTTCTTAGGTTTCTTTAATATTTCCGTCAAGGTATATTATTAATTGTGTTATGTTTCCAGGACAGCGTTATAGGTAGTTAAAAATATTAATAGATCGCAGGAATTTATGCTTTGTGGTTATTTTATAAGTGTGCTGATGTATTTAATAAGATTTTTAGCCTACCAACTGCAGATAACGCTTTTGAGTATTTCTCAGGATATAGTGCTGACGGGATTGATTCACAGATTGAAAACAAGTTTACTCTAGAAATATATAAATTATAATTTCATAATAAACTAGGTATAACTCAAACCCTTAAGTAGACCTTTGTATATGCTGTTTTCAAAATATTGGAAACCTCAAGTGTACTACATTTTATTTGGTGTTTTCTATTTCGAAAAGTTCGGGGGAGATGTAACAGGAAATGTGAACGGGCAGTTCTCAGTAGTGCTCTTTGTTTTTGAAACCGATACTGTTTGCGCCAGTGACACTGCCATGACAACACCCTCATAGTAACAAGCCCCCCCCCCCACCCCCACCACACGTAACAATGCGTACGTCACGATTTGACAAGCTGAAATGGAAGAAATGGACTCATATCTTGTGTATGTCAGGTTTTAACCACAAATAACTCCCATATCCATTAGTGGGTTGCTTTCATGGAAAAGTTAGTTCAAAAGCTGAAGCTCATGTGCTCAGGAAATTAGCAAAGTTGAGAAAACAGGCGAGTTGGCTTTTTTGTTGCATCCACCCCGCTCTAAGTAATAAGCGGAAACCCTACCCGCGGAATGCATATCACCCTTAATAAATCTCCTCCCTGCACCAACATAGGCCTACTCGTAATCCACTTCAGATATTAGCGATTACAATTTTCTATTAATTTGGTTTTAATTGCCTCGGATTGTTTAAATTCTGTGTTTGACTCGGCCGAAGATAAACAGCAGATTTAAAACGAGAAATATTACGTCACTACTTTCTCATAATGGGGTACTCCATAGCGTAGTGGTTGAGGCCCTTGCGCTACAAACCGGAAGGTTGCAGATTAAATTCCTGATGAGGTCGTTGGAGTTTTTCAATTGGCGTAATCCCTGTGGCCCTGGTGTCGACTCAGCCTCTAACAGAAATGAGTACCAAGAGCATTCCTGGGGGTAAAGGCGGCTGGTGCGTAAGGCTGACAACCTTACCACCTTCGCGTGTCGAATGTCCAAAATCTGGGAGCCTCAACTTCCTGTAACCCTCTGGGCCTCCATGGCCTGTATAGGGATTAGTTTACTTTAGTTTTACTTTCTCATAATCTCTTGTAGAAGACGCTTTACTCTTGACATTTAAAATTACATGAACTATTAATAAATGTGTTAAATCAGGCAAGAGTTTTCAAGCCTAAAAGCAGTAACTGAACCCTTGGTATGGCGTTTGACATTTGAAGGGCTTGGAGAGATATAAGCCGCACTTACTTAGTTTTGGAAAATTAATATTACTGTCTCTACAGAACTGTATAAAGAATTTGAAAATATGATCTGTATTTACAAATATGTGATAATATTATAGGAGAAAAATTCCTCCGACACTGGGACTTGAACCCAGGACCTTTGGCTATTCGCGCCAATGCTCTACCAACTGAGCTAAGCCGGAGTTCAATTCACAGCGCCAGACGGAACCTCTCTCCTATGACTGATTGCCCTAATGGTCCACCTCACAGATGGACAAGTTATGTCATATGCAGTACTGTGAGGCACACTATTTAGTGATTTTTGTGACCGGGCTCCCACTGTTATTGTACAGTTAACATTCAAGACAGATATATGAGCTATCATGAACCACAGATTATTGTCTCTGTTGGACATTTCTCCTATAATATTATCATGAAATGTCCAACAGAGACAATAATCTGTGGTTCATGAAAGCTCATATATCTGTCTTACAAATATGTGTTATATGTGCATCTGATGATTTTGCATCTTTTTTATATGAAGGTTAAAAGATAGCTCGAATACTTATAAATGTGTATCTTGAAATAATTGATTAAATAAAGACAATTTGTTTTTGCATTTTTTGCTTTATTTTGCATTTTTCGCCATTTTCAAGAGATAGGTCATTTTTTGACAATTTTTAGGTCACTTTCGGCATTTTAAAATCATTTTCGGCATTTTTGAGTCATGTTTCAGCGGAGGTAGAGTGGCGCTTTTCCATATATAAATCGTTACTTTCACACAACAGACAGTTGTTTTTATTTAAAAATCTCCGCCAAGTGTTCATAGTTCATTTTAATTCAGGTTAATAATGACCATAGCAGTTTGTGTCTTGTAGCAATAAAGCATATAGTTGCTAAGGAAAATCTGACGGGCATGCCACTTCAGAAAGAATTTCTTTTCCGCTAAGAGTGTCCAAGTAGTATAAATTTACTTACTTATTATTAACAAAATAAGTGCGTTTTATGATTGTGAATTCATAAATTACGCACTGTCATTCATTAAATTCAATACTTAAAAATACTAATTAGCCTATAAACAATAATGGTAAATTTATTGTTTTTTTTATTTTGTGTAATTTTGTATACTTTTGGTCATAAATGCCTTTTTATTTTGAATTTTTTCACTATTTTAAGGACATTAAATGCCTTGCCCTTTAATAACTTACTGAAGTATAAGTTGAAGGGTCAACGGAAGATAGTGCTAACCTATAAAGAAAATCTTTTAAGATAATTATAACTTGTTTTAAGTTAGCTTATATCTGCAAATATTATCTTCATCTTTCTTTTGGTACGTATTATGTCACTAACAAGACTTATGGACAAAATTAGTCCATGCTCAGAAACATGTAACTCATGGTTATGGAATCATCGCAGTATCAACCTGATATTTTTCTTTGTGCCCTCCCTTACCCCCGGAGTGCCAAGCAATGAACTTTATCACCTCCGTAATATTTATTGAGTTATCGTATTTTTTGTTCCTTGGGTCACAATGATAACTTCCAGGGGCCGCTTGCAGCCCGCTGCGGGCCGCCAGTTTGGCATACCTGATTTATGTAATTACTCATTGCGTGGCAATTGAACGAATTTTCCTAACATTATAAATACTGCAAAAAAACTCACGTGAGTGTTCGTATAATCTGCACTTAGGACGTACGGAATATTGGTGTTGGTATTTTCAGTTGTATAAAAATATCAAGCGGAACAGATTATTCTGTGAGATTTGCGGCTCTACGATAAGTAACATTTCATGTAGTGATCACCACAAATAATAATCCCGACGCTTTTGGCAGAATTCATTTTTGCAATACAAGAGCAATGCACCATAAATCATTTACATTGAGGAATACTTTTTTTATATGTTTCGCTATCGTGGAGGGTGGCCGCTATATTTTTTTTTTGTAATGTTTGCGACGCGCGATACCCCCTACCCTCCTCCGGCTACAATATTGCAAAAATAAACACGCAGTGACATGGTGCAGATGCTTTCCTTCCTTGCTGGGTCATGGTCGTTTCCCTCGAAACACTTACTCTGTTTTCTAATTGGGAATTGTTACGAATTAGGTGAATTTAAAGTGACTTTTTGTCTGCTTTAACTTTGTTTACAAATCTTAACTACATTTTACATGTTTTTCCTCATTCTGAACTACGTTATAAATCTGAAATATCTGCGTTTTGTGAATTTGTTTCTTACTCTATCAAGTTCCAGCGATGTACAGGTAGGGGAAAAAAGCGGACCGACTCTTGTAGCTAAATGTATTATAATTTGTGTTAGAATTTTATAATAATATTAATAATTAATATATTCAATTATAAAACAATACGATTAGAAACCATATTCTGGGTTTCGAAATGGGCTAAGTCAACAGTCGACACTAGAACAAATTTCAATACATTTCCTGTTATCCTGTGAATGCCGCTAAAACATGCGCAGTGGCTCATATCGGCAACTTAGATATTTTAGTAGGTCCGCTTTTTTCCCCTACCTGTACTTGATATATGTGGATGAAACTTCATATTTAGGTAGCCTGTTATCTGAACTATTAATGCGGGGGGAAGAAAGCTTATACGATAGCTAACACTCCTATTTTCGCAGTGGCCCTAATTTCGCATTCTCTTAATAATTTGTTTATTGCAAAATTACGTACAATAATGGAAATAGTTAGTCTTACTGATCAGAACGGGCAGCTTCTCTCCTATCATAAATAGTGTTTTTCCTTCTTCCATTAATGTTCCCAATTTAGGAGGAATAAAGAATAATAAAATTGTACAAAACTAAAACTAGGCGTACTGCGAAAATAGGAACGTTTTCCTTGCCGGCCACATATTAAAACGTTTATAATAACAGGTACTTTCGAAGAGCAGCCAGTACTGGAGAATAAAATTTATAATATCTTATATTTCACTGTCGAAAAATGAATTTTATATAAAAACTATCAACAGTGTTTCCCTACATTACCCAGTTTGTTCCTAATTACACGTCCTTGTCCTTTAAAACTGTTAGCTTCTCTTGTCTTCCGGTACATAGTAGCTCGTTTCAACGGCTGAACTTCATATAAAGTTCTCAATGCTGATTCACATGTCTAAATATCCCATCACAGTTGTTATGACTCATAACTATTTCTCTAAGTCCTTTCATTTAATTGTTATGTTGAATTATACCACTAACTTCATTTTTACTTCAAGTATCGGTTTAAGATAATCATGTAGTTCTGTAAATATATTATGTGATACACTTATCTAAACTAAAATAGATAATGAAACAGAATAATGTAGCCTACATATGTAATATGTAATAAACTTTGTCATAACTCGGAATTTCGACTTTTAAATGCCCAATGTATTACGTCCTTAATACACCGAACTTGTACATTTGAGTACTAGCTACATTCATAAAGCAAAAACAAAACACATTTCTGAACCATTATAACGAAGTGAAATCTAAAACATATTACAAGCGTCAAGCTACGTTCTTAACATCGTATAGACATAGGCTAGTAGTCAAAATTAATTAAACAATATAACTACAAACTTTCTAAACAAGATTACCTAATGGTTTGACGCAGTGCAAAGTTACAGTCGTTTACATGGAATTTTAAATTTTGTTTTTTTTTCCGTCCCCCTTGCGTGTAACATGTCCAGCCCATTTCATCCTCCGTGATTTAATTGCCCTTATATATTCAGTGATGTCGGCATGCTGACCACATGCCCCCAATCTTGCCATCTGTCTATGGTAGATGACGGAGCGGTCGGGTGGTAGGCCTAGTCCTTTCAGGGATGTAACGCTACGGAGATATATTCAGTGAAGAGTAAATCCTGAATAGATACAATAATTGACTACGTACCCCTTTAAGAATACAAATACTCATTTTTCCCAATTCTTTTCTTCAAAATTTCAGTTGTGCATTCCCTTCAGTGTGTTACCTGTTTTGCCAGTTTACTTTTTACAATTGTTAAAAATGGTTTCGAAAATGCCTTGAGATGAACCTTTGTAGCAGCTTTGGGAATGTTACACTCGCAGATCTCTTTCAAGTCAGCACAAGCATTGTTTTGTCATATAAATGGAGCTCGTGTTGCCAAGTTACGAGTCAATATTTTCGTTTCACTCACTGCAACTGGGAAAAAGGAAAAAGGATATTGATGTAAGCTCAAGTATTTGCTTAAAACTGAGCCGTCTCAGCACTTCACCATCTGAGAAACTTTATCTAATGTTCGTTACTGCACTGCTTTGATTCCCTACATTCATTGTATCCTCTGATTTCTAACTCTCCGGCTTTTAGTGGAAGTGATAATCATAGTAAGAGCAACAGTTATAGTGATGTTTTATGTACATGCACATTGTACAGAGAATACAACTTTGATGCCAATTTTTCTATTCGCGTATGGTTTAACAAGTAATGAATACAAGTGAATTCTTTCTCAGTATTTTTCTCTCTCCATATGTCGTTTAGCATTATGTGATGCAATAGACATCGTCAAAAGATATAAAGTACAGAATATAAAAACTAACAGATTTAGAATACATTATATATATATATATATATATATATATATATATATATATATATATATAGGACCCTAATTTCTAGCATTTCATTAATTGAATAAACTGGATTTCTAACTAAAAATTAAACACATATTTCTTGAAAAATGCATAAGGTAGACATATAACTGTGGGCTGCAGTTAATTATACAGTTTAAGCCCTATCACAAAATAACTATTTATGGATTTAGTCAGTCTACAGAAAAGAATGACCTAACGGTCATGCTTTTTAGTACATGTACCGGTACTATTAATTTAAGGTGTATTCTTTTGCGTATCAATTATAAATAAAGCCTATATACAGGTAGGGGAAAAAAGCGGACCGACTAAAATATCTAAGTTGCCGATATGAGCCATTGCGCATGCCTAGCGGCATTCACAGGATAGCAGGGAATGTATTGAAAATTGTTCTAGTGTCGACTGTTGACTTAGCCCATTTCGAAACCGAGAATATGGTTTCTAATCGTATTGTTTTATAACTGAATATATTAATTATTAATATTATTATAAAACGCTAATACAAATTATATTATATTCAGCTACAAGAGTCGGCCCGCTTTTTCCCCCCTATCTGCACACACTATATAATTGTACAGTAATAATTTCAACAAACTCTATTTTACCCCAATATAGATTACACTTTAAGACTAGTTATATTAACGGGGGTATAAGATGACTTTCAGCATTTATAGCTTATGTTAGCTTCTCGTTGGTCAAGATGAAATTCTTTTAAGGAAAAAACTTAGCCTACTATGAAAGAAGTGAGCGCAGTGGAACTGAAACAGCCGCCTCTAAATAATTTACGTTATCGTTTAAAGGCTAATTGAGGAGTAAAATTGGGCTTTCTCTATGTCACTATAATTCCAGAGCCTTACTATTTGGCATTATAACCTTTCTTTCATGTCAGGCAAGGAATAAATATCAATGGGCTATAGCAGAGTAGCATTTGGAGAATGGAGGATTAATTTTACAGTCTAGCCAAAAGCGAGTCTTTTGAATTTCTCTCCAATGCACACAACGCAAGTGTATTGCATACTATTGTTTCTACTATAGAAAATAATTAAAATATTACTTAACGTGAATCATCCACAGCTAATTGTTCTCAAGCTTCAAGCGGTACCAACCTTAAAATGTAGTTTAAATCTTGATTCGATCGATACATCGATTACTTTGTCGCCTGCACAAGTAATCGCATCATACTTGTCTCCTGGAGGAATTATTCTTTGTCAGTATTAAGGAATAAAAATGAACTGAAGACAGTGGGAAGACTCATTGTGAAGTTCAAATGGAAAGTATGATTATAGTCCATTTCTTGAATAATAGATCTATAAATAATTAAAGGCTTTGATATAATGACGCACGTGTGCTGGAAAGAAGGAAAAAGTGGCTGCAGGAAATTCGAGTTTCCAACATAATAGCGTGAACGGAAAATGGATGGAAAACGTCACTTTATATAAATAATATGTCGTTATGTGGAAAAATTGTTTTTACTTAGGATTTAATTAAGTCTTCATGGCAAATATAATACAGTGTGAAAATTCCAAATACTGTAAAACAGTTCATAAAAGGTTTGAATATGTTATCGGATATATTAAAAAGTTTGTACGGATTTTATGAATTACTACAAATTAACTACACTTACTTACACTACTTGTTAGATCCAAACTGGCCACATGAGGGATTTTGTCAGTGGATTACATACAGTGTACATTATTACTCCGAACTGCCTGAAAGGGTGGTTTCCATTGGCTTGAACAGTGGGTCGAATACTCTGAAACTTACCACAGTACAGTAATACATTGTTTGAATGCAATGGGATTGTGCACTTGTGCATGATGTTGTTCAACCGCAGGTTTTTAATGCAGTATTACTCTCAACGATTGTAAGTACGTCATTTCAATGAGCTATTAAACAATCGGATGATCGCTTAACAATAGCGAAACCTCCTGGATACAGAAAAAAATTACCATACTCAAAGTTCAATACAGCAATTAGTTGATTAACTATAGTAATGAAAGGTATGGTGCGAATGTAATTCGCGTACAATGACAATGGATCGTCTAATAGAAAAGTCATGGGAAACCACTGGCTTGTGTGGTTTGTACTTAACAGTCCTGATAATAAATTAACAGTACACAATGCATCGGCGCAACATACAATTTAACTACATATCCATACAACCCAAGGTTCACCAAACTTTTGCTTTGAAGCTTTGGTTGTTTGTTTCAAACTTAAAGATGCAGTGAACACATAATTATGTGAAGAATAATACATTTTAAGAAACCATTGAAGAGTCTTGGAGTGGGGACCAATATGCAGTACACTTAGATTTTATGTTGACCAAGTCCATACGAGATATCCGTAAGAGGACACTATAGGCCTACTGAAAATTTGAACTTAAAAACATATTTTCCCTTAATTTGTCGTACTATTTACTCTAGAATTAGCAATACAGCAATACAGCAATACAGCAATAGTTTACAGCAATATACCAGTGTGATCATTTCGCACATTCAACCTTCCACCCCCTCAAAAAAATGAATCAATCTTTCCTCAACTAATAGAAAGCTTACAGCGATGAATAAGGTAACTTTGGATAGGATTTTGTACGTACTTTTGTAATAGCATAAGCACTACCCATAGTATGCAAAAACTCAGGATGTGAGTTCTGCCTTTTCGTGAGACTGAGACAACTGTGAATACGCTCTCCTCGCAATACGGTCTCTTTTTCTATATCAGACTGTGAAGTGGTAAAATGAGATGAAGCGTCCAATTCCAAAACTGTCTCAATCCATTTTTTTAAAAATTGAGATTATGGCGATTTCGTCATCTACCTACATATCTCTAACAATTTAGTAATGAATGTTGTGCCTAAACTTCCTCTTTCCTTCCAAAATTAAGCTTCAGAAATGACAAACAGTTTCAAAACTTTCTCATTCCATCCCATGTACTGTTACAAAACTCTCTCGTTCCATACATGAATTTCTTTTTCAAAACTTCCTCCATCCTTAGTAAGGATTGGTATTATTCATTGTTTGGATACCAAAACTCTCTCCATCCGTCTTTTAAATTTCCTTACAAATAACCTTTCATTTATGTTTCCGGCTGTTTTCAGCAGTGTATTAGCACAAATTATAATTATGAACGTTGTCACTCTCATATACCCATTGTTAGAAGGTAATAAATAGTACAGACTTTCTGTAAATAAGAAGATTGTGTTTTCTGTGCATTCCACTATTCTTAAGAAATGGAAAGTACTCGTAATATATTAATATCACCTAGTGGTAAAGGACGGAAGAAATTGAAAGATCATTCGAAAGGGGGGGGGGGAATAAAGAAAAACGCAAGAGAAACTAAGGTCATGAAACTGTATGCCGAAGGGTGCCCAGGACAAAATAAAAATATTACAGTAATGGGAATGTTAATGTCTTGGCACTACAATAGCATACCAACTGTAAAGAACTCCATGTTAATTTACCTATTGTCGGCCACTCTATTTTTCCAGCCTTTAGAGTATTTGGGAGAATAGAAAATGTCATTAGGAAGAGGGATACTATTATTAAACCATGTGAATATAGAGACATTATTGCACAAAGTGCAAATCTGAAGGAGCTGGGAGAGAATTTTGTTATCTTTGATTGGAAGAAAATAGTGCAAGCTACTCTCAAACCTCCTGGGCAGAAGTATTTCCAGTTTTCCGCAGCTACGCGAATCATTCTAAGAAAAACTGCATCTGGAAAAAATGTGAATGTGAGAGGGGAAGTAAATTACTTAACAGACATAGGAGCATTCAAATTGGCGTTAAAGAGAGGAAAACATTTCGCAGATGACCCCAGAATCTCAGAATCAGAAGGAAGAGAAACTATCCGATCTCAACACTTTGGTTCCGAGTGGAGAAAAATGACTGATTTATCATTTTACAAGAGTGTAATAGAGGGTGATTCAAGGTCAAACAGAGAAGAAAATGCAAATGAGAAAAAGAAGATTTAAAATTTTGAATTGAGGTGTAACAACCAAACAGAATAATGTATTCATTCCGTATGAACATTAATTTTTATATTTGAGTTCAATGTCATAGACAAAATAGAAATTGCAGTAATAGATTATTGTATTTACATTAATAAGAAGCCTCTTCTAAAATATTAGAAACGAAAAAGAATTGTATAATTTTCCAAAACTCTCTCGTTCCAGCCTACAGTTTCAAAACTCTCTCAATCCAAACAAAAATATGAAATAACTCCTGAAATATCGATCCCTGATTTTCAGGAATATCATTAATTAGAAGAGTGTTCCTCAAGTGTACAAGTTAAAAAAAATGGAACATTGCAAACAGTTAGGAAAAAACTTATCAGTTTTTGACGTTTCCTGAAAGTTGTTAAAACTGGATTGAGACAGTTTTGGAATTGGACGCTTCAGATATAGAGATCCTTTTGTGAGTGCATTAAATCAGACTTTTTTGACGTGTATTTCTGTCACTATTATTGATTTACATGACTGTATTCTATCGATAATTTGACCTAATACATCAGATCCCAGTATCATGCTGTTTCCCAAGCCTGCAAACAAAAGTGACGTCATGGAGTCTGCACATCGCCTTCATTATCATCTAGTGTGAAGTCCATGCGGTGAGTGCAGTGTAACATTTTGTATTGTATATATGAAAAGTTTAAACAAACCATATATCAATATTTAACATAACCTGAGTATGTTATGTCCGAAGTGAGTAAAAAAATCCTATCCACTGATCCCTTATTTACTGCTGTGGGCTTTCTATTAGTTGAGAAAAGTGGATGTTGACTACAGAAATTGTATGTGTAATGATTCGCTTTTTTAACCCTAGAAAACCTGAGGTGATTCCTCATAATTTACTCCAACAATTACAAATGTATTAGTTATCAAACTGATTTTATGACTCACAAGCCTGAGTATACTGTAATGTGGGATGTTATGAGTTGTGTTGGGACAAACAACTGGATAGCTGTTATTTGCACAGACAATTAATTGCAGAGAAAATGAAACAACTGTTATTTGAACACATTTTTAACTGGATGTTATTTGTAATTATCTGGATCTTCATGTCGATTATCCAGACAAGTAATTCTAATTAATTTAATTCTTTTAGCAATTACCTGGATAATCATAAATAAATGTATAAAACTGCATCTTTATCCAGTTATCTGGTTGACTGTTACTCGGTTGATGGATGATTGTTATTTTAACAATTATTTGTCAGTTGACCAATTAACTATTATCCGGATAATTCCAGCCAAACAAAACCGTTAAACATGTTCAAAGAAACCCGTTTGCTTTAGTATCACTTTCATAGTATCCATACGCATAGTATCCGGGATTTTCGGTGGAAACGTAGATTTTATTCCCGCCCTTTTGCGTATGGTCTTGTAATATAGCATAAAGCTGTTCTTTCATCAAACTTTCAATACGGGTTTGATTTTGACCAGGACATAATTCCTTATACAAAAAGTGTGGGACGCACCTAAAAAAACTGTAAGCAGTAATTTCGCGTTTGCATTTGCTTTGAGGAATGTTTGAGATATGGTTTAATTTCTTTCGGAGTATAGGGGATATTTTGGTTCACCTGACCTGAGGGTGTTTTTTTTAGGGCTACTTGATGTTCTGATATACTATTTTTCTGCAGCACTGCGAGTATTTTCTCTTTTATTGAGGATCCCCGAGCACCCTCCAACGAAGTTCGCTTCGCATAAAGTAACCTGTCTCTTCAACGGCTGCTTATTTCCTTAATGAGCGAACAATAATTATATGTAATTTTTAAACCTAACGTTGTTATTAAAAGCTCTGATACTGGTTTGTGATATTGGTTCTTTTATTTTTGTTTATCTACAGTATTTTTCAAATGGGAAGCGTTTTGCTCTTCCTCTTTGCTTAGATACGCGGTCCAATCAGAAACGGCGAGACGGAAGGAAGACCCTTCCTGATAGCGGTACTGCTTTAGCTCGTACACGTGATTGGCGGTGAAGGAAAACGCTTCCCATTTGAAAATTACTGTAGGTTTATAAACATTAAAGAAATGATAGAGGTATTGAGAATGATTTTCTAAATTATTTTATTATAAACTTGAAATTTGACACAGTTATAGCCCAATAAAAAATTCTAGTTAAAATTAATTTTAATATACTTTTTTGCCTCTCAGAAGTTGATTAATTTTTTTCATGTTGTTTAAATGAAAACTAAAATTATCTCATGTGACAAATATTAAAATATGAACGTGGATTTTTTATTTAACATTCTTTGATGCCTGCTCTACAACATCACTGACTGATTTTTAAAAATGTTTTTATATTTTTTGTTTTAAAACATATTTGACATAGAATTTTATTTAATGACGTACGATGATACTAAATACCTTAAAAACAACTACGGCCTATACAAAAAAATATGATAAATACTTTTATTGCACACATTGTGAAGTATGTAATGAAAAAAAAATCAGAGCAGTGTCTTAATGTTTGTGGGAGAAGAGAGATTTAGAATTGGACTAAATAACATAAAATTGAAAAAAAGAGTGATTACGGTTTGCATGAACTAACATTTTATTAGCGCACGGTATTTCTATTGCGGCGTCTGCACACGAAACTTGCGTCCAAACGAAATAAAACTTTACAGCGTTAAACTCTAGGGTGATATTCTAGCATTAAATTTAGAAAACATAATATATTTACCAAATTGGCTAAATCAACACTTGTCATCCCTAAAAACGAAACATTGCTTGGTATACTTTCCTTTCTGAAAAAAGTGGGGGTACGGCTTCCACCTGCGTTTCCCTTCGTTAAGGCCCTAACTGCTGATAGTAGTAACTTAAGATAAAGTACTCCAGTTGTAAGCTGGAGACTGCTACACTGAGTCTCATAGTACCAGATCCTTGTAATGCAAACGCGAATTTTATATACGGGGTAGTTTAGTCATGTTGTATTTCAGGCACTTTAGTACGCTTTCGTTGCGAATGTTTTGTCAACGCTGCTCTTCTCTGAACTTGGAAACTTACACGAGGAAACAAAGTAACTGCTCTGACGTGAGTCAAGTTAAGGTAGAGGGGAATAATTGAACGGCTGCATTTCACAGCGAGCTTACTTTATAGATTACTTAGCAAATTTAAAGTAAATTACAGGTATTGAAGGAAAAGTATGAATATGCCATGCAATGGAAGCTGAATAACAAGTTTTTGTAACATTTCAAATGTAACACGTGAAAATAATCCTGTAAACATTTTATAGTCCATCGCTGTGGCTCAGAGGATGCGTTCACTCCTCTCACGCAGCGGACCCGGGTTCGATTCCTGGTCGGGACAAGTAACCTAGGTGAGGTTTTTTCCGAGGTTTTTCCTCACCTGTGAGACAAATGTCAGGTAACTTTAGGCCCTTGTGGTCCCCGGATATCATCTGCCCGTCATTATCATGTTCGTCTCCTCGCCTTGTTCTGAGTGAGTGTGTGTGTGTGAATGGTGTGTCTCGTCCTATATGTCCGTGTTGTCTCGGAGGCGGCCCTGGCATTGGGCTGATCACTCTCCGGGGAGACCCTCCATGTCCTTGTCTGGTCAAAAAAGTATGTATGTGATCCCAACATAATCCCTCTCCCGAAAGGTCGCGGCCCTGTAAGGCCCGGGCGGCTTGGGTCGCTTAAATCCTAAAAGGGAGAGGTTAACCTACGATAAAGAAAGAAAGAAAGAAAGAAAGAAAGAAAGAAAACATTTTATAACGATTACCTGAAAGCGTATTCTCACAATTACAAGTTACAAAATCAATTCAACCTCTTAATGGTGGGTAAATATGATAACTTACAACATACAACGTTCACATTATTTCATTAAGACTTATGACCGGTTCTTCAATACACCGTGATAACTCATTGAAACAATTTTAAATTAACATCGTAGTGGTCTTAATAGGCTTATCGAAAGAAAATATAATTTTGATTATAGATACATTTATTTTTATTTTTAAAGCTCAATAAAATCTATCAGAATATTTTTAAATCGCTACAGTGAATTATATTGCAATTTGTAGACAGTTTTATGTTGGCATTGATTGCAAAATCTTAATTAAAACCTAATAATGGACCAATTTGAAATGGCAATAACGGCATTTCCTAATTTTTTTCTGAATATAGCGACATATAATTCGGAATAAAGTGTTATGAATCGATGATAAAGAGCGGAATTAACCATAATTGATTATGGACTTTCTAAGAAATACTCTTTTGTGATATGACGGATTTTGTGAAGCCGACAAAGAGAAATTGATTCCGAATGTACATTGTTCGATTTTATTACGAGAGTCTGCAATAAAACAAAATTCGTTTCACTAAAGAAAATTTATTAACGGTATAAGCTTGTGTTTCTTAGGTATATCAGCTCCAGCATTAATGAAGGAGATCATTAATTTATTCCCCCTGGCTGCCAACTACAAAGAATATAAAAATATACTAAAATAATGTGTGACAGCATTTAGATAACCAAGATAAATATGTGCCTCAATTATCGGTTATTTGTTAGTTGGTTGGAGTGAACTGATATTTAGGTCTATGAGCGTCACTTGTGTGCAGAATTATGTCCTGCAGGAGTTCTTTTACATGCCTTCAAACCTACGGAAATGGGAGTCTTCCGCATAGCTCAAGTCATCGACCTGAGCTGGGACCAAACACATGACCTATGGACTTCGGTGTGAATGCTAATATAAAATGTATTGGTTTTATCTGTGATTTCTTTATTTGTTTTGTGACACTTAACGTTAGAATACCATGAACCTGTACCCCAATAAAGTTTGTACATTGACTATTTTATTATGTTTTCTACGATAGTGCTGAATCTTCCTTTTCCTGTCTACGAATCTCGGTATAGCCGCGAATTGCTTACACCCGGTCCCGGCAGCTTAATCTTACAGCACATGTGCATCGTTATAATTAGCAAAGCCTGTAACCTATGATTTAATTATTATTATTGTTATTATTATTATTATTATTATTATTATTATTATTGCAGACATGGAGTATAATATTTGCTAATTGAAATTTACAATTTAATTTTTACTTGTGTGTTTACTTTCATTTTGTTTCTTAATGTTCAGTTAAGATTTATACATCAGCTAACTTTTTAAAGTTGGTATGCGTGGAACTAGACCACCTCTCGAACCGCTGTTTGTATTAAGGTATTTTGGCGTAATTTGCTTTATCGTAGAAAAATAGTGTGCAGTAGGCCTACATGTGTTTGAACTGTATAACAGAATCTCGAAATAGAAAAAATCTCGACTTCGTTTTGTTTATCTAACTCTTCTTTGATTCCCGACATTTGTCATGGAAGATGACGTCATTGCATCAAAGCCTGTAACTTTTGATACAATATGCTTTCTATTATTGTAGACATGGAATATAATCATATGTGCAAGTTTTAAATGTAAAATTTCAATCTTACTTTTTACTTGACTTCTATTTTATTTCTTAAGATTGAGCTAAGATTTAATTTACAGCAGCTAAGTAGCTTTTTAAATTTGGTACGCGTGGAACTAGACCAACATCTCGAACCGCTGTTTATATTTGATAATTCTTCACGTTAGTATTTTGACGTTATCGTAGAAGAAGTAGTATGCAAGTGTATAACAGAAGCCCTTAAAATAAAAACAACTCAATTTCGTCTTATTTTTTTCCTAACTCTTCCTCGATCCTTTAAAACAAACTTTCCACATAAGTATCGCAATATACTATTATTTAGTTCCGTCTAAAGTGATTTTCTCACTAACTGATGTTTTAAACCTCACTTTCCCGCAAAGTCAGATAAAAAGACTATTTCATTTGGAAATAACCTCTATAACGAGATTCATTCTACTGAGTCACTGGTAGCGAGGGACTCTGATATGATAGTGTTCGCGTTTTCTCTGTCATCCTATTAGCTCTCTTCCTTCACACTAATTGCATTTGAAGGAAACACTGTAAGTACTTAAGTCGTTCTCGTTTTGTGGACGTTAAACACAGCTTCCCTCTCTCACATTCACTTAGCTGTCGCCTCGGTGGAGCGCTTGTCCACGTAAATCTCAATTCCAGGGCTCCACATCTTCTCAGCCATGTCTTATCCCACACACTTCCTGTACACCTCCTAATGGCAACTTTGAATTACTACCTCGTAAGGTATTCGCCACATCTTCGTATTCTAATCCACAGAAATTTCAAACGACTCAACTCTATCTTCCGTGAAGTTCAAACTCGCCGTGATCCTGATATCATTATTAGCTGATGGATGTAAATGTAATAAGTAGAACTTTGAGTTTGACTCAAAAGGAAATGGAAATTCGGCATCACTTTCACTCTTCAGAATGGTACTGAACAATAATCCTATTACTAGATGCCTAAATACTTTTAAATTGTGCATCTGCAGACGTTACAACCCGACCCATGTCTTAGAGAAAATTATTCAAGTTAAATTTTTACTCCTGGAATCATATTAAGGAAATATACTACTGAAATTTGTACCAAAACCTTGATGATAATTTATTATATGAAAAAATCTGCAAAACATATAGATCCTTATTTCACTTAGTTTTCATTTATTAATGTTTTAATACCCTCGAGTGACATTTAAATGGCCAAACTCATGATACAGGCTGTAGTTGCCATCAGCTAAACTTTTTAACAGTTACTGAAATAACTACGAATAATTGAATTATTGGTCTAAATGACGTTATTAAAGTTATTTGTTCAATCAACCAATTAACTTCTATCTGGATAATCCCAATTCTGTTAAGAACAAGAAGCAAGTAATTGAGTCATCTCCACATTACCTACACTCAAATCTCTCTCTGTCTCTGTCTCTCTCTCCCTCTGTCTCTCTCTCCCTCTCCCTCTCCTTCTCTCCGTGTGGACATGACATCTCAGAACTCTTTAATCTGTTTTTAAAAGTTGCTCACAAAGTTATTACGAAATAATTCTTTCTCTGACCTACATCGCTTTTTAGAAAATTCCCACGACTTGAAGAGTTAGGACATAAATTGTGTAGAAATATTTAATGTATGAAAATGTTTGTCAGAATATTGTTGTCCTAACCATCTATATTGTAGCCTATAATGATCATTTAGGCATACTGTACAGTTTCTTCTCTTTTTTTCTTTGAGAGTTCAGGTTTTCTTTGTTTGCTTTTAATGACAATATATATAGGCCTACTATAGGCATACTATATATATATATACACACGCGTGCGCGCGCTCGTTCATCTGTTCTTAATATCTGTATTTTCGCGTTAGTACACAGTCTATTAAATTTTTTTAATCAACTGTTTGTACCATAAAAATGTTAATTGCGACAAGTCTGTACTGTGTAGACTAAGTGTAATGCTGTGTGTTTTAAAACTGAACTAAACAACTTTAAAATGTAAAAATCTAACCTTGAGACAAAGTTTCAATTTCTTTGGTTGAAATCTATAGAGTTTAGAATTTTCATTGTATGATTTTCTTAATGTGCAAGGTGCAAAATATGCCTAATTATATATTAATTGGTGTAATATCTACAGCATTCTATTTCCTCGTGTTGATGCAGTCTCTTTTGCTCCTGTGAGTGTGGGAATTCGTTTTAACTCTTTCTTCTCCTCTTGAAACATTTGGTGCCTCAGGACAGAAAACTTCAAAGCTTTGAGCAAGTTGTCTCTTCCCAACTATAACGTTCACTTCATAAAAACAATTTGTGGATTATAGTGTGTTTGGCCCTACTTGTAAACAAGCAATTCCAATATCTAATATCTAAATTATTTAAAGTTTATTTTTTAATAAAATTAATTTACGTAAATTCAGAATTAGGCGAAATAACTATGTCCAGCATCAATATACATGTTGGATGAATTTCCTAATATTTCTTCTAATAATCATTTTTAAAGATTTAATAAGCAAAAGAGAAATTATAGAAAGATAAGCTAATTATGTCACTCAATTTAGAAGGACGAAATTGAATTATGCAAATTTAATATTGAATTTGAAAATAAATACAAACCGAACATATCATACAATAACTGCTCTGAAAATTTTGAAAGACATAACATTATCAGTCAAGTAATACATAAAATTTGTTCATAATTGGATTTGGCGTTTCATTGAATTTTCCTTTAAATAAAATTATAAAAAAGCTAAGAGCATGCGAGTCTCATCCTCAGAGAAATTAAATACCTATATTTTTAAGTATAAATAGAGACAATTTTCTTTCAAAAGTATACATTTTAGGCTTTAACGATCTGTAATCAATGGCAGAAGTGCCAATAAATAAGAACAATGCCTATAAAGGTAAAATGGTGAAAAATAAATTGAGTAAACCAACAAATTATTTATATTTCCTCTTAGTGCATGGAATGTCTTGAAGAAACTGAATTGTGAGAGAAATAGAATGTTACTTATCTTACATGTCTGTAGAACTGTAATGAGCTGCAAATACAAGGCATTGACTCTGTACATAAACTTACCAAACTTGAATTAAATCATTTACAGTTGAAGTAAGTACATTGTGCTATAACATTGTACATTTATTAACTTTTTATAGATCCTCTTACCCGTACCGAAATCACTATTGTTGGGTGTGAACATGTCCCATCCTCAGTATTACGTAGACCTAAATAGACCTAAATAGTTGATCCTTACACCGACGTTGGGTACATATTTTTGACTGGGACTGTCCAGTGAAAGTGTATTGTATTTCAGAGTTGTATTAATTAGTTTTGTGATGAAATCTACATTTCACGCACAAGCTGCTCTTTTGTGCTCCTCCAGTTCATCCCAGGCATTCTTTGAAAAGCTACAGCCCGACTCCGTCACTCGGAAAAATGATAATTTTGTGTGAGGAGGACGTGAGGGTGTGAGGGAGCGAGAGAACAAATGAGGACATATCGATTGTAAATGGTGAGTTCCATGTTTACCCGGACATGCTACTTGAAAACAGCGAGCTAACTACAACAAGTATTTTTAGAGAAGTTACATGCTTATATTATTAAAAAGTCCCGCCATTTTTGTATAGTATAACGAAGAGTGATCACACTGAACAATTTGATAAGAAAGTGCAGTCAACCCTCACAATAAAGCCCCTCTTTACAGTGCCACCCTCACATTGCGCCAATAAGAGCAAGTGAACGGATCTTCTCCCATATAAAATACATAAGAAACCTCGTTACTGTGCCAATTCATTTAGTGCCAGTGAATATAAGATAAGATTTTTACAAAATATAACTTGAAGTGTTTTCTTTTCAGTTGCATAATTCTTTTAAAACTAGTGTGAATGTTACGAAGATTATTTAAGAAACATGCCGTACTCTATTTACAAAAAGTGAGTGGAAATGAAGTGTGGTGGAATGTTAAGAAGTCGGACAGACAGCCTGCGCGAGGGTGGAGCAGATAGAAAGACATTCCAAATTTTCACTTCTTTTAGTCCAGTTTCCATTCAGCTATTAAACAATACACTACAGTTACTCGTGAGACTATTAAAATGAAGAGAGCTGTTGTTACACTTCAAGAGAAACGAGAAGATTTTGAATACAGTGAAAGATTTCCCAAGTCTAGCCAGCAAGCTATTGCATCACATTCTTCATTATTGTGGAGGAAAACTGATAGTCGGAGAGTTACTATACAGTATTTTATGTTGTGCTCAAGTTCTCTATTTGTCTTTTGTTTAATTTTCTTTCATAATACAGTACAGTAAATTAATACAGCACTGTATATGCCATCTTTATTTAAATTTCGTTTTAGTGCCACTAAATGCTAAAGAACGGATGGTGGTATTATATCGAGGGTTGATTGTAGGCTATATAGATTCTGACAATATTTCATTTTAATAAAATGTGGTACAAGGGGAATTTAAAATACATGCCAAAAAAAGAAATAGTTCTTTTAAGAATAGCGAAATCCTCATTCCCTAGAGCATAGTATATTTTCAAATTATTGTAATGTACATGCACAGTACACAGAACTTTTAAACTAGCAAAACTGGTTTGTAAGAAAGATCAAAGCTGTTCATGTTGTTTTATTCAACTCTACGTGGATACCTAAGCTTTATGAACTCTTATTGGACCAGGTAGGAGAACGCAATTTTTTCAATTGATACAGTAATCTTTAGCGATATAAGTTATCAATCAGTTATGATTCTCGCGTTACGTAGTGTGTGTGCAAAAGGTGACTAAAATCATAAATACTTGTTCAACAACACAGCAATGACATACCCAATTACGCGTTTTTCCTCACGCGGGTCTCCACCGTGACATAATTTGTCAGACGAACTAAGAGACAGGATTATGGAAATCTTTGAATGTGTAAAACGTTCATAAGTACGGGGTACAGCCAGATAGAACGATTACCGACGTCTGAAGTGTGCTTTATTACTGATTGCATCTTACCTATAGTACTCACAAGAACTAGAGTAGTCTTTAAGTACATTAAATACCACACACAAATACAACTTCCTTTCAGAAAATTAACGTCTTAATTATAGAGTAAGGAATATTGGTTGTACTTATTTAAAAGGCCTACAGGAATTGCTAGCCAGCCAAAATATTTGAAGTAGAAAAATATGATTATCCCAACATTTTCACAGCTATTAATTTTATTAAAGTCTTGAGTAAGTTATGTACAAAATATCATCATAATATTTCACTTGGTTATACTGTCCATTAATCTCCATTCTTACTGCGATTATTATATACATCTCGTATTTACGTATAATTTGTTTATATGTATATATATATCCATACTTTCAAACACGAATAGGTATCCATCAGTCATTACAGTACGATTATGCCAGATCTTAGTATTAGAAGAAAAAACTGCTAGCTTTACAATAATAAAATATGGTGATTCCAAGAAATATTCATTGATATAATGCCCTTTAACACCATCTTGGCAACAAAAAAAAAACTTGAATTTCATCGTGATTGTTGGGAGACACAATCATATTCAAACTAGCGAGAAGTTTCCTTTCTGAGAAAACGCGATTCGACTGTGTCTTGGTGAAAACCTGTCAAGAGCCTCGGAGAGCATTGTTTATTATCGCTCAGTGAATTTTTATCTCCGTTTCATAACCTTGAATAACATTCAATTATCGTTAGCTGATTAAAAATATATATTCTAATGTGTCTGTGAGTACCGTACTTATAGAAAGCACTGTATTGTAATAATCTATATCTTATAGCATGTATTATGATACGAGACTATATAATGCTGCGCTATAGAACACTGCATAATGTACCGATACAGCATTGCACACATCAATTTGGTCCATTAGAGACAAAGACGCTCGCCTTGCAGACAGAGCTTTAGTAGCGTAAAATCAATCTGCAGTTCAGGTGTTACACATACATATTCCCACGACTGTCTGGCGGTCAGGGATGCGATTAATTGCATTTTATTGATTGATACGGAACAACAAATGCCAGTTGCAATCCAACCATCATTTGGCAATAACAATGCTTGCCACCAGTGCATGCCAATTAGATAGAACTGCTATGTGAAAAATAATCAGACCCGGAACGGAATAAAATACTATGGTCTTTATTTACACCTGTGAAAATTACTACCTCTTGCTCCAGTTTCTTCCTTTTATAAGCGAATAAAACGTTACAGCATATGTTTGTGTTGTTAAAAGAAATGGACCGAGCAGGGATTCGAAGCTAATACGTGAAATATCAATGTGAACGTAGAATCCCATGAGCAGAATCGATGATACTTACTGTATGGTGCCCTCACTCATCTGTTAATTTAAGTTTTTAACTGTACAAACACAAAATATTTACTTTCGTAACTACTATTTTTGCATTGATCATGTTAATTTCCGCAAGAGCGAAGAAATTTCCGCTTATTTAAAACTAATTCAATAAGTCACAATTCCAGAAAGTTCACGAGAGATAATTCCCAAATAAATATATTATTTAATTATAATAATATTATTAGATATCTTCATAAATCCATATATTTTTTACCTGGTAATTCTCTCACGTTGCTTTTTTTAATTGTCACCCGTTGAATTAGTGGTAATTAGGCAGAAATCACTTTATTATCTATTATTTTGTTTAAAATCTTGGTAAAACATACCTTATACCCTTAATTGTCCTATCTCGATTCAAACTACAATCGGAACTAAAATACAGCACATAATATATAAAAAAATACATTAAAACAATGGTTGACAGTCTTTAAACGAGCACTTGGTTAAAATTGGTTTCATTTCTTATCTTTCAAACACATACAATTTTTATTTATTAGAGTCAAATAAATAATTCTAAAAACGAAATTAAAATATTATTATTTTATACATTACTTAAAATGCTATTTTCTTCTTCTTCTTCTTAAATAGTGTGATATGTGTACAGTGTGTTTTCCCATATAAGTGTGATGTAAATGCACTCTTTGCCCATCTCTTTGGAGGTCTTCCTCTTTCTTTTTCCCTATCTAAGGGCCTATATTCTGTAGCTTTCTCTCGAGCTGACCTTTCGCCATTCTATCTACATGTTTTTTCCAGCATTTTTTCTATCCTTAATACATTTTGTGATATCTTGAATTCTGCTATTCTTAACAATCTCTGCATTACGTATCCCGTCAAATAATGTCTTCTCTCGAACAGACCTTAATTTTTTCATTCCACATGTGCTTACTTTTTGTTCAGTTTTTTATATCGGCTCTGATTTCTGCTGGATATGCCAAAATTGGCAAAATGCAAAAACTTAAAAGGACATGGTACAGCATAAAAAAATTTGAAACAAACCAGAGGAAATTTGGAAGTCGGCGGTTAATTTAATAACCGGAGTCCTAGCGTTAAATTATGTAAAATCCGTGAAAATCCATTGCTTGCCCGGAAAGGGTGTTAGAGCCTTTTCTCACTGGGTCACTTGCGACGGTCACCGCACGGTCAATTTTATTATGATTGCCAACAATGCTAGTTGTATATACATAATCCAGTTCTATAATCGAGCTCAGCGAAACTAGTTATCCAGCCATGAGTTTAGATTTGATTAATACTGAAAATTTTATAAGTGAAGTGGAATGTCGATCTGCCTTTTGGGATGTCAAAAGCGATTACAATAATTGTTTTATCATGTAGCTACTATTGGCAATACTAGCAGTGACCGTCACAAGTGACCCAAGTGTGTTCACTGTAAAAACCAGTGACCGTCGCAAGTGACTCAGTGTGAAAAGACCCTTAAGCAGTACGCCCCACACATTCAACTCCTGTATTAGGGTTTCGTGTCTGCTATGACAACCATTAAACTGACATTTTATTTTATTACCTGAATGTATTGAAGAAATATCACTTCCTTTCTCGCAAATCGCTGATAGACGAATATTGATATCGAAACAGGGAAATAACAGCCTGTGGGACAAGAAATCCCCTTTCTATTTCTGGTAACAATGCATGGGAGAGCACGTTATTACGGGCAGGTATCTCGACTCTCGTTTTAAGCAGTGCTGAGAATGATCTAATATCTGGATTTCCCGAGGGACCCTCGTTGTGGATCCAGCTTGTTGGAAGGGGGCGGAATAAACCGACTTCCGTTTCGGTTATAGCTGTTGCCTAGGCAACGCCATTCACTTACAAGTAATTAGTTTCTAATTCACAGCCTACAGAGGAAATCTTCTTGGTAGCGTATGTCCCTACAACATTTCTGCCGATTGTCTTTTAAACTTTGCAATTAATTAAGGATAGTCTTCGGATGGCGTAAGTGTACTTCTAAGCGAAAAGGGAACTGCTGACAGCCATTGCAGTGTGACGCTAATAAAAGTGCTTTACAAGAAATGAATCATTTTCTATTCATGGCGTTGATTTCTGTTAGCTTGTACCTTAGAAGTGAGAGAGATTATATCTTTTTTCGGCAAATTTATTTTATTTTATTTTATTACTTTTTTTATTTCAATACAAATACATGTTTATAAAAGTAAAGTTAAGCAGAACTAACACAAATTTCAAATTTCAAAAACAACTACAACTGCTATTCAAAAGAAGGAAAAGAAAGGTAGGTTAATCTTGCATAGATTAATAATTATTCTAGCACAAGAAGTATTAACATTTATGCCGGTTGTCGACCAAGAGCTAAGCTAACTTAGCTTAGCTTTGATCACATACAGTGAGGGATTTCATATATAGTTGTGCCGGATTTCATACGTAGTTTTGTCGGCACAACTACATATGAAATCCCGTACTGTATGTGAGCTAAGCTAAACTAACTTAGCTTAGCTCTTGGTCGAGAACCGGCTTTGGAAATATACCCGATTGAGCAAGACTGCTCGTGCTCGGGTGCAGTTTCAAAAATATCAAAGTGTAGAAAGAGGTACCCTGAACTTTAAGCAAGGTGATACTTCATATATAGATGGTTCTCGACTACTATCTAACCCATGATGTCTTCTATTTCCGTCTTTCCATTTAATTGTTCACAACATGTTTGGTACTCTTAAAAATGATAAATTTTGGAACCGGACGTGATACATTTGTACTTCCGATTTTCAGATTAAGGTAAGTTGTTTTCTCCACTTCTAGGGTTCCTCAATACAAATGAAATTATTTAACCCCAATGTTCTAACCTGGACACCAAGGGTTTTAAATTATAATAACTTTATGATTTCAGTTTCTGTATGAAGTTTTCCCTTTGTGATATCTTACAAATGCATGTAATTAATAAAGTTACGTAGATAACTTGCATGTGACTTCTTTTCCTTTTTGAAAAATATACATATAGAACACATTTACTTAAATAACCTAGGGATCCCTAAAATGATATTGTATTCACTTTGTAGGATTTTTCTACGTTCTATTTTTGTTATTATGTTTGAAAACTTAGGTTATTGAAATTATTCACTCATGAGATTTATAAATCAAACAGTTTGCATGTCATACTTTTTACAAAAGTGAACTCAGATGGTCACTACGTCATATTACAAAAAAGTAACTAAGACAAGAGGAAAAAGTAAATGTGTTAGAAGAAAAAGATTCAGAGGGAAGTGACGGTGAAACTGAATATTTCTCTATAGAAGAAGATCGAAATTAATTATGTTGTTCAAGGAACGGAATCACCTCTTCGCCACAGGAAGAGAGAACGCAAAATAGGGCACTGATTCGTCAGATAGTCATGTCAACACACTAATCAAATTAAATCCGCTTTGTATAGGAACCTCATAGGAACCACATGCTCGAAATGCCAAAAAGGACATTCATTCTTCCGAGGTTCGAATGAAAAAATCTTTGCAATGGAGTTTTTAGTTATGTTAGGCCTATACCATGTTCGATAGGCTAAAAGACTACTCATATCCTGCGAGGTTCGAATAAAGCAATTCCACTTGAATGTTATAACTAGGGGGCGGATTTCTATGACATGTCATATTTTTCCCCCGTTGCATTATTTCAGGTTTCCGACTAATTAAAACCCGATTCCAAGCATCCTGGTGAAAGTGGAACGGCTTTTATTGTACATATAACTGCATATTTAGGAAATTTTCAAGTATTGTAGCATATTTAGTATGAATGTGCATATTTAGGTCATATTTTTGGCATATTTCTGTGCATATTAAAGACATTTTGAAGTTTCGTATCATATTTTGTAAATTTTTGTAAATGATACTTTTTGAGAATTTACAGATATTTTAAATAATTAACACTATATTTTAATAAAGTGTACAGTAATGAAACTTAAAAAAAATTACACAATGTGTAAGTGGTAAAGTCATATTTTAAATTTTATTGGCATATTTTAATGTTTTTAGGTCATAAATGCATGCATATATCCTATTTTTTAGGTCATAAAAATCCGCCCCTAGTTATAACAATTTTATAGCATGTTCAATAGGCTAAAAGACACTTTTATTCTTGTCAGGTTCGAATGAAAAACATTGCACTGAAATGTTACACAAACTTCATAACACGGAGTACTAAAGTGGAATTTTTTGTTTTCCTTACGTTATAAAATATACCTTTCAGACGAGCTGATTAATAATGATAATAATAATAATAATAATAATTATTATTATTATTATTATTATTATAATTATAATAATAATAATAATAATTATTATTATTATTATTATTATTATTATTATTATTATTATTATTATTATTATTACTTTTAACCGACAACAACGATTGTAATGATGATAGATGGTGATACTAACGATTATGATGGCGATGGCTACAAGAACGGCTCAGTTTATTCCTAGTTTTTGCTGGCAGTATGGGAGAAGAGGATACAGGAGTGCTAATATGAAATAGCAATGTTTCTCACTTACACGGAAATGCCATCTATTGCCATTACTGGCAAACACCGAGTCCCCCGGGACATGTTTATTCGTGCCTCGCTCACTCACTCACTTGCTCTTGCTCACTCTCGTTCTACTGTTTCCTATCTCACGATCCTGATGAGCCCTTCAACTAATCTCGTTAGAATCTAATTCTCACGTTCTAACAGTTTTCTGCAGTATGTTGACATTATGAAATTTAACGGTTCTTGCTTTTCATTTACTCTTATGATTAACTCTTATTCCAGCTGTTTGTAGAAGTTACCGAGCTCATTGTGTGTGCACTGCCTCTAAATCAAAGGGCCAAAAGCGATATTTATAAAAGAGGACGAGAAAGTGTCTTCTGATGTGAACCAAAATGTCAGTGTGGCAAGAATCAACAGAAGCAAGAAGGCTCTAATTTGTGCTTCAGATTCTTTAACAAGCTTCGAAACTCAGACTATAGAATAAAATGTCCTAGGCCGCTTTCGAACCCGCTACCGTAAAGCTGGGACGACGGCACACGATTCATTTGAGCCACAAAGAGCTACAGGAATGCATTTGTGAAATTTCAAGTGACTATAATGAAAATATTGTAGACAGAGCTTGTTTTGCTATAGTGAACTAATTGTGCAATATTTGAAGACACTATAACTAACTCCGTGGCGCTAACATTCCGGAAGGGACAAAGCCTACCACCCGACCGCTGCGTCATCTACCATAGGCAGACGGCAGAATTGGGGGCATGTGGTCAGCATGCCGACACCCACGGCCGTTAAGGCCGGGCGCAAGTTGAGACGCAGTTTGGTGACGTGAGGTGAGGTGACTCACCTTGAGTTTTGTGAAACACACAGATAAATGCAACAGCGAATGTCCGCACGCAGGGTGAGGTGACGCAATATCAGCGCGTCCGTGAGCTGCGAAGGTTTGTGACCATGCGGGCTGTGCGCAAGTTGAGACGCAGTATGGTGAGGTGAGGTGAGGTGTCTCACCGTGAGTTTCTGTGAACACAGGATTAAATACAACAGCGAAGGTTCGCACGCAGGGTGAAGTGAAGCAGTTTCATCGCGTCCGTGTGCTGCGGAAGTTTGTGATCGTGCCACAGTTTCTCACTAGTGACTTTTCACTGCGCGTGAGAAGTTGTTTGTCCACCATGGAGGAGAAATTAATTAAGACAGGTCGAGAGAGAAAAAATTGTACGACACGTCAAATTACAATTTCAGATTTGAGAAGAAATTGCGAAGGGCATTGGAAAGAAATGTGATCAGTTGTTTATATATATTTTTTACTTAAATAAGATTAATTTATTTGAAGGGAACAAGGGAAGAGCGGTAGTAGTCTCAGTTTATACGGACTTGGAGATAATAGTGCCTTCTAGTAGTGAATTTGGAATTTGGTATAGGCAGAAAGCGGTAATATTATAGGGGAAAAAGGATCGTACTCCATGCAGTTTGAAAGATTGATGTCCGCTCTGAAAGTAAACAAACCTCTTCTCTTTATATTTATTGTTTATCAGTTTGTTACTATGCTCTTTTCAGTCAAAAGCGTTTCTTGAATTAATTTCTATACAATGTGTTCAATTTGTTCTCCCATAAATTCCTTTATGTTTTCCGCTGTACCCTTCATTTGTTTTAAATAACTTTTTATATGCAGTAGATTTTCGACGAAAAGAAAAAGTTGCATAAGAAGGTATAAATGTGTAATTTTCTATACAGATGTATATCATAACTAGTATAAACTATAAGAATATATGACAAGAATTAATTAGTTGGGATGTTTCAGATTTGTAATTAAAAATAAAATGAAGGAGTCATCTTGAAATTTATTTTCAATTTACTTTCATAAATGTTTTATAATTATGTACAGTAAAATTGCTCCATGCTCCGTAACAAACGTTTCTGAAATGAAACATTTTCTCAAAATGATTTTACCAATTAGTTACCTTTCGCTTTATAATATTTTCCCGTTCAGAGTTAAACTTAGTATCTCACCGGAATTTGAAAAGTAACCTTAATTTAAATTGCATTGAATGATTGAGTGTTATAGTGTCATTAAAAATAAGAAACTAAAACGTATTATATTTATTAAAAATGATATATTAATTATGTCTTACAGATGAATTTTCATATAATTATTAATTATATATGTATATATGATCAGATTGTAAATATTCGCAACATAACATTAAACAATTTAAATTTGTAGGAAATTAATACATTCCTCCCAGTGTCGACTCGTAGCTAAAATTAGTGTGGGTGTTGCTCCAGAAAATGTTTAGCCCTCGTTTTAAATATTGTGCAAAAGGAAACATACATATTTAAAAAGAAAATTTATTCAGCAACTTGAAAAGACCCTAAAAAAACAAAATCAATCGTTTTTACTTACTGTAATTTAAATTGTTACAGCTCAAGCTTGATCTATTCGTTTAAAAATTAAATCGATTATTCTTGTTTTAATTTCCGCGAAATGATCAATAATTTTCTCCTTGATCTGCCATGTTTCAAGTTTTCTGTTTATTTCTGCCGAAATAAATGAATCAAATAGAATAGCCGGAAACAAGATAATTATCTAATTCTACGCTTTATCACATTCAAGAATATGGTACATGGTTTTTAAGCCCAACACAAGGTCACTGTGGAAGTAACAGTGCTCTCTCTCTCGCAGCCTGCGCGCAAGCCCCTTCCTATGTGGGCATGCGCACAACAGTCGAATACCACGCCGCTTGAACTTTGGAGCGCACTGGGGAATGCTACTGTCATTAAGCTGAAGGATTATATATTCTACAACTATAAAGAGGAATTAAAGAAAAAAGGACTCATTTCTTTTCTTTAAACAACGCTTTTCGGAATCTATGTTGAAATTATTTGTCCTTAGAGTTCATCTGACTATGATTCCGAACTTTGTAAAGATTCTATGTACATGGCAGTCATTGTGCACATTGCTCACTACCTCATACACACGCAGTCGTGATAGAACTGCCTCTCAACTTTCGCTCTCCCTGCGCGCAGTTGATTGAATTCTGCTTCCGTGCGTCACTCTGCGTCACCTCACGTCACCAAACTGCGTCTCAACTTGCGCCCGGCCTAATGGTAGGTTTCTTGACTGGAGCCGCTACTTCTCTATCAAGTAGCTCCTCAATCTGAATCACTAGGCTGAGTGCACCCCTACCAGACCTCCCTACCTCAGAAAAATCTGAGGAGATACCGGGGATCGAACCCGGGCCGACGGATATGTGGTCAGCGACGCTAACCACATGACTGCCCTAGTGGTCTGAAGACACTATAGGCCTATAAAATAGTTTCAAGTTTAAAAAATATAGGGTTACTGTTTTAGTATTTTGTAAAAGTTGTTCTTGTGTCTAAGTTTATTAGGTAATTATTTATTGCATTAGTTATAGATCACAAACAAATTATTGCCTTTAGATATTTCATTCCCACCAGGAATTCCGCAGAATGTTTTACTTATTTTTAATTTTTTTCTCGACAAATTATATAAACTTTCCTATATTTCACTACCAATATTGTTTCAACTAAACTTACATCTTACATATATTAAGACTGTTTTCTCATAAATTGATCATTTATTTAGGTAAAGCAATTGACATTTTCATGGGAACTGCCTTAATAAGAGTCATATTTTTAAAGTACGTGAGGTATAAATATTTTGCCGCTTCAGCGTAGCATTCGCGATATTCAACATGCTCGATTAATTCCTCCATTCATTAGGAAGCCAGACGCATGTGAACGATTGTCACTCTTTGTTTTCTTATTGTTAGAGCATGCCGAAGTGTTCAAACCAATCTGTTTGAATTCTTGCTCCGTAGTGCAATATAGAACTAAAGGCATGGAATGCTTTCGCATGGAATCCTTTTGGTTTATGACAATTCCCGCCACACACAGTCAAACAAACTCAAGATCTGACCGCATCATTTCGTTGAAAACAATTCGACCATTCTCCCTATAGTCTGGATTTGGCACCAAGCGATTTTCATCTGTTTCTTCATCTGAAGAAATTCCTCGGTGGAAAAAAATTCGACGGCGATGCTGTGAAACAAGATGTGCAGACTTGGCTTTCATCACAGGCGGCATAATTCTTTGAAGAAGGGATACTATAACCGAATTTACGTTACAAGTGCCTGAATAACGACGGTGACTAAGTTTAGAAGTAGTGTAAAGTGTAAAGCTTGAATGATAATATAGTATTTGGAAAAAATATTCTGTCATTTAAAAAAATGGTACTTATTTTAAAAACACGCATTTTATTAAAGATTAAAAGCTTTAAAAGTATTATCATTTGGTGCTGTTTCCATTTAACTTTTAAAGGAAAAGAAAAATAAAACATAGCCTACAGTTCTTGGTAGAAATCTCAGCATATGTGAATGATGATTTGTTAAAATCATGGTCGTGAATAATATAAACCAGAATGAATTTTAGAATAACATACGGTGTCATTATATAAGTCTTCTTATATTTTTAAAAGGTCTGGTGCAATGGGGAAGGTGGTATCGGTTGGATCGGGGATTTTCAATAGTTGAGACATTTCCTCTGGTGGGTTCAGGACTGAGTGTTGTGTTTTCCCTTCATCTCCATCCGGCGAGAGGCAATGACAAGAGCTATCATACTTGCCTGGAAGGGCTTGGATGAGTCGTGGTCATTATGCCATGCCTTCGTTCCGAGTCTGGACCTCCAATCGCGCATCGTTATCATTACCATCATGACATTCTTAAATTTGGAACATCACATATTTTTCATAGCGAATTTAATAAATGGAATTTGATCAATAAAATTACGCCGTTCCCTTAAATCAATATTAATAATACAGTACTTCCCAACTAATAGTGCAAGACTTCGGGAGGACGATTCAGAAAAAAAATAAAACCAAATAAAATTTTCGAAAGAATTAAAAAAAAAACGCATGTAGAAATGTTTTTGATATTTTGTTTGAGAATCTTTAAAATAAATGCAATAGAATTTTCTTTTCCAACACTAATAATACACAGAGTGTTAATGAATAACACCGAAATATTTTACCTGTATATTGAGGAGACATAGATAAGCAACTTTTATTAGGATATTTTTGCTCTATGGCTTAAAATGTGTGTGCTAAAAGGCAATGAAATCATTATAATTTGGTGCTCATAAGTCAATAATTAAAACGAAATAGGATTAAAATTTTCATTAAATTGTCTTCATGCCTCCTTAGTGATCGATAAAAACCTGATTCTTAATCATTCATCACCAGCTATATCATCATTTAGAGTTTTCGTAATCTGCAAAATTTACAGACTAGTCACATGACTGGCCGTCACTGCATTATTATTTTTTTTATTCATAACTACTGACTACAGTGTTAACAACGAAGTTCCTTTGTTTTGCATTTTTTCTAATGTTAGAAGTGAGTGGCGGCCATGTCGTGGGAGATTTATTGCTGTAATAAGAAAAATTGAATCCATAGAACAAAAATCTCCTAATAAAAGGTGCTTATCTATGTCCCCTCTATAGGCTACACAGGTAAACTATTTCGGCGTTATTCATTAGCACCCTGTAGTATTTAGGGATATTAATAATTCGGGAAAGCTGTAAATGGAACTTTTAAGTTTATTTCCGTTGATTGGTTGGTATATGGTTATTTAACGACGAGGATGCACTGCAACTTAGGCATGTGACCGTCGCCGGTGTCTCGGAATTTTTCCCCGCATGAGCTCTCTTACATGCATGTAAATCTACAGAATAGGCTAGTCACATTTATGTACACAGAAAACCAGCGCGATACTGACTGCGCCACCCAGGTTGACTTTATTTCTATTTTAGGCGTGGGGTGATAAAGTAATGTTTTTTCTTAAAATGCTTCAAGTATTTGCATTGGTGTTGTGTAAGAATTTTTTAATAACTTTGGTAAAGTTTTATACTTAAATTTGTACTTTGCCTTAGACATCGTGTTTTTTTAAATGATATTTTATCCTATCGTTTCGTTTAGTACAGTAATTTATGGTATATCTTGTAACGTTTCCCCGGTCATATAGAAACAAATGAAAGGATAAAACAATACTCTAATGCTAATTCAGGTGTATGAAGTTACAATCAGGCTGTTTGCTTTGTATATACTTCTTAATTTCATAAACTTTCTTTTCTAAAATGAAGAGAGTTATTCTAAAGAAAGAGAAGAATGAAAAGTTTTAATCTTTTTTTCTATGATGGAAGTATATGAACTGCTAGAGCTAAACTCACCTGGAGAAGAGTACTTTGTATCTTCGCGCGACTCCATTGCAGTAAAGCTGATTCAGTAAATTAGCTTGTTTAATTAGACAGATGTGAGAACATTGCTGAGACACAAGTCGCTGTGTTATTTCGATCTGCCATTTTAATACACAACTTACTGAAAATTCTGAGCGAACAAACATTCAGGAAGTTAATTATTGCCTTTTCCTAGCCCTTGGATACTTGTAAACTTATCTTCGATACTACGATAGGTTGCGAAGAGTCAAGGGAAAAAAACTAACATTACTAAATTAAATTTTGTTCCTTTCTTCGTTCTATTACATTTTTAATGTAGTTTATATTTACTTTCTACTTTGTCTGTAACTTCATTTGTCTTATCGAAGAAATTTACAGATTCTCTTCCTCTACGGTCTTTTTTTAATTAACTTCTCTTTTAATTAAGGAAGCCGTTTTCTCCTCACTAATCTCGAGTCGACTGCACTTGGCGACGATTCCCCCCACCCTGCTTTTTCTGGAGCTCCAGTACCCAACAGGAGGCTTGAATCCCATCCGGCCCTAAAGGGCGCCATGCTGACCACCTAGCATTATTAATTTCCTAAATAGCGAAAACATACCTTAAGTAAAGAACTAATTAATATCTTTCTCAGTCAAGACGGCTCAATTCAAATGTTCAGTTCATTATGTAATATGTACAGTAATGTAGGCCTATGTACAGGAATCATATATAAAAATGACGAAATTTTGTAGTGATTTACACTGATTCCATTGTACAATGTTATAATATGTTTATGCAATGAAGTATATTATTCCCTTCAAAATTTGTCGTTTAGAATCGCATTAAATTTCTTTTCCTTAAAATTTCCATCCTAAAATCAAGGTGCGTCTTATGGTCCGGAGCGTCTTATAGTCCGTAAAATACGGTACTATTTAATTTTCAGAGACATCTTGACATCAAAAGGTCATATGGGCCTATTTATTTTATTTCTGTTCACTATAGGCCACATTCGTGTTCTAAAGCCAAAGGTATATTAATTACTACCGATATCCAGTATGAACCGTTTCGATTGGTGAATCCCAGCATAACGTGCTCAGATTGTTCTTCGATGGGATTTGAAATCACGACATCCCGAATTTGAACTGCAGCCATGACCGAACCACACTTTAAAGTTAATAGTTGTAAGGAAGGAAATTCAATCGTAATCCGCTAAAATTTAAAATTCTTAACTCTTTATACGAGTAGTTATAACGTAGTGATAAATTTTCCCACTGAAGAGTTCGGAAACATGCGCTGTCTTCAGCTTTCACTTGGTTTTCACTTTGGTTTTGGCGTTACCATATCACCGATGTACTGGAACGAATCACCGCTACAGTCAAATGATACCAGAAGGCTACACTAGAATGAATCCTCGCTAATGTCACATAAAACCCGCTATACTGGATCGAAATCTCCACTACGGTCACACGAAACCATAAGGCTAAACTGGATTGAAATCACCACTACGGTCAAACGAAACCCTAACGCTACACTAAATTGAGGTAACCAGTATGGTCACACGAAACCACGAGGCTATAATGGATGGAAATCACCACTACGGTCACACGAAACCACAAGGCTAAACTGGATTTAAATCACCACTACCGTCACGCGAAACCAAGAGACTACACTGGGTAGAAATCACCGCTAGATCGCATGAAATCACACGGCTATACTAGAATGAATTCCACTTTAAACACATGAATCATCTAGGCTGTACTGAAATGAATCCCCGCTACAGTCGCGTGAAATCACAAACGCTCCACTGGAATGAATCCCAGTTACAGTATTATGAATCCACAGTTCTATACTGGAATGAATCCCTGTTACAGACACATGGGATTCACAAAGCTATACTGAAATGTTTCTACTGATTAAGAAATCACTATGAAGAAGTCATTCTTGCATTTTTAGTAATTCTATTTATATTTTAGTCCATATTATGTTCAACTTTGCCATACTTATAGCTAGACCTGGGATTTTAGGCTCTATAAAAATTTGTTTTAGGCACCTAAAATATGCTTTTAAAAGAAGTAAATAGGCTTTTAAAAGAGAAAATAGGCACTTAAAATAAGCTTTAAAAATGTGTAAATAGACAGAAAATAGACTTTAAAATTCTACAATATGCTCTTCAAATGCAACGTGATCTTTTTTTACTGTAAAAACGTGGTATACCTATTCTTAACAGAAATTATTCCAAATTTAAGATAGAATTCAAAATACATTTCTCAAAAACAGTTTTGAATTATATGAAAAATTGACACAGTGTGTCACTTCTTACTATATACCTGCTATTTGTTATTTTGAGCAAATCCTGCCCGTCAGTCAGCATTCCTTTGGCGACAATTGTTTGGGAAAATCAAGTTTCTGTGAAAAACCCACCCTCTGCTGTTCTGCTCTTCATTCAAAGATGTCCATTAAATTATTGTAAAAGTTACAGAAGTTGAATTTTATTTTAAATGTACAAAATAGGCATTTTAGGCACTAAAATAGTAAAAATAGGCTCCAAAGGTCCAAATAGGCATTTTAGGGCACTATACAACTCTATAAATATAAGTGATTTATCATGAAATGTCAACATGTTTAAAAATTTTCATGTTATTTTATAAGGAACAAAATGGGCATTTGCCTTAAAATCCCAGGTTTGCTTATAGCCCAGATTTTTGCCGCTTCTTAGAGAATAGAAATCCAAGACTTATGCTTTCTTTGCGTAAAACATTACAGGAATTGATTAAAAAGTCACCAGTGCTGTGTTTAATGTATCATTGAGATGCATTTCATTGTTAATTAAATAGGATTGTCGTGTTACCTAACACCCAAATACTAGAATTTCCCAATAAACTCTCATTTAAATACGTCCTTCTATGCCATTCATCACATGGGAAAATGGGGCGTTGTGATCGACCGTTTGGCCCAGTTCTGTGAATATATATTGTTTCTTACAAATTTGTTCCTCTCCTGACTCGTTGAATTATTTATACATTTATTCGATTTTCAAGCATTACTTTGACTATTGTGACAGAACATGAGCAAAGTGATTTTCAGTGTAGATGTGTATGTCTCATTGTACTTCCTTCATTGTGTCACATAATTTAATTTCTGTCAGCGTAGCTGACTATAAAGTCCCATTCTGCGTTTGAAGCTTGTATTAAATATTTTATTAATGTTGTTAGGTTTTTGTACCAAAACGACATGTTATTATCCAATATTACATAATTTAATTTCTTTTAACTAAGAAACTAAGTGCAAAAACAATTTATTATCTTATGTTATAATTTTGGCAGAACATATTCTGAGAATGTTTGAAAACAGGGGGCTTAGAAAAATATCTGGGCCCAAGAGGAATGAAAATTGGGACTGGAGAAAATTGCACGACCAGCTTCAGGACCTGTAGGCTTCACCGGATATAGTAAAGGTAATTAAATCGCGAAGGATGAAATGGGCTGGACATGTTGCACGCATTGGGGAGGAAAGATATCTCAAAAGTATTGACTGGAAGACCCGAATGGAAAAGACCACGTGGAAGATCTAGACATAGGTGGGAGGACAATCTTAGAACGGATTTAAGGGAAGTAGGATTTGTGAGGGATGATTGGATGGGGTTAGCACAGAATAGGGTTGAATGGCGGACTCATGTAAGCCCGGTAATGAACCTTCGGGTTCCATAAAATAGATAATATTCCTTTAGCTTGCTTAGGAATGGTCTTGGATGCAGTCTTTTTTCCGATATCTTCTCCCTTACATTGAAATATTTTGGTCAGTTCTTTGTGAGAATCTGTCTTCTTTACCTTATCGCGCTACTCTTTCAAAAATTTTAATATAACAGGTGAGCAAATAAAAACAGGAGTAGAAAACAGTTCAACTTAAAAATGAACTATCTAAAACTCCCACAATTAATAAACTAATTATTTTACTCATTATATAAAAATGTTTCTTACCCATAAACGAAAAAAATGTTAAAATAAAGTCACCATATAAAGTAGAATAAAATAATTGGAGTCTACAACATACAGTTAAACCCGCAGGAACACATATATAAAAGAAACTATTTCCAAAATTATATCCTTCGAATAAAAAGAGAAGCTCACCTTAATTTTGTTAAGTAATTCTAGTGTTTTTTTTCTCTCCAGAATTTTCAACTAACCTATAACAATACAATTTGGCACAATCATTTAAAATGGATATGTAAAAGAGGAAGTAAGTAAATAAGTAAATTAAAAGTAGATAAAAAGTAGTATATAATTAGGCCTAAAAGAGGAAGTTGTCGATTGTTAACAGAAATTCCAGAACCAAAGCCGATATCGCACGACCAGTCCATTTCTTTCTGGAAAACAGATTAACATCTGAAAATGTTAAGTTCAACATGTTGGGTTTGCATGTCAAGTCAAGTAGAGTACATGCAAACATCAACTTGTTAAACTTGACATGTTGGTGTTAAATGTTAATCAGTGGAGACCCAGCTTTACAGAGTTCATTAATATAACCTATACATAGTAAGTATAAGTTACATTTAACTGGTTCAAAGGAATAAAAGAATAATTAAGCATATAATTTCATTATAGTTATACAGATTAATAATAAATATGTTTCGTTTGTTACAGGTAAGTAGGACCACGCCCGCTTCTATATAATCTAACATCAGGGATTTTGTTGGGAACCTCCATCTGCAAGAGAAGAATTTCAGTCGTTTCCAGAGAACTGAGGAATTATGGATGACAGGGAAGCAGACATTTACTAAGTGATGGATTTCATTCTATTTAATAAGTTTTATGTCTTTAGTATTCTAGCCTTAACACAATATTAAATGTTTAATTTAGGGTATACGGGAAATGGCAGAATGATTCACTGTTTAGGTGGTAGTATATTATTTAAACTGTCTTCACTCTAAGAAGAAAGCTGAAGTAAACAAAACCATCTGTCTCTCTCTATAGCACATTACTCGTATGACCTAAAAGTAAGAAGCCATATTGGTTTTTATTACCTTTAGCTTTGTTCCTAGAGTGAAAACGGAATAGATTTAAGTAACAAGGTTCACACACAACGTCAGATCGAAATACATTGTTGCGTACCTCATAAGGGGTTTGCTATTACCTTGTTTAAATGACTATGTCATAATGTGGCTTGGTTCTAAAAAGGGCCTAAGTTATATAACTTGCTTTTGAGATATCTGACTTTGAAGCCTTTGTAGAAGTCACATTTTTTGCCGAAAACTTCTTACATTGGCCTCCAAGGTTTCTGTATTATGTCTATTAATAGCATCAGACATTGGCACTTTTATTACGATAGATTAAGACTAACCGAGCTCAATAATGCATAGATCTAATTTTTGCAAAAAATTTACATTGGCCCTTTAGAACGAAGCCACAGATATTATTTAGTGAAGGGTTCTTGAAGTGTCTTCCGTGACTTCAGATATGACAATTATTCCTAAAGACTCTAATTCTTTTGAACATTTCCAAGTATGAAACACCTAAACGTTAACATGTGAGTATTAACAATATGTCTAATAATTATTCTATTACAGACTCATCGAATTAATTCAATAACTTATAACATAACTATCCATAAAGCCTTGGACATTTCCAATTAACATCTCTGATTCTCTGCCCGTAGAGAATACGAACAAATATATTGCAATTTAATTAACAAGAATAAACAGCTTTAAGAAGCTAACAAGTCATCATCACAAGTATATAACAAGTTAGTTACTTGCTGATGTATGGTAACTTTATCACCGGCTTTCTGAATTTATAATGAATGACAAATGTTCTTTCTTTTCAAATATCAGAAAGAAGTTTGTATTATAACTGAACCTGGTAATATTGAGCTTAACAACTGGTGAGGAAAGATGGATGAATGAATGAATGAATGAATGAAGTGATTTTATTTTTAATAAGAAAAACTATCTTTTTACATTATTCGTTGCATGAGCCCTTAGGCTGTCCATGCTTTAGCTGTGCACAAGCAAAAATGTAACCTAAAATTAACTCTAAAAGCACACAGACGAACAGTTAAAACTAGTAAATATACAAACAAAACTCCACACACACACACTCCCCACAATAATAGCACCTACACCAGCAGTACCCTTAAACACACCAACAGAATTATCAAACAAATATATTTTACAAATTATCCTATATGCAGCCGTCTATCCCCGCGGAGTACTCCCCTTACTCCATCGGTCCTACTCCCTCGGCCAGTTCCATCCTAAGCTGCCTCACTTTGGACATAAATTTCTCCACCCCCAAAAATCTAGTGTTAAGAAGAAGATCGTATGTGAATAGCTGACCCCTACAAGAAGCCGTGAAAGACTCTGGCAGATGCCGTTGCCTCAGTGTTTCGGTGAATGTACACTCTGCCAGAACATAGTGTGAAGTTTCTCCTATCCCACAAAGTGGGCATATTCTCTCCCCCTAAGATTCTAAATATCAATTATTTTTTTACTAAATTGTATGTCCTCTGACCATTGGCCTAATTAATTTAAGACTAGTTACTACGAAGACTAGTTACCAAAAAATTGAAGGCAGCTCATTCCATGCTACCTAACGACTGACTTACAGAACAGAACTATGCGAGGAGAAAAGCCCGTATGACAAAGTCGCACATCCATGGAAATCAAACACATAAAACAAAGCTATCGTGCGCTCGGTTTTAGAAGGTGTATCAGCTGAGACGATATGTGCATTAAAATAGCTGAGTTTCCAATAGTATTTTTGGGGGCATTTAACAATTGGGAACTCCGTTGCTCACGCTGTGCCGTGGGCGTCCAAACTAGGCAACAGAACTTCTGAACACTATTGGAAATTCGTAATTTTAATACACGCATTTCGTCAGCTAATTTGCCTTCTAAAACCGTGCGGGCTGTACTGACAAGCTTCAGAAACCTGACCCGAGGATATTGCAGGTCATTAAAATGATTTTCGGATTTGTTACTTTTTTGATGATGTCATGGTTTTCACGAAAAATTCTTGCACTTTCGGAGTAAAATATTGAACTTTTATTAAAGAATAAATAGTTTTCATCATGCCAGTTAACTAAAACAGATGCTAAGTAACTCGACTCAGAATGATGCGGACTATAACTTGGAAGCTGATCTCAACTCTTTGCTCACTTGCTCTTAGTTTGGTCACATGACATTTGAGGAAGTGGAGTGGCTACCTTGCGAGGAGCAAATTAACACTATAAATTATTTAATCAAATGTTAAGTTTGGCAAAAGAAGAAAACTTTTAAACTACCAAATAAAATCAGTCAGAATTTCGCTCCATTATTTACATAAAAACGGAAATTTCGACAAATGCTTCCTATTGGCGAATTTCGCGAAACAATACATCTTAATTTTCGGTTTAATAACATACATATTACCTAGAAATAGCCTCCCAAGCATTTTAGGGTAATCCTATTAGAAGTAGGTTTTAATGCAATAGTGATGAATTTAGGTTGCTAGTTATATGATTTAACCTGCGTTTATTTTTTTTATCTACACATAAACATTAATGTAGGTTTGAAACATCCTCCTATATGGGTTCAGAAGTATTGATAGTATTTTTCAGTTTTCTTGCCAACTCTAGTGGCCTATACCAACATTGATGTAATAATCATTTTCCGTGACGTTTCTTAGTGTAGCGTATTGGCAAGCGTCTATGTGTTACAATTTTAGGCCTACTGTAGAGATGGTAAATAAACAGGTTCCCCTTGAAATTTTCCTGTATACATATAATAAATAAAAACTTAGGCCTAATTCCAGAAAAATTTAGGAACAAAATTTCTTTAGGGAGGAGAGTCGACAGGGGCAGGGTAAAAGTCCTAGTGTGAAACATTTTTTAGTGGTACGAAGTTTCATTATTTATAATGGCTTCATATAAAATATTATAACTCCAAAACTTTTCAAGGCATCATAACTTAATTGAAAATGACTACGTAGAGATAAGGCATCGATCTTAGCACAGGGCTAAAATTTCGAAATTACTGGTTAGAATAAATTGAGGAATATTGATTTTTCAATATAGGTTCGGTATTAAAAAATAGAGCAGTTTAATCATTTTCCACAGATTTAGAGGGCAACTTATTTTAAAGGAAGGTGTCCCTAGGACAAATTCAGGAACAGTTTTTACTTTTTCTAGGGACTTTTCTTAGAAAGTCTGCGTGCAATCTCCCATGTTTAGCATTGTTGGGCTTTGCATTCGTATAGTATCACCCGTCGATTGTGAAGAGATCTCGTTTCAGGAATTAGGGATGTGTCAGGTGATATCTCCGATTATATCTCATACTTTCAAACATTTTAACCCATGCTATAATTAATTTTCTATTTTTCTATCCCCAATTTCGTTAACAAATGACAAACATTAGCAACACGTTAAAGCTGCCTGAGTCTAGTTTTATTATGGTTCCACCCTTTGCTCAAAAAATGAAACTAAGTGACTCTGCATCCCTGAAGGGACTGGGCTTGCCGTCCGACCGATGCATCATTTACCACCCACCCTGTGCTAGCACATTAATAAATCTCCTCATAGACGAAGAAATGGATCAGAATTCTTTAAAAAGTTCTAAAATTTCCGTGCTCTTAGTAGGGAGAATTCTGAAATGCTTCTGCTGTAAATTTCTGCCGAAAACTTTTTCTTTAAAAAAAAAAAAAATTTACAGATTTACGTTTGTTGAGGTTATATCACTATGACAGAACAACGTGTTATTTGATCAAAATAGAAACTAATTTCTTTCAGAATTATTATGAGCAATGTGTGTACAGTCGACCTGGATGGCGCTGGCTTTCTGTGCCCACGGTTCCGGGTTCGAACCCGGCCCAGATCAATGACTTTTATGTGTGCATAATTGTGACAGGCCCATGTAAATAGATTTCCTGGCATGTAAAAGAACTCTGCGGAACAACATTCCGCCCCACTAGCGACGGTCTTAGGCCTAAGTAGCAGTACTTTCCCGTCAAATAACCATTTACCAACCAACCAATGTGTGCACAGTTCATCGCCCAATTAGATAATTTGCATGGAATTAGGTTTGGTTTCTTGACTGGCTGCCTTTAAAAATGTGCAATTATAACTGAGAGTATTGTAATCTTGACACAATTTGTTGTTATTTGTAATGAGAGAGAACATTAAAAGAAGAGGAGTTTATAAACAACATTAATTACAGGCAACAATGTGGTTTCTAGTTCTTTTGAAATCTTGACACAGTGAGATGGACCTTTTTCGAGCAGAATACTTCAGGTTTACTAGAAATGGGAGTCTCTTAAGAGCGTCTGGAGAAAGAAAGAGTAGTATTTTGAGTAACAAAATAAGAATTGTATATATATATATATTTTTTTTTTTTTTTTTTACTTCATCAAGGAAATTTCTATATTTCGCACTGGCTTAGATTCCCGCAAGTACAGTATTGCGAAAATAATTCTGATCACGTAAAACAGTATGGTGCAGAATGTTAAATGTTCTCATCCCTACAGAAACTCTGAAATTGACAAAGTATCTTCATAAAGTGATTGTTAGAGGATTTACCAGCGTGACCCCTTCATTTGTCAGACTGTGCCCAGACTACAAACAATTACATGAAGGTGTGTGGTGTGCAATGTTTGCACTTATCACGATGTTACTGTCATGCTTCTCAGATCCATCTCCCACTGTTTTGGTACTGACCTAATATCCCCATTGCCAGAGGCACGTATTTATGGATAATGGTTTTATCGTTTGTTTGTTTGATTTTGTTTTATATTGGTATCAGCGGAGATTTTTTATACTCCTGGTGGAAATTATTACCGATTGTGGAATATAAATTTATTTTGAAATTTGATTATTATGAAGGAAAATGCAGGTTTAATGAGTAAAATATTTGTATGGTCTTCTTAGTAACCAATTATTACCCACGTTGGTGATAATTATCAGAATTGAGTTTTTGGTTTTGGTGCACCGATTTCGGAATTTAGAGAGAATTTACATTAATAATATTTCGATTATTTTTTGAATTACTCCTAAATGTCGCATAACCAAAACTGCTTACAATTATCAAAATATGTGGGAAAGAAATATTTTTAAATTCACTTTGTTTCGAAAAGGTTAAATTTGCATGTGTTTTGTAATTTTTGGAAAAATTAATTATAAATGTGTAAGTAGTAACTGTAGGTAATACCGTTCACAAGTATGAGAGACAGTTGCATGAAAAATTTCACTGCAGTACCGGTACATTAAAACTTGTCAATTTATCATTACCTGGTGCTGAATAAATATAAGTTACGGGAAACGAGCGTTAAACATTCAGAATGTGTAATCATATTCATAATATTTAAATGCATAGGTAGCAAGTAAATGACGCGCTAACTCATTTATGTTCATAAGTCCGAACATTATGAACATATCGACTAAATTCCTTTACTTACATGAAAGAAATATTCAGTATCCATTAAAAAAATAGAATAAAAATTATTTTATTATCCTCAACCTGTAGTGAACGGTACCACTAAGTATTTATCGACCCTTGATTTAGAAACGTCCATAAAAATTGTATGTAAATAGAGATAGATTATTTTTGCGATGTGCCGGTTGCATGATTCGCGCGGTTGCCTGGAAGCAAGTCGTCGGCCGGAAAAGGCTCGTGTACAAAACCCCTCAATTCAAGTGCACGGATTTCTGAATTAGGCCTAAAGTTAGAATAATCACGTAGGCCTATCTTCGTCGTAGATGATGTTGAAAATGATATCAGACTACCGCCAGACACTTCTGACATATTTTAAGAAGGTTTGCATTCACACTCATTAATTCTTCTTGTGAAATTGCTACAATTTCTCTTCTTATTCGCTTTCAGTTCTTCATTTGTAAAATTTGAGTGTTATTCTTGTACACTTTAGTTTTAAGTTCCCCCAAAAATAAACAACTCATACAGTAAGGTCTGGAGATCTTGGTGGCCATAACACTTTGCTATTTACCCTATCTTCAAACACTTCTTCAATTAAATCTAACGAGAGACCTGCAGTATGCGCAATAGCGGAGTCTTGCTGGACAAATGCAGATTTCATTGAAGAAGTGTTTGTAGATAGGGTAATTAGTAAGGAGTTATGGCCAGCAAGATCTCTGGATCTTACTGTATATGATTTTCTTTAGACAGCTTATTTATTGCTGTTTGTTTCTTTGGACATATTTTGAAACTTGTTTCAAGAATTTCTGACCCTTTCCTTGTTGGAACACAGCAATGCCTCAGCAGCTGGAAGTAACTGAAGGTTTTCCATCTCTCTACACTTCGTTACATTCCCATCATGCTACTGGATGAATGACACCAAAGTGTAATGTACAGTATTTGTCTACAGAAACACTGTCTTGGGAATCCGGTTCCAAATTACATTATTGATACAGTCGTTAGGAGTTAGATCCACCCATGCTTACAATTTTTTTAGTAGATTAGGGCTTGATATGTTCTGAAAGTTGATTTACCATTTCAACGAAATTCCATGCACCAACATTATTAAAGGTGCGTATTAACGTTTGAGGACAAACTTCACATTTTGTAACCAATTGTTTTAGATTTTTACCATGGAAACTTTGGAAAAAGACGAACATAATGCTATATCTGAAACTTAGGTTTCAATTTTCGTTCCGTAAAATTAATTTGTACTAAAACATGAAAATTTTCAAAACATCATAGAACTGCCAAAGATGACACACTCTTCAAAACTATGCCATTGATTTGTTGCTTTTTGTGCATAGAATGTTGTGAACTACGTATATGTAACTAGCATTACCATTAAGAATGGCAGATTTATTTTCAAGATTGAAAAATAAGCAATAACGTCTATAACAAAAACAACCATCACAGTTGTATTTTTCAAAGTAACAGGAAATCCGTAAATAAGAAAATGTCCCAATTCATGAGATGTAATTGTATGTATAAATGAACCTTCTAGCTCGATTTCTACTACATATTTTGTTCATTTTAAGGTAGAAAATAGAAGAAAAAGGAATTGAAAGAAACACAAGGACAAAATTGCACCCAAATGGTAAAACGTGTACACACTGTGCCATTCAGACTTATTTTTAATGACTTCCTGTTGTAATTCTTATATAAACTTGGTATCATTTTGAAGCAGACAAATATGGCTTCCTATTGTTACAAAAACATAAAAACCAAATATTTGACCAGAAAATGTCATTTCGAACGTTAAACGAATCTTCTATGTTAATTTAAATTATTTCTGCCAATGGTTCAACCATGCTTTAATGTCATTTAAAGATAAACTGTAAGTTTATTAACTTTAAAAGTAAAAGAGAAATTTTGGCCCAAAATCTCATTCCGTATCCCCTTAACAAAATATTTTCTTTCATTTCTTCCTTTGTTTTTACTAGATATGATTTGGAAACTATTTTGCAATCAAGGAAGACTTCTTGAGCAGATTCAAGAAAGCTAATGCTAATGTATGAATTATTGAGTGTAGTAAATGAGTACGTAAGCTGCAGAACCGTTAAAGAACTCTATCTTCGAGTGAAAAAACTTACGCTATCTCGAGAGATAATGGTAATACTTCCTGAGAGGATATGAGTGGATCGTAAAGGAGCTTCGGTTGAAAACACTGTCTTAGCTTTACCTAGAATTGTGAAAACCACTTTCTCGCCATCATTTTTAAAGCCACTTAATATTTTATAACCAAACCCGAAGCGATGGCAAACAGAGACGAGTGTGTCATTCCAAAATATAATCTCCTGCAGTTGGGATTACTCTAATATGCCGTAGTGGCCATTAAACAAATCCACTCCCATTTAATATGCACTTCCTACTTTACTTTCCGTCTACTTCGTTCTTATTTCATATATTGCTGATGTTGATGGAGAGAATAGTCTTCTCAAATTTTGGACGTCAATAGTCACATTTAGATTTACGAACACGTAAATTGTACTCCTGTAATTTTGAGTTTAGGAGCCTAATAATTACATAATTTATTACTGGAAGCATATTTGCCAATCTCAAATACGGCGTCATAAACTTATTTATTTAATATCATGTAGACTATTCCCACTTTACATCCACTTTACATCAAATTGTAAAAACATGCAGATTTTCTTGTAAAATATTAGTTTCTTGTTCATGATTCTGGGGGTTCAAAAACTATTAAAGGAGATATTATGAACATGCTTTTCTACTAATGACAATTGTTATAGATGCAACTTTTAGAAGTAAAATAGGAATAAAGCTGCACTTTAATGCCGTAAATGAACCCAATGAACCCAATTTGATCCTATTTCTGTCTACATTTGGAAACATGCAGAAAGGTGTATATTCTGTGATTTTATGTATATACAGAGTGTTAATAACACCGATATATTTTACCTGTGTATAGAGGGGACATAGACAAACAACTTTTATTGGGAGATTTTTGCTCTACGGATTCAATTGTTCCTGTTACAGCATAAAATCTCCCAGGGCATGGCCGCCACTGGCAACTAACAATTGAAAAAACAATGCAAAACAAAGGAACTTCGTTGTTAACACTGGAGTTATGAATAAAAAGCTAATGCACTGGCGGCCAGTCATTTGATTAGTTTGTTAATTTTGCAGATAATGAAAACTTTCAGTTATGATATAGCTGTTGATGACTGATTAAGAATCAGGTTTTTATCGATCACTAAGAAGGCATGAAGTCAATTTAATGAACATTTTAACCCTATTTCGCTTAATTATTGACTTATCAGCACCAAATTGTAATGACTTTAATACCCTGTATCATACACATTTTACGTCATAGAGCAAAAGTCTCCTAATAAAACTTGCTTGTCTATGTCCCCCTATACACAGGTAAAATATTTTGGTGTTCTTCATTAACACCCTGTATTATTATGTATGTATATAACCTATATATGTATTATGTACATTACTTTATACGATAATGCACAATGACAGTGGAAACCCGGTCACATAGTGTATTCCTCACAATACTGTAGGCCTAAATGACAAGTGTCTTTCAGTGATGTCGACCATTAAGGGTCATCATAAGAGAAAGATTCAATTTGGCCCCATGAATCGAACTCTGGCTATCTCAGTTGGTAGAGCATCGGCACGGAAGGCCACGGGTTCAAATTTAAGACCCCTGTGCAAGAAGGGGATAACTCCTTTTTTGTTTTTCGTAAGCCATTCTTATAATAATAAAGGGGAAAGAAATGCGCTTCTTTCGGTAGAAGAAAGAGATTTCTCCTACTCTATTGCCAGTTAGCTTTAGAATAGTTCGGTGGAAGAAATAAATACCAGAAATATCCCTATTTTGTGCTAAACATAGTTTTATGATCTTACGCAAGAAGGCAGTTCATATATGTTGACGTAATGAATCCACTTGCTTACATCAGTTGATAGCACATAGCCTATAAGTAAAACGGATGTGTAAAGGTGAAACTTGGGAGTGATTGAGAGTGTGCTTTCATATTGCTTCTTATTGTACAGTCCAACTAGGATAATTCGAACGCATTTAACCCGGTATCGTGAATGTTTCGAGCTATCAGCATGGTCATTTGACAACCCTATACAAAGCAACAAACTATTCTAATTCGAAATCATGATTAATTCGATTCTCTTTGCTGCTCCCTTCAGCTTCTTATTATCAAAGTTCGACTGTATTTAAATAAGAATGATGAAACTGTGTTAATATAATTTTCAAAAGATTTTATATAATTATAAATGTCCATTTTAAATAAAAATATGCCTTATTGTGTGTGTGTGTGTGTGTGTGTAAAAGAGTTTTCGACTGATAATTCCATTATGTAGTTATTTTTTCATACATATGTTGAAAAATGGTATAAGTACATTTTAAAATTTTCTGATTTCTTCAAAATCAAAGTATTCATTTTGTTTCTATTGTTCCTACAAACTAATATTTAGACGCTTTATCAACCTGTATAGAAGATAGAATCAAATACCACGTGTAGATGTTTCAAATTAGTTATTTATGCTTCTTGACAGATTTGAAAAATGTGAGTGATCCCCTTCTTGAACAAAGGTCTTCAATTTTGGTTCAGAGAGACTTCTTTTCTGAAGTATACTTATCTGAGAACATATTTAAGCAAATACAGGTCTTTAAATTCATCTTTCAGGCTTCCTCCCAAAGAAAAAAACTACTGTCAATCTGTCGTTCACAGTCACCTCTACCATCTGAGAAGGTGACAATTTTAAATTTCAGTAGTTGACAATATGTATTTTCCATGCTTTCTAGGCAATTGTGTTAAATGCATAAAAGAATCGATTAAACAATGCCTATATTTATTTATTTTCTATTACGTAAACCAAGCGTACTTTAAATCCGTACGTTAAATAAATTTAACATTACGTGTAAGTTCAAAGTAAATTGACTGCCTTAACAGTAAGTATATCCCAAACATTTTATATTTGTTTGATTAATATGGAGTATATATAATAATTTAATCTTTTTATTTGTAAAAATTTGTTTGGATAGTAAGAAGGTTTGAAACATACAAAATACAGTATGCTTCTTATACACTACTACACTGTTTATATAGTTAAGTCGTAATAGAGTCTTTACTATCACGTGCTCTGAATGTACTTATTTCAAGCCTCTTATTTATATTTAAATTCCTATATCTGTCTCTACGAACTGCTGATATCATTTAATTATACAGTTACAATGTATACTTAATTACAGAGTCATTTGAAGACCTGTCATTGTTCCACTCTGGACTTTTAATTTGGTTCAAGTAGTTTAACCAGCTGCTTGATAGCACAGTCAAGAAGTTAGACTTCTTATAACGAGTCCGTTCCATTATAAAACAAGTCTTATACTGGCTTCTAAAAGTCAAAGAATGCTAATGCAATTAAAACCTTAAATCAGTATTATTTGAAGCAGCTCAGCACCAGTTGCAATTAACAGTAAATTAATCGGTTCCTTTGCTTAGGCAAACCAATAACCACGACTGCTTCCACACTCGATACCTCCTTGAAGGGTGATTAAAGATTCTTTCGGGTTAATGAACATCAGAGTGCATTCTTCATTTTAAAATGAGACTCTTATGGGGTAACATGAAGAGCCTAGTGTACGAGACTCCTGTCGAAAATAATATGGACCTGGTTGCTTAGATTGTAATAGCCGCTGACGATGGCGCCAATCTCCTGGGATGAAGGAGCGTGTGCGAGGCGTCGCTGAGAAGTTTTTCGTGATCATGGGGGTCGAAATTTTGAACAATTTCTTTAAACAGCGTGCAATTTGGGTTGTACAAAGGTAGCTAGGTTAGAAATGAAAGTAATGCAATTACTCGGTACTGAGTCACCGGAGCTAGATTTTTTGGATGTATAAACAAAGGTGTAATTAAAAAAAAAAGACACAAAAACTAATTCAGATAAATGACTAAAGCCTGAAGGAGTGCATTAAAGCTCTAAGCGAATTGCATGTTGTGCGTAAAATATTATGGAAATAGCTATTTATGATTAAGTACACAAAATAACGCTTTAGCGGACGAATCTGTATTGCGGCCGAAGCCGAAATGTTGGATGAGTCTGCTAAAGCTTTTGCGTACGTGGTGCATACAATATTTTTTAGTAAAAGCTTTATAAATTATATGGAATTAAATAAAATTACCTCATAGTTAATCATAAAAGGCATAGTCAGCCATTTTTTGACGCCATATTCTCATAGCGGCCTGAATCCTATGCTGTGAACCAGTACGAAATGCGGGATGTAGATTTCAGTGCAGGTACTTTCTTATGAATAATATAGCTATGTTCGCTTAGACCTATAGTTGTTGTTGTATTGCTAAGTGTTTTGTGAACGAAACCTGTTTCTTATTAAAGTAAAGAACCAATGTTGCCTTATAGTTGTTGTTTTATGATAAAATATTTTGATTCAGACCCTCTTACGGTTGGTATGACTGGTCATTGCCATTGAATTTTTCAGTTGCCATTACGACTTTACCGGCCTAGGCTGCCAAAGTGCTACTTTTCTGTGCCTTAACAGTCCGACAAGCAGTTGTTTTACAGAGAGTGTACTGAAAAATCAATATTTTGGTATAGTCCGTCAGAAAGAAGGAAATCACAATATTTAAAATGTCTGAATAAACGTTCTTCCTGAAATTAGAGGCAGTTTCTATACTATATAAATTGTGGAGCGTTGCTACAGACAAATATCGAATGCGAGTTACCCTAATTCTGAACCATACTACCTCTGAAAACTCTTAGAATAATGCAATGTGGAAACATACATGAATATTTGATAAGGCGTCAGAATGACCTGACCTAATAATTTATAAACAAACATAAGATGTGCTAAGTATGTGAGAGAAATGAAAGGCTGCACTTAGTGCTATCGGTTACATAAAGAGTCGAACACATTACACGTATAAATAATGCATGAACAGTGAAATTGAACACGAATCAAGGGAGCAGCTACATCTTCCCACCCCACGACCACAGCTTAAACATTTTCTCTTAAAGGGTAATGCGAACCGGAGTTTCTCTTGGGCCACTTTGTTACCACCCCATTCCCAGGAAATAGGCATTTGTCAGCTTGATCAAGGAACTAAAAGCATTTTTGTTTACTGAAACTAAAGCGAGTTCTGCGGTAAGCATCTTAGGGAGAAAGAATGCTTTCTTTGTTTCCCCATACCCCATGCGCAGGAAGCGAAATAAAAATTATTTCTCAGTTCTGCATTGCATTCTTCTAGCCATTTCAGTTACACAGTCTACAATAGACTTTAAAATAGTGCCTTAAATGACGAAAATAAGATCTTGAATGTCGAAGTAGAAAATCCTGAACCCAATGAAAAGAATAAGGCTGAAAATAACAAATAAAGTCAAAGGAAACGCTTAAAGGAAGTTAACTTCTGAGGATGAATGAATGAATGAATGAATGAATGAATTTTAGCCTTCAGAATCCCTTAAGGGCCATGACCTCCTGCTGTTGCAGGGAAAAGCCCTCTAGTGGTAATAGGCTCTGATAAGAAAATAGCTATACAAATCAAAATCAGAGTTAAAACAGCCGAGAAAGTACAAACTAAATTAAGCAAAGGAACCTAAACCAGAAGTGTTAAACTTTTCACTGCTTCTGACATAAATATGTCGCCTAAAAATTGTAAAAAAGCAGAGATATAAGATTAATAACATGATCATTTGTCAGTTGTGAGGATTCTTATCCACGTGTTAAGATTGTTATTCCACTGGAATTATCTTCGTCGATTTTATACTTAGTGCTCACTGATGATTTTCGGAAATATAAAATTTTAATTCTGAAAGGGTTAAATATGCAGCGAAGAAGTGAAACCGTAAATAAAAGATGCATGGGGAAAGAGTTAAGAACGGTAAAATCATGTACTGGGAGATTATTATTGAGTAAACGTTAAAAATATTTTTTTTAAATCAAACAAAAAGCAATGATTTTAATGAAAAGGCGAATGGCTAGGATATAATTTTTTTTTTAAAATATGGAGATGAAATAAGGACTGAAAGAGAAGGACGATTTTGGTTAGATAAGCGGATGACCAGTAAAAAATTATGAATAGGTAGACTGACTGATAGGCAGTTTAATAGTTTCCTTGAATTTGGTTTTGATGTGTAGGGCTACTTGCCTACAGTGCAGTGGGTAGATTGATTATATTAAGGCGGATCTATGTTGGATGCAAGCATGGAAGATATATGGCTGTAGCACATTTATTCAGATCAAGCAAATATTATTATATTGTCATATTTTGATTGTAATTTAAAGTTTTGTTCATAATAGTGCACTCTAAAAGGGAAAGATGCTGTTCATTTTTTCCGTATTTATATTCTAAATTTGTCATTTTCAATCGCCAGTATTCTTTCGTGTTTCTATTTCACCAATAATCATTGCCTTGTATCGAAATCCAGAATGGAAATTTAATTTCCAGCAATTTAATTATCAAATTTTTAAATTGTTCTAATGGAAATTTTTATTTGTTAGTCGTTTATTTATTTATTTATTTACGTTTCTTATAAATTTTGTTTTATTTATTGTTACCCTTACGATAAATGATAAAATTTAAACATTTTACTGTTTGGAAATGATAAAATTTAAACATTTTACTATTTGGAACTTTATTCCTTAATTTTAATACCTTATAATTTGTGTTTCCATTCCTCAACGTTTTTAGCAATTTCATTACAAACAAACATTCCTACATTGCTGTTAATGTAGATATAATGGTTAATTTTCGTGTACATAATCTTGTATTTAATTATTATTAATCAATAATAAGTTTATCTAATTATAATGTTCAATTTGTGTTTAATTAGTCTTAAATATAGTAAGTTATTTCTTACTTTAATATGAAAAGTACTTTGATTTGCACAAATTAAATTGTTAATATTTAAACGAACCTTAATTATCTTTTCATGTTATAAAGGCATAAGAGAACGAGTTGGATTATTTCCACACCGATAATTAGCGTGATAGAAAAATATAAAGGTGGCAGTAACACGCTTCAGATTGTACAGAATGTATACACATACATAAGCATCTTGAACTTCCCTTAATTATTTTACCTAGACATTTGACATACGTACATACTGATGAGAATTGCCACATAATAAATTATATGCTAGCTCCATCCACTTAAGTAAATTATTTTCTGAAGCCAATACTTTTGTGCTTTAACGGATAGTTTCGCAAAGAGATTACATTGAAATTGTTTTCTTAGTTCCTCTGCGCCCATCAGAAGCACACTCTGAACGGATGTCTTCACTATGGATTCCATGAGGTTAAGCTCTTCAATTCCTTACTTCTCCGGAACTGAGACTACTTTTTTTAGTTGGAAAGGGTTCTAAGTGTAGCGAGAGGATGAAGCTTTAAGTAAACGACAATTTATCTATCGAGACAAGTATATTTTGTAGCTCTCAGAAGAATCTCAGTAATGTGACATTTTGAAGGACGATGTTTTGAAACAAATCCTTCTTGGCATTTACTGTACCATTGGAAAGTAATGTTACAATAACAAGAACCCGGGTCGGCGCTGTTATAATTAACACCGAAATGAAGCTGGCAATATTCTCAATTTGATATTAAATTACTGGCACTAGTAATTGGTGTAATTAAGAAATGTTTACTTGTCTAATGAGCATTGTAATAAAAAAATTCAAGATGCATTTTTAAGACAATGATCCTTTAACAGTTGTAAGGAATAAACAACCAGTTAGGCCTACTCTTAAAGCTGTAGTAGGCCTACCATACACCATTTGAAAGTCACTGAGAGCTGAATTTTTAATTTGCAACATTGCATCAAAATTTGTAATAATTTCTTAATAATACGGATTAAAGGACCCAACAACATTTTAAAAATTTAAATTGGCGCATTTATGGCTCCCCAGAACCTTCACAATTTTTTTTGTGTTATGAAAGTTTTCTGAAAAAAAAAAAAAAAACTTTCATAACAAAAAAAAAAGCCGTCTGGAACCTGCATATGTGTTTTATGTGATAAAAAGTGCGGGAAATACCACATCGTAGAGTGCAAGAAAAGAACGAAAACAATAACAGACTACAGCAAAGACTAATCTATATCTAATGCTCAACTCGAGCGCTCCTTTCCACTATTATTTAAAGTTTTCTGAAAGTATATTTTTCTTTATGTGAAATAGTTTTTCATACAAAAAAATGTGTGAATTATTATTTTTAAAAACCCAAGTTTTATTTATGTCCATTAGAATGGACACGGCGTTTGAGACCGTTATGTCAAGTTCCATTTTTTAACACTAATAACTAATAATAATAACTAATAATCAATATTATTTTATGGTTCCACCATTGAACTGTATACTAACTGGAATGACTGCTACCATTGTAAAGTCTCTGCCAAATGTGAGGCCTGTCTGTGCCACTAGTTGCGTCTGGTCCTGCATGGAAGAAACCAAGCACCTGCACGCTAAAGACCATTAAGTTATTAGGACCTTCTCGATTTCATTGACATTTTAAAACAATGTTAGATTTTTTCATCCTTTTCAATGCAAAAAAGTAAATCAATAAATAGCCGAGAAAAGGAAATAAATGTTTAATTTCCCCCTTTTCATTTTATATTTATCTACTGGTTAAAAAGAATTACCACAGTATCCCAGCAAATATCCAAACATCTACCACTTATAAAAATACACAAATAAATACGTTAATTTATTTTTTACGTATATTGATATGAGAAACACGTAATTAATTGCATAAACTTCTATCAGCCTACAAAGAATACAATAGGCCTAATTTTGAAAGCTGTAAGCTGCTATGTTGCAACAGGGAATATGTATAGGAGAAAATTAAACATTTAAATAATTTGCTCGATTATTTATTGATTTATTTTTTGCAATGAAAAGAATGAACAGTTCTAACATTTAAAAAAAGTGTGCGTGGAACGCCACGCAACAGAAGTGAAACTTATTTAATTTTTGTTTTTTTTTCAATTTTGAATTATTGGGTTTTTCAATTTTGGATTCTTGGACTTTTTAATATTGGGTTTTTGGACTTTTTAAATTTTGGTATTTGGATTATTTTAAATTTTTATCTTTTAATTTTTTTTTAATTTTTGGAACTTTGGATTTTTTAATATTGGATTTTTAAATTTTAGATCTTTAAATTTCTTTATTTCTTGGATTTTTTAATTTTTAATTTCGGATTTTTATATTTTGGATTTTCGACTTTTTAATTTTGGATTTTTAGATTTTTAAATTTTGAATTTTTAAATTATGGATTTCTAATTCTTGGATTTTTAGATTTTTTAAATTTTTAAATTTTGGATCTTTGATTTTTGAATGTTTGATGTTTGGATTTTTAAATTTTGGATTTATAATTTTTTTAATTTTGGATTTTTTTATTTTTTAAATTTTGGATTTTTAAATTTTTGATCTTTAATTTTTTAAATTTTGGATGTTTGGATTTTTAAATTTTGGATTCATTACTTTTTAATTTTTGTATTTTTTAAATTTTGTTTTTTTTTTATTTTGGATCTTTGAATTTTTTATTTTGGAATTTTGGATTTTTGAATTTTGGATTTTTTAAATTTTGGATCTTTGAATTTTGGATTATTAGATTTTTTTAAATTTTGGATTTTCAATGTTTTAATTTTTTTATTCTTTAAATTTTGGATAAGCCAAATCATTGAGTTGATTGTTCTCTTGCAGTCCGTTCCGTTACACCCTACTAATTTCGTGACAATTTTGAGCGTAACACTAATTGGGTGACAATTTTGAGCGTAACGCAAGCTCTCGATTTACTCCTACCGCAGCTAAAGAAGTTTCACTTCAAAAAAGCCAATGAAATCGAGAAGATCCTATTAACTTAATGGTCTCTTGCGTGCAGGTACTTGGTTTCTTCCATGCAGGACCAGACATGACTAGTCGCACAAGAAGCCTCACTTTCCTCTCATTCAGAAGGCATTCCAGTTAGTATTCATTTCAATGGGTTCCACACATACAATATAGGCCTACTAAATAAATACAAAACTCACTTAATGAATAATAAATATAAACAATAATGAATAATTGGAAAAATATATAAGTTGAATCAATATTAGTTAGTACAAACTGATAACTAAATCACAATTACGATTTAACATAATAGTTATTTGTTTAATTTTATTACAGCGCACCCGAAGAAGCATTTGCTCGTGTTCGGGGTACAATATTTTTTTCAGTATAAATAGGGAGAAAGCAATGAACGCGTAGATGAATAATATAATTTTAAAACGTCAGACCTTATAATTAAACAAACGGGTTTGCTAATAGGCCTACGTATTTTTATCTGAACGTTTTTATAAGACACATATTGGCCTATCTTCTTGTGGTTATCATTATTATTATCATTATCATTATGAGTGACTATTTAATTCATACGCAACGTATTCGCTATTGAACAATAACGTTTACAATGCCTCGGATATCGACCAATCACGATCGTTTGTTTGGTTGCAAGGATCAAATTTTATCTGATAAAACGTCAGCTCATTGCTAGACGTGTGCAGACTATCCCATTCATACGCCGCGTGTTTGATATTGACCAATAACGTTTAGCAATTCCTCGGATATAGACCAATCACGTCCGTTTATCTTACAATATTCTTGTAGGAATCGCGAGGATGGTATTTTATCGCGGTAAAATGTGCTGTTCGTTACTGGAGACGCGAGTAACAGTGTGCAGTGATTAATAGTCACTGCTGCCACTAAGCGGCATGAAATTAGATTATTTTATACAACCTAACTTGTTTGGAAATTGAAATAATAGAAATGTACATTGATTAAGAACACAATTTCGATTAGGTGCTTTTATTCTGTTCTGCTGTTAGCTTACCCGAATGAAGTTAACTATTCTCCATTGGTAGCACTGATTATACCAGGGTAGCTCGAATCGATACATGGATGGTTGATTCACAGCATGCCGTGATCTCGCAACTGTTAGTTTTTTTTATACAACAAAGCACGAAAGTAATTATTATTTATATAATCTGTTACATTTTATTCATGGAATAGTCTTAATAAATCCAACTCGAGTTGACGAGTTTCATCAGATAAATTCGCTCCTCCTGCACAGTCGCGAATCTATCGATAAACTCGTCAACTCTCGTGGGATTATCTATGATAATTCTAACTGATGACATAAAAATTCCCTAATACACGTTCCTGGGTTATTTCTGGGATAAATTATTTAGATTTGTTTATTAAAGATCAATTGGAAGCAGATTAAAGGATTGTTTAGTATGGTGAGTTCTAGACTGATACCAAGGGTATACCTTGGTGTGACTTAATCCGTTCGAAAGTGTTTCAGAACAGTGTCATTATTTGTCAGAATACACTCTATAATGATCTTTTCTTCTCCCTTCAAGGTTATCAGTTTCAATATATTTCGTCGTAGTTTTCCTGTATCGTGTATCGTAAGTATGGAGCCCGTAATCTATTACCTGGTACTGAAAGTTTTGGTCAAATTCACAGGACCAGGTGCAGACACATACTTCTTTAATTTTATCGTGCAAAATCTGTTTGTTATTATTATTATTATTATTATTATTTTATTATTAAAATTATTGTTAATGTAAATTATTTTTGTAAATATATTACGTATTTATATCATAACTTTATTTTACTCCGAAGTTATTTCATTTTATAAAGAAATAGTATCCAGATCTTCACCTGCCCCAGAGAGAGAGATTTATTCCATTCTTTCCGAGACGGAGGGATCATTGAAAGCCAGAGAAGAAAGTGTAGAAGTGAAGTTAGCAACTGCATCAAGATAATTGCCATATCCTCCGACTCTTTATGTACCAGATTACTAGAAGAATCAGAACGGCGTGTCTTAGTTCCGTGCGAGTGATCAGCAAGGAAGCTTACAACCTTGCAAATTGAAGTGGCAATTCTACATCAACTTCACATTCCAAATATTTCAACTGATTTCCCTCTTCCGCATTTCCGCCTCACTTGAAAGCCCTTTCGTATAAAAAGAGACTTCCAAACTTTAGAGGATTTATTGATAATTTCAAATCTAATTCCACTATGTCAAGCCTACGTTAGTATTATGAATCGTATACTGTCCACCTAAATTGCACTAAGTTTAAACATATTATATAGCCAGTTATTTTATTATGCAGTAGTTTATGTAATTAGAATATAAGTATAATATTTCAATAATTGCACATTCTGAGAGCAGTGGTTCTCAATCTGTGGTCCGCGGACATCTGGGGTTGACAGACCAGTGACGATCTAAAATCCTTTCCCAGGATTGACATGCTTCCATTTCAACCCTCGTCTAACCGCCTACATTCCTTTTTTTATCTTTCAAATAACAAGGAGTGGTATTTATTTTTCAGCCAAAAATTCCACGAGTAGTGGTAATGTGTTTTGTTTATATACGGTAGTCTACTAAGGTTAAAATTGTAGTGTCTTTCAGTTTTCGTGATTTTTCAAGGTAGCATACCGGTAGTGTAAATATGGATCGATATTAACAATCGAAGTGCTTGGAATGCTGTCTTCGAATTTAATTTAATTTTATAACATGCAAAAGTTGTTATAGTCGATCTTGACAACTTAGTGACATCTAGTGGAACACGCTAAAAGTAAAAGTCAAAGGAAGAAACAACCATAACTAATCCTGTGGACAGGAAACTTTACTAAAAGTAATTGCCACCATTATAAATTAATGTTATTGTTGTCTTTAACACATAAATTCTGCAGTAAGCATTCCGTGAAATCACAAGTGAAAATATTTATCTTTCAGGTATGATAACTGGAAATCAATATGCGGAACTTATCTAATACGATGGTACATGACCGTATTATAAAGAGCAACCGATATTATAAATTTACGTAGAATATAGCCTACAATTCTTCAAGTAAAGGAAAGTCGTCTTGATATGAACACAGTGAAAAGTGATGTCTGTTTTAAACAATCTATTTTTAAAATAGAATAACTCACTAGTCTACTTTATATTTGAATGAGTTCTATCAAGGACTTCAAAATTCTTGCTGTACTTGAAATGAGTGGTGTAAAAATACCAGAATCTTTCATTGTTAAGGTTTTTTGAGATACGCTATACCAGAAAGCTTAATTCAAGCACAAGACATTGATACTAAATAAGATCGAAATAAATTAAATTTATATGAAGGGGGATCATTATGGAAATGTAGGTTTCACTTTGAAAAATTCCTGTGCCCTTATTTTCTCGCCAGTGTTTCCAAACTTTAAATACTTAATAAACTCCGTTCTCGATTTTTTTTAATATAGTGTAAAAATTATAGCGGTAAATATTATCATTGAGAACGTTCAAAGTATTCATATTCACAAGTTGGGAACCTTACCTTGAATATGTACCTATTTCTCTATAACCAGTATATACACTTAAATTTGATTTATTGTGTTCATCAGAGGAAAAGGAACACAATATTTTTTAAATTTAAATCTTATTAATAGCCTACGCTATAAAAGTGTTCTCAGCTCGTTCATTGTCTATCACACATTTCTACATATTTAACGAAACTTTAGTGAGTATAATAGCCTACACACTAAATGGATTAGAAGAACACGAGCAATACAATATCGCATTCTTTATATTTGCGCAGGGGATGCGTTCGCTCCTTTCACGCAGCGGGCCCGGATTCGATTCCTGGTCGGGACTAGTTACCTGGGTGAGGTTTTTTGCGGGGTATTTCCTCACCTGTGAGACAAATGTCAGGCAATTTTAGGCCCTTGTCCCCGGATATCATCTGGCCGTCATTATTATCTTCATCCCATCCTCGCCTTCTTTGGAGTGAGTGTGTGTGTGAATGGTGTGTCTCGTCCTATGTGTTCGTGTTGTCTCGGAGGTGGCCCCGGCATTGGGCTATCACTTATCTAGGGAGGCCCTCCATGTCCTTGTCTGGTCAAAAAAGTATGTCTTTGTTGTGATCCATAGTTCACATAGTTCATTCCTCTCCCAACAGGTCGCGGCCCGGTAAGGCCCTGGGGGCGGCGCGGACCGGACCGAATAAAGGTCCCTGTAAGGGAGAGATAAAACTACGAAAGATAAAATATATATTTTGCAATCATAACCTTGTTTAATTATGCCAATTTTTTGAGTATACAAACTGCTTTATTAATAGTTATTTATTACAAGCCATATTGTGAAGATGGGGAATGAAATTACAAGTGACATGATAAACAGAAATATGAAAAGAGAATCGTCCGAACCCATTTTTCGACGATAAATTCCAGCCAGGCCTGTTAAATGAAGCGACTGGTGCATGTCCCCCTAAACCATTAGATAGATTGCATACGGTCTTGACAGTAGCAAAATCCCATGCATCATTAATGCACGTAAAACCTTCCAGGGACACATCTCTTCAGATAGAAAGTAAAGACCACTCTTCTTATATTCTAGCCTGGTAAAATTCAAACTTTTGCAGAATCGTTAGCATATTGACACCTCCTTCATCGGGTAATGGAATTTCTTAACCCGATAACTGCCCGATAAGAACGATTTACATTCTGTGTTCGTTGAAATTGAGAATGTCAAGGAATCCAGTTTGCTTCTTGTTAGTTTTCAGAAAATATCAAGTTTGCACTTTTCATGCAAATTAAATGCAAAGCGTAATGCGTTTAAGAGGTTGTCCACGAAACTTGCATAATGCGTCTTAGGTTGTCCACGAAACTTGCAATGTCATACATGTGTATTCGTTATGCAATAGATAGTTTTCATACAAGTGACAGTCTTGTCATTGTCACCGAAAGAGCCATTTGGCTATGCGTTGCTACCATTCTGCTGAGACTATTAATCTCATTATCTCAAAAATCATAACCAAAATGCATGATTTATAGCCGGTTTCTATAAACTCGCGAATTACCTATGGGTAAATTATCCAATGGACAGAATTTACACAAAAATAACACCACACAAACACAAATATTTTAAAGATAGCAATCACATACACTTGTGGCAAGTTTCTAGATAAATGTCCTCTGGGTAAATATGAAAATGACAGAAAAAATGTTCCTACAAACTCGGGCTAGATCTTTCCAAGGTCGGGTTAATTTATCCTTTCATGGATGGCTGGATAAAATTTAACCTTTCATAGGATCAATAGTAATATTTAAACAATGGGAATCAAAGCCTTCTGAATTAAATTAACTGTACAACTCCAAGGCCTTGCTCATTATATCATTGTAGGTTAAATGGAACTAATTTGTCCATGGATAATTTACCCATAGGTAATTCACTAGTTTGTAGAAACCGGGCATAAGCAATGTAAATAATTCAAGCGTTAGCTTTCCATTTTTTAGATACAGCTGTATTTATCTTACTTACAGTACTCTGATCAACTCATATGCCGGGTTGGAATCCCCGATTGGACAGATATATAATTAAATATAATCTTCCTCTTCCTCTAGTTTTGTGATTTTCTCTAACAAATTGGTCTGCAAGTTTCTTTAGATTAATTGGCTCACTGGATCTCATTAGTATATGACCGTCGTTGTTTATAGCATTTTTCTGTTCTTCTTCGCTTCACAAATTGATCCATTTCTGCGAATAACAGGGTGGTGATTCCGCTATGACTACGTTTTCAGGTTTTATAAGCATAATTTCCTTTTTAACCGACTTCAAGAAAAGGAGGTTCTCAATTCGGTTGTATTATTATTATTATTATTATTATTATTATTATTATTATTATTATTATTATTATTATTATTATTATTATTATTTATTTTTTTATTTATTTTTTATTTTATTTATTATTTTTTTTTATGTTTGTGGCCTCAGAACTCCGTCATTTATGAACCGATTTGGAAAATTATTTTTTGTTTGGAAGGATATACTTCCCGATTGGTACCATTTAAATTTGAAAAAATATCACCCCTAAGGGTGAAATAAGGAGGAAAAAATAGGGGATGAATTTTTTTGTGGGCTCGAATTTTATTTATAATTTAGTAATGTATCTATGAGAAAATATACATATAAATATAGATATGAAGAAACAAATAAACACATATTATGAAGACAAATTAGGCCTACCACCCCTAAGGGTGGAAAAATGGAACATGAAGTTTTATGTTGGGCTCAAAATTTAGTTATAATTTAGTAATTATCAAAATCCATCTTTTTGTTGTTTTATAATCAATTTTTTTAAGTCTGGTTTTTTACAGGGAACTCCTGTGGCGTTATTACTGAGAGCTTTTCCTCTCTTTTATTCATACTTGAATGTCTAATACACAAGCAAAAGCATGGGCGCAGAAGATTTGCTTCTATTTCCTGTTGCGTCACCTCAAGCATAAGGATATGCTACTTTTTATTCATAACGTCAATTTTCCTTCTAAATACTGTAGTAAAGGGTTAAACTCCACTTATTCATAATGCCCCATGATTCTACACGCTGAACTTCCGTTCCAGCTAGATATCCCGGCAGTTGTGTGCTGCGGACTATAGTATGGATCACCAGAAACACGCGCAGTTAGTGCAATAGTAGAAATTTCCTACGTGACACCGTTCCCTATTAATCTACTCTATAACCACAAACGCATAGTGTTTTATTACATGAAATAGAGATCGATATTTTTCTACATGCTTATTTAATTTATTGGCAGTGATAATACCTTGTTAAATAACCATAATAGCTAGAGTTAAGAATCGAGACCACTATCTGGCAAAATACAAATTTGATGAGCTGTATAGTCCGTTTCAGATGTCTTGAGAAATGAAGTAAACAGTGGTTGTAACGGGAGAAAAGCGCGGTTCACCAGCTAGCAAAACTCACGTTGAAGTTTATGAAAATAAATAGAACTAAAGTGCTATTTTCTAAATTAATTATGGTAATACTGGACGTACGATGCACACAATACTTTCAAAATTACGTTCGCCTGTCTTTCACCTTAAGACATTCACAAATCACAAGAGAAATGTTGACCTGTTGAAGCGAGAGAATGTGAACTGGGCTTAGGGCTGCAGGGGGTGTGTCATAACGAGGTTGGCTGCTGCCCAATAGTGTGCGAGCATTCAAACCAAGGACGCATACCTACGTTATCTATCCGCATCTTTTACTCTCAGGACAAGTGGAACGGACAGTAGAGAAGTGTTGTCCACAGCGGAGTATTTCCTTCCGCAGATACGAGATGGCATTGTTGTTCTACCTTGCAATCTGTGATTGGTTTTGAAATACAAAGTGTCCGCAGAAAGATTTTCAGTGATTTTCAGATGTTCGTATTTCGTGTGAAAGCATTATTTTGCATACAATTGTCAGATGCGACGTCTCAGTTCTTACCCCTCGTTATTATTTTTGTTTTTCTTGAAATGTGAATCGATGTCAGACAAAATATGTTGACACAAACTATCGGTTGAACTGTTGTCATTCGAGCAAGAACCAGAGCCCATTAGGGGACTTTTAATACATCGCACGTGCACAGTAGAACAAATCCACAACAATTTGCAGTTTGTTCACTGGAACAAACTTCGTGACAACAGAAACTTGCTCAGTGGGTCGTATTTCAAATCTAAATTACAGGCCTGAACTTTCGAGTTAAATGCTTGATAAATTAGGTGCGACTGCCTACAAGGAAGAATAAAAATAGAGATATAGGATCTCCTTTCCCATTATATCGTATATCATTTAACTTTTATCAGGTAATTTGGTGATGATGATCGCCTTGTTTACCATTGGAACTACGTACCATTTCTGTCTTTCTCTCTCTTCCTCCATGCCACTCCCTTCTGCATGAATCGGACGGAATCTGTCTGCCCGTCTCTCCACATACAATTACGTAATACCCTAGCATAGCCTATTAATTTCAATCAGAGTGTGTAATGGGGTCCAGTTCTCGCCAGTATTAATAACTCTATTTGCATTTTAAGCAGTTGGCTCACATGAGCGCACTGGCTTCAACCCTACTCCCTTGATCTTCATACCCACTCCTTAAAATCTTCATTCCCTACTTGATAAGGGGTGAAAATGGGCTAGCAAGGCGTGAATATGAGAGAAAAGTTCTCGTGGATGAGTGTCAGCGTTCTTCAAATTGGGATTTGCGAAACCCTTTCGGTTTCCACGAGTCATAAATTACTTTACATTCTATTGTAGAGTTGCAAGCAGGTTAAGCGAGTAATTTACCTATATGTATTTTACACGTATATTACATGTAAAATACGTAAACCAACTTCCTGTAGCTGGTGAAACGCGAAATGGACGATATTTGAAGCGTTTACTTTTATAAGGGTCTAAGTGCCACTATCATGATTGCGTAGAAAACGAGACATAAAGCCAAAGAAAGATGTGCCGCTATATCTTGGAATTTATTGCTACTAATATGGCTTTCCCTGAACCTTGGACCATTCTGAAATGCATTGGTCTGAGTACATAGATCAATAATTTAAAATTATCAGCTGAAATATAAAAATGAACGCTTCATTTTACCTTTCCAATTCCTAACCAGGTTAAAATACATTATCGGCGTTGGTAAACACGCTAAGGGCTAAGTCAGAAGTGGTAGATCTACTTATTGACTCTTATAACCCTAACACGACGCAAAGTTATTCATCGACGGATATTAGGTTGGCAAAAAAGGAAAATCGACTCCAATACACAATCATAATGAAATACTGACAAATTTAGAAGAGCAATCTACGGATGGATCACGTTTGACATTTCGGTTACCACTGAAGAAGGCTGCGTAATTATGCTTAATGAGTAGCTGTAGAGGATAAGTTACAGTTTCCTAAGAATTGTTGGAGAATTACTTACAATCTAATAATTACAATCCAACTAATTGCTGACAGAAATTCTAAATTAATTAAATAATGTCATTAAAACGTGCCTGGAAATATAAAGTGAGGATCCTCATTACAAGATTTTGCTTTGACTAGAGGCATGTTACCTGCAGTTAAATAAATCCAATTTGTCTTCCTCGGCCCCGGCGCTTGTTGTTTTGTTTCTCAGCGTATGAAGGGGTTGCATTGTACCAGTGCAGTAATTGCAACCCCCTCTACCTGTGTTCCCTTCCCATGCCTAGCCTTCCTCTATGCTGAGATCATTTTGTATTTCCTACTAGATTCACATAACAATGGCCTTGAATTCGGTACGCTGAGGGAGGAGAGAAAAAGAACATGTACTAGATCAATATTCCTAGCCCAGTGTCGATGTAGGGCTTCCGTACTGTGAGAAAGGTTTCCAAGTTGTCTTGCAAACAAATTACTCATGATGGGACACACAAGTGGGTTTACATCTAAGATGCATACGTTACTGATTGGAAACCTCCATGTCTTAGAATATCAACCTTTTAGTGACTAAAACCAATTCTTAAGATAATATTATAGAAGAAAAATTCCTCCGACACTGGGATTTGAACCCAGAACCTTGGGCTATCCGTGCCAATGCTCTACCAACTGAGCTAAACGATAGTTCATTTCACAGCACCAGATGGAACCTCTCTCCTATGACTGATTGCCCTTAATGATCTACCTAACTTTAAGGGCAATAAGTTATAGGAGAGAGGTTCCATCTGGGGCTGTGAAATGTACTATGGTTTAGCTCAGTTGGTAGAGCATTGGCACGGATACCCAAAGGTCCTGGGTTCAAATCCCATTGTCGAAGGAATTTTTCTCCTTTAATATTATCATGTAATGTCCAGCAGAGACGATAATCTGTGGTTCATGAATGGATATGCATATATCTATCAATTCCTAAGGTTGGGGAGCCCATGAGAATAAAAAGAACACCGAAAATGGAATTCTGATTCTTCATGGGTCATATACAGAGAGGCCCGTATTGTATTGATAAATTCACGAGAAAATGAGTTCTGAGTGAATTTATTTTGAGAATGAGGACTTCGAGATATATTTAATGCGACTATTTAGCAAAGACTTACAAAATGAAGCATGTGATTAACTATTAAAACCACGAAACTGAACAAAATCCATTGCTATTTGTGTCATAGCAAGCGAGATAGCGAACGCCATATAGGAAGCGTTGAAATAGTCGGTGACGAAAGAATCGATGCATCGCGGTGTCCTGCGTGCCGTTGTCCCAACACTTTTCGTTAAAATCAGCTATTTTATTTTTAGATGTACTCTTTGGTAGCAGTAAAGGTATCTAGTGTTATTATTACTGTATTTATTATTATACGAGATTTATAATGCTTCATCACACATAAAATTGCACATTATTTTCCTATCTCCTTTTGCTCAAACACAGCTTATTAAAGACTGGCCTATAGGCCTATATAAATTGTTTTGGTCAAAGAGCCTACAGATGTGAAGATGTTTCAGTGTTCACACCTTGTGAATTTAAATAAAAATATTTGCATGTAGGTACGATAACATGAAAGTAATAAAAATAAATCTATAAACTCATGACGATAGGTCGGCCTACTTGCAATTGATTGAAATTTTACATATATTCTCATATTTGATTGGTCACTGATTCGTGAGGTAAATAGAGTGATATAGTACTTCAACAATGTGGATTTACCTGTGGAAACGTCATTGTAATATTACACTGAATACGTGATCGGCAGCCAGTTTAAAATAGCCATGTACGGATATATCCTGTCACTCCCCGGACGAGAGTATGGGGCCCTTGAGTGATGGTATAGTACCGAAAATTGATTTAGTTAATCTTATTTCTGTCGGCTGCGGTGGTCTAGAATTGGCGTGCCCGCCTCTAGATCCGAAGGTCGCGGGATCAAACCCGGCCGCAGTCGATGGGTTTTTCAGGACGTAAAAATCCTGGGCACGGAGACCTCCGAGAGAGACTTTAAGCTGGGGGACCCGTGTCGTAGATTTACGGCACGTAAAAGAACTCCAAGCCTCTGGACAAAATTTCTCGGCCGTTTCACGTCCAAGTAATACCTTAGTTTCCGGAGGGGGGTTAAGGGGGGATGGGCTTACCACTTGTCCCTCTGCCCTCTCTAGGAAAATAAGCGTAACAAAATTCACATCGGTAAACAGAATCCTCCACTTGGAGGCCATTCGCCCCAACATGGAGGCATAGGATGATAGAGAGAGAGAGAGAATCTTATTTCTGTGGATCAGCCAGAGGGACAGGTTAAGCCATCACCTTGACGACCAGCTAGAGCATGGGTGTGCTTCTGTGGCACATCGTGTCACTGTGCGGTAGGGGAATTTCTCCTACTACAGTCGCCCTTGACGTCAGCATAAAGCAGTTTCGACGTGACACTGAACAAGAAGAACAGGTTTCTTACGTCACAGCAAGGGATGGGGACTAAAACGTTTCCCCTCAGTTGCTCACCTATGAGCTAGAGGAATCTTGAGAGAGCTAGAGAATTTGTTCCAGATGTTCCAACTTAGGCTTTGAGTTTTTAACGTGTCGTAAATGTCCGACAATGGCTTAGGCTTACTATCTCTCCCGGAGGACTAAGTACCCAGGATTGTGTAAACCTGACAAACCACCAACCGCGAAAGTGATAGAACCCGCCACCTTCGGATATAGAGGTGGGCACGCTAGCTCTATACCACCGTGGCCACTAAAATAGGGATATTAACTCACAGCTTAATTTCTTTATCATCTTCTCCTAAAGCAGGGGAAGTCAACTACGTCTTGTGGTGACGTTTGTGGAGCAAGTGCATGCGGATCCCTTGTGTGTGACGTCAGCAAGAGCGCACGGTAGTAGGGGTGTTTAGAGTACGCTAGAGCTAGCTTTAGCTCTGTGGGTAGAACAACCTCTGGTTGCAAGTACGCGATCCTGATAGTGTTCTCTCTGCAGAACATGTGTTAGTTCTGCAAAACATTCTTCTTCAGTTCGAATCGAGGTTTCAGGATGTGGAAAACCTTTCTCCAATGTTTAAACTTTTTGCTACCCCATATTCAGTTAATGTCAAAGACGTTCCTTGCCGGTATCAGTTGGAACTGCTAAACTTACAATGCGACGATCTGTTAAAGGACAAATACGAACGTAAAGTGGTCTTGGGTAACTTTTACAGAAATTTCTCTCAAACCAGATTCCCGAGACTTATGCACTTGCCACACGAATATTATGTAATTTTGGATCGACATATGTGGCCGAATAATTTTTTTCACTAATGAAATGTGCAAAGCTCAAATCAAGAAATACATTGTCAAATCACAACCTAAATGTAGTCTTCGATTAAATATTGCTCAAACATTACGTCCCAACATTGATAAACTTGTTAAAGAAAAAGAGACAGGAAAGTCAGAAAATTGTTACTGTAATCTTGTATCATCTAAGGTGCAGACGAGCTTGTATGGTAATTAATTTAGTTCATTTTTTTATTGTAGTGAATTATGTTAATTCAAATGATAGTATTGTCTATTTTTGTCAAAGAACATAGATTTTGTGGAAAGGCAATTGTTCTCACAGAATAGAAAAATAGAATTATTTATAATATGTTAAACTACTGTGCTGTAATTAACCGATAAACTATCAAGAAAATCGATTGATGTTTCATTAACTCGGAAACACGTATTACGTAAGTTCTAACCCCCTAAATTCCCGCTGCCCGCAATACTAATGCCTCTCTCTTCCCCCTGTTCACTGATGCCACCATTTCACATACTCCTCGCAGAGATATAACGCGAGCAGTGAGTGCAGAAAGCAGTGACGTCACAGAGCAACCTTCTGTCTTCCCCTGTCCTAAAGGAAACGTTTTACATTTTATAGTCTTCAAGGTTGTACTCTGTGTCTCAAAAGTCCTTCCGCAGTGAGGTGGGTGCAGATCCCGCTAACCACTGAGTTATCACAGTATCTGTTCAAGCGGGAGGAGGGAGGGAGGTCAATTCTCTACCTCCGAAGTTCCGTTACCAACTTAACAGGACCTGCATGCATCAGAGTTCACGGCGAAGAAAGTTTTGAGACACATGTTTAACTTGGAGACAAAAAAATGCAAGGAATCTACAGAATGCCATTGAGATGTTCAAATGAAGAGTATTCTAGCAGAGGATTTTTTCGTTGACATTACTATCAACATTTAACTTTTAAATATTTTCTCGTAAAAGTGTAGATTTTTGGGACAGAAATCGGAAGTTAGAACTTTAAAGGTTTTAAAAATAAATTTCATAAAATAATAACGTAAAATATTACTCCGATATGGCGTCTTAAACTCCTGCAGAAGACGAAGTATAAGAACATGTTATGTTATTTTGTTTATCTTTAAGTTTCACCTACTTTTCTAATACTTTCTTAATGTGGATAACAATTGAGTTGTCCTATCACTGAATTCAGTGTATCCTATAGGCCTACTATTTGAACATGATCATTGATTAAAATATATCCGAGGCAAACATTTAAAGGAAATAAGGATGTTCGGTATAGAAAAGAAGAAACGATGTGAAAGTAGCTAGTTTATATCAAACGTAAAGGGAACCGATCTAGGTGCATACAGATAGCAAATTTATTTTGTTTGCTAAAGCTTTGTCTTTACTACGTTTTATTCAAAGCACTTGTTCCGTTTGATAGACCAGGAGAGATAGGAGAATAGCATGCTGACCTGGTTACACTGTATTTACCCCTGAGGAAGGTTATTCTCAGACAGCGCTTATAGCATACGGGTGTTTTCAGAAACTTGTGTTAAGTGTTCGCTTACAAAAAGAAAACTTGAATTAAAAGCATTACGCTAATGCCATGGAGAATAGATAAGTAGAGTAAACGTGTGGAAAATACCTAATGATTGTTTATATTTATTTGTATGATTCATTATGCAGCAGTACTACTAGTTGGAATCTTGTTTGCATTTTAATGTGATATACCCACCACGTTTTATTGTCATGGGCGATTACTAGGGTATCAACCTCCCACACACCTTTTAACTTGCGGCTGTTTTACTCTGATCTCTACTCATATCTATCGCTAGGGAAGGTTGCGACTTTGCTCGCCCAATCCTGGATAAATATCAGTCGCTACTTTGGAATAATGGGGTATTATGTGGTCCCAATTATAGTCATTAGTGAAATAAGAATATAATGATGAGAGAATTTACTTGGTGGAACGTTAAGAAAAATAAAATATCGTAAGTGCATTCAGTGATTTGTTAATAAACTTACTGACACAATAAACCCTTCAAATAAGTGTCTTAAACCCTTAAAAAAGTGGCGTATAACAGGATCAGTTTGTGACAAACCGAGGATCTGAAAGGATAACGGTATAGTTCTCAACATGTCCCAAAAACAGAATCCAACCTACATTCCAACAAATACTGGTGGGCGTTTCTCAGCAATACTTAAAGGAAAGAGTAAGTGTGTAGAATACATTTATAAAATCGCTCCTAACGTTAACAGGAGTATGCCCGAAAGAAAGCACTTGCTTTGGAAATAAGAGTTACTCTGCTACAGACAATCAAGGAGATTTTGGGTGCCTACGGCAAATACAGACGAATATGTGTGCGAAGTTTTATGGACTCTTATGTTTGGTTATATTCCTTGTGTAATCTGTTTCTAACATGTTTCCATACATATGTCATTTAACCTACCTGCGTCTTTTTCTTACTTACCAAGCTACAAACTGCACAGATTCGTCATTTCAGAAACCCCACTAATAAGTAGAACAATTTTACTTATTATTTTAATCTTCTTATGCATCAACTAAGAGAATAATTCATAAAAATGTACTAATATTTTTCTTTGATGTAGCCTACCCATAAAGCAAGATTCTTCATCTTGAATCCCTTGTATGTTTATCTGTCCGTATGTGTGATCTAAATCGAAAACATGAGCGTCATGAAGTTCCCTTATAGAGTGTAGCATTGAAATCTGGCCAGCTAAGTGTCTAAATGACCACGTATACATAACTTGGGCTTGGCTTTTATACCAGGTAATGTCAGTCGTTGCTGTTATGTCGCTTTCCTGAATGTCACAAGGCCAAAGGGTCCCATACACGTTACATTATGTCCTTTCATCTCCATTAGAACAACTTGCTCAGCATTATGAGTAGGGGTTGAACATTGACCGGTTTGAAACAGCTATAGCATTTGCCAAATATGACAGGACTGGGACATTTTCTAAAATTCTTCCTTATGAATGTTGTAAAACACGATTTTACGACTGTAAAAATTTTGATAATGACTTCTACACCTCCGAAGGAGTCTTATATATGCCGCCAAGTTAACATTTATGCTATATTAATTTGGATTTCGTAAGAACATTCCGGAAATTGGTTAGATCGACTCGCCTACGTTTGTGCTGTAAAGTTTAATAAAATGTTTTTATATGAAATATATTTGCTTGTCACCGATTGCCAGTAACGAAACTCAGTCAGCTATGTTAGTTCATTCGAGTTCTTTTGAGCGCAGTATAACTCACCGAGTTAATGAGTCACTTAATAAGCTACCAGCTGCAGTAGGCTAAATAATTGGTACATTGCTTTAAATTACTAATAAATATTAATAAAACCGGGACATATAATTGTAATACGTAAGCTTATTTTTTAAGACATCAAAATAATTTAGGTTGCTAGGTATTCATGCAGAATCCGATTTAGATGGCAAACTAATGAACATTGTCTTAACAAAAAATTACGTGAGGGCATATTTATTATAATTTTCTGAGGTAGGGAGTTCTGGAACGGGATGCTCTCAGCCTATTGAGGAAAACTGAGGATCACTAACTTGTCATAAAGCCCGATAAATAAAAATTGTGAAATACAATCTTACATGAAAAATCAAATTTTCAGTGAAGTATGGACTGCAGATTCCATAAGTATGGCCCAAAATAACTGTGAAAATAAAATAAAATCATAAATTATCTCAGTAGTGGGCCTATTTAAAAACTCTACAACACAAATAATGAAAAACATATTTCAGCATTTCTCAAAGTTTAGCCCCTGCAGCGTTTATAAGCAAAATTGGGTCATAAAGGAGATTCAATGTTTACACGGTGAAGTATCATATAACGGTTCGTTGAACTTAAAACTTAGTAAAAGCACTCCAAGTCACAATAATTAAACATTTATTTATATTTTTTTAAATAAATCTCCAAATCAAAATAATTCAACACGTATTTTAAATTTTTAAATAAATCAACTCCTAAGGGGGGTGAAAATGGGATATAAATGTTTTTGGGATGATTTTCTTGGATTTCCCAAAAGTGAAAACCTAAGGGATTTATTAACCCAGATAGATGATAAGGGGCTTAGAGTTTATGTCAAGAAACATTAGTCTATATTAGGCCTGTACTTATATTTTCTCATTTTCAACAATTCTCAGTAATTTTACAAAATTAATAAGGATCACCGAGGAAGGATTATTTCTACAAAATTACGTAATTCACGCGAACGAAGCTGCCAGCAACAGCTAATATCATAATTCGGAATTAGATGCAGACTGATCAATTTCAATATAAACTATTAACGGCTCTCTAAAAAATAGCGTATGATACACACGGCAAAAGGTGTTTATTTTGTTCGTAAGATAACTACTCACAAAATAAAATATTGTTTTTCTACTCGTTTCATAAATAACTATAAAACACTGGGAAAGCATGTTACACACTACTTTATAATGGCTTTCACAATTGAATATATGACTTCTCGTACACATTGTTCTTGTTTTTCTGTCTGTTTTCCTTAGCTAAAATTTACACCGGCCTTTTCAACTTCGCTGGTTTTCTGCATATTCTGAATTCTATTCACCGAGGATTAGGTTTTTCATGGCATTTATCTGTTTGTGTTGACCGACTGGAGTCGTCATCCCCCTTCTTCATGTGTGGAGTGGTCAATCAAATATTAAATGAAACTTTTGGAGGCCCTAAACCTAATTAAATTCGTAATACATAAGAAACTGATATTCTATCTTACGTTAGAATACAAGTCAGGAATAGAAGACCACCATAAAGAAATCGTTGAAGAAATACATAATGGTATTAATTTTAAGTGACATATAGGGCTATCTTGCATCAAGGCAATAATGCTTTGAAATTATAGGGTTGACCGTATATGTACCCAGTAAAAATAGTAGATTAAGAAAACTATTTTTTACTCCTAGAGTAAACACTGACTTGCACAAAAATTCACCAATAAACATAACTTTGAATAGGTACAATCAAATCCACCCACTTCATAGAAATATATTTGGAATGAATCTTAAACAATTTAATTCTACTGCAAGCCAATCGTTAAAACATGTTCAAAATTGTAATTCATAGGAATCTGTGTGTGAATATTGTCTAACTATAGTCATATATGTATAATAGATATTGTCAACTAACATATCTTCATTGCTTTATATTATTTACTTTTACTATTATTTTTTTCTTCCTTCTTTACTTTTTCATGCTTGCTTTCTTCTTAATCTCTCGTTCTCTTTACTCTCTCCTATTCTCTTTACTCCAAACTTTTATATAGGTAATTATTCTAACTTTCCTACTTTTATTCACCTATTGCATATTTGTGTATTGTAAGTACATGATGTATTGCTATCATAGTCATGAGCATTGTAATTCGGTGTATACCTGTAATGTTCATTCTTGATGAAATAAATAAATAAAAATCTAACGGTTATTTCGATAGGCCTCTCATGCTTCCCTGTAAAATAAATAGACCATTCACCAAGAAATGAGACTTGAGGACATCTGAAGTTTGGTTAAGGGTCGGAATAAATTCTTTCCTTCATGATCTAATCATTACATATTTCTGAATGAAAATGTGTCATAATGAACAGGATCTTGAGGATGATTGCAATGTGATAACATTATCAGGTGTGAAGTTTCTCTTTTCAGACAACTTTATCTTCTTTCTTTGAGAGCCTCTCTCTCTCTCTCTTGCATTTGCAGATTTGCCATCTAATAACTGGGAAGTGGGATTCTGATACTTTGTTATGGTGAGAGCGGGGGTTTGAGTGTCACTTCATTTCCCGTTAGTATCTTTCATCCCCAGCCCACCCCAATCTTCCCCCTCTTCATTCCGCTTAAGGACAGAAATCTAATTTTAAAGGTAGTACGATGATTGGTTTTCGATATCATAAGAATTCCTACTTTGATCAGATGAAGGAAATGTTGAAAGAAGGAAAAAGGATATCTGAGCAACTACGTACCGGTATTTCAGCACATCTTCTCGTAATTACAGCAAACCTGATAACTTACGTTTTCTCTGAAGTCTCGCTGACTTCAGATGGAGTTCTTCAAAATAATGATTCGTGTACGACAGTAATATAAACCTCTGATGACACAGTAACATAAATTAAAATTATGGAGGAAGAGAGAAATAAGTGAGACTACCTTTTGAACACTATGATAACAGATGTAGAAAATAGGAAAGTTCTGAGGATATCAGAGACTAATAAATGATTAATAAGAGATTGATATTTTTTTCAGAGATTACTCTTATTCTTCTTCTTTCTTTTAATTTTTTTTTTTTTTTTTTTTTTTTTTTTTTTTTTTTTTTTTTTTTTTTTTTTTTTTAATCTTGAAAATATTCCTTAAAACTTGTGTGCCTATTTCCAAGTAAAGTTCCATCGCATTCAGAGTAAATTATCGTAGGTAATCCCACGAGACATTATGAGTTTATCGACATAATGTATGAGAACAAAGTTCGAGCAAATTTGTCTGATGAAACTCGTAATCTCGTGTGGGATATATTAAGGTATTAAGGCTATTCCATGAATAAAATATAACGGATTATCTCAATATTGATAATAATATATTATTTACAATCTTACTTATGTAGTTTCTTTCTTTTTTTCTTTCTTAATCGTAGTTTTACCTCTCCCTTTTTAGGATTTAAGCGACCCAAGTAACCCGGGCCTTACAGGGCCGCGCCATGTCGGGAGAGGGATTATCTTTGGATCACATACATACTTTCTTGACCAGACAAAGACATGGAGAGCCTCCCCGGATGAGTGATCAGCCCAATGCCGGGGCCACCTCCGAGACAACACTCACTCCGAACAAGACGAGGATGGGATGAAGATGATAATGACGGCCATAAGATATCCGGGGACCACAAGGGCCAAAAGTTACCCGGCATTTATCTCACAGGTGAGGGAAAAAACCCCGGAAAAAACCTCATCTAGGTAACTTGCCCCGACCAGGAATCGAACCCGGGCCCGCTGCGTGAGAGGAGCGCATCCTCTGAGCCACAGCGGTGGACACTTATGTAGTTTAAAATAAATAAGTATTCAGTCAGCTGTGAAATCACTTCCCATATTTGTGTCATGCTTCGACCTTATTAGAATAACTATAGGCTATCTCTTTTGTAGAAGGTGATACAGCAAAATTCGATACACATTGTGCTATGTCAGCGCCCTGGTTGGTTAATGTCTGTAGTAGATCAGCACTCTGATTGGATTGTAACTAACGTACTTTTACATTTGAGTGGCCTATATGAAACGACTGACATTAGTGGAATAGTCCATAAGAATACTTAATCCCGTTGACAATGATTCACTTAACAATGATATGACATTGAACTTCTCTAATATGAATTATAATATCTACAATATACTTACAACTGGGCATGTACACTGGCTTAACCTTCCAACTTGCGCGGAAGGCTTACAAATAATTTTGGAAAAGTTTATGAAACTCCAACACAAACTCCCCACACGAGACTTCCTTGAACGATGTTAACTCCAGGACATATCCGAAGAAAATTGAACTTTTCAATTCTAGAGTGAGGTCTCTTTGCACCTGAAAGGCTTTGGTGTTTTCGTATGTGTCACGCCAGTATTTTATTATAATATTAATGATAATTAAAATGTTCGTGCCATTTCAGTGATGGAGTTTTGTTATTACTGAAATTTAAAGTCACTTATTGAAGGTCCATTAGAAATCCATGAAATAGCATTACCAATTACATTTTAGTACCACAATTTATTTACGTTTGGCTCTTCTATAGCCCTTGAAAGTTTGTAGAAATAAAATTCGGTAACACCCTATAATTATATGAAAGAAGTATACACAGCTCTTGTCGTACTCTTTAATTAGAGTTATTCTTAATAAAAGTGACAGGTCCTGAGGGGAAGAAAACCTTCATGCCAGAGCAAGGAAAACGTAATATTGAAGAGAACTTAAAAATCTCCCTGGTTTCCTCTCAGAGAGAAGATACTTTTAACAAGATGCTTACCTTTCAATTAGCTGTTATTTAGAGCTATGGAATAGAACTCTTTATTGTTGCGACAAGAACGAAGGAGTCCACAGCGTTTCTCATTTCGCGATCTTCCTCACTCTTCCAATACAAATTGACTGATTCCACCTAACAGAAAGAAGTGCAGTAACTGAAAGTAACAATATTCCGAACACGTAAACTTCGAAACAATTTCGTTCGATTCTTAAGTAGGGGAAAATCTAACATTTGAAGTTTTAAGCCTTGATATTAGTTATTTATGACATATTGGGAACATAAACATTTCATTTTACCGGTAATAAAATAATTTTATTTTAGTGCTAAAATAAGGTTATTTTACTATGAGTACCATCGAGTATTTTTTAGACAACTTCAGTTAAATATAGAACTTATAACAGAAGTCACACGAAATAAAAAGTAGTATATCACCCCACCAGTGTACAAAAATCCAACTGTGGTTTCAGACAAATAAAAAATACTTTCATATTTGCGTATAATGAAATAGACTCAGTCTCATTAGAACTGAAAATGTTAAAATTCATTACTATTTTTTAAATCTTAAATTTCTTACGGTAGTAGTACGAATAGTCATATTTTGTGGCTGAAAGCGTTGTGGACTCCATTCCTTATGTTGGCAGCCGTGTACCAGAAAATTAATTATCTGTGATTGCGCATGTGCAAATGTGGCATCCGGTGAGAGAGTGGGCTAAGTCAAAAATGTTCATATTTGAGTGAATCTCATCTCTGTGTAGTACATAATATGTTCTAATATATACAAATATATACTAATATTAAAGGTTTTTGTGGGTCCCTTCATTATCTATTCTTGAAAGACAATTTTTATAAATTAAGGGATGGCATTTCTCCAGTGAGAGAGTGGGCTAAGCCAGCTCGGAAGCATTAGTAACGTAACGCGGTAATAGTCCAGTCACCAGGTACTTTTACCTGGAAAAAGGTCCGAAGTTAATAATTTTTAATATGTTTTATGTGGGTATTCTGTGGTGTAGAATAGAAGTTTTCCAATTCGAGAACCCTGGGCGAACTTCAGGTTAGCCGAAAACCTCGAAATTTTTTGGTCTTTGTAGTTTTTTCCTTATAACTCCTAAACAATGTGTTATATCCTAAAACATTTCATTACAAAACTTAAAGAGCATTAAATTTACTATCATTTGCATTGTTTAAACGTTTTTATAAACCAAATACGTACCGAGATATGGCGCTTCAAAGTTTTGAAAAATTTTAAAAATACGGTACCGAAAAACTACGAAAAACTCCTTAAGAAGGTGATAAAGGGTTGGCACTGTGGTCTGAAATTAATTTTTGTAAACACTTTGAAATGTGTAAATTATTATAAGAAATAAATCAAGTGTTAAGATGAAATTTTTTCTCATTAGAAAGCCAAACACAAATCTCAAAATATCTCGATTCCGTTATTTCTGGCTTAGCCCACTCTCTCACTGGATGCCACAATTGCACATACGGCAACAGATGGTGGGATAGCTCGTGGCTGCAATATGGTAATCAACAGCCTAAGAACATTAATAATAATAATAATAATAATAATAATAATAATAATAATAATAATAATAATAATAATAATAATAATAATAATAATAATAATAATAATGATGATGTGTCGAACAGGCTACGATGGTACCGTTCTCTTGGTAACCAATCACCTGGAATTCGTTCTGAAAGCACTAGATTTTGCTATTCACATTTCGAAACCCATTCTATTGTAGTTTTTCCCCATCAAGGGAAGAGTTTGTACTTGTAGATCCACTAGTCGAAAAGTCGAGATTTGGACAGTATTTCTATACACGCAATTCTTAATTTTGCTAAGGAAGTTATTCCTCCGGGTCGCGAGCGACCCCTGGTGATCCCGTAAGGGGATATTCACAGCGGATTTGTTACCGGGGTGCGCCAGTCCCCTACCTACTTAAACCTAAGGACACATACACACACCCAGTCCTGAACCCGGGAAAGAAATTTTTCACTACTGAAAAATCCCCAACCCGGCCGGGAATCGAACCCGGGCCGCCGGAGTGGAAGGCAGGAGCGCTACCGACTCACCCACGGCGGCGGACTTAATTTTGCTACTGCTACTGCTACTGCTACTAAAATATTTGTTATGAATTTACACGACAAGAAGAGAATTTGTAATGAAGTAAGCGTTGAACGAACTGTTGTACAATCAGAGAAATGTATAACTGGATAATTATCAATAAATAGAGAATTCTGCGTTTTCCCGCAAGTTTAGTATGCATGAACACTGTTGTCCCCACACCTAAACAGATGGAGAGTAAAGTCTGATCATAAGAATCTCACCACTATATGGATAGAACGTTATGATATTAATCCTTGGCGAGCCGACATATCATTGAAAAAAATTACGTGAACAGGAAATGCTATAAGCTGTAATAGAGAGACGATATGAAAATAAATATCAAATTTAAAATAATTGTCCACCTTATTCCTTTATAGTCCTTAAAATTGCTTTAATAAATATAGCGCATAACTTAAAAGAGAACCAACGTTATAAATTTTATTCACAGTGTGCTTTTAGGGTATTATAGAGTATTCATATAGGCCTATGTCCATTATTTTATGCACAATCTGGACGTAGGCCTATATGAATACTCTACAATAATGTAAAAGAACAGTCAATAAAATTTATAACTTGGTTCTCTTTTAAGCTATGTGCTATATTTATTAAAGCAATTTTAAAGAGTATGAGGGATACGGTGGACACTTATTTTAAATTTGCTATATATTAATTACCCTCATATATCAATCATGAAATTTGTCAATCTACGTGTAGTCTATTTGTTCACAGGTGCACAAATAAGTAGCACATATAGGCCTACTGAAAATTCATAAAGGATTTGTTACTAGATGGTGGGGATGTTTTTAGTCCAATACAACCTGGTTATGTTTGCTTGTAACAAAACGACTGCAGTTGGAAAATACAGTCGATATCAGTTAAATTACAAATAAACAGCCAAGCAAAAGGTACATAAACTGTTTTTATTTAATTTTTAGCGAGTGCCGGCTGTGTACAAATTGAGGAAAATATCAATAATAATGGCATTGCACGTGCTGTACGTAGTAACAATCTGAGTTATGAATTTTTAAGTGCAGGTACTAGCCTATTTACCTTGTGCGCGAGCTTTGGTTCCAGTGAATTCCAGACTTTTATTAATCAATTTTGCTAGTTTTTCTAGGATTTTGAATCATTAACGTTAGGAAATGCCTCGCTAATTCGGACTGTTCAAGTGCTGATTTTGATCATTTATTGCCTTCGGGCTCAAGTGAAGAATTCCATGCATGAAATTTATAATTTATTCCTTTTGCATTATAAAAAAAAAAAAAAAAAAAAAAACCAAATAAGTTCAACACGATTCAGCTTCCGTTCATGAACATAAATCCGAAAACTCCAACACGCTTTACCCGAGCGCCCAATCCACATCAGTTGATTTTTATTTTTCTATAAATAATTTAATAGTTAACAAGAAATCAGGCATTTTCTTTTTATTTAAGTAAAGTGACCCCTATACAGGCCATGGAGGCCCAGAGGGTTCCAGGAGATTGAGGCTCCCAGATTTTGGACATTCTGCACGTGAAGGTGGTAAAGTTGTCAGCCTTACGCACCGGCCGCCTTTACCCCCAGGAATGCTCCTGGTAATTATTTCTGTTAGAGTCTGAGTCGACCCCAGGGCCATAGTGCCACCAGAAGGATTAGGACAATTGAAAAGCTCCAACGATCTCATCGGGAATCGAACCCGCGACCTTCCGGTTTGTAGCGCAGCGTCTCAACCACTAAGCTACGGCGTACCCGCTTTCTTTTTATTTACTTTACACAAAAACTTTGTTATTATGTAGATGTGTACCAGAATTTAAAATTATGCTAAACTTAGGAATCTGAATAATTTTCGAGAAATTAAACAACCCTTTGGCCTGTTCTAGATCTACCCATGTTGAAGGGCTTTCAAGAAAGCGGGGTAACGTTCAAGAGAAGGAGGTGCGTTGAGAAAGTGACGAGCATAAAGAGCACGTTCCATAGTAGGAAAATGCTCTCGACATAATTTATTTTACAATCCCAGGTTCGGAACCAGTCTGTGTTTATATTTAATTCGCAGTGCATTTATACTTTACAAAATGTTACAGAAGGTTAATCATCAAATTTACTGTGACAAGCACACGCTGCTATATAAGTAAATAATCTTATTTCTCAATGGTAAATTAACAACTACTTTAGAAGTCCACGACACAAACATGTACTAATTACGAATAACACATCGAACCAGTGGGCGTGCATCTAATAAGTAGGACAAGGCATTTGATGATTTTGCATCTTTTTTATGTGAAGGTTAAAGATAGCTCGAATATATATATAAATGTGTATAGTGAAATAATTGATTAAATAAGGGCAAATTGTTTTTGCATTTTTTGGCTTCATTTTGCATTTTTTGTCATTTTCAAGAGAGAGGTCATTTTTTTGTCTATTTTTAGGTCATTTTAGGCATTTTAGGTCATATTTCAGTTTAGGTAGAGAGGAGCTTTTCCAGTAGGCTACAAATAGTTACTTTCAGACAACAGACAAACGTTTCCATTTAAAAATCTCCTCATTTTAATTCAGGTTTATTGTAAACACCATAATAGTTTTTCTTGTAGCAATAAAGATATTTTTCTTTTTAAATGACACATATTTACTGGGGGCAATTTGATGGGCATGCCAGTTCAGAAAGTATTTATTTTTCGGTCAAGAGTGTTACTTACTTCTTTAGTAACAAAATAATTGTGTTTTGTAGCGTAAATTTAAATATAACGCACTGCATCTATTAAATTTCTTTTAGAAATTCATTACTTAAAAAGGAAGTAATTATAAGTAATAATAGTGAGTTTATTGGTCTTTTTTTAAATTTCATATAATTTTTTCACTACTTTTAGGTCATAAATGCATTTTTTTTATTTTATTTTTTTTTGCATTTTTTCACTATTTTATGGTCATTAAATGCCTTGCCCTACTAATAAGCCTTTCGCCTCCCTGAAAACATTTTAGAATTTGAACGGAAAACAATTTTTCAAGTGAGAAATCTTTCGGTTTTACATAAAAAGTCACTTTCTTCCTTTTATGTATGAATACCAGTAGAAAATTTCAGATCTCTTTCCTGTGGAATCTTGACTGGAAAGATTAACATTTATATAAAAGGCATGATGAGTGGTGATAGCAAAAAAGAGAGTGATTCCGTTATATGGAAGGTGGGATGTTGATCCTTCCATTTGGGACGTACGGTACGAGGTTAAAAAGCAGTTAATTTTTATCCTTATATCCTTATTGTTTATTTGATTGCTCGTTTGGTGGTGACTGCTTCTAGATTTGTTTTTATGCAGGAGGAAACTTATATAAACTCGAGTTGATGAAGAGTTAAAAGAATAAAGCTTGTGAACAGTGTATTTTATTTGACGGAGAGTTTGGAAAATGCCACCATGCTTAGTTTTCTCTGCAACGTAAAGTTTAATATCAAGTCTTAATTAACTTCTTGAAGACTGAGCAAACTGCTGAGAACTCTCTTAGCCTGGAGTGATGCATCAGAAACCGCTACGACGTGGATCACGGTGCCATGGACCATTTTAAATCGATACAAGCAACTTAGAACGGGACCCACGTAGCTTGCTTATTTAAGATATGCATTTTCATTCAATGCACATCACTGGTTCTCGTTTTGTTTATTTCTCTTAATCTTCGTTCTGCTAAGCTTTTGGACCTGCTGCAACTACTAAGAGAGTCCACGTAGACCCACGTTTTAACTTATAATAATAATAATTATAATAATTTATTTAAACTGGAGAAAGTTAAGACCGTAAGGTTTTTACTTCCACGTAACTGTTATATTCCTGTTATATAATTCTTAACTGTCATATGTTAAGCTCTTCCACTTAACTTAATGATAACTGTAAATATTAATACAGTAATTTTTCTTCCTGGCACTGGAGAAACACATGAGGAGAAGGGCATTGAGATGTGGGAATTTAATTCAGATTAACAAGCCACCTTCTCCGTCTGTCGTGGAAACTGTAGCTAGAATGTATTAACACCCCTTCAAATGCCAGTATTTCGATATAGACTCGTCCATGCTACTGCGAATTTCTCTGAGCAGGACCAGTAGAAAATTATTTTACTGTACCGTGTTTTAATGATCATGTAAATTAGCTAAACTACCAGTCGCAGTTGGTCTTACTATGGAAATGTAAAAGACGTTTAACATACACTTTATAAACATAACTTAACCTTTTCACATCACCGTTACGATTTACAACACTATTGCCAATGGCCAGCCTAGCGAAAATATGATAGGATGATACAACAGGGGATTTACGGCTTGACGTCATATCAGCATTACTTCTCTCTAGGTGACAGGTTGCTTCATCACGCGCTACGTTACTGCCAATGTGATAAAAATTTAAAATAAAATAAAGCGCCTTACACTCGTTAAAATGTGCAGTAAAATACTCAAATATGATGCATTTATCAAAACCAAACCTTAAAACTCGTTAAATTATGCCACATATGTTGTAACATATTAAAGTATGTTGCATTTATTAAAGTCACGAAAATACGCATTTATAGGCATTATAACATCGTGTTCATATAACTAAAAAAATGCATAATTCATACACATAATATATAAGCATACATTTTATAACCCCTAAGAAAGAACATAAAAATGCATGAATTTCCGTGCCCTGTTGTGTAAAGAATAATATATTAATGAATAAAATTAAAATCTATACCTGAATATCAACTAAGTCGTAGGCTATTGTTTACTCAATAAAGTACGATACAAATACATAAGGTTTTATAAGGTTTGACGTAATTTCCATCAACGAACATACACTCGTATGACAGGTATTGTGGAAATAATATTATGTTCCTTACGGCAGCGAACACGTCACATGTGTATGCAATCGGTTGCGTCGACAACGGAACAGTTGCCAATTAGTTGAGATTAAGCGGATTTCTAAGTGCATGTTTGTTGTGGTGGCTGCAGATTATGCCAGAGATGTGGCGCATGTTCTTTGTGAAGCTGTACTACAGCTTCCTCATCTACCAACCTGTCATATATGCACCCAATGTTATCCAACTCGGTATAATGCTAAGTTCCTATTCGAATCAAATTTTAAACCTGTCTTTCAAAACATTCTTTCTGAACTATGGCAAACCTTAAATGACCAGTTTCCTGTTCTGTCGTCTAGCTGTTGGCTCAGGTCGCTACCTCCTTGGATTTTATGAGGTGGAGAGATCTGGACCGGGGTGCACCCACTCTCTAACAACAACTGACAACTAGATAAAGAAGCACCAATAACTGCTGAGGTTATCGAAATGTTAATCACACGTCTACAGTCCGGAAATCTGCCATTTTCATAAGTCAGAGATTGAAGGTGTGCTTGTGGAATGTACGAGGCGGGTCCATAAAGTAAGTTTCCCTGGGGCCGTTTACAGAAACAAAACTCAATTTCGTAGACATATATATTCCAATTTTCCATATATATTCCACCTCCTAGCAAATCTCCGACAGATGTTCGACTGGGAGGTGTTTAAACATCCACCCTACCAGCCGGACTTCGCTCCTAGTGATTTCCATCTTTTCCTATACCTCAAGAAATGAAGGGAATGACAAATAATGCCAGAGAGGAGATGTTTGTCACACAGTGGTTCGAATTCCTGACGCCAGACTTGTACGACACAGGTATTCAAAAGTTGGTTACATGGTAAGACAGATGTTTCAATTCTAGTGGTAAATATGTTGAATAATAGCTGAATACTTGCTGTATCTATTGGAATATATATGTGTGTGTGTGTCAACGGAATTATGTTTTGCTTCTGTAAACGGCCCTAGGGAAACTTATTTTATGGACGCGATTCGTACACCACAGGATAGAGAGAGTACGCGCCTATGGATATATGAACGACATAAACGCAAATGAAAAATGACGTGAAAATAAATTTTCTTGTGTACGTCACATTTTCCATGAATATGACACGAAGAATGTCGAAAACTGTTCTGCACAAAGTTCTCTCTCTAAAAAAAAAAAAAAATTAGAGCCGCGTAAAAATTTTCTGAAACAAAGTTGTACAAAATTTTACAATCGAGAGTGCTAGTAGTCTACAAATATGTATATTATAACATTGTAGAATCGTTGAAAGAAGCTAAACGTTACATGAAAGGGAGCCATTAAAATGACCACTCTCTTATAACGGAAAAAAATATATAAAAATCATTACGCTTACCGTGTTCTTCATGACTTCAAAGAAACATTCATACCATATTTGTTTTATCAAGGCCTTCCGACTATTCTTCCAAATTATTATTTCTTAATTTAATGTATTCAGCATAGACCAAATTTACAAGTATGTCATATTAGGTTATTTTCATAAGCATCGTGGCATTTATATGTCAAAAGGTCATGAATTTCACACGCGAAGGAATCAGTTAAATGTATTAACTGATAAAAAAAATACTACTGCTGGAGTTAAGCACTGTTCAAGTTTCGGCCCAAGACTATGCAGTTCATTTATTAGCAACCATCCTGAATTAAGTGAATTAAAGAAAAAACAATTTAAATTTAAAATTAGAAATTTTATATAATTACTTTTACTTCCTCACTTCTGTCATTACTACAACATTTCCAATATTAATCTTTAAACTATAAATATAATTGCTTTGTCTTATCAATAAAATAAATACAATATTTATTGGCCTTTAAGCATAATTACAATCGGTTTCGTCAATATTTTGTTAAATCTAATACATACAAATTTACACACATTAAAATAAAATATCAGAATCAGGCTTATTAAAGAATTAGTTAAGTGAATAAAATGGATTGCGTAGTAACCAGAGATAAAGTCTATGTTTAAGTCTCTCAACTGGCAAGTCATAGTGCCTCTTCGGGATTTTATTATATATTTTCATGCCAATGACTTAATAACTATTGTGTGTACTATTTAACCTGAAATAGGGTATCATAATATTGTCATTATTACGAGTCTTATGTCCATGAGTAGAAGAAAAAATTGTAATTATCTAAACGATTCAAAGTGTATACTAAAACATCAAATACGTACAAGTTAATTACAGTTAAAATTTCTAATTTAATAAATAGAGGCCTACAATGATCTAAGAAGCCATCATGTCATAAAATACGAATAGCTTTCTTCGGCAATATTAAAATATCGGAAGCTCTACTGCAATTACCCCCAAAAATAGTCCATATCTGAATACTGACTGAAAAAAGAAAAAAATATGCACATCTAGCATATGAAGGAGTGATAAAACTATTCAGATTGCGTAATAAAAATAAAACCCTCGACAATTTTGAACTAATATGATCAGCATGTTTTGTCCATGTTAAGTTGCAATCCAACACAACTCCTAAAAATCTTACTGGTTCCATGAAATTTAAATTCTTACAACCTTTCTTATTACTAAAAATTATATGTTTGGTTTTTTGTTCATTGAGTAGGAAGGCATTTGCACTGAACCATTCAGATGCTGCCATACAAGTCAAGTTGCTAAATTCATTAAGTAAGTTCAGTTCGGCATGCTTACAGAGAAATGTGGTTTAGAAGGTTTGTTTATTTGCTTACACAGTACAGTGTTTTACATAGTTTACATATACTTATAAACTACATTTCTTAAAGTTTAACACACACATTTACAAATTAATAATTTACATACAAATATTCAATGCATGTTCAATATTTAAACATGCTACATTTTACATTATTCATTTTAATATTATTTCTAGCTCTATTTTTACAGTATATGAAAGATGAATTATACAAATTGATTGATAAATTTAAGAATATAGTATATACACACTTACAAAGAATAGAGATCACTTATATTATAAAAACAGTTTGATAAAAGAAAGGATTTAAGCATTTTCTTAAATGAAATTTCTGTTTTTTGTGATGTGATATGAGAGGGGAGTGAATTAAATACTTTAGAGCATAAGTAGTATGGAGAAGATTCGAATAGATGGGTAGAGTGTTTCGACAGTGCTATGCTGTTTTTATGTCGGGTGTTGTAAGAGTGGTAGTCAGAATTAACTTTGAAAAGGAGTCTATGAGAATAAGCAAACAGGGCGGCTTCAAAAATAATGATACATGGTAGTGGGAGGATCTTGTGGGTTTTAAATAAAGGTTTGCAGGAATAGAGAGGCTTGGCATTGTAAATGGTACGTATTATGCGTTTTTGCAGGACAAAGATTCTATTTATGTGGAATTGATCTGCTGATCCCCAAGCAATAATGTTATATTTTATTTTAGAATAAATATAACTGTAATAGCATTGCAGAAGAGTTTTCTTATTGCAATAAGATGATAGTTTAACGAATAAAAAGGTATAACTAGATAGATATTTACACAAATTTTGTATGTGTCCCTTCCAATTTAAATGACAATCTATCGTTAGCCCTAGAAATTTGGTGTTCGCCACTTCTTCAATTTCCATATTATTAAACACTACGGTATTATTGATCGCTGTATCTTTAAAAAATCTGGACTTATATATAATGAATTTAGTTTTAGACGTGTTAATAGCTAGACTATTTTTTGTACACCAGTTATGAAAGTGTGACATCGTACGAGATGCCGAAATTTTGATATCGTCGAGCGATTTTCCTTGAATAATTAATGTACAATCATCTGCGAACATTATTGTTTGGGTATCAGGGAGGTGCGATGGAAGGTCATTTATGTACAGAAGGAAAAGTAATGGGCCTAGAATTGATCCCTGTGGTACTCCTTTTGTTACTGGCGATGGATTAGACCTAGATTTACCACATTTATGGCTTATCTCTACTGTTTGCATTCTCATAGAGAGATACGATTTTATCCATTTAAGAACAGTTCCACGAATTCCATAGTTGCTAAGTTTTTCAAAGAGGATATCATGCTGAATGCTATCAAAGGCTTTCGACAGGTCTACGAATATGCCTAATGTCTGTTTGCCTTCATTCAGTTGCTGGTGGATTTTTTCCAAGGCTGTAAATATCCCTGTTGTGGTTGATTTCTTGGAAACAAACCCATGCTGGTGTTCCGAGAGGCATTTCTGATATTTTAAGAATGATGAAATTTTTGTGTGCATAATTTTTTCCAAAACTTTAGAGAGCGCTGGAAGAAGAGCTATAGGTCGATAATTATTCGGGCATGATTTCTCTCCTCCTTTGTGTAGAGGTTTTATCAACGCTGTTTTAAAAGCATCCGGAAATATTCCACTGTTGAACGAATTATTTACAAGAACAGTGAGTGGCTTCACAATGTGTGGTCCTACTTTCTTTAAAATTGCAGGTGGAATTTCGTCTAATCCGGCAGAGAACGTACATTTCATGTTTTTTATGGTTCCTAAAACCTCTTCTTCAGTGACATCAAAGAGTACCATTGAGTTTGGGAACGTAGGCCTAGGTATATTAATGCCACTGGGGCTGCTTATTTTGGGAGGAGTGGGGATATTTAGAAAATGGTGATTTAGAATGTTTGCCATTGTTAATGGACAGGTGACTGATTCGTTTTTGTAAACTAGTTCACTGATGTCTGGGGGAGGTTTGCTATTATCACCAGGATCGGCTTCCTTGATAATGGCCCACATTTCTTTCATTGGGTTTGTAGCTTGCTGGATTCTTCTATCATAGTGAAGGAGCTTAGCGTTCCTTAGTACTTTCTTATAAATAGTTCTGTATTTTTTAAAATGTTGTAGTCTACGGGGATTGTGTTTGGCAGCTAGCGATAATTTCCTTAATGTCCTGCTGGATTTTATTATTCCTGGCGTTATCCATTTGCTCTTGGGTCGTGATTTATATGATTTTTTCTTTGTTAAGGGAAAACATTCGTCGAAATTTGATTTTAAAATGTTTATGAAGTTTTCGTCATCAGTATACGTTATAGATTGCGACAACATATTACACGGAAAAATATTTACCATAATTAAGAATAATAGGGGTCCCAACACAGATCCCATTCACATTGCCCACTAGGCCTATAGTTTCCGGATCAAGTGTAAAGACATGTAAGGGAACAAAATGGGGCTTGGTTCTAAAAGGGCCAATGTCAATTTCTTGCAAAAATGAGATTTATGCATTATTGAGCTCGCCTAGTCTTTATCTTTCGTATACTAAAAGTGCCAATGTCTGTTGCTATTAATAAGCATAATACAGAAACCTTAGAGGCCAATGTCGGAAGTTCTCAGCAAAAATGTCACTTCTATAATGGCTTCAAAGTCAGTTATCTCAAAAGCAAGTTTTATGACATTGGCCCTTTTAGAACCAAGCCACTTTAATTTCGTAACCCCTTTCAGCATGTTAACAATTCCTTCACTGTTAGGTATATTGCCAGTAACAATAATTCTTCTTTGTGGTTTTTTTACGAACTACTTCAGTCCAGGATGGACCTTGTTGATCAGAGTCTGTCATCTGTGAACTTGAACTTTGATTTGTTGACAGAACTTGCATGCTCTTTCTTACTTTCTCTCTTATGTTTACATTTTTGTCTTCAGAAATTAAATGACTATTTCTGTCCTTTTGTTTGACATCATAAGTGGTCAGAGGGACAATCCGTACTCTGTCTTCAATCTCTTGATTCTGCACCGCACTTGTAGAATTTTTATCATTCTGAATCGTCATATCAACTAAATGCCCCTTTTTCTTAAAAGTCTGTTTAAGAAAAAGTATATATATAACTGCATTTACTCGTACATTTGCATTGTTTTAAATATAACATGTTCAGTCCTTGCTGTAAATAATGTTAATTCATACTTTTCTTTCTTTCTTTCTTTCTCGTAGTTTAACCTCTCCCTTTTTTAGGATTTAAGCGACCCAAGCCGCCCGGGCCTTACAGGGCCGCGACCTGTCGGGAGAGGGATTATCTTTGGATCACATACATACTTTTTTGACCAGACAAGGACATGGAGGGCCTCCCCGGATGAGTGATCAGCCCAATGCCGGGGCCACCTCCGAGACAACACGAACACATAGGACGAGACACACCATTCACACACACACTCACTCCAAACAAGGCGAGGATGGGATGAAGATGATAATGACGGCCAGATGATATCTGGGGACCACAAGGGCCTAAAGTTACCCGACATTTGTCTCAAAGGTGAGGAAAAACCCCAGAAAAAACCCCACCTAGGTAACTTGTCCCGACCAGGAATCGAACCCGGGCCCGCTGCGTGAGGAGATTGAACGCATCCCCTGAGCCACAGCGGTGGACCATACTTTTCTATAATTTGTAAATAATTTTTTTTTGAATTAGTGTAAATAATTTGTTTGGTCTAAGTTACTTTCTTGTATTGAAGTGAACCGCCCCCGAGCACAAGCCAAAGCTTCTTCGGGTGGCGTTCGAAACCACATTTTTATACACTTATATTGTAATTTGTAGCAATAAATTGAAATTGAAATATTAGAAGAAAATCGGCCCACAGGCGTTTGGTTGTAAAGGCGTAACACACAGATTCAGGCAGAAACAGGAGAAATGCCAAACGGTTGTGTTAAAACAGGACCTCGCTTTGCTTGGTAAATAAACTGGTGCTTACCCATTCTTTCACATTGGTCAATGTAAAAGAAAGCTTGAGATCTCGTAGTTATCATTGATCCGGCCGTCTAGGCCCGTGCGTTGGATTTCTTCTATGGGTAATGTATTTAATATATATATAATGATGCACCTTACCAGTTATCATTGAGGAAGTCCGTCTAATTCAAAACGTTGAAAACTAGAGTTTTGGTAATGCGAGCACCTCTGAGGCATCCGGTCTAACATTTTCCTCCCAAGATTGATCTTGACCTTGAATAACTTTATTTTTTTTATTATTTATTTTTTGTCATTACTAGCTGTTCTATATATCCGTAAGGCGCGTGCACACAGTGCTGATGTAGGTCTATTCTTTAAATTCGGAAGTGATTGTTTCTATTGTTCAAAGAAAGGAGGAATGTCATCTTTTCGCAACTCTGTATATTAAAAAAGCAATGTTTAATTTGCCATTAATTGAAATGACTATCCTTAATACTTGTTTTGATTTGTACTTCTTGCTTTAGATAAGCTTATTATCGGCGGTTTAAAACTATAGGCCTACGCTGACGTAAAGAAATTTGGGAAAGCGTGTTTCCAAACCAACAGCAAACGAATTCTCTACAATTGGTTCCAGTTTGCTAAGGAGGAAACACTACCTCAGTACATATAAGTATTAAGCTTTATATAGCGTTATTTATGATATTATGAAGTTGAATTATTTCACATAATCGGAATCTGCTTTAACATTTATGAGGACAGGAATTAAAAACCTCGTGGTAATTAGTAAGCACGGCGATTGAAATCAAGTCCCTCGAATATAAACCACTTTTTGCACTCTTTAAATCAAGTTAATTATAATTCGGTGAGGTCTTAAATGAGTATAATATCAAAGAAAGGAAGGAAGAAAGAAAATCAGTGAAAGAAAAACAGAAAGGGAAATAGATGGATAGATCTGTAGGAGGAGTGATAGAATCTCAGAAGTAGAGGGAATGGGAAACAGAGGAAGAATTGAATTGAATTTATTTTATTGTAAAGATTGTACGCATAGAACTAAGGAGTTCCTTTTAGGCATACATCCTGCTGACACATATGTAGAAAATTACAATGTTACTATAGTTTCAAGGTATATTGCTAGTACAAATATAGGAACTAAAAGGAAAAACAAGAAGAGAGAGAATAATGATAGAGATTAAGAGAAGCTCCTTAGAGACAAAGAGACAGAGAGATAGAGATGATGAAGCTGGAGAAAGAAAGAAACCTAAAATAAAAGAAAGAGCAAGTATATATGTAAGCTCTTAGACTGATGATCTTCTTCTTCAGTCTTCAATCCTTGGATTGGTTTGTAGAGATTCTCCATTCTGATCTTCTTTCTGCCTTTCTTTTTAATTCTTCATACGTTTTAAAGTTCATGTCATCCTTAATTTGTTCCATGAACTGTAGTCTTGCTCTTCCTTTGCTATTCTTGCCTTCAATTGTGCCTTCGATAATGATTTGTAAAAGATTTTAGTTCCTTAGTAAATCGCCTATGAGTTTTATTCTTCTTTTTCTTATTTAATTCCAATTTCCTTTCTCTGCTTTTGCTCTCTCATAAACTTCCTCATTGGTAATTTTATCGATCCAGCTAATTTGCAGCATTTTTCTGTAGCACCATGTTTCAAATGCTTCTATTCTTCTTCTTTCTGATTTCAGAATTGACCAAGTTTCACATCCATACAACATTGTGCTCCATACATATGTTTTCATCAAATTCTTCCTTATTTCTAAACTAATATTATTGGATGTGAATAATATATTTTTCTTACTGAAGGCAAGTTTTGCTTGATATATTCTATTAATAATTTATTTTTTACTTCTTCCATCAGATGTTATTTTGCTGCCTAGATATTGAAATTCTTCAGTTGCATCCAGTAACTCTCCGTTCAGTCTAATTTGTGTTTTATTAATTCCATTTTTTCTTGCAAGTTAAAACTTTAGTTTTCGATTTATTAATATTTAAGTGATAATTATTTCTTAATGTGTATTACAATTTATTAATAAAAAGTTCTAAATCTCTTTTGTTTTCCATTAAAATTTCAATGTCGTCTGCAAATCGGAGCATGTTAATTTATATCCCTTTATTTTTATGCCCATGTATATTTCTTCAATGACTTCATTTAATGCTGTTTTTATGTATACATTGAACAGTATTGGTGATAATGAACATCCATTTATTACACCTTTCTTTATATGAGCCCCTGGAAAAGGAGGGAAGTAAACACTGATTATATGCAAAATGAATAACCTGTGCTAGGATAATCGGGGAAAACATTTTATTCATTGCGTTATGATGGGCTGAGACGCAGGTGCAGGGATGAACAGGAATTAGCATAAACCGAGTGATGGCTTTGATAATGAGTGTGAGTGGCGGTTCTCATAAAAAAGAAGTAAGGAGTGGGCTAGTAACTACAGCATGACACGAGGAAGTAGGAGGGGTAATTGAATCACCCTAAAGAACACCCTTAAAATGTAGAGTTCTGTCATCCTGGTGTTGGCATGCGATATTCCCAGATCTATTAAACTCCATTACATTGTCGTCCCCAACAATGCTTATTACACCTGAACATTCATGAAATTCTTCACTACTCCAATGTTACCGGAGCGTGCAAACGACCAGACAGAGAGCTCTCTTGGAATACGCCGCCTTTTATGAAATATGGAAAAGGATATGGGACACGGATTTATTTCAGTACGAAAGTTCACAATTCAATGTAATGTATGTTACACCTTCGTCTCCATAAAACCATCCTTAAGCTGGTTTTTACTTATTAAAAAAATGTACTAATTACTTATAGTGTCTCCATAGGTAAAACTCAATGATAATTGAATTATTACTATTATTATTACTATATTCAGTTGTCGCAGTTAGTATCACGCTGGCTTTCTGTGCCCAAGGCTGCGGATTCGATCCTGGCCCAGGTCGATGGCATTTATGTGTGCATAAATGTGACAGGCCCATGACAGTATGTGTTGATAAATTTCCTGTTGTTTTTCTCCTACGAGGGATTTGTATGTCGTGTATAAAATAATTCCACCTATTCCCTCGTATAAAATGTTTTTGTTAAAATATCAGCTCATAGCTTTTTCAAATCTAAAATTTATACTTCTCAATATTATAAAACATAATTGAAATAACAGCTATAATTTTTAATTATGTTTTATAATATTGACACGTATAAATTTTGGATTTGACAAAGCTATCAGATGATATTTTAACAAAAACATTTTATGCGAGGAAATAGGTGGAATTATTTTATACACGCCATGACAGTATATTTACTGGCATGTAAAAGAACTCCTGCGGGACAAAATTCCGGCACACCGGCGACGGTCACAGGCCTAGTTTGCAGTTAAATAACCATATACCAACCAACTATATTTAGTTATTATAGTTAATATTATGTCGCTTAGTCTATATTACTTAAATTTGTAAATTTCTTTAGTTTCAGACTTCATTTTTAGTGCGTATTATACACACACACGAGGAGACACAAACACATACAACTATGTATAATTTTTAATTTAATTTGTTTTCTCTTCCATAATATTATGGATACATTCTTTTCTTATGTTTCAATGTAGGCTATACCAACTTTATTATAATTTTATTGCTTTTATTTTGTAATATTATTGTACTTTTTGTATTTTTGAAGGTATTTTGTATTTATCATGGTTGAGTGGATGGTCAGGCCCTATGTCATTCGTGGTGGATGAAGCCGTGACCTTTGGGGGTTTTTCTCGGGGATCCGTTTCACCCTCTCATTCCATCAACACTCTCTATTTCATCTTCAAACTCCCCTCATTATCATCCTATTTCCTTTCTCGGTTTCCGGTATGCCCTCGCTTCAGCACCTCCTGTGGGTCTCTCCCGTCCTCCCCGTGGCTTGTGGTCATGAAGTTACTGGCTGATGTGCCGCCAACCTGGGGGCTCTATATCCCAAGAAGTACCGAGGCAGCGGCTCACGTGGGATGGTAAAGGTATCTACTGGATGTAGGGGAGTTCCGTGGGAGCTCGCAGTGGGGTCTGTTGACGAGGGGCCGTTGGGCATGTACATCATTTCATTACCGGAGGCTGGCACAATGGGGCGAATGGCCGAAGTGTTTAGGGTCGTTCCACAACGCGCCTCCCCCCTTCAGGGGACTGATCCTAATCCTAATAAAATAAACAAGGCAAAAACATTTATGGGCGAAATTTGAGCGATAATACAAAAAAAATCAAACTTCCTACACATCCACATGAAAAATATTAGGTAATCTTAAGGCTTTGGTGTTACATTACACATTGTCAAAGCATCGGTAAAGAGAATGTATTATTTCACAAATGTAGATAGGTCCTTTTACTCAGTTAACAAAAGCATGTACAAGCACCTTTCTAATTAATACAATACCAACCTTCGAATGGGAAAATATCGTATTTTTACTAATATCAATGAAAACTCAAATAGCAGTTAGTAGCACACTATCTTTGCAAACGAAATGTCGCTATTTATAGCTATAGTTGGTAGAACTGCTCATAGTTAACCAAAACCAACATAGTGGAAGCGATGTTATGATGTTAGATTACAAACTTTTCGCCTAGTTGTACGAATGCCCGCGAGACAAAGCATGTTTCCGCGCATTTAACTGAAAATTATAACAGCACATGCATAAGTAATAGCAATTGTTGGAATAGAAACCAACTTAGCAGATGATAATTGCATTAAAAGTTTGCAATCCCAACTCTGCCTCATATACCTGGTAGTCTAAAACACCTTTAACACATTCGTTGGTGCTAGGTTTACGTTCGCTACAAAAACACAGTTGTTTTTTCCGAAAAATATGAACAAAAGAGAGAAATACCTGTCCAGTTGTGTTAACATATCTTCATCTTACATAAAAATCGTATAATGCCAATCTCATGAACTTTGGCTGACATAAGTGCGTTACGCCCTGGCGCCGTTGGTTGAGGCAATGTGCTGTAAACCGGAAGGTCGCAGGTTTAGTCCTCGATGAGGTTCTTGGATTTTTCGATTGGCATAATTCTTCTGGTGGCACTATGGCTCTGGGGTTGACTCAGCTTCTAAATGAGTTCCGGGAGCAATCATGGGTGTAAAGGCGACCGATGCATAAGGCTGACAACTATACCACCTTCATCTTCCGAAAGTCTCTAAGATCTTGGAGCCTCAACCTCCTGGAACCCTAAGGACCTTCATGGCCTGGATAGGGAACACTTTACTTTTTTATGATACAAGTGGTAAAAGATAGATTTTATTTTGCGAGTAGGTACGTTTGCGAAATGAGCACGAACTTCTTTAGCCTCAGGTGTTCTCATGAATCTGAGTGTAATCTATTCCAGTCCTCCATACCTAAAAATTCCGAGGAGGTTCCCGGGTCTGGGGATTAGAAATCATCAACGCTAACCACGAGACAACGCAAACGGACATTACTGTTGCTATAAAATAATAAATGTTGTTATTATTATTATTATTATATTATTATTATTATTATTATTATTATTATCTCTTCCTTTGCAGGAGCTTATGTTCAGTCACAAATTATGGGAAAAATTCCATAACTAGCTAATTTTATTCGCCATCTTCTATTTGCTTTGATGATACTATTCCTTTACTACCTAATCATTAGACCTGGGATTTTAGGCTCTAAAAAAATTAGTATTAGGCACCTAAAATAGACTTTTAAATCAAGTAAATAGGCTTTTAAAACAGAAAATAGGCACTTAAAATATGCTTTAAAAATGTATAAATAGATAGAAAATAGACTTTAAAATATTACAATATACACTTAAACTGTAACATGGTCCTTTTTACTGCAAGAAACGTGGTATACCTATTCTTAACAGAATTAACTGCAAAATTAGGCATCGCGAACTATACTTACTTAAACAGATGTTCTTTCACTGGTGACTTGACACAGTAGTCCTTCCCCTTAATCCTCCCCCTCCCCCATCAGTCAGCTTTTCTTTAGCGACAATTGTTTGGAATAATCATGTTTCTGTGAAAAACCCACCTCTGCTGTTCTGCTTTTCATTGAGGGATGTCCATTATAAGATTGTAAAAATTACAGAAGTTGAATTTTATTTTCAATGTAGAAAATAGGCATTTTAGGCACTAAAATAGTAAAATAGGCTCTAAAGGTCCAAATAGGCATTTTAGGGCACTATAAAACTCTATAGATGTAAGTGATTTATCATGAAACGTCCACATATTTAACAATTTTCACTCACCAGTGCTTCAATGCCAGTATAAATTTCCGTGAGAAAAAAAAACATTTACAACATTACAGTTATTTACAATTTTTCTAATTATGTACAAAATAGTCTATAACTTTGTGTGTACAATAATATTTTTTTATATAAATAAAACATCAGTTTTACGTCATTTTTTATAATTATTATGTGATTTTCTTTAAAATCTAGGATCATTTTATAGGTCATTTTTCAAACACTTTTAGGTCATCAGAATCCGGGCCCTAGTAATTATGTAACAAGTGTTAGTCAATTGCCGAATTCATTTACAATCAGAAACGAAAACAAACAAAAAAACTTTAAAGCTAGTTTATACTTCCGGCTTGGTATTAGAGTACGACAGAATGTCTTTATAGCCTGTGGCTTAGGATCCACTGACAGACACAGTGTGTCCACCCATTGAGTACTCCTGAGGACCACGTGTGATGGCGTGGTAATGGAGCCATGGAAGTCGCGATTGATATCCACAAGTTTGCGGTCCGGTGTGGAATTGGATTTGCAGCACATACGAGTGGGTTGAATGGACGGAAGCGGTTGGTACTCTAGTCACGTACTACGGCACCGCCATGAAACGATTTAGTGCTCTTAATTATACGCCAGTGTGCTCACCCGTCTTCGGCTTAAGAACTTCGGACCCCTAAGGTGTTAAGGTACGGCCTGGCTGCAGTTTAGCATGCCGGGAACACTGCCTTGTTAACCGTAAAGTAACGGGGCATAACAGTGTGTTCACGGATTGTAGTAGGGCCTACTACATAATTTTATGTATCGTAAATCCTCTTTCCCTTTTGAAGTCGTTGGAGTTTTTCAATTGGCTTAATCCTTCTGGTGGCACTATGGCCCCGGGGTCGACTCAGCCTCTAACAGGAATGAGTACCAGGAGCAATCCTGGGGGTAAAGGTGGCCGGTGCGTAAGGCTGACAACCTCACCACCGAGAGCCGATTGTCTAAAACCCTGGAGGTCTCAACCTTCTGGAACCCTCTGGGCCTCCTTGGCCTATAATATGGAATGGAAATCCTCTTTAGCGAAAATTATGAAATTGCTTTAAATCTCCTGGTATCCAGTTGTTTCATGTAATGCGTTGATATACCTGGTAGTGACAACAATAAGTGTGCGTTAACAGTCATTATCAGGTAAATAAAAATATTAAATAATAGTCGCAATAATTGGTGTGCAGCCAAGTGACGACCCCGTTTGCTGCCAATACGGAATAAAAAGCTCTTAACTGTAATTTATTCCATAGGCCTAAATCTAATCATTACCGTTATCAAAGAATTAATATATAAGAATGTATTCTTTTTTATTGAGTTTAAATATTTTAATTTTATGAGGGATTTCATCCATCAATTGAGTGATACAATAATTTTTATCTCAGATTTTGTCATACAGAAAAATATAAACCTTACGAAGTGAAACGATGACTTCAAAACCGTATGGACAATAGTGGTCCAAGTTATTCCGGGAATTTCTATCATCCGGAAGAACTGAGTTTTTCTCCGGGTGGGCCAGCTGTTGGAACTAACGCACGGGCATAGCCTACTTCCTTGCTGGGGCAAAGATAAATTTGAAGCTTAAAGGAATATCGTTATTGTAATCTACGATTGTGAGAACGGAGACCACAGAACAAAAATTACCCATGCTACTCTACTCCTTTCCCAATTATGGCCTATTTCTAACCTAACGTATAAGCAGTAATTTGCACGAAAGGATGTCTGGACTTATGAGAATTCAATCCCCTTATTTATTTTTTCCTATTACTGCCATGCGTCTCCAACGTTTGCCCCCCCCCCCGTAACAAAGGAATCAGCACGGAATCTGTTTTAATTAATTATCAGCCTAAAATAAATATCTGGATAAATATCTGGAAAGTTAATCAGTAGATAATGAGATGAGAAATGTAACGATCAGATGTTGGAATTTCTGAAAGCAGATGGATGTATGCAGTCACGGACCACAGACTACAGTCTCTGTTGTATATTACGTGATAATATTGTAGGAGGAAAATTCCTCTGACACTGCGATTCAAACCCAGGACCTTCGGCTATCCGTGCTGCTGCTCTACCAACTGAGCTAGCCAAGGTTCGCTTCGCAGCTCCAGATGGAACCTCTCTCCTATGATTGATTACCCTTAATGAGAGCCAAGTCATGTTCTGTGCAGTACTGTAAGGAGAGCCGGGTAATCAGTCATGTGAGGTAATCAGCCATAGGAGAGAGGTTCCATCTGGCGCTGTGAAGCGAACTCTGGTTAGCTTAGTTGGTAGAGCAGGGGCACGGATGACTGTAGGTCCTGGGTTCGAATCGAAGTGTCAAGAGGAGTTTTCTCCTAAAATTTTTGTTTTTCTGAAAGTAGACTTACTTATTCAGTGTTACGTTTCTTTACGTTACATCACATTGATATAAGCTGTGTGCCATCTTTGCAAAACCTCAAATTTAGTTCCTATGTATTCTCTCTAGATGACAGGAGTAGATATCCTTTTAATAATCCTTCTTAAGGAAGAAATATGATTCCTAGATTTCAAATAGCATTTTATCTGAAGTGTAGTTTTGAAGATAAATTTCATATTACCTACATACATCTATGAGTGTATAAAAAAGTTTGAATTATCCGACTGGATTGGCAGTGTCAACACTCTGCATAAATTTAAATTATTTATTTTAATCCTAATAATACATTCTCCCCGAGAGTAGTGATATATAATTATGTGACAAATTGCGTCTAACTTACGAAAATATTGGTTCTTGCCGCTATACATATTCCCAAAAGAGAAAAATGTATGATTATATATAATGTATCTTTCTATAGATTTCAAGCACAGGAATAGTAAAAGTACTAACGACTAAGAAATAATTAAGGATTTTGACACCATAAAGCACATTCATCAGTGCATACGTTTAGTTCTTAGCCGGTGATTAATACAAACTGTTATTCTCTCCTTTATTGTTTACTAACTCGGACGTTATTCTACCTATATTTCCATTTAAATAATAAACGATGGCCAAGAGGCGAGTTAACATATTTTTTTTTCCATTTGACTGTTGCGAATACAGTCGTTAATATCAGTCATTTTCCATTGAGGGCAGGATTATAATATATTTTAAATATCCACCTCATACCGACAGTTACTGATAATGCCTTTGTAGATTTGCCTTTAGTTACATTTATTTATTTATTTATTTATTTATTTTGATCAGACAGTATATAAATACTATAGCAGCTATAATGAATATAAAAGTGTTTACATTCTTTCAGTATAGTTTGTAAAATATCATATTTTTTGTAAAAGGTTTTTTTTTTAATCTTATATGATTTTATTATAGCTGCTTAATGTGAATATTTTTCTAAAAAATAACCTCTAATATTTTATTGCTTATCTATTTGTTGCCTGTTTGATTAGTAAAATCTATTAAAATTAGTAAAATTAGTAAAATCTATTTCAATTTTAAATAAGGTCTCGTGTTATTAAAATCAGTGTGAGTTATACTATATACATATATATTATATACACACACACAATTTGTCCACATATTTATTACAAAATATTGATAAAAAAGCGTAATGTCCTTATCACTAATTTAAAAGACAAGTCTATAATTACTTGAAGTTGGATAATTTCAACATAATCTTATTTACTCATTTAATCACACTTCACTACTCTCGATTCGTGGTTGATGTTTTTGTCAGAATTCACTATTCTTGCGACATGATACACCTGTAGTTATGCTGCTCTTATATGTTTTGTAATGGCATATCTCCAAGGTATTGTATCGTGCCTAGAGATGCATTTCGGCTTATGAATAAGCTATGTTCAGCCCAATTGGACTGCATGATGTGTATCAGTTGTTGTGTGACACTGCCTAAGTAGTTAATATAAATAGAATAATTAAATATGGTAGATAGTTCTCAGGAAGTTGATAAACTTTATAATACCACAAATGTCAGATATTCGTAATTGAATTTATCTCTTGTTTCTACCTTCCTTTTCTGTTCAGTAATAACTGTATATAAGCAGTTTTCTGTATCACAGTAAATAAGATATTTGTATTTCTAAAGAACATTTACGCCCAAACAAAAAAAAATGCGTACATATGATTTCGAGAAGTCATTCAAATCAAAAGACGTAAATTGTTCATCTTTTAGCCAAACTGGTCTGCAGCGGTTATTATAAGTTAGACCATATCTTACAATTCTGTAATTGAGTAATTCTGCTTCTCTTCTATGAGTATACGACAGATGTGTACGGATATAATACTGCAATTCTGATTTATTAGTGATCCGTAAATAAATTACTGGATACTGAAGAAGATAGACTTAAAATCTATTACTTCCTAATTGTTTAGTTAACGACATACAGCGAACCTTCCATTACCCGAACCCTTTTGATAATTCCCCTTGAATTGCTCTTGGCCAATAGAATAGCTCGAAAATTTAAAAGAGGTCACCCATAGTAAAATCAGATAAATGTGATAGTTATGTTATACGCCGCGTAGTTCGAGACCTCGTCGCTTTTTACAACCTACAAAAGAACCTTAGCAGATGTCAGTACTTACGTGACTGTAATGGGAGGGAAAAGCAGTCCGCTAGGCCGGGTTACACTAGTCCTCAGCGAATCCAACTCAGCGCTGTGAAGAAAGAAAATATCAAAATTAACTTATTTTTCTTCGCGTGGAATTATCTAGCCGAATACCACTTGTGTTGAGTTTTACTAGGTTCACCTGTCTCTTTATAATACCGTGACAAGAAACATTCCTTAAGCATAATGAAATTACCATTAAAACTGTCAGCACTCGTGGTACTACAGTAGAATTCCAGAAAACTATTCTGCAAATATATATTTTAAAATGTTCCTTGTCACTTTAATCCTTGACGATGATATGATACTGGCACCATCGAGAGAATATGAAATTCAATGTTGTATCCAAAGCTGATATAATTATCTAGAAGACAAGAATATTACAGTAACTTTTTATGATATAAAAGTTCAGTTGTAGAGCGTAATATTAAATTAGGTCTAAACTTCCTCTCTGCAACTCAAAATAACGATTAAGTTTGTGGATATTGTTGTTTATGTTACTTTACTAATTAATGGTAGTATAAACTACGCAAATGGAGAAATGTAACTATGGGATGACAGCAGGCTGGTCTGTATCAACCGCCAATTATTAAAATTTTATTTTCACAGAAAAACAGAAGAGTGGTAACAAGGTTCATATTTTGTTTACAATGTCTAGACAGTAAAGTAGTTCTTCTAGGTGTATTGATGACGCTGTAATATAAGCAGGTTTTTTTTTATATTTAACACAACTCCATTCATCTAATTCGCCTCTAACTCTGTTACTACCAAATGCTTTGTTCGATTTTCATCCAATTTGACATGATTTAAGTCTTTAAGTCATTGAAGTAATTAAAAATTATGTTTGAGTAAAGATTTTTATTTTTTGATTCCGTCTGAATATGTGGTCGTTTTAATGGTTTCGTTTCATGTTACGTTCACCATTTTACAATATTTCTAGCCGAACGGTTCATGCTATAAACATCTGAAGACTATTTCCACCTTCGAGTAGGCCTATAACAATTTCTACTACCTTTTACCAATCCATTTTGTACGTACCTGTAATGGTTTACCGGAATTTCCTTTGTTTGTAATTTTGTGTGTCACGAATGATTAAAACTTATATTTCTACATAAAATAAGACATAATTATTATTATCATGTATCGTTAACTTTTTAATTTTAAATTTTTATTATGAGATTTCTACGGAACTGCTATATCCCAATCTGTTCACGATGTTTTAAATATAATTTAATAACATTATTTCTTATCATAAAGGTAATATGATAGCTAAAAAGTAATTAAACGTTTTTAACATACCTGCACTGCAAAATTAAGAAAAATAATTTCTAGACATTTGACATTTTAGAAAATGTTTTCTCATATTTCTGTATTGTTTGTTTCTGATAAAACATTAAAAATGAGCTGTAGTGCACTGACAACACAATAAGGAAGGCCCATGCAGTGTTGCAAGGAATTAGCATTAAATTGTGAAGTTATTATTTAAACGATTAAAAATATATACTTTCAATTACTGAGCGATAAAGTTAAAGGTATATTAAAAATCTTGCTAAGATATAAAGCTCAAAGTTCGTAAAAGAAAAAGTGAAATAATGATATCAAAGAATAAATTTTTTCACACTTGAAGTTGTAGGCCTATACAACCCCTTAATTTATATGGTTAATGTGACACAATTTGGCCTAATAAAGTATAGAAGTTAAGAATGCTATGTAGGCAAAGACTGAAATTGTTAAATTATATTTTATGCACTTCTGTGTTCAGTGCCTTTAGCTATCTTCATAAATTACAAATCCTATTCCATCCTATTAAATTTTTTTTAAAAGAAATATTCTTGAAACTTAAAAGAGAAAATTCAGTACCGTATTTAAAACAAACTCCCCATAATTTTTCTTTTCTTTACCTATGTCCTTTTCACTCTAATATTTGATTTTTTTTTTAGTAAAAGTTAAGCTAATAAGAAGTAAATATCCCTACAGATTTTATCTCCAAATCCATGTGCAGGTTGCGAGCTCCCTCCATCCCTCTGCCAAAACTTGTTTCAATACAAGATTCACTTGCATTATGTATTTATTTATTTATTTTAATCAATTATGAACGTCACAGGTATACACCCAATTACAAAGTTTATAACTATGTTAACTATTACACAATATAGTTACAATAACAGAGATAAAAACAGTTGATTAAAAAGAAGGAAAGTTAGGATGATCACATAGCTATGCGAAAGAATTAAGAAGTAAGGAGAATGGGAAAAATATTTAAACGTCAGGAACGTAAAGAAATAGAAATAAATGTAGAAGATGATTAGGATAAAAACAGCAACTTCACACTAGTAATTGTACATTTAAGTGTAGAGGTAAACATTACTTACACATAGATTTCTATGAATTACCATTTTGAAGAAGGTTTAACAACTGGATTTCAATTGAATTAAATTGTAAAATGTCTAAATGAACCCACATGCAGATTGGAAGGTCGTAGGCTTTGATCTTGCAACCTCTACAAAATGATTCCGTCAGTTTAACTCCTCTCCACAATGCACAATAGTCTCAATATTTAGATAAAACGTATGTTTTTAATTAACTTGTGCTTAATAATTTATTAAAGAGCAAAATTGTCAGCTTTCAATATAATCACAATTATGAACTGTTTCTTTTTAAAGACCAAACAAGATGAAGTTATAATTTTCACGGAGACCTGCTATTTGGCCGCAAAAAGTGAGAAAACGTTTTTATGCATCCGGTAAATTCGGAGTTCCCGATTTGCTGAACCGGTTGTACCGATTAACAATTTTAATAGGGCTGTCAATACATATGTGGAGAAATAATTTACATGCTTGCTGGAATGTAGCTGCCCAAGACTACCTACATCATGCTTTGCTGTCAAACAAAATCTATTTCCTCTTTACCCTATATCCTGTTTCGCTTCTAAGCCTGGTCCAAATATTGAGTGTCATGCCCCGATGTTGTCTAGACAGTATGGGGATTATGAGATGATGTTCTGACTGAGGAAGATGAAATGCCATAATAATAGTAATAAAAAATAATTGCTTCAGGAAAGAAATGAAGCGACAAATACATTCTCGTTTCAATAAGGTAATATAAGAAAAGTCATCAGAAAGGGACAATTAAGAGACGTTCTGAACCCATCCATGCGCGAAAAATCGTCCACTAATGAGTTTACGTCATAAAAATGAATTAGCAGTTTTCCCCTTTTCACAGTGAGGGGTAGGGGATAAGGCCATGGGCATGATAATACCACTCTAAATAAGTAGCCTTAGAGCTGCCGCACAATAATACAGGAATAAGATTCATCATAATAATTATAATATAAGATGTAAATGAATACTCAGATTGAACTGTAATATTGTAAACATCCCTTTGTTGAAATCTAAAGGTAATATGGATCTGTTTAGCCTATCGATTTTACTTCCGATCTTACATATAATGAACATTTATAGAATTAACAGTTAGGAAGGATTCAGAACCCTTGGTTTTGTAATGGGTCATTCCACACAAAATTTAAAAGGCAGTCGAGTCTAAAATTATTTTAATGAAATTTTTACACAATGCATAATATACACTACTGCTGTTCTTTAATAGTTTCACAGCAATTAAGAAGCTCGTCCTGTAATTATAATTATTTTAAATATATTTAGCTTATTCTCTCATTGAGTAAATTTTTTCACATAAACTTCGTACTGAAGAATAAAAAATAGTTAATTTTATATGCAATTATTTATTGGGAACGTAGTTTTAACTGTGGTTAATCCAGGAAAAATTAAGTACAAGAAGGGGTTAATGCAAACAGACTAACACTTCGAACCCTTATCATAAAACTTATTTCTAAGGCTCTAAAAACTTGTTTGTAATACATAGAGCTTATTAATGAAAATGCATTAAAATTATATATATAATTATGTAATTGTACTCTTTGAAGCCCTAGGAAGCATATTAAAAGATAAACGATCGCGATTGGTCTATATCCGAGGAATTGCTGAAAGTTATTGGTCAATATCAAACACGTGGCGTACGAATAGAATAGTCATTCATAGGCAAACTCTTATTCGGGTCCCAGCTTCACGCCTTCTCCAGGCACTGGAATGGATCGCGTCTCTCAGACTTGCATAGCAAACAAAACAAAAAGCGTTATAGCTGAAACCCAATCGAAAGCAACAAGAGAAAAAGCCACTAGTACAATTTGTTGATTACTGACAAGGCTGTTTGGAGTGTAGGAGGTATGAGAACCCATCCCGATGTTTATTCGTGTTCCCTAGAGGCTGCCACGTCTGGACAGCTTCTCCAATCTGGAAAATCTTTCCGTGTCCTCTTCTGAAATACCTATCGTAATACCAGTCGTATGAAAGAAAAATGATGAAAAAAACTGTGCCTACATAGTACCGGTTCCATTTACCTCATATTTTATTTTCAGTTTATACTTAGTTAACAGTGATAATGCTAGATGTTTTAAGATGTTTCGGATGAATGGAAATATTTAAGCCATATGATATCAATTACTATTATTATTATTGTTATTATTGACTGCACCCTTTGTAGTGCCGCAGATATGTACTTAATGAAGAGGTAGCATTAATAAGGTAATAGTTCAACTATCATTACGATGTGAGGACATGGGAAAGAGTCCAACATATGGAAGGAATCGGTAAACAATGGGGTTAAAAGGCACCCTCGCGCAAAGCAATAATGGCTTTAAAATCATATTCCTTTCCAAACAGTAAGAGGGAATTATTATTTAGTAACGATGTTCATTTTAGTCACGACAGTAATTTCTTTTGTTGGCGTACTACATTTTGTATTGCTCATCCACTATTACGAAAAGAGACACAAGACTTTTATAGCAAAAAAGATTTTTTTTCTGCGAAGTAACATACGGACGAAGGAAATAAATATATAAATGAACATGGTTAAGAAGAAAAGAAAGAAAAAAACAGGATGGAAGATATTTAAGTATTTGCTGAGTAGTAGAAGGAAGTAGAGAATACGACGTTAACAAATGGCTAACTAAACCTTTCATTGTAATTAATTATACGGTATTTTTATTTCATGTCATATAATTTAAAGAGCTTTTACTAAAAATTATTGTATGCACCATGTACGCAAAAACCTACAACTCACAACTCAACTCATCCGATAAAGTTTTTATAATAGTTTTTAGTAAAAGGTCTCTAAATTATATGACAATAAATAAAAATACCGTATAATTAATTATAAAGAAAGGTATACTTAGCCATTTGTTAACGTCGTATTCTGTACTTCCTTCTGAAAGGAAGGAAGGAAGAAAGAAAATTATATTACCATAATATCTTCGTAAGAAGAAGTTAAAGAATAACACATTGAAAAAAGACGAAGAATAGAAATTAGGGCAAAAGAAACGAGAGATTGAGAAAAATACAAGAAAGAGAGGATTCGATGAAGAATGACAAAAGTAAATAAGGACCTAAGGGAAGAAAGATCGAAAGAAATAATAACGAAAACTTTTAAGAAATTATGATCTAGGCTACATATAAGAAGATGATGAAAGATATGAAGTTAGGAAATAGAAGAGAAAAGCAGGCAGGAGGAATGAAAGTAGACATTATCTCAAAGAAAAAAACTGCAGCACAAGGAAGTATTTAAACAAAGATAGACACGAATAATAAAGAAGAAATTACAGACAAAAAATAAATCGAGATTGCGTTAAAAGTAAAAAAAGAAATTAAAACAGAAAGTATGATTAAAATAATCCTAAGAAAACAAGCAAGCCGGTGGAAAGAAGAATGCATAACATTAAACTTTAGTATTATTTTAAGGTATTCCAATACGTAGGCTTATATGTATTAAAATGTTTACCTATCATTTTATAGTTTCGTTTATGTGTGGAAGATATATGGAAAAAATTAAAAGCCATTTTCTAGTTTTTAGGACGGTATTTTAACAAGTTTGCGACGAGGAATTTTATTATATAAGCTACATATATGTACACTACATAGGCCTACATGATGAGAAACAAAATTACCAGACAGAGAAAAATGAAAGACATGTGAAATAGCACAAAAGTGGCAGGGCAATAGTATAATATTTTTATGAGTAGTAAGTTTACGATTAATTCAAAGGTTTCAAATATGTGAAATGAAAGATTTGTATCCGCTATATGGGCCTTCTTTATGTACGGATCTATCGACTCTTAAAGACACACACACCCCGGAAACTAGAGAGTTACAAGAAAAACAAAGAGCCCAGTGTTAAGGGAATCTGTGAAGAGAGCGGACACAAGGACCATCTATTGTTCGGATCGGGCTTCAAAAGTACACGAGGTGTCTCCTGGTGATTGATGGCCGGAACATGGCCAATCCATTAATTGATTATACTGCCAGACTAGAAGAATGACGTCAGAGGGCCAATAACATTGATAAGATTGATGGAAGCCATTTCCAGTAGCGGCGAATATTTTCCCGGCTCAACAAAGAGGCGATATATATGTTTTTCAAACACACTTCTAGTGATTACTTTCTATGCGGCGAATCCCTACTGAGGAAGATACAATTCATCACAATTTCATTTTTGAAATCTCTCGGAAATGCCCATAATATTTCCTTTTCCTCGCTTATTTCCAATCTTTACTTTCTTAGGGACATTTCCGTTCTCACGGCCATGCTTTTACAAAAACCATCAAAGTACAGACATATGAAATGTTACTAAAATAATTGATTTTGTTCTGTTTACCACATTTATAGAATCCTAAATCCATAGCTAAATCTACAACGTGAATACAGAAGCACTAATGCTACGCATTCATTTTGAATCATTTAGAGTAATTTTCAGTGTATGGTATGTATTCACTACTGGTAGGAAAAAGAACTATTGTAGGACTGTTTCTAGTAGTAAAGTAATAATAATAATAATAATAATAATAATAATAATAATAATAATAATAATAATAATAATAATAATAAAAGTAAAGAAAAGTGTTCCCTATTACAGGCCATGGAGGCCGAGAGGGTTCCAGGAGGTTGAGGGAATCCTGATTCTAGTATTAAATATAAAACTATAATCACGATAAATAGCAAGCTAAATTACATTAAATATAAAACCGTAAAATGATGGGACTTATTAGTATTTTATATCAAAATGAATCTCAAATGATACCCTATTAAATCATGCTTAACATACAATTATTAAATGAAGAATATGGATTAAAGATAAAATAAATTAATATTAAATATAAGAATATTACGGGGTGGAGAAAGTACCAGACAAGATTCCGAGTATGTCACAAAGGATAGCTCGCTAGCACCATTCATTCACCATGGGCGGCCGGCGACGGTCTTTTGTTAACAAATAGTGCTCCCTTTATGTGAAAAGTGACACAAAGGCGATGAGAGCCTAGTCAAAAGAATATACTGGGAATAGGATTTGGGGAAAGAGCACAGAGTGAACATTCTCGGAATATTGAAGTAATAGCGAGAACAGGAGACAGTGGAAACTTGAGAGTTGTATCTCGTAGCGTCTTTAAAGCGTGGGTCTAAAGGGCCAATCAAAAAGAAGCTACTAGCTAAAATATAGTTAAATTACTGTAACATAGAATTTGATTTGTTAATATAAGAAGTGGGGAGATTTCTGTGAGTGCCACGATGTAGAACTTTGCCAATGTTAAGAGTACAGTGTTCTGCCGGATCCGACACCGGTTGGACGCAAATCCCTTGTCAGCTTAATTCTTCCGAGTGGATACCATTGTATCCCACTCGTATATTTTTATATTCACGTTGGGGAAGTTACCCAACTTGGATAAGTAATCTTTTATAGTAAGATACCCAGTAAACGTGATTTGTGGTAATAGCTAAGTTACGGCTATTACCGATTTAAATTCAGTGGATCACAGTAAGTACTTGGTCGACGAATTAACATTATTATAATTACTCCAAGGGGAGTCATTATATCATCACGTGATAACGAATAGGAAGGAATAATAACTGATAAACTTTTGTGGCTACGTTCTACATTGGAGACATTATAAACAGTATCAACCACGAGTAGATTAGCATACGTATTAATTGGACTTGAGATTAATTGGTTAATAAATCTACTCATACCAGTATTAATTAGTTTGATATCTAATTACTATAATTAATATTGCCATTCACCAGACCCATATTTATACCCTGTAGAAACGTAAGAGGTAAATTTTGTAGCTCGACTGACTAGACCGAGGCAGGTTCAAAGAAGCTCAGCAAATGTAAGTACTACATAAAAACATTATACTATACAGAGTGAACCTTAATAGTGGCATTTCCCAAAATCAAAGGGGGTGAACCGCTTCATAGTGGCGCAAACAACGTGGTGGCTTCGAAAAGAAAAAGGTGAATGGCGTGGGCAATGAACTAAAATTTTTGAAAAGATCAAAATACTGGTCAAATTCAAATAAAGAAGAAGGGAAGTAAGGAATTAAGGAGCGGGCACTAGCTTAGAAGGGGACTAGACAAGAGAGAAGAGAGAAGAAATCGCAGGAAGGGCATCAGTAAAATCAAGAATACGGGAGAATATCAATTGGATTGTATTATTGATAAGAGGGTATTTCTTGTATTACTGATAAGAGGGTATTTCTTGTTAGATATAAGAGTGCTATATATGTCAGTGTATAAATTGTGCTATGTACTACAAGGTGAGTGCGCATGTTTTTATACCAAAGTGATAAGTGCAATGACGTTAGGATTTTGATTAGGGTAACGTTATGATAAAATTACGTAACGGAAAGGTAATTAGTATCAAGATGGATAATATTGAATCACAGGATGGGCAAGACTTGCTGACCCATGAGGAAATAGTAATTGTAAATGAGAGGGAAATGAGTTTAGTAGCTCAAGGTGATAATGCAGAAATAGTGGGGGAAACTAACAATGAGGAAATTAATGTAGAAGAGCCCTCGGCTCAAACAGAACTTGAAAGCGTAGGGACTAAAAATGGAAGTCAGATTACGCCTGAAATGTTTGCGTTAATCATGAATAAGTTAGAACAGAATTCAAATGAAAATAAAGCATTAGCAGAACAGAATTCAAATGATAGTAAGGAATCGAGGGATGAAATAAAGAAATTATCTGAGAAATTAGAAAAAGATTCAAGTGATAGTAAAAAAGCGGTAGATGAATTAAAAAACACATTAACTGAGAAATTTGAAAGGAGTTCAAGCGAGATCAAACAATCTGTAGCTAGAGTAGCAGAGAATTTAGATAAGACAAATAAGCGCTTAGATGAGTTCACAGAAGAAGTTAGGTCTACTAATTCTAAAATAGACAAAAGGGTCAAGAATGTAGAACTACAAATTGAGATTAATATGTCAAAGAAAAGCGTAGAGCTAGAAAGGGAAAATGTAGATGAGAAAATTGTAAATGAAGCTAAAGAAATTAATTTGCAATTAACTAACACGGTAAAAGCCATTGACAGTAAGATAGAGACAGGTCATTGTTCTGTACAGATAGAAACAGCTGAGAAAACTAATAGCTTAGAAGGGAAGTTAGTTAAAACTTCTTCAAATGAAAATGGGGAACTGAGTACTAAAATCCAAGGTCAGGTGAAAGAGATTGACATTCAGCCTAGTGAAGAAATTAGTAAAGTAGTGATACAGAACGATATCACCACAGAAATAAATCACCTGATAGATAAAAATTCGAGTGATACTCTTAGGGTAAGTATTGATGCAAATAGCGAGGGGGCGTGGTCTCCGACTGTCAAAGTTGTAAACACGGCGAATTTGCCGGTAAATAATTCCATAAATGGAGATCAACAAACCCACAGCGTTTGCAATGATACGAACACAAAGCGAAGCAAAGTAATCCTACCAAATCATACTGTTTTGCCGATAAGTTATCACATTCCTATGCAATTGTTAATGAAGTTTGAAGTAGAAGGAAATGTTCCGGAGTTTGAAAATAAGAAATATGATCGCGGGAGTATAGGTCAGATTCAATATGACTGGAGTAAGAAATTTGATAGGGGACGTTACGTAGATAGGAAGAAGGGTAGTAGTCCTTACGTAAGAATCAATAATAAAGGCTTTGACAATAGCAATGATAAAGTTAGTCAGTGGAATTACAACTGGCGTAACAGAAATAAAGCCAAGGTGACTAGGTCAGTGCCACAGCAGGTACCGGTGACAGTTAAGCATATGGTATTTCCGGAAACAGGTGGAGGAAGTCTAGATCTGTATCAGCGGAGCAGTGAGCTCAGGAATGAGAGATATGTCAGATACAAAGATAACGGGGATCCCTACCAAGTAAACAGCGGAGCGTCAGGTCAACAATTAAATCCCGAAGCTAAGGAATTTCCGGATGACATAGGTGACATAACTATGCGTGAGAATGACGGTAGGCCTATGGGAAATATAAACTAAATAAAAATGCATTAGATACTCATAATATGCATCATGAGGGAGCCGTGATTCGGAACAGAGGCTCCATATAAATAATTATAAGTAGCATAGTTGATTTTTATGCCATAGAAGTGAAAGAAATATAAATTTTGAATCCGCTGCAAATAGAGGTTGAGATTGGAAATTTATTGTACGATAGCAATCAGTGAGGCTAAAAATATACAGTAGACAAATAGATCATGGTATAATTAAATAATGGCCATTGGGAAGCATAGATATATGTTATATTTGTTAAAAGATTAACACATCATTTTACTAGGTTGTGACACGCTGTTGAAATACGAAGGAATATTGAAACTTTAAGAACAATGCTTAAGAGTTAATCAAAAATATGTCATAGAAGTTCCATTTCCAATTAATGATTTGAAGGATCATGTAGTTGTTCAAATAACTAAATCGCAATCCGGAATGAATATGTTATTGCTGACAGTCTGAGTAAAAATAAATGCCAGATTATAGTTGAGAAGGAAATAAGTGAGTTTATGTTGAAGCTGAGGTCAAAGGACTCGTCTTCGTATGAAAGATTATTATGTTGAAGCTGAGGTCAAAAAGGACTCATCTTCGTAGGAAGGATTATTATGTTGAAGCTGAGGTCAAAGGACTCATCTTCGTATGAAAGATTATTATGTTGAAGGTGAAGGTCTAAAGGGGACCCTTCTTCTATTATGAATTGAGCGTCGATGTAGACGAATATGAAAACACTTATTTTGAGGAGGATTATAAGTTGGATAATTGCGAGATTAATAATTGGGAACAAATATCGTGATCAAGAAAATTGCTATGACGAATACGGAAGTGAAGGGAATATGAACGATTAAAAACTTAGGCAGTTTAAAAAAAAAAAATCATAAGAGTCAAGTGGACAGCAACACGACCCTAGATATTGAATAGTAATACAAGCTGTTAGATGTGCTAATTAGAAAAACATGCGTATATATATTGAATCCCCAAATTGTTGCCATATAATACGAACATGCCATAACCATGGATAACTTACATGTCTATCACTATAGAAAGCTAGCTGACTATTGCAGAACTACGATAATAATAAGAATAATAAGAGTGTAGCGCCTCGAGCTCCTTTACAGCAGTTCATTTTCTATTACAAATTCTTCAATGGTGTTTGTTTTAAGGTAGTTGACATAAGTAACAATAGCATTATAAGGCGGTATAATCTATCTTTTATTAGGCCTTATAAGAAACCTTAGAAGGGTAAAAACAGTATGAATTAGGGTTACGGTGTTTCGATAATTGGTACCGTAAAGAATGTAATAACTACTGTATTGTATGTATGACCGCGACTGAAATTGCGTGTGATATATTTAATACCAGTGCAAGTTTTAGTGTAACTTATGAACGAGTGGTAAGAAATCAGCCAGCGAAAATATATCTCTGTTATATATATTTATAAGTGAACTTCGATAACAGATCAGTCGATTACTTTATTCATTGTTATTTATTTTTATAAAAAGGACGTCCGAGACAAAAATCCTATCGGCGATTTATCTAGTAATAGGTAGGAATAGTAATTGCATAGTAAAATTCTTTCGTGGATGTTGTATGCATGAGTAATAATTGTAGTGTGTATAGATGAAGGGATTGATAGCGGTACCATGTCATGAGGTCACTCACTCACAGGTAGTAAGCCATGTGGCGAATGTAAACATTGTAAAAGGTAACTAGGTCAAATCTACGACCAAAACAAATCAAGTCATTGCACTGTCACCTATACATTCAGTATAATAACAAAGTATTTAAGGAGCAGAAAAGCACTCTTTAAAAATCGCAATTTTTACAAAACTCACATTTTTCAAGAGTACTTTTGGGCATATGAGGGAATCCTGATTCTAGTATTAAATATAAAACTATAATCACGATAAATAGCAAGCTAAATTACATTAAATATAAAACCGTAAAATGATGGGACTTATTAGTATTTTATATCAAAATGAATCTCAAATGATACCCTATTAAATCATGCTTAACATACAATTATTAAATGAAGAATATGGATTAAAGATAAAATAAATTAATATTAAATATAAGAATATTACGGGGTGGAGAAAGTACCAGACAAGATTCCGAGTATGTCACAAAGGATAGCTCGCTAGCACCATTCATTCACCATGGGCGGCCGGCGACGGTCTTTTGTTAACAAATAGTGCTCCCTTTATGTGAAAAGTGACACAAAGGCGATGAGAGCCTAGTCAAAAGAATATACTGGGAATAGGATTTGGGGAAAGAGCACAGAGTGAACATTCTCGGAATATTGAAGTAATAGCGAGAACAGGAGACAGTGGAAACTTGAGAGTTGTATCTCGTAGCGTCTTTAAAGCGTGGGTCTAAAGGGCCAATCAAAAAGAAGCTACTAGCTAAAATATAGTTAAATTACTGTAACATAGAATTTGATTTGTTAATATAAGAAGAGGGGAGATTTCTGTGAGTGCCACGATGTAGAACTTTGCCAATGTTAAGAGTACAGTGTTCTGCCGGATCCGACACCGGTTGGACGCAAATCCCTTGTCAGCTTAATTCTTCCGAGTGGATACCATTGTATCCCACTCGTATATTTTTATATTCACGTTGGGGAAGTTACCCAACTTGGATAAGTAATCTTTTATAGTAAGATACCCAGTAAACGTGATTTGTGGTAATAGCTAAGTTACGGCTATTACCGATTTAAATTCAGTGGATCACAGTAAGTACTTGGTCGACGAATTAACATTATTATAATTACTCCAAGGGGAGTCATTATATCATCACGTGATAACGAATAGGAAGGAATAATAACTGATAAACTTTTGTGGCTACGTTCTACATTGGAGACATTATAAACAGTATCAACCACGAGTAGATTAGCATACGTATTAATTGGACTTGAGATTAATTGGTTAATAAATCTACTCATACCAGTATTAATTAGTTTGATATCTAATTACTATAATTAATATTGCCATTCACCAGACCCATATTTATACCCTGTAGAAACGTAAGAGGTAAATTTTGTAGCTCGACTGACTAGACCGAGGCAGGTTCAAAGAAGCTCAGCAAATGTAAGTACTACATAAAAACATTATACTATACAGAGTGAACCTTAATAGTGGCATTTCCCAAAATCAAAGGGGGTGAACCGCTTCAAGGTTGAGCCTCCCAGATTTTTAGACATCGGCACATGAAGGTGGTAAGGTTGTCAGCCTTACGCACCGGCCGCCTTTACCCCCAGGATTGCTCCTGGTACTCATTTCTGTTAGAGGCTGAGTCGACCCCAGGGCCATAGTGCCACCAGAAGGATTAGGCCAATCGAAAAATTCCAACGACCTCATCGGGGATCGAACCCGCGACCTTCCGGTTTGTAGCGCAGCGCCTCAACCACTACGCTACGGCGTACCCCAATAATAATAATAATAATAATAATAATAATAGTAACAGCCATAATTGTAATAAATAATCACGAATACATTTCTCTTCTCACGCGTAGTATTGTATACAATTTTGCTTCTCCATAGTCGTATTTCTGGTGTATTTTCCTGGTTCAATCCAGAATATCACGTTCAGTCTTACACCATTCATCCAATATTCATCAACTTCTGAGTGGCTGCGACAATTGAATACGCATTAACGCAAAACGGTCACTTAAAAGTGTCAATGTGAAGTGAAAAGTGTCGACCTCTTCCCATAACATTTTCCTGCAAGAAAAAAACAGATGCATTGTTCCCAGGGTAGCCATTTTGCGATCTACTAATACTTCAATAGTTCTTTTCTGCGCGACTTTATTGTGGACAGAGCACGGTCATCTATTCTCACTACACTACTCAATGTCACTCCGTATTGTTGTAAGTACGAAACAAGGATCGAATTTTTTCTTTTGTAGACAATTAGAAGGCAAATGTTTCCAGAAACTGAGTACTTTAAGATCTGTCAGTTTATAGCAAATTAAGTTTATGTTCACCGAATGACAGATAGGCCTATTCTATTCTATTCTATTTTGTGCCCGTTAAGGCTGTGAGGCGGGATGGGAACGCCCCTAAGCACCGCAGCCGCTACCGACTTAATGTGCCTACCTCCGGGATGGGATGAGTTGCGCGCCCACAGGCCGCCCCGGATCCGAAGAGCCCCGTGAGCCCCCACGGAACTCCCCTACATCCAACAAGCCTAGTACCATGCCACGTGTGCGCCACCCCCTCCGGTACCTCCAACTGGGAGCCCCAACAGGTTCGCGACACACACCACCAACAACCTCTTGACCACAAGCAGCGGGGAGAACGGAAGAGGCCCCCAAAGGGCACTGACTACCGAAGCCGACCCGATACCAGAAATGGAAACGGGATGAGGATGAAAAGGGGGAAAGGGGAGATGAAGTGGAGAGTGTTGGTGGAATGAAAGGGGGAAACGGGAGAACCCCGAGAAAACCCCCCAAGGTACGACTTCGTCCACCACGAATGACACACCCGCCAGCCCCGAGATTTGAACTCAGGACAGCTAGTATGCCAGGCTCACGCGCTACAGCATGAGCCACCGCGCCAGTCAGATAGGTCTAAGGGACGAGTAAAATGGTGTAAACGGCAATTTTATTAAAAACGTAACGAAGTTAATACTTTATCTCCGTCTTTCGACTTCATTGATAGGTGTCAAGAGATTGGTCACGTGGTTTGCCCTTTTGTCAGGACTAGCTTCTCAAATGCCGTCATGGGTATGCAAGCCACAGAAAAAGCCCATATAGTGCCGATGATTGAACCCATGCCTCCAGAAAGGCATAAATACTTAGCAACGCTAACCATTGGACCATGGAGGTGGTCGGGGATTGTATTTATCAGTGGGAAAATATCTGGACATGCCACATAGTGGTCGCTTTGTCCAGAAAGGTCTTTGAAGTGAACGCATTTGACTGCATAAAATGTGTATGTGAACTGTGGATTGTAAACTAGGCGTGTTAGCTTTAATAGAGTGGATGGAGAATGTTGCGAGCTGACCTCGTATATTTTCGCTTATCACTTCGTCAGACTCTTATTGATACCAGTAGCGTGTCTCGCCGCTGTATCTGCTGTGTTTGGATTGATTTTATCTCGTACTAGCAGAAATAATAGAATCTTAAAAATACAGAACACCATTTAGGTGTTGCTGCACAAGTTCATGACAGCTTTTATCAGGTTTGCTTTATTTTCTTCTTTATCTTTTAATAAGCGAAAAGTCAAGGGACCCTAGAATGGATGTTTATGAAACACGCGTCCAATGAAATGGTCAAACATTGAACCTGTTATTTCTCCCATTTGCAATGAACGTTCAGTCCTCTTTGCAGTGTGAAGTTTTCCCATTACAGCCCAATTGCGTGCGGATGTGTTTGTTCTTTGTAGTCTATCGCATAGAAGGTGTAGATCCTTGGCAATAGATATCTGCCAGCCATGGTTAAATTCTACGCAAGATACAAGGGAATGTAAATCAATAAATCAGATTTAATCAAATAAATCATGTTACGTATGGTGTTAAATATTTAATTTTTTGTGTTATTTATTTATTTATTGTACTAAGAATATTACAGGTTAATTCCCAATTACAATATTCTCGCTTATATTAATATACCAGATTATAATATTAAATATTTAAAGTGATATTCAAAATAATTAAACTAATAATATAACAATAAAAAACACACAGAAAAGGAAAACAGAAACACAAACAATGTGACAATTATACAAGGGAACATAATTTGAAAAACAAATAATAATATAATAATTTTGGAGGAAAATATATACAGTATATCAGAAAGATTCAAATAATAAAAATGGCATGGAGCAAATTTTAATAATGAATAAGTTAAAATTTTCAAATTTGTTTCACATATATTTTTAAACCGCTTATTGTTAGTATTAAAAATATCTATATTATCCATTTTGTGCAATTGATTGTATAGTCGGAGTACATTATAAAGAGGAGAATTATTATGAGAGTCAGTGTTTGCTTTTGGGATGAAAAAAAGATTATGCAATTATGTCAAGTTTAATCTGATATAATGAATGATCGTTCAAATTCATTTGGTCAGTACCTGACACCAGTGTAATAGTGATTGTTATAACTAAAATCTGAAACACTAAACTCCTTGGCACTGCATGACGTGGAAGACATAGCCTACCATCCAACCGTTATATCATAGACGTTAGAACTCGTAAGTCTTTAAACTTCAGTGGATGATGGCAGGATTTTGGACTTGTTGTCGCATGTCGGTTCCTACACCCTTTATTGCTTGTTTTATCAAGGTGCTCTTTATTCGTTGTCAGAGGCTTTAGTGTCAGCCCGTTCTGAACCTTAGAAAAATCCGAAGAGCTACCGTATACCTAGCCCTGCTCAGATTCTTAGCCAGCTGCGATAACCACGGGAACCATGAGGACTGTCTCCTATATGCGAAGCCTTCTTCAGATGAATGAATACCAATATGACTATTCGCTCAAGAACCGGTGTGAGGTTATGGAAACTTGCAACCAATCACCGCTGCCTACCGCCTTATGTTTATGCGGGGTAGTCCATGAGCTGAGTTGAGCCCAGCGCAGAATTTTTATTGCATTTCAATAAAAAGCAACAGAGCATGAATTCATTACCGTAAGGGAAATTGATTGGAACATTCGGACATTAAATAGTTTATTCTAAGCGTGTGTCTGCATAATCTTTTTTGCTGGCTTCCATGCATGCAATTACTCTAGCCAACAACGGGGCGACCAAAAGCTCACCCGATCTTTGATTTGTTGCAGAGGTTGAATTCTTGTTGTAAGTATAGGCTACCATGTGAGCGCCTTCTGGATTGCAGATTATTTTCATTATTTCGGAATTCCACGTTGTAACGATATAGAACTTTAGTAACTGCTGAACCAAGTCTCAAGAAAAGACTGAATGAAGGATACTAATTTTATAATGGGAAAATTGGTAAAGTAGCAAGGGGAAGGTAAACTGATTTAGTTAGATAGTGACGTATGCTGTTGCCGTATGGAGTGGTGTATCAATACAATCAACTTACATTGCAACTATGTTAGTTACATGCTACCATCAGACTACGTCTAGTAAAGCTTACGAGAAAAAAAGAATAAATTATTTGTTAAATATTATTGAAAGAGAAAGAAAATATTTGTTCTCTCTTAATAGTATAATTGGAAGGAGTAAGTCAGATGCAATTGTGCTAAACACGTGACTTCCAAATTGGGGGAAAAAAAATTAAACATGTACTGGTCATGAGCAGTTTCTTAGTGGAATATTATATACCAGTTCATTTTGAGTGAAGTCGACCAACCAATCTGATACATCGATTCTACGCTATAGCACCCGAGAAACGTCGGGAAATATCGACTTGCATACCTAGCTGAAAACCCGAGGTACATTAAACTTGTCTCTTTGTTTTTTTACTTAGAGTTTTATATTAAGAAGCGTTGGAGCTTTTTTACATATTAATACGGACATTTCAAACCCTTCGTATTCAATTCTCAAATACGGATTTTATTGTTGGAAAGATAATGAATTTTAATGCTCTTTCACGCAATACGACGTAGCGACTTTTCTCACTGTTCAACTCAATATTGTGGATTGGAGATAGTGCTTTGCATGCTGGAATAAAATATGAAGAATATGATAAAATAATCATGTAATACCTGCATTTTGTAGTAGGGTATTATTCAACAGCTTCTATGACATTTATTAAGTCGCTAATACGTTTACGAAACGAGCGATAGAGAATTTTATAATTTTCATACGAACGTCTTTATTACCGTTGTAGGCAAGACACATACGATTGTTTTAGTTTAGCCATAATTAATTGTTTATGTTATGAGTTTTTAAAATATCATATTCTAATCATGAGAATAACTGCTAGGCTTACGCAGCGTTATTCAGAATATACTCGATTGTTGCGATGGCATGAGGGCTATGGGCTTTGGGCTTTGGTTTAGAGATTTTAACACACTGTTTATGAAATTCTTGCGATATTACACATCAAATAAGAAAGATAGCTAACTTACGTACTATGAATTCGTCAAAAAAGAATACTGAAAACTTTAAGAAGAAATTATTTGATAAAGAAACTGAGGCTTCAGGAATTTTTTTGCGTAAGATATTGATCGCTATTGGGTGTGGTATGTTGGAAATCGTTATTTGGAATATCAACTGTACATTAATGAACAGTAGTACTTTAATTCATATAATTACGATACTATTATGTCATATGCAATAGGCTCGAGGAAATTTTCAAGATATGCCTCCTAAAAGAACATCCTTAAAATAACACTGTCAAGGAATTTTGTCCCGCAGAAGTTCTTTTACATGCTAGTAAATCTACTGACACGGGCCTGTCACATTTATGCACACCCGCCCGGAATCGAACCCAAAACCATTAGAATGTGATGCAACATGCGTGGGCACGTTATGTACGTGCAAAATAATGGGTCTGCTGCAGCTTCAGCCGTTATCAGAAAAAGAAATTTCAGAGGGAAATGAATGCTTATGTTCATCAATTACAGTGCAATACCAGTTATACCTGCACCAAGTTTTACATTCAATAACAGATTGGAACAATTATTCAGTAGCATTATGGGCACCTTCTCATTTTCTTCTCTCTTGATATCTTCTTTTTCACTTAAATAGCAATATTTACTTTTACATCAACCGCTATTCCTTCATAACAAATGTTTGTTAATTCATATTTTAATTTATGGCATCTGTACTCTTGTTTTATTAAAGAATCATATGATAGTATGGCCCTACAAAAAATGTTACAGCCTACCTCCACTGTAGAGAGTTGTAAATAGCATTGAAACCGAGGCCTTTCTACTAACACGGATTATAGGCTTCCTTAACTGAATAAAAAAACAAAACATACGTACGTACACACCTAACAAACAGATATGATAGCAGGTTGCATAGCTTAATAACTAACCAACCTCCGTAACTCTGCATCCCCGGAGGGACTAGGTCAACCATCCGAGCCCTGCGTCATCTACCATAAGCAAATTGCAGGAGTGCGGGAATATAGTCAGCATGCCGACACCCACGGCCGTTAAAAGTTGTTTTTGTGACCGGAGGTGCTATATCTTAATCAAGTAGCTCCTCATTTTGTATGACGAGGTAGAGTGCACCCCGTTCCAGAACTCCTTACCTCAAAAAATACGAAGCTATCCCGGGGATCGAACCTGGGCCTTTGTATTCATAGTCTGTGACGCTAACCACTTTCAGCTACGTCATGTAGTGTATTTTCTTAAAATCCTTACTCTTCTTAGATTAACTACAAATATATAATAAATGCAATTAAGAAAGCAATCCCCTTTGTCGACAGATAAAACATCAGAGACCACGCAGGTAGTCAGCATTAATAACAATAATAATAATAAATGTTTTTTTTTAATAAATATTTTTCTCCTTATTCCCTCTGATATAACAATGACAACACACTGAACACTATAGGAGTTGATTTAGTTTATTTACTATGGCTTTTTACACACAGTAATATTAAATAGTAGGCCTATATATAGAGATGCTTGGTGCATTGGGGGCCACTGAATATGTCCACGTAACTATTATAGTATAATGTATTTTCTTAAAAAATCTGGACATTTTAGTGCTTTCATTTGTGGCAAAACACTCAGCTCAATAGGGAAGCCTATAAGACGTAACTATTTATATACCTTTTAGCCACTTGACAAAATAGGCCTATAGGCAATCTATATCATTTTAATATTTTATCTTTTAAAAATTAATCTGTAGGCCTACATATTGATTTTAATTACTTGTACACACCTGTTGCTAAGGATGTGCACATTCTACATAAGACACTACAAATAATATATTTGGATAGTTTACAAGGTATAATTTATTATACTTTTACAATTACTAACCATTATTTAATTTATACTAGTTGACAACATAGGCCTCATAATAATTTATTAATCTTTATACTTGATAAATATTTTAATTTAATTTTAATTACGTGAACATATTAACTGGCCCCCAATGCACCAAGCATTTCTCTATATATAGGCCTACTTTTTAATATTACTGCTTGTAAAAAGCCATAAAAAATAAACAAAATCAACTCCTATAGTGTTTCAGTGTATTGTCATTGTTAATATCAGAGGGAATAAGAAAAAAAATTCAAATAAATGCACCCTCTTTGGATACAATGAAATTTATTAATAAATGGGTTTATTTTATCTGGCAAAGTTAAGACCTTGTGGCATGCTCTTCCACTCAACCAGATTCAGAAATGTACATCACACAATTATGATTACAAAATTGATAGGATAACATTTTAAACAAGTAGAACGATTACACTAAGAAATATTATAAACATAATACAATATGAGATAATTAAAAATGAACAGTTATAGATGTAGTTAAATGTAGTACAAAAGTCAAACAAGTAAATAAGAATAATAATATTGATAATTATGATGCTAATAATAATAATAATAATAATAAGCCAAAATTACACTACAAAATTTTGATACGAGAATCAGTTACACGATGATTATTTTACTCATGTCATTGGTGTTAATGCGAGTTATGGAAAATAATACGTCATTTTAACCATATAATGAACTTATGCAAAGTTCATTGTGACTCATTATAATACATAAGGACAGACAATTAACAATAAAACTATATTATGTTATAAAACAATGTAAGCCTATTAGATTAAGAAACAATAGAACAGAAGCCTGCAGAACATATTATGTTATGCTAAATGGATTTGCTCCGCAACTGATTAGTTGCCACAGACGTGTAAAACCATTGAGGTTCCGACGGTCCGTAGCTAACTCATATTCTCTTGTTACACAGCCTTAATGATGCAAACACATTCTTCTAGACACCGGTCAATTTTTGTACATCTTGTAGCGTAATTATGTAGTTAGAAGGACGCTTTTTACTGTATAGACAATGAAACTAAATATTTACTTTATTAAATTAAAAAAAGAGAGTCGTATAACCTGTCAATGGTGCTAAAGTTAAATATATTGCCTCCTTAATTATATAATGAACTTGGCATCTTCTCATTATATGGTTATGGATAATTAAATAAAAAGAATTCGCTTACTTTGAAGTTCTCGTTACAAAGATATAAGATTTTAGTAAGATGTTTCTCACGCCGTTCACGAATGTATTATGAGATTAACTTAAGGAAGCCATTCGTAAAGAAATAAGCTGTCTGCATGTATAAGTAAAAACTTAAATTAAACAAAGTTTTACGAAATATAAAGTCATATCTCTATTATACCGGACTTGATGACTTTTAGGAATACTTGAAAGTTTACGTTCCTAATATCTCAGAGAACATGCAATATGCATGTATTAATTAATAACAAAATGACTACATTATAATGTAAGTTCTATAATAAATAATACACTGCTAATTTATAATTTCTCCTACGTGGAAAGTTTTTTTTTTAATTGTATAACTATTTTTTTGTATCGTAAACTTATAATACCACTACGGGAATGAAATACATCAATGTATACAGATCTTATTATCGGAAATGTTAATTTTGATTGTAAACAGTGATATTCATTTTTATTTTTCAGTTGATAGGAATATGGCACCCCTACTTCCAACATAGCCTAATCACTAAAGCATAATCACAATATTATTAATAATAGAAATATATAGAAACTTTAGTAATAATAAATTTATTTTGTAATTTTTAATTTTATAATTATTATCCAAGAAACCGTGATTTCCTACATATTTCACGAAGTTGGGGTGAGTACAAAGTAGCTTCTGCAGGATTTTTATGGTTAATGTCACTCTTCCACGCAAGGAAGGTGCGTGAATTTCAAGGGATGATATAAAGGTTTGAGTTTAAAAAAAATTAATTTTAAATATATTTTTCACTGCATAGATGCCGCGACATCAGTGTTGAATTTTAACAATAGGCCTATGCAGGTTAATAATGTTGGGTTTCTTTACCACCTTATACCCTCAATAAGATAACGTAAAGAAACTCAACATTATGACCCTAATTGAACTAACATTCATTAACAATGCTCATCATTTTTGGAGACATGATCATAACCAGGGCCCGGATTCTAATGTCATGTCATCTTTTTATTGATGCTGCCTAGACATTGCCAACTTGTAGATAAACCCTAATCATGACCTCTAGATTATAGAAATGCATTTTTATTAGGTCATTTTTTGTCATTTTATGGAATTTTATATTTTTAGGGGATTTATTTCACTTTTAGGTCATTATTTTGTCATTTTCGTGTCATTTTCTTCCTTATTTTGTCATTTTTATGCATTTACGTTAAATATATGACTAGGTTACTATAATGCAACATTGTTGTAGAATCTACTTTAAAAACAATTTTCTTATTTTTATTCTCAAATATTCCAATCAAGAACAAAGCTTTTAGCCTAACGATATCCTTTCTACATTTACAGTTTTTAGAATTATGTACAAATTAGTCTATACCTTTGTGTGCACAATAATAATTTTTATAAATAAAATATGAGTTTTTAGGTCATTCTTTGAAATTATTAAGTCATTTTCTTTAAAATTTATGGTCATTTAATAGGTCATTTTTTAAACAATTTTAGGTCATCAGAATCCGGGCCCTGATCATAACTATGTGTGCGCGTACCTTGTTGTTTAAATTTGAGGCTGGCACACGCCTCTCAACCAGCTGTACCAGTTTACCTATTATTCAAGTTCAGGTACCGTTTTTGCTTATAATCCTTGTCTTGACATTTCGTACTAAATTTCTCAAACTTCCATTTCCAAATACGAAGAAGAATCTAGGAAAACCAATGAGGAATGTCACTTAATGTAGCACGAGATTTCCAATACCCGTCCACACATTACGTTAAACTTTTCGCTCATTTCCCGTAAATTTAAAAAAAAGTTTTCCTCATAACTGAATAATCTTTTTAAGATATTGAGGTACAATTTTACACTACACTGTGATTCATACTACATACTTAAGTCAACCATGTAATATATATTATTTTTAAAAATATATTTACCTTAACATATTTTTAATGTCAGTTTGTATAATTCAGTAAAAATATTAATCGGATATTTTAAAGATTTTAGTCGATTTTCGAAAATAACGCTCATCAACAAATATTTATATTTGTGGACATTCATGCAAACTGCACAAGAAGTGCACAAAAACACAATCAGGTGAAATATTGCAAGAAACTATCATTTATAACTGTCAACAAGATGATTTGTTGTCAATAGTTGACAGTTTCATAGCTCGTAAAACAAAGCTTATAAATATAAAAAATTTAGATTTCATAATAATTTTGTTAAAATTTAAAGTGTCTATATGATGGATCTTTCTTTTCACTTTCGTCATATTTTTTACTGTCAAGAATAGAGAGATATAACAATCGTATAATAATCTTGATTCTGTTACCTTGTAATATTATTATTACTCACTATTTCAATACTACGTTAACATGTTCCTAGAAGTTCATTTTTATTGCTAAAAGAAATAATTATGTATTTATAATATCAGAACATGATCGATATAACAACTTAAACAACAGGATAACTCAGCAGCTTTGTATTTGATTTTTTTTACATAATTGTATTGTAAATTTTGTATTTTTGTTGTAAATTATTATAATTTTTTAATGTTTATGTTTTATATTATGTAACGAAATTTTCACATTGTAAACATATTGCTTATAACTGTAAATTCATATTATTATTTGTAATTATATTGACGTGTCCCGTAACATGTAATATGTTCCGATGGCCTGAATAAAATAAAATAAAATAAAATAGATAAATATTTGTTTATATTTAAGGGAATTCCAAACGGCACATGAAACGCCCCAAAGCTGCGACTTAGTTATATTAATTACCCATAATGGCACATTACAGGGAATTTATCAGTTTATTGTTATATTAGCATATAGGTCTATTGTTGGAATATTTGTTGAATTATTGTTCAGTCTATTGAACATTTCAAATGAGTCAGTGGTTGCTGAGGAAAAATAACTTAACTAATTTGTTTTGAGCTTCTATTTTTAATGTCCCACATTTACAAGGCGTTTGCTATGTAATCGCAGACTTTTGCACAGTAAACTTGTGCACCAGTTAAATAGCCTATAATATTATATAATAATAATAATAATAATAATAATAATAATAATAATAATAATAATAATAATAATAATAATATATATTATAATAATATTTGTGTGTATGTTATTGAGTCGGCCTACATATAAGAGTTATGTGTCCATATTAAACGCTTAACATGCAGCACAAAAAATTGTTATATTTACAGCCCAAGACGGGAGAAAGTCTCAGAGTACGTTCCTCCGAATGACGAGTCTTGCCAGGTTTTTGTGATTGTGCGAATCTGCCGCCTAATGGCCCCCCAAAACCGGTCCGATAAGCAGTTGTGATTGGACAATTGCAAGTGTTGTTACCAACTAATGAGAGACGAGTAGGATGAAACAATGTGTAAAATAAGGATTTACAAGCTTTCGTGATAGGAGGGGGGGAGTTAACGCCATGATTGCCGGTGAGTGCAGTCGGTGCTGCCATCTCTAGGTCTCTCTCACATTCACCGCGATTCCGAAACAAAGGAACTGGTACTTCTTCATTAGGTCACATGCGTGCGTTTATCAGCATTTCTATTCTTATTTAGAGTTGATTTTTACGGTGAAAATAGCTCCTGCACAAGCGAATTCCCTACCATAGTTCTTCGCTTATGCTTATACAATTAGATAAAAAAATATCTCGCGCAGGTAAACGGATCCTAAGCCTATTATACATCCACTAAGAAAAATACACTTTATCTATTTGGCCGGAGTTCCTGTGATTTTTGCAAGGACGTGTAAATAGTTTTTGAAGCAATTTGTTTATAATGAAATTAAATGAAATATTATTTAACTAACGTTTAATTAAAATATTATTGCAGTACTTTTTGTTTAGATTTCTATAAATGTTTGCTAATTGCAAGTTTTGTAATGAAAATTGATATAAAAATTGTTAGCAGCACTGTCGTACCTAGAGTCGACAGCACAGATCGATGAGAAAATATTATGTACAAACTTCCGTGTTTCTAGATCAGCACACATGAATGAAATTGTGTATATTCAACCCAGTGGGGGACGCAGGGGAGATTGGGGGGATATATTCCCCGAAATTTGAAAAAAGTCTATATATGCAATGTAAGTGGCCAGTTTTATAGACTAATTATATATGTAGGTTAATTCATTTTTTTTAGTATTCTTTCTACCTATTCAAATCCCCCCCGAAAAAAATTCTGCGTCCGCCACTGATTCAACCTACCAGTATTTTGAGTACCTCACACTTAGGGTGACTAATGTCAAATTAACTACATTAACGAAGTATTAAAGATCTTTTGTGCATGAAAAGTACTCTCGACCTTTGTCCCACAGGTGAGGAGAAATCCCGGAAAAAACCCTATCCTATGCCACAGCTTTAGAATTAGTTACATAAATAAACACCAGTAAAAACTATGGCTGTAGCACAAAGTTTTTATTTAAATTAATATGTAGATATTGAAACAACACGAAAACAAATACAAGTCTAATTCTGCATCCCTAAACACAGGTGAGAGCTACAACGACTGATATGAAGAGAACAGTAAAAAGCTAGGCCTACGTAAAAAAATACGTAAATACGTAGGCTACGTAAAATAAATAACGCTCTTTAATTTGATTTTTTGTGGGTTGTGCATATATTTTAATGAATTATACAATATTTTTCTTCTGGGAATTATATGAGTGTATTTTAGGCCTAAAATTCTTCTGACACTATGGCCTTCACCTTCCGTTGTCATGCTCTACCAACTTATCTAGCATAGTTCAATTCACGGTGTCAGATGGATTCTCTCTCCTATGAGCCCGAAGGTCACGGATTCGAGTCTAGGTGTCAGACGAAGTTTTTTTCATAAAATATTCTCAAGTTCTGTGTTAAAATTTGATTAACCGACGATAGTTCTCGCGTGGGTTCGATGTTGCATCAGACCTTTTAAATGTCGGAAGAAAGAAGGAAAGGGGAATTTTACAAATACTTGAAGAGTAGGAAATTACAGTGACGGTTGCGAAATGTTCAGTTTAGCATGTGAGGGCGTAGGGGGATGTTTAGGGGGGTGGAAACTGTTTGATAATTGGTTTCTCCCCCTTTTCAATGTGATACTGAGTCCATCACACTACAATATTGCACTCTATTCAAAGAGTCAGGACCGATTCATTGGGGCTTGTTTGCGGGTTGTGGTCTCTCCATGGCCTGTTTGTTTACTGCGAGGACAGAAATGTGGTCTACAACATATCTCGTGAAGCACCCGCCATTCCGTTTCACCTCACCTCATCCAGTTGTTTGTAACAACAGATTAAATGCTTTATTTTTACCTCTGGAGTGCCTTTCATGTCCTTTGAATTCATCAGGAAAAGAGAAACTAGCACAAAAATAGCGTCCTTCAAGATTAATGGATTTCAACGCTTGTGTCCGGGGATAGCAAACACGTGTGACAAATGTTCTTCCTTTGTGGCCACTGTCAAATTCACAAATAGCAAATAAAGCAGTCAAAAGGAACTAATGATATAAGTACAGAATGTCTCGTATTTGAAGTACCAGAAATAACGATCGACACGAAAGTTTAATTCAGAACACAACTATTACAAGATCATGTAAACGATTGAAAGATGATAAACGAAACTGAATTATAGAGACACCAGGAGTGTAAACACTGTAGATTTCAGAACGTAGCAATTCTACAGAAATTGGGTAATGTGGTAAAAATCCATGTAAATGTGTGTTATCAACTAGCATATTTAGTAGACTCACATTTAAGCATACAGTAAGCATTTAGCATGTATTAGTTTCTTTTCACTTAAATGTAATTGTATATCCAATGCACAAAATAAACACAAACACACAGACATAAGTATACATTACTTTTCATCCTTTTTGTTTTCGTTTCCATATTCTCTCCTAATTTTAATTCATTTTTGTTCTTATGTTTGAATGTAGTTTATACCAACTCTGCTGCTATTATTATGCTCATGCTTCGAAATATTGTATTTATCGTGTTTTTTGGAAGTTGTACATGTGGTGTATTTTGTATTCGAACTTGCTGAGTAGGAGAAAAATCCATATGGCCTTAATCCTTCCAGGCAAAATAAAACAATGTTGTTATTATTATTATTATTATTATTATTATTATTATACATATTTCTATTCTTAAGCCTATATATGTGTAGATATTTCTTGACCACGGATTTAACAGACTTAACTAAGATTTAAATAAATATCATAGGCCTTTATCCTCTAAGTACTCTTCCATGACTCCATAAATTCTGTGTTTGCCACTCGTTAGATCGAGTTTATTAGTTCATGTCACAAAGAGGGTCCAGAGAGGCAATATAATTTCTAGAATTGACTTTATATTATCATTTGGGTCAACATGACACCAAACTGAGTACAAGGGTTAAAGATTCGCGAGTTATTCTTTACTGAAAGCAACAGAATATATCTGTCAAAGGTTAGAAACATGTTAGTGTATTTTTCAAGTTATTAAACGTTCTTGTGTTTTCCTTATTTAACCTGGAAGTTTCACACAACCTTTTTTATTATATTCAGGATGCTGAAGTTGTTAATAGAAATAATGTTATTCCCGTTAAACGTGTGCATACCGACCAGATTATAACTTAGAAACACCGGTTTTGGAAAACTATGCTCTATCTATTCCGTTGTTAAGTGTGTCCCTTTATGAATGTTCAGTGCAGGAAGTAAGCATGTTGCTGCTAAGTGGATGCTCTAAAAAGGATTACGCTGTAATGTACAGAAACTATGTGTATACTGTAGATCAACAAACTGAAATATAATATTAACACATCCAAACAGTACCACTCTATCTCCCATTAGCATACAGGATTATACTTGAAAGCCGGTCTCTTGATCAAGTTTTTAACTCGGACTTGCATTTTAACGGAGTTTATTTGAACTATTTGCAAATTGTTATATGGTAGAAACGCGCACAATAAATTAACTTACACCGTTTTCTTATTGGTGGCGGAAACAGCGGCTAGTGAATTAAAACATTTACCGCCAGCTTCCTGCAAATGATTCGATCTAACAGAAAGGAGAATAGAGAAAGAAGGGATTGAATCGGACGAGAGGAAGAGAATGGAAAACGTGAGAGTGAAATATTCAGGGATTGAGAGTGTGTTAATTCCAGAAGTCCAGCCTGTACAACCTCCCCTCTCTTTCTTTCTCTATAACGGTCTATCGCTCTCTCTTTCTCTCCCCTGTTGAAGTTAAGTTTGCCACCATACGCAATTACTGCAATGAAAAGAGAGAGTGTCGTATACAGAAAATGGATGGGTCTAATCAAATTGGATGCACATACCCATGTATGGGTGGGGTGGAGTGTCCACTCGGAACTTCACCTAATGAATGTGGACAAATAGAGGACCCTGCGCCCAAATTAAGTTACAGTTGTGATAAGAGAGATGTACTGTGTGCGGATATGCATTTCCTGGAAGCAAAATCGCGGTCTACAGACTGCAAGTAATGCTGTGGTTTCGTAATAATAACACTAGTACTCATGCTGGCTAATGCTGTCCTATGTTATGCATGTTGTTGAAAATATCTAAATATGAATAACTTATTTTTTTAAAAAACTTCAGAGTTATCCAATGAGGGATTTAATATAATATGGTATAAAAACCACCTTATAACCTCAATAATATAACCACTTTATATTGATGATATATGGTGGATTTTCTATATTATAGGAGGGAGAATCAAATAAAAACTGCAACTAATTTTTTCCCACTATTTTACTGCACGAAGAATGTTTGCTTGTACATTATTTTTCCACATAGTCCCCGCCCAGTTCAATGCACTTACGCCATTGGATAGGAAGAGCTTCGATACCGCATGAGAAAAAATTATATTTGGTGAAGCTGTAGCCACTCCTGCACCATCGATTGGACGTCTTCATCAGATTTGAACTTATGCACTCCAAAATTATGCTTTAACGGACCAAAGATTTGAAAATCTGATGGTGACAAAGCGAAGGAGGTTGCTGAGAGCAGGTGTTTTGCTTCAACATGATAAAGACCGTCCTCTTGCTGCTCGTACAACCATGAAAATCATCGACGACATATGCCATACTTGCCAGGTTTGGCAGCATCAGATATCCACATTAAAGGAACTCCTTGGAGGGCAGAAGTTCAAGTCTGATGGAGACATGCAATCGGCGGTGCATGAGTGCCCACCAGTGTCAACCAGAATAATTTTCCTCATGCGGTATCGAAGCACTTCCTATCCGATGGCGTAAGTGCATTGAACTGGGAAGGGACTATGTAGAAAATATTGTACAAGCAAACATTCTTCCTGCAGTAAAATAGTGGAAAAAAAATTAATTGCGGTTTTCATTTGATTCTCCGTCGTAACTTATTTCTGGCATAGCAAACGGTAGCAAAAAGATGATGTGGTCGCTGCAACATTTATCGCGCTGATGTTTTCAGCTCTACCGTTAGATTTACACGATTATTAACGAAAATGTAAGTGTTAATCTGAATTCTTAAAGAAGCTGTTGAGTAGCATTTTCTTTCTAAACTCGATAGGAATATATGGACCTATGTTATTTTTCAGATTTTTCTTTTAGTTTTGTTCAGAAACATGCATTTGAGGAGTTTCATATTTTTGTCAATGCTAGTTCATGTAATGGCAAATGACTATACCAAGTAAAATACATGAATATGCTGAGATAAAATACCCTCATGGTACCATATACTGCCTCCATTTTACTCTTAAAATTTCTTTGTTTATTTATTAACTCATTTTTTTTTAAATTTTAAACAGTTACTGATATTCTGTTGTATTGCTACAGTCTTAACAATAAACATAATAATTACACAAATTTAATTAATACCTATAATATTATGTTTTTGCTATCGTCAGATTTATAGAGCTATCAAAGGAATGAACTACTAATCACAATTATATCATTGTACCATTTATGGATATTAAACATACATAACTTACTTACTCAATGGCAATAGACGATTCCTCAGCAAGCTAAAGGAATATATATTTTGTGAAAACCGAAGGTTTATTATCGCGCTTACCTGAGCCCGCCATTCAACCCTATTCTGTGCTAAGTCTATCCAATCATCCCTTGCACATCCTACTTCCCTTAAATCTATCCTAATATTGTCCTCCCACCTACGTCAAGGTCTTCCACGTGATCTTTTCCCTTCGGGTCTCCAAGTCAATACTTTTGAGATATGTCTTTCCTCCCCCATGCGCGCAACATGTCCAGGCCATTTCATCCTCCGTGATTTAGTTACCCTTACTGTATCCGGTGAAGAGTACAGGTCATGAAGCTCGTTGCTATGCAGTTTTCTCCAGCCCCCATTTTCATCTCTCTTAGGCCCAAATATTTTCCTTAGCACCCTGTTTTCGAACACCCTCAGATTATGTTCTTCCTGATCAATAAGCGGCCATATCTCACATCCACATAATACAACCGGCAGGATAATAGTCTTATAAATCTTTATTTTTAGATTTCTGGACAGAAGACGAGAAGATAAGAGATTCTGAACTGCATAAAAACAAACATTTCCTGATTTTAGTCGAGACTTAACTTCTGCCTTAATATTATTTGTGTCTGTAATTATTTTTCCCTATATTTGAATGTTTCCACTTCTTCGAACGATTTACCGTTATTCTAATATTTTGTAGAGCATTATTTTGACATTTCATGATCATATACTTAGTTTTTTTTCTGTGTTAATTTCCAATCCAACATTTCTGAAGGCATCGAAAAGACTTTCTGCATTTCTCTCGATTGTGTTTATGTCATCTCCTAACAAGCAAACGTCATCTGCATAAGCTAAAATCGGGTAGCTGCCATTTAATTCTAGGCCTACCTTCTTTTCTTGAACATTCCTAATGACATATTCCAAAGCGAAATTAAAAAGTAAAGGCGACACAATGTGTGTCCACGGTGTAGAATTTGAGTATGAGTAGATTTGAGTATATACTCAACTAAATTTCGAAAAATTTTCCATTTGTCGAGTTAAGAGAATCGCTACTTAATTATTATTAACTCAGTGAAATTTTGCCTGGAACTAATTTTGCAAAATTATGTTAATTTATGTAGCCGAATGGAACGTAAAGATTGATCGCAAAGACTATCCATAGAGGAGAGTGTTTCTAAGTGCATATATATTCCACAGTATCTATGATTAACATATACATGTGAAATTGAGGAACTTTTTTCAAATGTTTATAACTATTTCTTTTTCATTTTACAGAAGGAACAAACAATTATCATTAGTAAAATTCAACTTTTTTTTCAGCGGGATATACCGGTATGCAGAATAATCGACTTTTGAACCTTCATTTGGGTATAAAAAAATAATTGTGCAATAATTTTTATTCATAAACTGTGATTTTCATTTAAAAAAATATTGGGATATATTAAGTTATGCAATATAGAGACTAGGAGTATTAAGTTTTGAAAACAATGGTCATAAAATAGAACGAGCTTATTAGCATTTGATTTTAAAAAATAATAGAAATTAGGGGCAGCAAGCTGAACAGTTGCAAGAGATCGTTTCCTAACCCTCTTCCAGTTCTTTTAAAGTATCTTCCATTTTTGACAACAACTAAAATTCAATACATGTAAGAAGCTACACTGAACTTTTTAGTATCAGTTAGGAAAAAACCACCCAACAATTGATTCAAACCTCGTAGCACTTTCAATTGTCCATTTTTACGTTTAAGAAGTTTCAACCCTGCCGATTATCTAAGAAGTGTGAAAACAAGCGTAGCAGATAGCGCCAATTTCAAATTTAATCTCCAATGAAAATACAATGTTTAAAACAAAGGTTGTGTCTTGCGGTTCAACCAACCGCCATTTTTTTAAAAAAAGATGTCTAAAACGTACGATATATATGTGTTACTTAACGTAATTAACTCCGTTATAATTATGTTACATAATTATAACAAGATGTAATATTGTAAAATATTTATTATTAAAATGGTTTGTTTTCTTTTTTCAGGTAAGTTAGCAGAAATTCTGTGTCGTGCTCTGTAGATACGTACTGCAATATTTGGTGAGTTCATTAAAGAATCCCTACATCATAGTGGCACCGGTCTCTACAAGTTTATGAAACATATTATAGAACCTAAAACAGGTTTCCAAATGGTTTTAGACTACCATTCTGAGAATTGTCGTAGGTTAAAGCAATCGGCTAGAAAACCAATATACTTCTTGCATGCATTCAAACTATAATACAGTAATACTTGCTTACTTACTCAATGGAAACAGACAATTCCTAAGCAAGTTAAAGGAATATTATCTATTTTATGGAACTCAAAGGTTCATTTCCGCGCTTACCTGAGCCCGCCATTCAACCCTATTCTGTGCTATCTCCAACCATCCCTCTCAAATCCCAGTTCCCTTAAATCTATCCTAATATTGTCCTCCCATATACGTCTAGGTCTTCCAAGTGGCCTTTTACCTTCGGTTCTCCCTGTCAATAGTTTTTAGATTTGTCTTTTGTCCTCTATGCGCGCAACATGTCCAGCCCACTTCATCCTCCGTGATTTAATTATCCTTACTATATCCGGTGAAGATTAAAGGTTGTGAAGCTCGTCGTTATGCAGTTTTCTCCAATCCCCATTTTCATCCTCTTAGGCCCATATATTTTCCTAAGCAACCGGTTTTCGAATGCTCTCAGATTATGTTCTTCCCGAAGAGTAAGCGACCATGTCTCACATCCATATAATACATCCGGCATGATAATACTGTCTTATAAATTTTTGTTTTTAGATTTCTGGACAGAAGACGAGAAGATAAGAGTTTCTGAACTGTAATATAATTATTTAATTGACATGAGCAATACATGATTAGTTGTTGGTATACCTAAATTGTTGAATTACTCATTTAAATCTGTAATACAGAGGCAAATTAATATGGGTAATAAAAAAGCTAAAATTGAATTTTAGTATCGTAACATAGGCCTATCTGGGATAGTTATTGTCAGAATTTTTATGTGTGTGAACTCAGTCTGCAATTTGAATGGATTCCGACTAATAAACATTGTTAAGCCGAGAAAATATTACTGTATTGAAATGCGGTTTAAGCCTACACATTATAAATCGCAATATCTGTCTGTCTGTCTGTCTGTGTGTGTGTCATTTCCTTAGTGCGCGTATAACTCGAGAACCGCTACTGGTCCGATTTACATGTTTTTTTTTTTTAATTAATCGATACGTTCTTTCTGTTTTTACCATTTATTTTTTTACGCTTTGTAACATGAGGAATAAGCAATGGCGATACTAGTGCAAATCCATATAGCCGGTTTGGTTGTATGTTAACGTGAGTAGCAGTATTTGTCCATTGTAGGAATCAGGTTATTAAAAAAAAATAATATTGTTGCCCAGGTAACTTTTATAATAAGAAGAAAGATAATTAATAGACTTTTGTTTATTTCTGCTGTCATTTTAAACTTTTCAAAGCGAATACAGGGTGAAGTACAACCTATTAATTGAAAGATTTTTCCACTCCGATTATAAAAATTTGTAAAATTTGAATTTTAGTAAGTTAAGTATTTTATCTAAAATGTATAGTTAATATTCGTCAGATTTCTATTTTGATATACCAATGAGCTGCGTATATAGAATTTGGTATTTGAAACATATAAAAGCTTTTTTTTGTTTTTGTTTGTTTGTTTGTTTGTTTTTTGTTTTTTTTTTGTTCGCGCATGAGTCCATGTAAGACTACGCAAAGTACTTAGAGGCGTTTCTATTGTAATATAACAGCGTGAGCTAAAAGGGGATAGTAATTGACTATAGTAGTAATTATATATATATATTAAATTATATCTTATGTGCAAGCAAAGTTGCATGGTTCATGCCCCATGTGGATGGTTAAAGCATGAGAGGTCGTTTATTGTAGAGAAGTTGGTAAGTGCACGATAGGTTTTCAAAAATTTGTTTCATATAGGCCTAATGTAACTATCCCTAATATTTACAGACCGGAACTTCAGCAGGGACAACGCTAAAATTATTTCTCTCGGTTCACTACAATTTGAAAGTTATTTTACTTTGCTTTTCAATGTGTTTCCCTAGCCTTATGAGCTTTGATGTCTTATCATCAGTACGAGTCAAATGTCTACAAATACTTTTTGATTGATACTTTAGTAGTTAGTACTGACTCAATTTTCGCGCACATTAAGGAATTTTTACACCAAAAATAATATAAACGATAAAAAGGTTTCAAATGCTTATGAAGAAAAAACAACGTATTCATACATTTTTAAGGTTTTCGTACGTAGGTTTTCGTACGTGACTGTTGGTTATACGACGGTATAAGAGTACCTATAGCTATAATATAGGCCTATAATTTACTAATTTTATAAGTTATTATGTACCACGTGTATTAAACAATCAGATTTTACGTTTTTACATTCAATTTGAATTCTAATTTCTATTCAACATTTTTTATTTCTTGTAACTTATATTATGTTCTTCTAAGAAGTTAAAAAAACTCTAATTAGATTAATGCTGTTTGGGTTTCTTAAGCTGAATCATATTTTTTTACATATTATATATCAAGCTGTGACCACAGAGGATTTAATGATTTTGCTCTTTTATATTAAGGAAATTAAGAAAGAAGGTCATTACGTGGAAACTTGCCTGTATTCTGTTTTAGATCATCATGTGAAATGAATTTATTTATAGGTAAGAAATCATTGTGTTAAGACGTATTTTGCGATAATTTCTATAATAAAAACCACTAACGCTCATTGTCTTCAAAATGAGAAATTTTTGTCTGTAGTGAATACTTAGCTATCGATGAGCAAAGCTATTAGGCCTATAGGAAACCTATATCTTTCTCTATGTAGTGTAGAATATATTCAACCCAAATCACTCGAAATTTGAATAATCTTCAGTCAATTGCGATTATTTTGTACAGACGTATTTTCAAATCAGATGGTCCTTCTTCACTACCAATTCTATATCATTCATTTTTTTTATTCCGTGTGACAGCCTGACTAACAGTAACACACAAAGATAGCTAAATGTTTCAATAGATTAGAGGCATTTTTCCCCTATGCTTCTTGGTAACTTGTTGGACATCAATTTATGAAAATCAGTGAACTTAGTCTATCCCTAATTTTCCTAGAAACGTTGTGTTAACGAGTGTTTAAAACATAGTGTTTACGTATAAATTCTTAAATATTGACTGTTACGCACTCTTTTATTAAACTTGCATATGTTATTTTAATAAATATACAGGGTGTTAATGAACAACACTGAAATATTATACCTGTGTATAGAGGGCACATAAATAAGCAACTTTTATTAGGAGATTTTTGCTCTGTGGATTCAATATTTCCTGTTACAGCCTAAAATCTCCCAGGGCATGGCCGCCACTGACTTTTAACATTAGAAAAAAATGCAAAACAAAGGAAATTCGTTGTTAACACTGTAGTCAGTAGTTATGAATAAAAAAAAGAACAATGCAGTGACGGCCAGTCATGTGATTAGTCTGTAAATTTTGCAAATTATGAAAACTCTAAATTATGTAATAGCTGTGGAAGGTAACTTATGATTAAAAAGCAGGTTTATATGGATCGTAAGGAAGGCATGTAGTCAATTTAATGAAAATTTTAACCCTATTTCACATAATTATTGACTTAGGAGCACGAAATTATAATGACTTTATTGCCCTGTAGCACACACATTTTACGTCATAGAGCCAAAATCTCCTAATAAAAGTTGCTTGTCTATGTCCCCTCCATATACTGGTAAAATATTTCGGTGTTATTCATTAACACCCTGTATATTTACATTCTTTTTTGTTTTAGAATTACCTTTCGACCAAATTAGGTAGCCGACGCTTTAACGGAGGGGACTCACTTTCGGTACCTCTTGGGCTCGAATCCCTGGTCATCCATTCCCAGTTTCAAAAGTCAATGCCGGATTTAAATTTACCTAAAAGCTTACCACATCAAACGTCAATTTACCTAAAAGCTTACCACAAAATTGTATTGTATCGTATTCTGAGAAGGCCCTGCTTCCAGTTGATCTCGCATCAGGGAGTCCCTTCCTATTCTGTCTAGTGCTGATCCAGAGCTCGTCCCTCCGTTATGTACAGTGGTATGTTAGCCCTTGGGAAAGGAATATACTCTTCCATTGCCAGTGTTGCAACTAAGAATACATTTTCTAAATGAAAACATCTTCTGACAATTTATTGCCCTAGTGCCAAGTCGGAGAGTAATAATTTTTAAGCTTAAGTCTTAGCTGCTGGGAACAATAGCTATCGAGTGTATAATTCGGATTTTGTGAGAAGGAAGTTCACATATTGTAGAAATATATTGTATTTGATTAAATAAATGAATTGATTTTTGAGGTGAGCGAAGAGGAAACGTCAATGAGTTACATACATGGAGAACATGAGTTCATATCCCATAGCTGTATATAAATTATTTTTCGAGAGTTTTCCAGATTGGAATTACTTACCCTTCTTTTTCGAGTAGGTATGGTTTCATTGTTGTTTAACGACGGGAGTTAACGGTTATTTAGGCCTGAGACCGTCATCGATGTGTCTGAAGTTTGCATCGTGGAAGTTCTTTTAAATGCCTGTAAATATGCAGACATGGGTCAGTAACATTTCTATGTACACATAAATGCCATCGACCTGGGTCAGGATCGAACCTGGTGACATTGGGCACTGGAAACCAGCGCCATACTGACAGCACAATCCAGTCCGTCAAGTAATAGATATCAAATCAGGGCTCGAATTACTGAATTCTTTATACAAGGCATTACTCATTAATAAATTTAAAATAAATATAATAAGATACGAATTTTGTGTAGATTTCATTCAATTTAACAATATATTAAAACTAATTTATCTTTATGATGTTACATTTACAAGAACTGTAAACGCTGAAATATTGCAATCCGTGATAATATAGACATAACTGTAACATATCAAGTTTTTCTCTGACATTTTCGCTCCTTGAAATATTAATTATTATCATAATTGGGTAGCAGCACGCTACAACGAGGCTACACATTTTCTCGAGTAAATTATGAAGAGTTTGAATTGGATAATTTGCATCTCTCATCTTGTTAGACTAAGAATATAAGCTTTATTTACGTTTTCTAGCAATGCCTTGCATGTTTTTCTTTGTTTATAGCCTGTGTACATTGTTTTTTTGTTTTGTTTATTGCGCTCATTTCTCTTGTGTGGTGACGTTGCATATTGCAGATTTGTACTTCAACCAGATGGGGTTTGATTCATTTGAGTAGCAAGATCCAGTCTTAATTGCAAATTGTTGAAAGTAAAGTTGAAAGTACTCATAAGTCTATTTTAAGTGACCGTGAGGATCTGGGAAGGCAACATAAGCCAAAATACTCATCACTCTGTATCGTATTTTATCACCTCACATCTATTTTACGTTTATTCGAAACACTTCATAACCTTTATTCCATAAAGTGCATATTAATATGCATATTTTGCACCTTAGTACCGCATCTGGAAATAAAAATAACGTATTTGTTAAACATTTTATTGGCAGACGATACTTTTATCTCCAACATTTCACCCAAATAAGAAGTGAAACATTCCCGAAGTAGACACATAACTCTTTGTGCACAGGAATATAGTATGAAAACTTTCGCTAGCTGCAGAATATTTCCATTTTTACTTTTTTTAAATCATAATTTTTCTGCATAGCTTTTAGTATAGTCCACCACTGTGGCCCAGGGGATACGTTCGCTCCTCTAACGCAGTGGGCCCGGGTTCGATTCTTCGTCGGGACAAGTTACCTGGGTATGGTTTCTTCCGGGGTTTTCCCTCACCTGTGAGACAAATGTCAGTTATCTTTAGGCCCTTGTATTCCCCGGATATCATCTGGCCGTCATTATCATCTTCATCCCATCCTTGCCTTGTTTGGAGTGTGTGCGAATGGCGTGTCAAGTCCTATGTGTTTGTATGTCTGGGAGGTGTCCCCGGCATTGTATGTATGTGATCCAAAGCTAATCCCTCTCCTGACAAGTCGTGGTCCTGTAAGGCTCGGGCGGCTTGGGTCGCTTAAATCCTAAAAGGGAGAGGTTAAACTAAGATAAAGAAAGATAGAAAGAAAGAAAGAAAGAGAAAGAAAGAAAGAAGAAAGTTTTTAGTATAAAAACTCTTGCTAATGTAGCCATTATATGAAACACCTGCAAGTCGCAATAATTGTTATTGCAAAGAAGAGGTGGTACAGTAGGCCTATATGTATCACTGTGCTTTAAGATATTTTGCAACCGTGCCACAAAGAGAGAAAGATAACGTTTAATTCAAGTTCTTAAATTTATCTTCTATATTTCTATTTCTCTCTCACTTTTGTCACTTTGTTATAGCAACCTGGAATATGAGCCTGGGAATCGTGAATTCAAACCCGGCCGGGGGTTAAAAAATCTTCAGCGCATTTCTTGTGCCATGATCTTTACACTGACATTTAGGTTCGTTAAAAAAAATTCAAGGCCGAATCTTAAGTCATAAATATTAAAATTGAGGCAGTGTCCGAAAGCTGAAGTCGTTAGCTATAAAATAGAGGCCAGTAACTAGACATACTACGAACCTTCCGCATGTATATCCTACTACAATTACTTCACTTCCGGTTATTTATTCAACAATCTAATTCACATCAGTTGAAAATATAGCTTTTGGACACGGCCTAAGTTTTTCGTAGCAGAGTTCCGTCGGAATATGGAAAAGTATGAGTTAATATTTTCAGTAAATACAGAACATGTTATAATTACGGCCATAATAATATAAACATTATTAATATTTACAATAATATATAAAATATTGAAGGATATTGTGGGGCTAACTGTAATTATATTTTTTAAATTAATAGACCTAAAGGAAATATTTTGTTAGTAACAAAAAAGTGAAAAGTAACTATATAAATGCTTTAAAATTAAAATTTTAACAAACCAAAGTTAACACTGTTCTCTCAATTCTCTCATTGCAGAATATAGTTTAAACAATATGTCAATATCAATACTTAGACCACTCTGTTTAGAGATACACCGAGTGCTATAAGCCCATCTTCCAGAGAAGTGCTACGTGTACAAAATCATTAAAGACTTATTGCTCCTATGCAATATCCGAGACTGCAGCTACGTTATAGTAATTGCCAATGCAGTATATACATCTTTTCACTGAATTTATGGCTAATATGCAAGCTACTGGACCATGGCTTGGTCTGGTCTTATGTGGCAGTGTGATGACTTCATAAATAAAATGGAAACAACTTTGTATTACCCTCATTACCGAACTTGAATACATTCTTAGACGACCACTCATAAAATACATATATTGCTTCCACTGTCCTTGTCGCCTTTGTCATCAACACTACAATCACAATGAATGTTTATTACTAGGGGCCGGATGTTTAGGTTCTTATATTCTATATTACATCTTACTACTGCTAAATCACACCTGACTTATTCCTTAGATAAGTTAAGTGCAGTGAATTAACTCGAAGTTGAACCTTGGACACTTATTAAGACATACGTTCCTAAATACATTGCTGTAGTTTGATCATTCTAATCTACAAGAGCCTAAAGATCCTGTAATTAATTATTAAATCACCCAGCACCTTGAAAACGTATATTTCGGTAAATAACAGAAAATTCAGTTTTATTTTTAAACTAATATGATGTATGAATTGTTGTACGATAGGCTTCTTTATCCCTAACTTCCCTAACTTCCCGTTGTAATGTTTTCAAAATTCAACTCAAGATGTGTAAAGTCCTACTGATATAAACCAATAAGAAAGTTTCTGTTTTAACCATTTTTAATATTTTAACCCGGTTTAATCTCCTCTGTCGAAGGACTTAAACGCCCAGTTCCTGAAGTGTTGGGGAATTTCTGGGTCAACACTAGACAGGATATGTGCGGCCTCCTCTTAGGGCAACAGAAACTCATGAGGACAAGGGACAGGACACTACACACAACAGCCAGTCCTGAACCCAGGAAGGGGACTTCTCACTGGTGAAAAGTCCCTTAACCCGACCGGGAATCGAGCCCAGGCCATCCGTTCGGGAGGCGGTCACGTTACCATCTCACCCGTAGCGGCGGACAATTTATAGGCCTATATTGTATTACGGAAATGTTCAACGTGACTATATTTTTAAAATTCATAAATAAGAAACATGAGATAGAATTAAAACGAATGTTGACCTATAGCTAGTAGAGCCTGTATGCTGTAGTAGGCTATGTGCCCTATTCTCCTGTTTTTGTAAAAACGTAACCTTGTATATTTTACACACGTTTCCATACGTAAAGTTCACTTAGTTCTGTACTATTGCAGATGGGTTATTCCCTTCTTTTATGTAATAACAATAATAATAATAATAATAATAATAATAATAATAATAATTCGTTATTTAATGTGGAAGAATTAAAGCCTTAAGAACAAAGACCAAAAAAGGAACAAACAAATAAACTTACCGTTCTGCAACTGATAGGAATACATATACATATAACTAATTAAGTTCATTAGTAAGTTAAAAAATGTGTTGTTCTTGTTTTATTATACTGTGAATGTTTAAATAATCTATAGTTTTCTTTATAGTTACAAAAGGAATAGTAGGAACACAACCAGTTGAGACATTTTATTTCCGCTTGAATCTATCATTCTAATAACTAATCTGATGCCATACATACGTACACACTTGAAAAAGAGATGCCTTAAATTGCACAACAAAGTCCCATGCAGTAACATATAATCGCAGTTGTAGAATATGGGAACATACATGAGCTTTTACAGAAAGGGACACATCGGGGAGCTAAATAATTTACAAAACACAGAGGGTGTAATCTGTGGCGTAATTAAGGGGCCTGCTGTAGCAAAATGGGAATCCTTGGCAGAAGAGAGATTGATAGCTAGGCTTTATTCTTTGTCTTACAGAACTCACAAGAAAAATAGCAATGCCCACCTAATTTACGAAATAAGATCATCCATTCAACATTAATCCAAGGACATATGTAAGAACAATTAATTTTCTTAATAGAAGGATTAAGAAGTGGAATGCGGCCGCAGAGTACGAAGCTAAAAGGCCCCACAGACGTAGATTCTTGAGTTAACTTTTCAATGACGTTCATAAAATTCAACTTACAGATTCTTAACTATTTCCTCTTTTGAGAATGGCAGATACAGAAAATGAAGTGGACATTCCAGCTATAGTAAAATCTGCAGATCAACCTCATTTTGCACATTGAACATTAAGCACAATACGATTTTTATGGTGCATTCTTCTCCTTTGTTTTTAATTCATCAATAATATTCAATTTTATTTAAATAAATTGTAAGTATCTGATTCTTAATTACATTGTTTTTATTGCCTAATTTTCTAAACGCAGGTCAAGTGATAGTACACAACTCAGAATTTTTATTTTAAATACTGGTAGGCCCTACGTGATATTATAAGTATAACAAGATTAATTAAAAACTTCTTGTAAAAATCTTTAAAACAAGTAAAATTGTATGTTTATTTGACTTTATTTTCAGCTCATTCTTTACGATTAGTTAAAAAAATACAAGGTCTATATTATATAATATTTGCCCTCTCACCTCTCCAAGTTGGAAGCCCATAATTTAGGACATCAAGTCAAAACTTGTGCAATTGACACATTACTAAACGAAGAAACATCTGGAAAAGCAATCCCACAAATAAGTCTTTCCAGGTTCTTCCTTACGGATTCCGCAAAAACGATTACTTCATTTAGATTGTCTGAAAAAAATAATATTTCATGCATGCAAACTATTGAAAGCATTTTGTTGCGTATTAAATCCCATATTTAATGTAGAAAATGTTAAAGATTGTTTACCTGCATAGGTTGTTTAAGAAATGTTTGAAATTATGCATTCCAGAATATACCAAACAACAAAACCACCCAAGATAGAGTCATTACATCATTTGCTTGATTTTGTCCTACATTCCATCAAAATCATTTCTTCTTTTATGTTGCCAGCTAATGAAGTATGTGTATATCTGAACTGCCAGAATATCTGCATTAATATCTGCGATATCTACAAAAATCCTACATTTAATCCTTAAACCATAGGTAGCTCCATATCTTCATAGGTTGTTCAAGAAATAAAGTTGAAGGACGTATATTTGCATAGCAGTTGAACGCCATTTTCATTTAGTGCAGACACATCTTACGGGTTCTGTGGTGAGGAGCCACCATAAAACGCCTTGGTATCTCAGTGTCCACTAAAATAGTTAGCTTTTCGCGAAGGCTCTTCAGCTATAAAGCTGCGGAGTAAATGCAAGGTGTAAGTGAAACGGACGATTTAGTCTTCTAAATTACCTTCTTGTTAGTCAAATTTATAGTCACTGAATGTTTAAACCTCACTGTGAACAAGGTTGACAATTTATTTTGTAGATATCCGAATATTGTTTTAACTATATCTTACTAATGAAATATAATATGACATATAAATTCCTTCCATGGCAACAGTAATCTGGTGGGCATGTGATGTCTAATACAGGTGAAAAGTAAAACAGGTTTCCCTTTTATCTGTGTGGGCTGAGGTGGGTGAAAACACACAAGGACGGTGCTGGGTCTTAAACACTCACATTCTAATCTGATATTATAAAACATACAAATATTCTCACCTTATAGGATAATTTCCCTTGAACTTCTCTGAACCAATAGAATAGTTAAAGTAAATTAATTTGCCAATAAAACTATCAGCACCCACGTCATTTGAAGCTTCGTACATGCTTTCCCACCTACGTTATTTCAGATAAATATAGGTTTATTGGAGAATATATGAAATGACTTCAAAACTTCGTGAACACTATTCAGGAAAATTGCCGTTGTAAACAAAGATTTTGCACAAGTTTGAAGAAATACATAGTGGATACTGCGTGATGTACTAGAATATTAACATAATGGCAAAACTTGAGACTTTCGAACCTGTCTATAATCGTTCCATTCTTTTAGTGTCTTTATAGTCGTTTTAGTTTTTTCACATCTTGCCGGATGTAACTCTTTTTTCCTATTGGGCAATTACTTTCATGCTTATATTCTTCTTATGTAGTACGCATTTCACAAAAATAGTTTTCTGAGGCAATTAATTGTTAAGTTATAGACATTTTATTTGTTATGTTACGATATGCTAGTTTGTATTGCAATTAGCAGTTTGGTTTTCATTGTTTGGTTGTAAGAGTAGGTTCTTGAAGGAGGAAGAAGTCGAAAAGGAATTCCAGATATTTTATTTCGTGGAACCCGAAGGTTCATTGCCGCGCCATTCAACCCTATTCTGTGCTAACTCCATCCAATCATCCCTCGCAAATCCTACTTCCCTTAAATCTATCCTATATCGTCCTCCCACCTACGTTCAGTTCTTCCAGGTGGTCTTTTCCTTTCGGTTCTCCCAGTCAATACGTTTGTGATATATCTTCCCTCCCCCATGCGCGCAACATGTCCAGCCCACTTCATCCTCCGTGATATAAATTACCCATACTATATCCGGTGAAGAGTACAGGTCATGAAGCTCGTCGTTATGCAGTTTACTCCAGTCCCCATCTTCATCTCTCTTAGGCCCAAATACTTTCCTAAGCACCCTATTTTCGAACACACTCAGATTATGTTCTTCCCGAAGAGTAAGCGACCATGTCTTACATCCATATAAAACAACCGGCAGGATAATAGTCATATACATCTTTGTTTCTAGATTGCATAAAAACAGGCATTTCCTGATTTTAGTCGACACTTAACTTCTGCCTTAATATTATTTGTGTCTGTAATTATTGCTCCCAGATATTTTAATTTGTCCACTTGTTCGAACGATGTACCGGCTATTCTAATACCGGTATATTGCAGAGCATTATTTTGACGTTCCATGACCATATAATTAGTTTTTTCTGTACTAATTTCTAATCCAACGTTCTTACAGGCATTGAAAAATACTTTCTGCATTTCTCTTGATTGTGGTTATGTCATCGCCCAACAAGCAAGCGTCATCTGCCTAAGCTAAAATCGGGTGACTGCCATTTAATTCTAGGCCTACCTTGTTTTCCTGAACTTTTTTAATGGCATATATATATATATATATATATATATAGACATATGTAATAATGAAGTGTTGCGGAACTGTACATTTACAACATGTTGTGCCCTAGTCTTCCAGTACCAAGAAAGCAAGATGAGGTACTGTATAATGAAAAGAACATAAACATGCGGTATAACTTCCAGAAGTATCACTCCCTCCCACTCTCCCATCTTCTTCCCCTTCTACATCCCTCTCTTTTTTTCCATTTTTCTTTCTCTTTCCTTCCCAGGCTCTTGATATCAGAATGAAAAGATTACTGAGAATTCTTCTGTATACTCTAAGGTACATAGCGTATACTAAGTGAGCATTTTACTTGTTTTCTCAGAACGCATTCTGAGGCTTATCAGTGTATATTGCATTTGTCTTAGGTCACATTGTTGTTTAGAGTGGTACACTGTCCACATTATATTCACCTTAAAATTGATCATATTCCAGTAGGTTTAGCCCAGGTGTATCCCTCGCAGTTAGATTCTCATCTCTGGAGACTTTATGCGCATTTGAATCCCCATCCAGTTTATAGAAATGTCACATTCACTTATGTATGCGAACCCGTTTTAATAACTTGTGGTTCCAAAATCAGTCTATCTTTTCTGTACTCCTTTTTAATTTAGACAAGCATTCAAGGAAATTTTCACCAAATTATAATAACATTACTAAGTTACTTGGAATTGGTGCAAATGAGTTATTCCTGTGTTATGGCTAGTGCACTGTAGATGGGTGACCGAAAGGTCTATTGGCTAGCCTATTATTTAGTGAACTTCATAGAATAATTTCAGCCGGGACGGAAAACAAATCTAAATGTTTTCTCGTTCTATTTAAAGAGTACATGTAAATTCAAGTATGATACAACGGGAAAAGTCTGCTTTTATTTGATGGCAGTGTCAAATCAACATGAAGGGAATGTGATTTTTCAATCATCAGAACTAAACCAAAAGTTAAATAACTCTTTATAATTAAATAAACATAAAATTGCTTTAGGTATATAGTCTAAATGATGTTTATTTAATTCCATTTGCCAGTAATATAATTTAATAGCATTCATACTCTCTTCGTTTTAGTTTATTTTCACATCTTGCCGCATGTAACTCAAAGGATGGTTTTTATTGTATATCTTTTTTCCCTATTGGGCAATTAGTTTCATGTTTATATTCTTCATATGTAGTACGCATTTAAAAAAATAGTTTTCTGAGGCAAGTCATTGTTAAGTTATAGACATTTTATTTGTTATTATACGATATGTCCACCGCTGCGGCTGAGGGGATGCGTTCACTCCTCTCACGCAGCTTGCCCGGGTTCGATTCCTGGTCGGGACAAGTTACCTAGGTGAGGTTTTTGGGTTTTCCCTCACCTGTGAGATACATTTCGGGTAACTTTAGGCCCTTGTGGTCCCCGGATATCATCTGGCCGTCATTATCACCTTCATCCCATCCTCGCCTTGTTCGGAATGAATGGGTGTGTCTCGTCCTATGTGTTTTCTTGTTGTCTCGGAGGTGGCCCCGGCATTGGGCTGATCACTCATCCGGGGAGGCCCTCCATGTCCTGGTCAAAAAAGTATATATGTGATCGGAAGATAATACCTCTCCCGACAGGTCGCGGCCCTGTAAGGCCCGGGCGGCTTGGGTCGCTTAAATCCTAAAAGGGAGAGGTAAAACTACGATTAAGAAAGAAAGATGTTACGATATGCTAGTCGGTAAATATTACAATTAGCAGTTTGGTTTTCATTCTTTGATTGTAAGAGTAAGTTCTTGAAGGAGGAAGAAATTGAAAAAGAATTTCAGATACCTGATTGTGATGTCGATGACGTAGACATATTTGACAGTTCTAGCAATTAAACTGAATTTATTTTCCGAACGCTTGGAGTTACCTCACTCGGGTAATTTCCCGAGCGTTTTACATTATTGAACTAACTAAGCCTTTTTTGTTACTGACATTATATCTTTAATTTGATTTTGTAAGAGACTCCTTAATCTTGTCAGTATTTGCAGCATATGACGTTTTATTTGGTACTTATGGCAGTCAATAATAGTGGTGTAATAGGTAGTAGGCCTATAAATACATTCGATCTCGATCCAACAAACTAGTCCATAGCCAATGGTGTTAATTAATTCGTTTTATTTTCATAGTACACTTTTAGATAATACACAGAGGAATATTTACTAATTTAATTAAAAAACAAATATATATAAATTCATTATCAAAGTCTTATATTATAAACGATTGTTTTCTTTTCAGTTACATTGTATCAATTCTTATTTCAAACGATACGAAAAATTCATCCATTTAAAATAATAGATCTACTCGTTCTAATTTTGTGCGCAAGTTCACAAAAGTTGGAAATTCTGATCTCGCAGGATACTAAACATTATTTTAAGTTTAGCAATTGAAACAATGTGTCAGAAAGTTACTGCGCTTAAATGTGTACCTATTAGTGTAGATCATTTTTATGTGGAGAGAATTGAAATGTTTTATTGGCTGTAGGAAAAATGTGTACCGAAAGATAGAAATGCGAAAACAAAATTTCATTACACCAACAATAAATCATTAAAATTTGTAAAAATTACCAAAAGCAGGGAAACTCTTCCTAAATATGTGTTTCAAATTTCATTAAGATGTGTCCCAAAATGTAGGAGATATGGGATTAGAAATATGTCAGTGTAAATCTCCCATCGTCTCCCCTTAAGTTTCTTACATTTTCGAATGCCACATATGAAATCTTCTCTTACTACGCCCAATTAAGTGAACCCCGAACGATCGATTTCTAGTTTCCTTACTTCCTACTTTAAGATATTACGAAAATTATGCCGTCTTCTTGAGATGTTTCGAGTTCTTGCGCAACTCCACCGAACGTTCGCTTAGCTGGAAAGTCCATGGTATTTGCAGCCTTAAATGTATTACTTTAATATAACTGAAGCCGTGATATTAAGACCTTACATATGTGTAGCAGCAGCGTTGCTCTCACTTTTCAGAAAAAAGGCGGATGAAATTCTTTGAATCTGTCTTGGGTCGTGGATAAATGCCACAAGATGCTGGAAAGAATTTATTTCCTCTTCTCCCCATGGTTGTTGAGGACGTGTTTACTCCGTGTTTGATACTCCATGTTCAATTCTGTGTAGTGTTGGTAATTTTTACCGCATGGTCCCTATAGAGATGGTGAATGCTAGACCAGTTGGCTGGCTGCGGGCTCAATAAATCCAGAAGGAAGCGGCGAGGCGTGGTTTCCGGAAATCGAGTCCAATCTACCTCTTCTTCCTTATGTTTCTGTCTCTTTTCCAGTGCCGTACTGGTTCACATCCACACGACCATGTTACTTCAATGCTGTATCTTCAAAACGGTGAAAAATATAGGACATAAAAATTACTAAGTAGTACTAATTACTTTCGTAAGTAGACAACAAGCAAACCAATTAATGGTATTAGAAATGGATTTTTGGAGGCGTTCAGCAAGAAAATCCAGGAAAGAAAAGATTCGGAATAATAGAATAAGGGAAATAATAAAAGTTGAAAAGAATATTTTGGAAACTGTAGAAAAAAAGACGCTTGAAATGGCATGGACATGTACTCAGAATGACAGAGGATAGAATACCAAAGAAAATTTTGGATTGGAAAGTAGAAGGAGAAAGAAGAAGAGAGAAGCCCAAAGAGTGCTGGATGGATGGGGTGAAAAGAAGTATGGCGGGAAAAGGATTAAGTGAAGAAGATGCTATGGACAGGGACTTATGGAGGCAAAAGTTTGTTGTGGGATGAAGGAAAACCATTGTATTGTGGAATATTCCTTAATTTAAAAAAATTACTAACATGCAGTGTAAGATCTTCATACATAAAGTAAATTAAAGTGATCCCTATATAGGCCATGGAGGCCCAAAGGGTTCCAGAAGGTTGTGGCTCCTCGATTTTGGACATTCGGCACATGAAGATGGTAAGGTTGTCAGCCCTACGCACCGGCCGCCTTTACCCATAGGATTGCTCTGGTACTCATTTCTGTTAGAAGCTGAGTCGATCCCAGGGTCATAGCGCCACCAGAAGGAGTAGGCCTACTGAAAAGCTCAACGACCTCATCGGGAATCGAACCCGCGACCTTCCGGTTTGTAGCGCAGCGCCTCAACCACTACGCTACGGTGTACCCCTCCTTCATACATAAACCAGATGGAAACTAGAACCTACCCTTTAACTAACCGTATTGTATTTTAATGAGTGGACTTACAATAAGTGACAAAAATGTTCGCGGTGTTTGGACATTTCCAAACTACTTACCTAAGAAGTAGGCTACCTATTCCGCACACGCGTTTGGGTTGGAGTCCACAGTACCCTTTTCCTTAAGATAAACCATGTAGGGTTTATGGCCCGTCAGATAATGGATCAAACCTTAGGGCGGCTGTAAATGCGCAAATTTAATCTTTCGTGCACGTTCTTAAAAAAGTCGTAAGTTGTATGTCCTGTGTTGCTTTTCTCCCGTCTGGTTTGCCACATTACCAGTACCACATTTTTGACATCCGTTATTATTTCAACTCTAGTGTCAATATGTCGGCTGCGGTGGTCTAGAGGTAGCGTGGCCGCCTCTAGATCCGATGGTCGCGGCATCAAACCTGGCCGCAGTCGATGGGTTTTTCAGGGCGTAAAAATCCTGGACAAAGAGTCCTCCGGGAGGGACTTTAAGCTGGGGGCCCTTATCGTAGATTTACGGCACGTAAAAGAAGTCCAAGCCTAAATTAGAGCCTCTGGACAACATTTCTCGGCCCTTTCACGTCCAAGTAATACCTTAGTTTCCAGAGGGGGCTGAGAGGCGATGGGCTTACCACCTGTCCCTCTGCCCTCTCTAGGAAAATAAGCGTAACAAAATTTACATAGGTAAACAGAAACTTCCACTTGGAGGCCCTTCGCCCCAAATGGGAGCATAGGATTCGAGAGAGAGAGTCAATATATTTCTTACCCAGAATATAGTTCATCTTTGCCTTATAAGGAGATCCAGTGTGTGACCCCAAGTTCTTTATTTAAAGGGATCAGTCGCCGTTGTTCTGTAAGTTCGTCTTAGTCTTGGAAGGATTCCCCTGTGAAGACTACGGAATTTCGTAGCTGGCTTGATTTGGTTCAATAGCGGGTTCATGTAAGCCCGGCAATGAACCTCCGGGTTCTTTAAAGTAGATATTATTTTAGCTTGCTTAGGAATTGTCTATAGCCATTAAGTAAGTAAGTAAAACAGAAGGATTCAATATGTTATAGTGTAAGGAATATTCAACAAAGTACAGTACTGTGATTCTACTAAGATGAAAAGTAAGACTGTATTTGGATACAGCACAACTGGACTCGCCTGGTGAGAATAGCTCGGAATTTATGAAATATTCTGGTCTGTTCGGCCAGCTGCACTCTCCACACTACCCGCAATATTTTATTCTTGTGTGTACACCCACCATGACAAGCTTTTTAAGAGCGCAAAAAGAGTTTTCTTTTTCATTCTGTGTCTTTGTGTGTGTGAGTGTATGTATATGTGTCTATGTGTACGTGCGGTCGGGGGATGGAAACTTCTCTTGTATAAAGCTGGTCTCTCGTTATATATTGCTCTATTCACGGAAAGTAATTTTTAAGAGCAGGAGACAACGCGAGCGGCTATATGTGCATGCGTTATCCGGTATTATATCTGAAAATGAGAACTTCAGTTCAATCAACGCAAATTTCATGCTTACACTGCGATGAACCAGTGTTCATTACGAAATTACTAAATTAAAGTGATCCCTATACAGGCCCTGGAGGCTCAGAGGGTTCCGAGAGGTTGAGGCTCCTAAGTTTTGGACATTCGGAACGTGAAGATGGTAAGGTTGTTAGTGGGGCTGAAAATCGATTAAAATTTCTAATCGAGTTAACGCTTGACTTTAATCGATTAATCGACCGATTAATCGACACACAGGTCAGTATTTTAAGCAAAACCAAAATGCACATTTAATATTGTTTTACACTTTTCATAACTACTACACTACAGATAATCAGAAGAAATCCTGAATTAATGAATACCATTATTAGTTAACTAGTAAAAAAAAATATATATATAACTTACATTTCCGGTTACTTTTTCAGCCAAAACTTGAGACGCACGAGTTTGTTGATATTTGAATGTTAAACAGATGATCGTAGCTTGTTTACAATAATACCAGGAGCACTAAAACCTCTCTCAGTCGGCACTGAGAAAGGAGTTTGGTCATTTGTCCCATTTCTCGAAAAACTTTTTCAGAAATCGACTGAACCGATTAATCGGAAAATGTAATTGATCGACGATTAAATATTTAATCGATTAATCGGTACAGCCCTAGTTGTTAGCCTTTACCCCCAGGATTGTTCCTAGTACCCATTTCTGTTAGTCGACCCCACGGCCATAGTGCCACCAGATGGATTAGGCCAATTGAAAAACTCCAACAACTTCATCGGGAATCGAACCCACGACCTCCAGGTTTGTAGCGCAGCTCCTCAACCACTACGCTACGGCGTACCGCTTCCGAAATTACTACCTAGGCAGAAAGTCGTCGAGCCCCTGATTATGAGGGAAATGAGGTGTTTGAATCCTAGACTGGTTAAAGTGGCAAGTATTTCCCCTGGTATAGCTTGCTGGTTAAGGTAAATGACGTGTTGGAATGTTCGTTCCAGCTACAATTCACTCCCATCCTTTCATGTCGTAAAATTTACAAGCAGAATAATTCACGATTCGAGGTCTTATATACTTTCGCGTTCTTTCACTCTCTAGTCTTGCCGTAATTTTCTTTGCATCTTCATCCTAACGCCGGTTGTCGACCAAGAGCTAAGCTAACTTAGCGTAGCTTAGCTCACATACAGTGAGGGATTTCATATATAGTTGTGCCGGATTTCATATGTAGTTTTGTCGGCACAACTACATATGAAATCCCGCACTGTATGTGAGCTAAGCTAAACTAACTTAGCTTAGCTCGTGGTCGACAACCGGCATACATCTGAGCTGAGAGAGCGGAATATACTCTGAATTGCGCGTGAAGTGGAGAGGAATGGACAAGTTGGGTTGCAAGTACGCAAAGATATCGTGGTGAGTACTACACCACTGGAACGCAATGACCGCATTGCCTAGGTCCACAATCATGCAAAGCATCTTCGAAAAGATCCAGTTTCTTAGGACGCCATTAAGACTTTCTAGATTTCCGAGATTTTCCAATGCACTAAGTATATGTATTGCATATGTATTTTTATACGATTGGGAAAGATGCATGAAAATATTTACCGGTACATGAAAAGTAATTAGCTGTTCGAGATGGAGGTTTATTTCCATGCTACCAACTTTAGAAAGTTAGTGAACATTTCAGTATTCACCTCTGCGTTATACCTTAAACCATTTTTTTCCCATTACAAGCCATTTTAGTGGACAGTCAAGAATTAATATCAATAAATAAACACCCCTTAATAACATAAAATAAAATCTATAAATAAAAATGTCCGTGTGTTTCCTGTTTATGCTGATGGCAACTATTCACCGTATTTACACAATTTATTTCGTTATACCAACTTATATATTATTTTGTTGAAAAACCCAAGTATGCTGCTAGCCTTTTTTTAAAACATTTATTTGTAGTCTCTCCTTATTTCCTTCTTTTCAGTATCGAATTTCCTGGCATTATGTATACGCAATACTTGCATTCTCAGAAAACCGTTCAATATTTCCATTTGAGCTTTCCTTTTGTGAAAAACTGTTCTCTCCTTCATGCTATCTAGGATCGTACTGTTTATTATTCTGCCTTCTGTACGTCACAGCTTTTGTTTAGAGTGACTTTAAATATGCCTACTGTAATGTTTTGAGTCTCTAGAATTCTAGATTAACACGTAGGCTTCATTCACTGAAAGGAAATTATTTGAATAACTTTATTTATTTTCTCATAACAGTAAATCCGAAGGACTCTTTGCTATGAACAGTTAAGTTAAATTGCATTATATGATTTGAAACATTTCCTGCTATTATTATAAAGAATAAGTTCTCGGATTGGACCTGGGTCAAAGATATTTCAATCCAAGCTTTCGGAAACACCGTTCCCCTCATGTTAGACGAAACAGTTGAGAGTACACTTCTTTCTAAGATACCTAAATAAAAATATATTTGCATTATATTTTCAATTATTTACCTAAAATGCTTTATTTTAAAATATAGATATAATTTAGATCACTGTTTTCCTTTGAATCAATTCTAAATGTAGGCTACAAGAATTTGTAAATGTCTTTCTCATATTTTTAAATATTTTTTTTATTTTAATTGGAATTTCAATTAACCGAGTTTCTTTAGAAGCGATTTTCATAGAAATTGCATTAGACTTTTAAGACGTGTAATATTTTCCTGCAGGGCTGCTTGAGACTTCTGAGAAAATTAAATTTGAAGATACTTTACACACGTTAAAATTGACGTAACCTTTTTGATTACAATTTTTTATTGCATGGAAATCTGTTAGTACACATTTCTGAGACATATTGTAAAGCAAGAGAAATCGTGAAAACGACTCAGACATGGAATTTTATGTTGGCTATATAGAGACGTTTGATTATATCCAGACGCATGTCTCTCATCCCACAATTCCTTTGTAGGTTGTCTGAAATTCTGTCTTTTCCTGCAGCTGGCATCACGGGAACATAGCCTTCAACTTCCTTTGGAAAATACTTTTAGTGATACCAGATATCTTCAGATCGCATTTCCCTACGTGGAAGGTGAAATATAAATGTTTCTTTTTCTTTGTGGATATTCGAGAGTTCTACGCAGGTTGTCCATCACTGATCGGAGTTATTACAAAAAACTTTGCTTCTACATCACTCACTGTTACTCGGTTTGCTAAGTGGCGTCTTGCTGATTGAGTGGTTTGGAGAAACAGTCGGATATACAGTTACCATGACATGTCATGTGAAAACATATACTTTTAGACTTAAAGCTTTGAAGTTTAAGAAATGATTCAAGGCACGTTACTTTCTTTACCCTAGAAATGGATTTTGTAGTTTTTCTCCTGAAACTCCGATGTATAGCAACCGGCAGCTAGGCAGTACAGTTGCGTTTATCTGGATAATAATTATGTGTTAACTGAAAAACAATTATTCCTCAGATAACCATTATGTTTTATCAAATGAACACGATAACTTTTATCCAGATAACTGGATATTGACGTCATATAACCAAAAATCAATGTAATTATTTGTAGCTACCCAATTAAATATTAATAGAGATTTAAATGTTTTTAACTCAACCTTTATACCCTCTTGAAGTACTGTCTTATAAATATAAAATGTTGACCAGTCTTACTTTACATTTAACGCTATGTTTACATTATATTGTACATAGTTTTTTGAATAATACATAGCTGATGGTTAATCATTGTGTACGAGGGCTGTCCAGAAAGTAACATACATTTTGAAATAAAAAATTAAAAAAAAAAAATTACATACATTTTGAAGGCTATTCTTCAACATAATCGCCATTCAAATTAAGGCATTTATCATACCGTAGCACAAGCTTTTCGAAACCCTCTCTGTAAAAATCCGCCGGCTGCCATTTCAACCACTTCAGAGAATTTGTTGGGAAAAGTGTTTCAGTATCCAGTATTTAATATGCAATTCGTGCAGAAAATTCAAACAAAATCTTTAAAGCCGTTTCCGAGAAAATCGCGAAAATGAAATTGTCTTCAAGAAGAGTGATTGTCAAAATGAAGAGAAAGTCGTTCACTTAGTCGCAGTTAGTGAATTATAAAATATATTATTGCATGATAAAGTCCTTGTTTAGAGTTAACATAACGTTATTAATCATCAGGGCCCGGATTCTGATGACCTAAAATTGTTTGAAAATTGACCTATAAAATGACCCTACATTTTAAAGAAAGTGACTTAATAATTATAAAAAATGACCTAAAAACTGATATTTTATTTATAAAAAATTATTATTGTACACACAAAGTTATAGACTAGTTTGTACAGAATTGTAAAAACTGTAAATAACTGTAATGTTGTGAATGTTATTTTCTCACGGAAATTTATACTGGCAATGAGACACTGGCGAGTCAAAATTCGGCATTTCCTTTTGTGGTCTGCTGAATTATATTGTTGTTTAATTGAGGGTAAACAGCTTTAGTTTGCATTCTCAAATCCAAGCATTTGGCAGACTCTGGTGCCAAGTCAATCTAATAACAATAGTAATATAATACAAAATTTTGGCGTTTCTTTGATTCTCATTTCCGACTGAGACATGACAACACTTACTGTAACGCCGAATTTTTCCTTCTTGCATTAAACAAACAACAATTCAAAGACAGCACCTCTAGCGACGAAAAAAGTTAATACACTCAATATAAATACATGAAAATGAGCATTTCCTTTTGTGGTCTGCTGGATTATGTTGTTGTTTAATTGAGGGTAAACAGCTTTAGTTTGCATTCTCAAATCCAAGCATTTGGCAGACTCTGGTGCCAAGTCAATCTAATAACAATAGTAATATAATACAACATTTTGGCGTTTCTTTGATTCTTATTTCCGACTGAGACATGAGAACACTTACTGTAACGCCGAATTTTTCCTTCTTGCATTAAACAAACAACACTTCAAAGACAGCACCTCTAGCGACGAAAAAAGTTAATACACTCAATATAAATACATGAAAATGAGTAAATATGGAAGCAAATGACACGAAAATGACAAAATAATTACCTAAAATTGAAATAAATGCCCTAAAAATATAAAATGACAAAAAATGACCTAATAAAAATGCATTTCTATAATCTAGAGGCCATGATTGGGATTTATCTACAAGTTGGCAATGTCTATGCAGCATCAATAAAAAGTTGACATGTCATTAGAATCCGGGCCCTGTTAATCATGGTAAGAATAACGTGTGCTGAGTACAAGTGAAACTTACTGCACAACAGTACAGAGCTTCTAGAATATAAAATACTGCAAACAGGCCCAAGTTTGAGGGTTAATATTTCTACACCTAAAAGCTCTGAAGAAGCCATTATGATAACAGCGTTATCAGAGATTGACCACAGAATACAATCATTAGTAATTTCTTCGGCAAGAGGACGGCAAGAGAAGGCGCCATGCCAGTTAATGACTTTGCATTATCCAGTCGTTCTATTTTGAAGAGTTCGATGGTATCTTGGTTTCTGGGATGAGTCTTCTTTCTGATTGGCTCCTCCCATTAAAACAGCGAGATGATTTCTTAGGCAAAAATGACGTTGGATCCCCAACTAGAGTTAGGAGAAACATTTTTTCACGGATGATCAGTTGTGTACTCACAACAGGAAAGCATATTTGTTCGTATCCAGTCGACTATCATTTTATCACGGGATATTCTTAAGTTCGCGGCTAGATTGATGATATTTATGTATACATAAATTAACAAGCCCATGTATGTTGATTTACGGGCATGTAAAAATTCCGGTAGACTGTCAACGGTTGTAGGCCCTAAGTATCAGTACATCTCCGTCGTTAGATAACCAAAAAACCAACCAATCGTCACTGGATATGCAGTAACGTTCTGTGATAATTTTCTTAGTCAATATTGCTTCTTTATTTATTAGTTAACCTGTAATGTCAGACAGAATTATTTTTACATTAAGCTGTCCCCCGAATGAATATATGTTCCAGACCAAGAGCAGTTAAGAAATAACATAGGCTTTGTACATAAATATAAATATATGATTATAAAAATACAAATCAATGAAATGGTTTACAGCAATAGGAATGAAATAAAAAAGTAACATGAAGAATTAACGCATATACAATAATAATTTCCTTAAATTTATAATTGTTCAGAATAGGCTAATTAGTTCAAGGTTATTTTTAACATTGGCATTGAATAACTTTGGAACAAAACTATAGCTGGTTTTTAAAACTTGCAGTCGTATAACATTTATTTCCAGTTAAAGGATTGGTTTTTTCGTCTTGTGGTTGTGATCAATTAATTGAATGTCTATGAATTTGACTTAATAAATTAAAGTTTAATTTAATAAAATTGACTGCACTACTCTAAAGTTCCTGGACTGTCATCTTAGTGCTGGCTTGATATCTGGGTGGCTGTTTTCAAGTCGTGATGTTTGTATTTATTAGAGTAATTGGATATTGGTACCGCCCCTGTGTTTTAAAGGCCAATTTTTTCCCCAATTTTCTTTAAGTTTTGCAGATCAAACAATTTTTTGTGTTATGATGTCTATTTGTTTATTGGTATGTGAAAATTTCTTTTCTGGAAAAGTAAAAAGGCAAATTTTATAAAGATTTTTCTACAATAATTCCTAATGATTTTTTAAATTTTTAAATTTTAAATGTATGTACTTTTGTAATTACGTTCATCCATTTAAAATCCACTTTATCAAATATTAAAGCTTATAACTAAAAGAGCAGGTTCAGAATTTGAATGTGTTGAAACAATTTTTTTTTTTTTTGTATAATTTCACAGTATCTGTTCCTAATACGTTATTGTATTCTCGCAAATACGGCCGTTTTTGCCCAATGGGAATGACGGTAAAATGGATGATAGCTAAGGAGAATATCATTCTACCCACATAATTTCGCACAAGTTTTCGTTACAAATAACATAGTAGTGCATATGGCCTGCAAGCAGCCACGAACCAATTAATTGTCTCAGATAAGTTTGAAAAATGTTATATAGGGAATACTTTGCATCGTTATTTTAATGTGTATAGGTCACAAGTGGCGGACCTACAGATTCTGACATTTATATTATTTTTTATTTGTTGTTTAATTTAATTCGAATACGATACGACCCCCTCTTTAAAGGGGGTGACAAAAAATCGGGTGATTTAATTTGTTACATAAGATTTTAATAATAATAATAATGATAATTATAATAATAATTACAATAATAATTACTATTGAAACACACATGCCCAGTAATGATATATTAACCCAATACAGAATAATAACCTATTTTAATTTTATTTCTTAATTTTATATAATTACAATCAAACACACTGTGTACATTCGAAAGTTTTCGTCATTTGCACAGGAAATATTATAATGTAAATATATCGAATCAAATTTTAACAAACTTTGAGTAAAAATAGTATTTGATGATATAGGTTTAAACGTGTTATCTGGCCCAGTAGTAACATTTAAGGGCAATAGTTCTATAACTCAACTGGATCAGACAACATCGCTTTTAAACCATACTTGAACAACATGTAATATAAAAATGGATAGGTTTTTTTCGTATTACAATCATGGATTTCCTGAACATTGAAGAGTTTCATATTATTTTTAATTTGTTTGTTTTTTTATTGAATGCATATGAAACAAACAATAATTGGTTCACTTTCAACTCTCTACTGTTTATTTAAATGGGAGATAAAAAATAATCTTATAGTTGTATTTTAATTGATTTATTCTGAGTTTCCCATGAGAGTAGGCTATCATGAAATAAACCCAAACATGAAACGATGCAATGCAAAATTGTAATAATATTTACAAGTTTCAGAAAAATTATTGACACCCGAAACAGAAGGATGATCGAGCACAGGTGCAGGTCTGTTCTAAAATTTTGAGTTAAAAAAAGTGCAACACAAAGTCACACTTGCAACAAAAAATCGCAAAAGAAAAAAACTATCAAAATCACAAGAAACAAAGATACGCATTACTGATAGTGTTTACTTATGAAAATACAACAACAAAATGAGAAAAACTATTTTAGAATAATTATTTTATAATATATCCTAATCTGTTCTTAAATCTATGCACATTTATCTTACAGTTTATATTTGAATGTTTTCTTAATATTTATTATTGAATAGTCTTTTTCCAAAACTAAAGCCATGTTTCAGCACAGCTGATATAATATATTTAATTTGAATGAAGGGTAATATATTTAATTTGAATTAAGGATGCGGAGGCAATTTCTTCATGTGTTATGAGGGTGTAATTTTTTTAAAAAAATTATTTAAAATTCGTTTGACGTTTATGGAGAAAAACAAGTAAATTCATTGTAATGTAGTTCATAATATATAATATGTTAAATTCAGAGGAGATAAACGTTATAAACTTTTTTACAAATGGAATTACTTCATTGTTGACTGCTAAATTTTACTGTAGAATTAAAAATTTGTAGTTGTTATTCCATCTCACATCATAGATCTTTGGGTGTGCAGTAGAATTTACGAAGTCTATATTAAATGTTTGATGTCTTTGGTATGAACGGACAGAACTCCCTCCTGTAGCGAAGAGAAATTACTTGACTTACTTACACCGCGGCAAGGAGCCTTTCGTTTCGTGCTTATTGCATTGCCTTGTCAATTGCACGTTATAAGCACTTCCCATCTCTGATTAATAACTATCAGCTTATCCCTTTCCTACTGCATGGTTTTCAGCGTCTTTCCTTATCTGCCATACTTTGTAACAACTTGACCGTCTATATGTTATCAGAATTTTACAATATCCTGTTTTCTTATTAAATGAATAATTAATATTGGTTTCCTTGTATATAACGCACAGAACTGTGATTATCAAAGCATGGAGTTTAGTTGCCAAGGTTTTAACATACGAAATAGGAATACACTTAGAATCCCCTAATGGTGATACCCCGTCAACAGAGTTGCTGCATTGTCATCTAATGAGGTAATTTCGCCAGTATTGTGGTTACTCTCTCAGAATTGACGGACTTAAACTATTTTTTGATGTTGTATGACAGGTATGATAAAAAATTAGTAAAAAAAATTATTCAACAAGATCTGAGGATAGTGTTTTAACTAGACATGTCTTTATTTAAAGAGTTAATTAAACAAATATACTGCCTAAAGTAATTACCTAGAATTTGACAATTTATGTAAAATAAAAATGCAATTATGACCTAAAATAACAAAAAACACCGAAATCAAAAGTTTAATAATTGAAGGGGTGGCTGGCCTAGTCCATTACATAGGGGTGGCAGAAGGAAATTTTGAAGTGTAGAAAAGGGAGATTAAATTGTGTACAAAAGAATATTTTAATGGCAAGACAGCTTTAAAATATTTCCAGTAATTTAATAAGAAATACTTCTGTTGTGCTTGTTTAAGGAACAAGACAATTCTGTTTTGGTATATATTCAGAATGCAATTTGACTTTCTATTGTTGCGAAAAAATGGGTACTTTTATCAACAGTGGTATTACAAGCTATCATGTGATTTTATGGTATTTATGTGCATACGTATTCCATCTCACAGAAAGTGAGTAATTATTTTAAATAATTGTAATACATATTATTAAAATTTGTATGTAATATTTATTGACTTATAACAAGAAATAACTTTTCAATAAATGATTAAGTGTTATAGTTGTTTAGTATGTTAGTGACTACAGAATGCTATAAACAAAGAATACCCCATCGAATAAACAAAGATAAAGCAGAACATAAATGAAATTCACATTGAAAGTAGTGAAAATGACGAAGAAAATATACATTTATTATAAGCAAAGCAATAAAGAAAATAACACAAAAACTGTATCCAATGAAACTTGAAAACATTAAACCAAACAAGGAAGGAACAATTACAATAAAAACAGATCTGATTAAATGTAATTCAAGTACTTAATTGTGGGTCTGAGAGGCCCTCCATTTGGTAAAGTACGTAACAAAAAAAAAAAAAAAAAAAAAAAAAAAAAAAAAAAAAAAAAGGACAAACAAAAAGACTTTGTATTGCTAGAGTAAACGAAACTCCTTTTTATTGACTAAGTTTTTAGTAAAACGGTGAGAAACTTATGTTTTTCTGTGAAAATTATGAACTCCTATTTATGTATCATTTCCATTAGTACGAACAACGGGCCGAAAAACCGAATAGTTATTTCAATCGCACCCTACAAAGCAAGTTTTGCACAGGATTTCTCTCTGCAGTAGTTGCAAAGCCGAACTGCGTTTTGGATGTGTTTACTGCTGTTCATATTTTTTCTCTTACGTCGGGAATTAGAAACGAACGTTAACTGGTGCACTCTGCAATCGCTCTTCAATGGTGTTAGTATAATAGAGAAAGCCATAGAATGACCATCCGTAAAACATAACAAGGTTACGTGGCTTCAAACAACTATGGATTACGTTGCTGAACCAATATTAATTGGTAATTAACAAAATCATCCTGTCTGTGTGATGCCGACCAAACCACAATCCCAGCCCAGAAACAGATTTATTGATGAGAAAAGGGAATTGCGTGTGATCCCGCTGATTATCACTTGCCACAGTCATAAGCCCATTTTAATATTTTATTCTTACAGTAGCGTCACAAGCTTTAATGACTTTTTTCCAGACTGTGTGCCTGCTAAACAATTAAACTTTCTTCATTGTCTACAGTGTGGCCTTCCTCATAATCCGATTGCCGCATGAAGTATTCGCGTAAGTTCAAGTATCAGTTGCGGATTTACGATATAATATCCACGGACTATTATTTATTTTAAACGCTGAATTATATAATGTTTATGGGCTAATTTATTTATGCAATTTAAATTCCTTACGGTATGCATGTACATCGGATGGCAAAAACGTTGTGCAGACTTCTGAGGTCTATTTCATATACATGATAATTCCACATTATTGTCAGGTGACACACATGTTTGACAATCATACAATGCAACATTATTCTGTTTCATAAAGATGTAGGCTTATAAGCCCGAAAAAAAATCGACAGCTATGTAAATTTTCATGACAATTTGTCAATTTTTTTCAGTTTCATGAAGTTTTACAATTGACATACGAAAATAACACAAAAACCTTACGTTTTCGGACAATTTTTTTAAATAAAACAACTAAGCATGCAGTCTAATGTATACAATAGTACACATTATTTTGTCACATTATCTTATTTTTTGTGACATTTGACTCCTCCATGTGTTTAGGCAATTGGTAAATCCTAAGGAAAACCTATTTAAATGTTGGGATTCAGTTATTACGTTTAGTTTATATTATTGGTATGTTGGAAATGTACAGTAACAGTGGCAGATAACAAATTGTTGAGAACGTAAAAAAATAATGTAGAATTTGGAAACATATAAATAAATTTATATTGTAATTTGCATTATATTGTTTAAAGAGAGAAATTCCGATTCAGTAACAACTGTGCAAGGCCGTAACAAGATCCTTCTGCGCCCTTGGCGAGTCTGACAAATCTGCGCCCTCCAATACTGGGGGGTCTGAACAATTGTTTTAAATTTCTGTAAAATTGTTTATTATTTTAATATAAAACACTGTTATTATCAAAGAAAACCTAAACCTCAATTTGAAAATGAACTAAGTGTTGGACTTTCAAGGTACTAAAACGTTATTTTCAGACGATTGAACTACTTAAAAAATAATTAATTCATAAAATCTATAATTTTTATTGTTTGATAAATTGCCTAAAAAAGTGGTATTTTTCATGGTTAATTTTGCGCTCTCTTTATACCTGCGCCCTTGGCGGGGGCCCATCTCGCCACCGCCTAGCTACGGCCCTTCAACTGTGTCGAATATATACTTACGCAATCAGGGGACAGATTACAAGCAATCACATACAGAAATATATTTTGCCGATAGAACATGGAACATGTGCGGTTTACTCCCAGCAATAAAGATATTAAGGTTAAAACGACAATACCGTCACTTAAAATTAATATTCGATCGCTTCACAAAATACGATAATCGATTGATTCTCATATTGCAATAATGAATTCGCAATCCGTGAGAGAATAAATTGTGCAATTGTCACTGTTAAGAAACAATTACTTACGTGCCAATTATAACAAATTTGTAGATTCTAGGTAGATTAGAGACAACTGTCTATGGAAATGACATAATTGTTGAATTGTAGCGATTGTCAGGTTTTACGAAAGAGGGCCGGTGGTTAGAAAATGAAATTCTGTGAAGCGGATTACAAGCGTAAAAGGACTTAAACACTCATTGTTGTCATGTTTGTTCAGTTGCAGTCGCCCGTCTACAGCGTATTTAACTTTATGAGGTGTGTGTGGAGCAGAACGTCTTTGTCTTTTGTACTGAAGGTTTTGAGTTAACTTCCCTTTAACCTGTTAATAAATAATATTATTCTAGTCTTTTAAAAACAGTGTGGGCAGTTATAGACCTGTAGAATGCGAACTTCCTGGTAAAAAGAACAATAAAAAAGTCCTGGGATTGGGATTAGCTTTGTTAAAGATGTAATTAAAATAATAATGGATCGTACCTTGAGCCAGTATTGCTAAATTGGTTTCCCAGGTCAGCTGTTTAAGGCGGTATTTAACTTTTTAACACTGTGATTGCTGATATAGCCTTTAGCAACCATATTTCGTACATAACTCAGTATTTGCCCCAATGGTTGTTGTGTTACTGAACTAAGTTCTTATTTAATTCTTCCGATAAACTACTGTATCCAGAATCGACTCTCCATTCAATTTCAAACAAATATCAGACTCTTAAAGATAAGTTAATTCAGTCATTTTTAATGGTTTATTAATGTCTTATCTTGTGTATGCAGGCGATGACGAGACCAGCATGTACAGTATTCTCCATCTCGTACTTAAATTTCTCCATCTCGTACTTAAATTTCTCCATCTCGTACTTAAATTTTTGGATAGCCTATCCTTTTTCAGCAGACTGTACATTTGAAATAGCTTTTTACCTAAATGTACACATTTTTTATTTTATTTTATATTTCTTATGAAAGAATGAGTTATCTTGCTTAAGAAAATATATAACTATTTTTCTCCTACATAACAGAAACAATATGTAGGCCTATTTAAAGAGCCGGGTGCACTTATTTCGGCTACCAGTTGCCTTAGCAGGTTACTGGTTTTCGATATTTCCAGTGTTTCCTAAATTTCTCGGTTTTATTTTTACTATGACCGTGATGTTTCATACGTACTTGAAGCAAGTCAAAGATGGCACTCCATTCCATGTGCTGTTCTTTTGATTATGTTTAAGTTGTTTCATCTCGTGATAAAGAGTCCTAAAATGTGTAATCAGCACAATTCCATTTTCCAAAGAAATCTTGTATTTCGTGGAAATACATATGTAAATAAAAAATCTACTAGCGCTATAAATACTGAAAAAGGATGGCCCCATTCATGAATATCACGACAAAATGTAGGCTTCTTTTGATTTTTCAAAAATTATTTTTTCACGGTTTTCACGAGAGAATTCAAATTGAGCTATGAACTTCATTCTTGCACTGAATTAAGGGTTAATATATGGGCAAAGTCCCATAGTAAAAAATTAATTCTGACAAGATGTCTGAGTTTCAGAGAGAAAATGTCGCTTTGAGGTCTTCGTTGGTTGGTAACTCTTTACCACCCAAAAGTCCTTTAGTTTCGGAAACAAGTGAAAACCGCTAGGTGCCAGGTCAGAGCTGTAAGGAGGAAGTCAGAAAATATCCCACTTAAATCGTTGAAGTTGTGCCTGTGTTTGAGCAACCGAATGAGGCTGAACGTTGTCGTGAATCGAAAACACTTTTCCAGACAACTTTTCATGTCTCTTGTTCTGGATATTGCGTCTTAGTCGTTGAAGAGTTGCACAATAGGCATACGCGTTTATACCTTGTCTTCTTGGCAGAAACTCCAGGCTCAGGTTTTTGGCGGTAGAAGAGTATAACATCGGCATTGAAAACTAGTACCACGTTACAATAAATTCCTTGACAGAATTGGCGATTAAGTTTAGAAATAGAGTAGGCCTACGGTACTGTGTCTTTGCAAGTGAAGTTTTATGTTCATATCTTTTGTTATTATTTAGTTATGCCAAATCGTTCTTTATTTTCTGGACAACACTCGTATATTGTATACATTTCAAAATATTGTATTAAAAATACAGAAAATGTAAAGTTTAAGGCATCTCGCAGCAGCAGGATAATCATTTATCTATTACTATTCTCTTCCATTTTAAAATGCATATACATAATAAACTAGAAAATAGCTAAGGAAAATTGCCTAGCAGAACGCAATATTACAAAATATGTATGTTTTTGTTTAAAGAATACAAAATAAAAAACATGAACGATCTCTAATTTTACAAATATACTTTTAAAAATGCATTGGTCCATCGCTGTGCGGGCCCAGGTTCGATTCCTGGTCGGGACAAGTTACCTGGATGATGTTTTTCCGGGGTTTTCCCTCACCTATGAGACAAATGTCGGTTAACTCTAGGCCCTTGTGGTCCCCGGATATCATCTAGCCATCATTATCATCTTCATCCCATCCTCGCCGTGTTTGTAGTGAGTGTGTGTGTGAATGGTGTGTCTCATACTACGTGTTCGTGTTGTCTCGGAGGTGGTCCCGGCATTGGGCTGATCACTCATCCGGGGAGGCCCTCCGCGTCCTTGTCTGGTCAAAAAAGTATGTATGTGATCCAAAGATAATCCCTCTACCGACAGGCCTTGTAAGGCCCGGGCGGCTTGGGTCGCTTAAATCCTAAAAGGGAGAGGTAAAACTACGATAAAGGGGTCATTCTCACGATTGTGGGGATTTTCATCCACTGTTAAGCTAGAATTACAATTGTCACAAAACTGTGTTTTATTGATGTCATCTCGTTTATTATGATGTTAACCTATTCCCAGTGAACTGGCCGAGCTCAATGTTAATCACTAAATTAGATATAATTTTTTTAATGTCAGTAGGTGCAAATATCAGTCAACTCCGTAACGGAGCGTTTTCCGGTCCTAATAGTAACAATTTGAAATATTAAAGCATTTTTATTCATTGTTTCTATAGGTCATTGGCTTGCGATTCACCTTGTATCAATTTTATCTCCGATATTTACTATAATGGACAAAAAAAATTAAAACTTTTAATTTAGAATATAGGATCGAGATTTTTTAATGCTAAATTTTGTTACTATGGTCAGAGTTTTTAATGTAAAATATTTATTTTCATATCTCATGCATGCTAAGAATAGAGTGCATAAATGCCTCCTCATTAAGAAAAAGAAATTTAAAAATTAGTGCTAACCATTGCCATTTTACTGCCATTTTACTTAGAAAAATGGGGTGGAGACTGCGTTACGGTGTGGACACTTGCGTTATGGTGTGGACATTCATTTCAAGATGTGGACATGTTTTCGATAATGTATTCATATAATGAGGTAAATACAATTAATAAGCTAAATTTAAATTAAATTAAACATATGCAAGTCAATAAAGTCACCACTGTAACAGTGTTCAACTCCGTCACGAAGAAATTCATTACGGAGTTGACCGTTACGGAGTTGACATTTTTTTTGTTCATAAGTTTTCGAAGTTAAGACTGAAAAAAACGACGATTCATCACATGCTTTATCTTCAAATACAGCCAAAAATTCTTTGCTAGACTAAAAATATTGATAAAAATCACAAAATCACACTTTTTTCTACGTTACGGTGTTGACATGCAATTAAGGTACTTTCCTGAAAAATCTGGTTTTTTGCTCTTACGCTTCCTACAATCACACAAGGAGTATTTTTGTGGTTGCCACATTGTTGCCATCGTTCTTCCCAATTAACTTATGGCCGTAGTTAATGCCGCAATAGCATATTTGGCGCAAATTTAATTCCTACGTGCGTTACGGTGTTGCTTATTCTAATGCAGGGACACTCAGTTAAGCACTTAAATAAAAATAAATAACACAATACAAATAAGAATAAAATAATTATCGTAATATCATCAATGAGAGTGAGCATACCTACTTCAGTTCCTGTATTTACAATTTTTTTAGAAGACTTCTCGGTCAATTTCTTAGCTTTCGTACATGCAGTACTTCGAGTTGGGACATTGATTTCATGGGTAATTTGTAGTTCCTGTCAACATTTCAAGCTATTAAATACCACAATATATCAGAATAAAAATATACTTCTTTATATTTTAACTAGATAAATGATGATTACTTACGAGTAAATAGTAAAAAGGTAGGAAATTTCTAATTTACGAGACTGGCAAGGTTGGGACACGAAATTCCCCACAATCGGAAGAATGACCCAAAGAAAGAAAATTCCATTGGATGTTAAGAATCTAGGCTTACCTTATTTAAGTATTTTCTTTGGAAACAACGAAAGCTAAGAACTTAGTATAATTTTATGTACGGTTAACGTAGTGTTTTCTAATGAGAAACAATTGAACATTGATTTTACGAAATTTTCACACATTTGTACTAGACAAAAATTACAGACTTCGAACATTAATTTCATAATTATATCGTTCATAGTTCCGATCCCTTCAATATCGATAATGTGTAAATTACATGTAATTGCCTCACACACTGCAGACTGTATCTGCATTAAGCTGTGCGAGAGTGGACAATGGAAGCAGCCAGGACGCTGATGGAGGCGCGAGGAATTCGTAATATGCACATACTCGAGTATTCCAGCAATAGCATAAAGAGGACTTGAATGTGTGGGTCATATTAATTAATACGCTCTAGCAGGAGAATAATAGAGCACATTCCATGCCCATAATCCCAACAGGTAGGCTTCATATTGGTATCCGGTGGCGTACCGTTCAATTGCTAGGTGTATGGTGATAGAAAGTGGCGTATGAAATAGGAAGAACGATATATCAAGCATTAGCTCTGATAAGGGCTTGTGTTATGTAATTTTAATTAGTTTACTTTTAGGTTTTAGTCAATGAAACTGAAATTAATTTCACATTAGAATTAATAGATTATACATTATAAATGTAATTTTCTTAAAATTAGAGGCAAATCTGTTAAAATGTTTTTAGTGAGATTAATTCAGAACCGTTGAATATTTCGTACTTATATTTATTAATAGGAAAGGCAAGTCAAATGTTTCTAATTTCCATTAGCTTGCACATCTATCTGTCTGTCTGGAACCCTATAGCCCCTATGTTGGGGCGAAGGGGCCTCCAAGCGGAGGTTTCTCTTACCTATATGAGAGGGCAGAGGGATAGGTGTTAAGCCCATCGCCTCTCAACCCCACTCAGGAAACTAAGGTAGTACTTGGACGTGAAAGGGCCGAGAAATTTTGTCCAGAGGCTCTAATTTAGGCTTGGAGTTCTTTTACGACACGGCTCCTGTTCACGCAAGCTAAGTGTTTTTTCCAGCATATTTATTATGTGCAGTAAATAGTTTTAATTCAAATCATCCGCCAGGTGTTCTTGCGCCAAGCATTAAGTTGAGTAGGCGTATATTTCATCATATCCTGATCACGAGTTCTTTGTGTCGGGTATTCCCTCTTTAAAGACGCCTTAAAGAGCGTCAGGAAGCCTCATCAGTATTAAGCCTGCAGTTACACGATCAAGTCACGGTCTGACACTGCTCCGGTTCTAGTAACAAAAGCCAATTCGCGCTCTTTGTATTATTACTAGAAATCATTGGAATAAAACTTCCTCATAAGTTTTATTAATTTCAAGTAAATTACTTATACATAATTTACTTATTCGCCGTATTATAAGTTCATTAGATTCACTTATTAGTTCCAAGTAAGTAAATAGCGTGTGACGTCATCACTCACCAAGAAGCTATAAAACGTGAACAATCAAGTGCTAATAACTTAAAATACATACATTCTACAGCAATTTTTATTACCATCAAATTGATATATAATTCATTAGTAAATTACAAAATTTACTAAATTACTTTCAATGGTGCAATCTGGTTCGCGCCAAATTCCAATTCATTGTTTCAAGTGTTTATTCAATTAATATTCAGTGTTCAACTATTATTTCTTCGAGTGGTTACAAGTATTAATAAAGTTTAAGTATTTCATTACATTCTAGATTGTTTAACCAATATGTTTCCTTTGATCTCTGTACCAAGTGACCTCGTGATATAGTCCCTTCTTGCTCTAAATGGTCCTCCGAAATCTTATACTTCTCACATGTGCATTGTTTCATACTTACTTGAAGCTACCTTATTAAGCTATCCTGCATTTATCCATCTCACGTATATCATCGTCCAATCCCTAACATTGGTCCTCTCACGAGCCTAGTCCCAAACATTGGTCCTTTACCGGGCAGGATCATATTGGTACAATCATATTTATTGCATACTTGTATTCGTAAATACCGTTTCTCGAGTTCGTCTCATTCATCTGTGCTTCCGCGTCGGTCAGTTCGTGAGTTCTAGCAACCCTGAACTTCGCATCGAGGACAGCATCATAGCAGCAGTGATTCGACTCATCATGGGATTCCGGTCACCAGTGAACTTCAAGAAAGCAGTGAACAGCTGACTCACATGTATCATCGTGCAGCGGTGTTAGCTTCTCATCTTTAAACTACAAGTAATTTCCACATTTCGCATTCAACATGGAAAGTGAATTACGAGGTTTGATTAAAAGAAGAGGTATAATTAAGCGTGAACTAACTCACATGCAAAAAACTCTTGCTAGTATAAATGAAGAAACAAACGTATTTCTATTAAAAGTGAAATATGACAGTTTAAATATTACTTGGGAGCGCTACGAAACAGTTCAAACTCAAATCGAATCGCTTATAGAAGCCGAAGAAGATTTAGATGAACACGCAGAACATAAGGAGACAACGAGAAGTTGTTATGAAGAGCTGAAAGCTAAACTTGGTGAACTTATATGTGCACAAGAGCAACCAGTGCGTAGTGTAGGATCTCATCACAGCCAACGATCTAATCACAGTGGTAACTCTCATCACACCTGTCAGTCTTCTAATTCACAGTGCAACAATAGAAATATACAATTGCCAAGAATTCAAATTCCAGTGTTCAGTGGGGATGTGACTAACTTTAAACACTATCACGACACTTTCAGTAGTTTAGTGGTGAACAATGATTCCTTAGATAACATACAGAAATACCATTATTTGCTGAGTTCTGTTAAGGGACAAGCCCACGCGCTCCTTCAGAATATTCCAGTCACGAATGAGAATTTTCCAATAGCATGGAATTTATTGTGTGCAAGATATGATAATACTAGAGTTATTGCCACAGCTCACATCAAAAATCTACTTTCATTACCAATAATGAAAGATGAAAATGTTACAGACTTGCGAAACTTATTAAATCAGTTTCAAAGCAATCTTAACGCCATCGAAGCTCTCAACATTGAAATCCCATTACACGAAGTCATGTTCATTCAATTAATATTGGATCATCTTGGTGAAACTACACGCAAGGAATGGGAGAGCAAAATTGACTCACAAAGGTTCACACCGCTTCAAGAGTTGATGAACTTCCTAGAAGCCAAGGCTCATTCTTTAGAAGTGCTATCCAATTCTAACAATGTGCCAAGCCCATCCAAGGAAAAAAGTGAAAGACATACACAAAAGAAATCTGTAAAAACGACTCGTCAATCTTATGTTGCCATCAAAGGTGATACATGTCCTTGTTGCAAGGAAAGTCACAATTTATATAAGTGCGACAAGTTTTCACAGTTGAGTGTAGATCAACGTTGGGATTTTGTGAAAAGCAAAGGTTTATGTGCAAACTGTTTCTCCAACGGTCACAAAAGAGACCATTGTAAAATCAAGTCATTCTGTAATTGTGGAAAGGCTTCACACAGCAAACTGTTACATAATAACACACGAGACAGCAAAAGGGCTCCTCGACAACCACATCAACCGTCTGAATCTACAGATAATGTACCTGCTAGTTATTGTTCGATAAAAGAAAATTCCAACCAAAGGGAGATTTTATTAGCAACAGCAGCAGTGCATCTTGAAGATAGACAAGGAAATTTAGTGTTACGCAGAGCGTTACTGGACTCAGGAAGCCAATTGAACTTCATAACTGAAGGTTTAGCCAAGAAGTTGCAGCTGCCAACCACAGATGTCGACACTCAGATACGAGGTATTAATGGCACCTCTTCTTGCAATCACAGTGTTAAGGTTAATCTGCGATCCAGAATCCAGAATTTCCAGGCTGAAATGAGTTGTCTAGTAATCCCTCACATTGCAAACAAACTTCCTTCAGTCCGTATAGATCCCAAACATTTCAATATTCCTAGTGAAATAACATTAGCGGATCCTAAATTCTACATCCCTGGTGATGTCCAAATCCTCATTGGTGCTAGCTTGTTTTACCAACTATTCACTAATGAAAGAATAGTCATTCCTAATAACCCTATTCTTAGTAACACGGAACTAGGTTGGATACTTAGTGGAACTATTCCCAAGAAAGCAATTAAATCCAAGAAGGTCACATTCGCTCAACACAATTTATTTGTGACTGTTGATAATGTTGATACACAGTTAAGACGATTCTGGGAACTAGAAGACTTTCCTAAACCAGTGTTTACTAAAGAAGAAAGGGAATGTGAAGAGCACTTCGTACAAAACACTATTCGTGCAGAGGACGGTGCTTTTGTAGTGAAATTACCCAAGAATCGATCTCAGGACTCCTTGGGCGAATCCAGACCACAAGCCGTAAAACGCTTAGAGCATCTGGAGCGAAAATTCCAAACCAATTCTGTCTTGCAGGAAGATTACAAAAAATTCATGCAAGAATATGAAGAATTGGGACACATGAAGAAGGTTTCACTTCCACAGCCAGGTGAAAAATGCTTCTATTTACCACATCATGCAGTAATCAAGCCCTCGTCTACTACAACCAAGACTAGAGTTGTGTTTGACGCTTCTGCAAAAACATCTTCAGGCAAGTCCCTAAATGACATTCTGAAATTAGGGCCTACAGTGCAAGATGACCTATCATCAATTATAATTCGTTTTCGAACATATAAGTATGCGTTCTCAGCTGACATCTCTAAAATGTACAGACGCATTAAAATGAACGAGATTGATCAAAATCTTCAAAGGATTGTGTGGCGTTCCAGCACAGATGAACCCATACAAGATTATGCCTTAACTACCGTGACTTATGGTACTAAATCAGCTTCATTTTTAGCCATAAGATCCCTGCACCAGCTGTCAATAGAAGAAGAAGCTAAATACCCTCTCGCTTCACAAGCAGTCAGGACTTCCTTCTATGTAGATGACTGCCTGGCAGGACATAATAATCTTCAAGAAGCGCTACGCCTTCAAGAAGAATTAATCCTCATGCTTGACAGTGGCGGATTTCCCTTGCGAAAGTGGTGTTCCAACCATGAAGCATTGCTGGAATCTGTACCATCATCTTATCGAGAGACCCAATTGCCTCTGTCTCTTGACAACATTGAAAATGCACATGCCCTTGGTTTATTATGGCATCCTGCAACTGATAACTTCCAGATTCAATCCCATCCTTCTCTCCAAACTCATACTCGAGTTAAACTTACCAAGCGTACTATCCTATCAGTCATATCATCCATTTTTGATCCTCTAGGCCTTGTCAGTCCTATGGTTATCAATGCAAAAATCTTCATGCAATCATTATGGATTGAAAAGCTTGGCTGGGACGAGGAGGTACCTTCACACATAGCAGAGAAATGGATTGAGATCTGCGACATTTTAGGTACAATACACACGATGCGTATTCCACGATTTGTTCTCACACATGGTACCCTTCAAGATATACAGATCCATGGCTTCTGTGACTCTTCAGAAAAGGCCTACGGTGCATGCATATATCTCCGTTCTGTGAACATTGAAGGTGAAGTTACAATTAACTTGCTATGTTCCAAGTCTAAGGTTGCCCCTCTTAAAAGGCAAACCATTCCACGTCTTGAACTTTGTGGAGCATTGCTATTATCTAAACTGTACAACAAGGTGTTGAATGACCTTAACATTCAAACCTCACAAAATTATCTATGGTCAGACTCAGTTATTGTTCTGTCGTGGATAAAATCAGATTCACGAAAGTGGAAAACATTTGTGTCCAACCGTGTGTCACAAATACAAGAACTTTCTGAAACAGCAGCCTGGCGACATGTTTCTACAGAAAACAACCCAGCTGATCTCGTTTCAAGAGGTGTATATTCTGAACAATTGTCTGATATTGATTTGTGGTGGCACGGTCCTAAATGGTTGTCTCATAACACAACATTATGGCCGGAACAACCAAAACAATTAAGCCCTCCAGATTCCTCAGAGCAAATTCCTTCCATCTGCCTGGCAGCTACTGTAGTAGAAGATAGTTTTATTACAAGATTCTCTAATCTCAAGCGCCTGCAGAGAGTTACTTGTTATATGTATAGATTTATTTCTGCCTGCCGTCATGAAAACAAATATCATGGACCTCTCGCAGCAGAAGAATTACAAAAGGCTCTACAAGTTTGTGTTAAAATTGCTCAGAAAGAAGCTTTCTCTCAAGAGCTGAAAGATCTTAGCAACAACAAACAAGTTTCAGTGAAAAGCTCTATCCATGCATTAGTTCCATTCCTAGATCAGAGCAACGTTATAAGAGTGGGTGGAAGGTTGGAGAAATCAGATCTTACACATGATGCAAGACATCAGGTTATATTGCCATCCCGACATCATTTAACAGTTCTGATTGTAGAATATGAGCATCGCAAGCTATTACATGCTTCGCATCAGCTGCTTATAGCTTCATTACGACAAGCCTACTGGATACCTAGTATTCGCAGAGTAGTAAAATCTATTTTGCATAGATGTCTCACGTGTTACAAGCTAAAAGCAGAAAGTTCTCAACAGTTAATGGGAAATCTTCCTAGCTATAGAATAACTCCTGCTAGACCTTTTCTCCGCACCGCAGTCGATTACGCTGGACCCTTCAACATAAGATATGGGGCTCCACGCAGTAAAACTACTGTAAAGGCTTACATCGCTATTTTTGTCTGCTTGGTAACAAAGGCCATTCACATTGAATTAGTTTCTGATCTAACATCAGATGCCTTCATAGCAGCCCTACGAAGATTTACAGCACGTCGGGGACTCTGTAAAGAAATCTTCAGTGACAATGGCACTAACTTTGTTGGAGCAAACAACAAGTTAAGGGAGCTCAGATTGCTATTGCAGTCAAGAGACTTTCAAACTACAATTCAAAATTTCACTGCAAACCACGATTATAGCTGGTCGTTCATTCCTCCAAATTCTCCCCATTTCGGTGGTCTGCATGAAGCAGCAGTGAAATCTATGAAGTTTCATCTCAGGCGAGTTATGGGAGCTCAAATTCTCACATATGAACAGCTTTCTACGCTTCTATCTCAAATCGAAGCTTGCTTGAATTCTAGACCACTTGTTCGTCTAAATGATGATCCAGCTGACTTGTCATACCTTTCTCCTGGTCACTTCTTAATTGGAGAACCTCTCATATCTCTACCTTCACATCCTCCTACGGAAGATAAGAAGTACTTAGAAAAATGGCAGCTGTTACAAAATCATTTGCAACACATATGGAAACGCTGGTCATCCGAATATCTTCACTCACTACAACAAAGGCAGAAATGGACCTGTTCCAGTGACAACATTCAAGTTGGTACTGTCGTCATCTTGAAGGAAGACAACATTCCTCCTCTTCAATGGAAGTTAGGCGTGATCACCGCTACTCATCCGGGAGAAGACGGCTTGGTTCGAGTGATTACTGTGCGCACTTCCAGTGGCGAATATAAGCGGCCCATAGTCAAAGTGTGTCCTCTACCCCAAGACGAGTAGCATATGACACTTTCTATGATCTTATATTCAAGATTCTCCACTTGAAGTCCATTTCTCATCTATCTCTGTAACAAATCGTACTCTTGCGAGATGTGTTACATGCATTTTTCTTTCTATCAATCTTGCTATTTGAAAGACCTCTCTCTGGTTTTCAGTTCAAGAGTTTTGACCTACGCTAGCTTGAATTTCTTCATGTTGACATTCAGTTCAAGGGGATCAAATGCTTTGTCGATGATCAGCTCCTTGTCTGTTGTGCATTTACTCCTTTATAGCATTTTCCTTTTGCTGCATAGGCTAGTTTCTCCTTTGAAACACTGGCCTGTTGCTACGAAGATGTATTACTCCTTATATACCAACAACATTCAATAAGCAACACGTCCCATCTCTCCCTTGTGCTTGTATTATTGGTGTTTTGGTTTCCCTTATCTACATTAGTCCTCGGTCATAGGATCGCAATCCTAGCCACAACTACTACATGGTTTATAGTCTTTGATCTTGACGTATGATGTCTGACTCCTAATCCTCATACATTAGATTACTAGGCGAGCCACTACTTACTACATGGGTTTATGTGCTTTGAGCATACTGTATGACTGATCATAATAATTGTCATACTTATCTTTGAAGTTCTACTACACTTCCATTTTCTACATTCTATGGTTACTTATGAATTATCGTTATCATTCATTGGAATTCTCTATCACCATGTTCTTGATAATTGCCTACATTCTTTCATAATTATCATGTATCTTTTCCTTATTCCAATGCATACTCCGATAGCAATGTTCAATCCTATTTATCTGTTGAAGCTTTTCTTTGTGTCGCTGCTCGTCTTGGGTCACACTTGGCTACCTTCAAGACGTCTTCAGCTTCACTTGAACTCACATGTCTACGTATCTCCTCTGATGTATATTGTGTGTCGTGTGCTTATACGTAAATAGTGAAATCAGTGCTTTTTATTCAATATCATATTCTTTCAATATATGTAAGAAGTAATTTTCCAATACATATCACATGTATACATCCAATTAGAGTCAGTGCTTGTTTGTGTACATACAAGTGTCTCTCTATTATAGCTTGCCTTCCTGTTATGTTTTTATTGACGTTAATAGTCAATGGCGCGGAGTATGTTCACGCAAGCTAAGTGTTTTTTCCAGCATATTTATTATGTGCAGTAAATAGTTTTAATTCAAATCATCCGCCAGGTGTTCTTGCGCCAAGCATTAAGTTGAGTAGGCGTATATTTCATCATATCCTGATCACGAGTTCTTTGTGTCGGGTATTCCCTCTTTAAAGACGCCTTAAAGAGCGTCAGGAAGCCTCATCAGTATTAAGCCTGCAGTTACACGATCAAGTCACGGTCTGACACTGCTCCGGTTCTAGTAACAAAAGCCAATTCGCGCTCTTTGTATTATTACTAGAAATCATTGGAATAAAACTTCCTCATAAGTTTTATTAATTTCAAGTAAATTACTTATACATAATTTACTTATTCGCCGTATTATAAGTTCATTAGATTCACTTATTAGTTCCAAGTAAGTAAATAGCGTGTGACGTCATCACTCACCAAGAAGCTATAAAACGTGAACAATCAAGTGCTAATAACTTAAAATACATACATTCTACAGCAATTTTTATTACCATCAAATTGATATATAATTCATTAGTAAATTACAAAATTTACTAAATTACTTTCAATGGTGCAATCTGGTTCGCGCCAAATTCCAATTCATTGTTTCAAGTGTTTATTCAATTAATATTCAGTGTTCAACTATTATTTCTTCGAGTGGTTACAAGTATTAATAAAGTTTAAGTATTTCATTACATTCTAGATTGTTTAACCAATATGTTTCCTTTGATCTCTGTACCAAGTGACCTCGTGATATAGTCCCTTCTTGCTCTAAATGGTCCTCCGAAATCTTATACTTCTCACATGTGCATTGTTTCATACTTACTTGAAGCTACCTTATTAAGCTATCCTGCATTTATCCATCTCACGTATATCATCGTCCAATCCCTAACATTGGTCCTCTCACGAGCCTAGTCCCAAACAGCTCCCACAGCTTAAAGTCCCTCCCGAAGGACTCCGTGCCCAGGATTTTAACGTCCTGAAAAACCCATCGACCGCGGCTGGTTAGATCCCGCGACCTTCGGATCTTGAGGCGGGCATGCTACATCTAGACCACCGCGGCCGACATAAACTTGCACATAGAATTCGGAAATTCCACATCTTCTAAGTTAAAGTTCACACAATGTCCGTACCCACCAAGCTCTATTAAGGTAGTCTAACATTTAAGATATGTTGCATGCAAAGAAAAATAGAAAGATGTGAAAATATCCCTTTTTAAAACGATTCTGAATGTACTAGAAATACGTTCATGAATCCTTTTTTAATGAAGCTTTCACTTATCCCCAGTTGTATATTTTTGAGATTTTATTTTCTTGTCAATTAAAATACTGTATATGATATGCCGTTGAGCTCAATGAATAAAATAAAATAGACTTAATACCCGTAACTAAACAAGGTTTTATTCTATAATTCACCAGTTATAAAATAAAACTCTAATTATAAAATAAAACGTTGTTGAGTTACTGGCATTAAGTCTGTTTTTTACAATATTTTATTATTCTAAAGTCCTCTAAATGAAACTTTTTGTATATTTTTTCTCTAATTTTAATGAAATTAAAGTCCTCTAAATGAAACTTTTTGTATATTTTTTCACCAATTTTAATGAAATTTAGAAAAGCCTATCTCTTTAACACACACATTTAAGGAATATGTTTTACAACTGTTTACTCTTTTCTGAACCTACAAGAGACACCTGAGCCCAAACATTCATGGCAACGTTACTACACCTAACTGGATAAGGCCCCAATGAGTTACTTGGGGAAATACCACAAATCAAACTGATAACCTTATTTTCCAAAATAAATATTCTAACACACAATACATATCTTTATAGTATTAGGTTTATTAATCTACATCATATTTTTCCTAACTGTGTTCAGGGTACTTAATCTGAATTTATAAATGTTAACATACACTATAGGATGCACTTAACATAAAACTTATACAAATACTTTTTATATATAGCCTGGCTGTATTTAGTAGAGATGTAAATCATACTGAATGAGCTTTCAGAAAGCAATGAATAACAATGGCCAGTCTGAGTGTTTGCAAGAATGAATCTGGCAAGAGCTCTTTGGCCTTCCGTAAGAGAAATGACTTGGGGAAAAAGCAGTTTTTAAAAGTAAATAAATTCTAATTAGACTACTTTATGATGCAACAAAAAGATGGTATTCTACATTATTTGCCATTCCTTGGAAAGCATTCATATCAGTTTTTGTATGAGTAGAATAAAATATTCCTTCACCAGTTCATAAAGGCATATCCTGGCAATAAAAAACAGTACTTTTCTTTTGGTACACAAAACGACTGGGACGCTCTTCCGTTTCCTTCTTGGCTTCTATGTGCCTGTAAATGTCACTTTCCGTCCGACAATGGGAAAAGGCCATTTGTTAGCCAGGGCTTGGTTATGCAGTAGGCCCCATGCCATAATGCTGGTATCAACGCTCTTCCTCAGGCTGCTAAAAGAATAGCAGAGGTAGTTGAGTTCCGCTGCCTGCTTGCATTCACCATGTTTTTTTTTTTAGTCCCGGGCCAGGGTTTTTCCTTACGTAATTTGTTAGTGATCGTTAATACCGAGGGTGCACCAGCCTCGCTTTAATGAACTCTCCCATCCCTCGTACACTCATTGTATCGCTCTCTCTCTCCCTCCTCTCTCTCTCTCTCTCTCTCTCTCTCTCTCTCTCTCTCTCTCTCTCTGTATTTCTCTCTCTCTCTCCCTGTACGCTCCTTTTTACGTGGTACAGTATTATCAAATCCAATGTAAATGGGTGCTAATAATAATAATAATAATAATAATAATAATAATAATAATAATAATAATAATAATAATAATAATAATAATAATAATAATAATAATAATAATAATAATAATAATAATAATAATAATAATAATAATAATAATAATAATAATAATAATAATAATAATAATAATAATAATAATAATAATAATAATAATTTTTATGAAGGAATATTCCACAATACAATGGTTTTCCTTCATTTCACAACAATCTTTTGCCTCTATAATTCCCTGTCCATAGCATCTTCTTCACTTAATCCTTTTCTCGCCATACTCCTTTTTACCCCATCTATCCAGCACTCTTTGGACTTCCCTCTTCTTTTTCCTTCTACTTTCCAATCCAAAATATTCTTGGGTATTCTATCCTCTGTCATTCTGAGTACATGTCCATACCATCTCAAGCGTCTTTCTTCTGCATCATAATAGTAATCCAAGTGCTGCCCTAGCCTCAAAGTACTGGCGTCCTTCTGAGAGGTAACACAAGTACACTTGTAGTGTATTCAATCACCTCACACAGAAATGCAAAAAAAAATGAAAATGAGAGGGGATTTCCACAATTTATATATACTACACATACATTTATAGTAAGCAGAAGTTTTTTGTACATGTAAGTCAGTTAATCGATTAAATATCTTCTTCAAAATATCCACTTCATGTTCCTTATCAGTAGATCTCGGAAGTTGATGACATAAAAATTCCTGAAAAAGACCTATAAAATGAACTTAAATTTATGAAAATATCACAAGAAAAATCGGAAAAAGTATATTAAGTATATTAAAATATGTCTTTATTATACAGTAGTGTAATAAACAAAGGTCAAAATTTAAGTATTGATTACTGTTTTTGATATCATTATTTTCTTATTATTACTGTTATATTTATTATATTCATTAAAAAATATTGTACTTTTTTTGTCAGACGAATAGGGTGCCAAATCAATATTATGTATTTAGTCGAATTGTCTGGAGGTATTGAAATGGTAGATAAGCCTTATTCAGCATTGCAAAGAACCATAGTCATTCCTAGTGTCTCGAACTTGAAGGACTGCCGGTTGTCCTGCAGAACATTTCTGTTAATCGAAAAACTTCTTTCTGCGTTGACAAAATAGGTAAAAATAAAATGAATGAATGAAAATTTCCTCAAAATGACCTGTTCACAATTTAATGATGAAAAATGCAAAACAAAAGTAGGCTATTTTCATTTGTTTTGAGGCGAGACGAATGTATACTTCATCCTGCGTTGTCTAAGATGTCTCAGAAGAAAGATGACATTTCATCAACTTCCAAACCCTACTCATCGGCCATCATCCTCATCACCTATAGCTTGAGCGAGAAGGCTATATCTTCTTTAGTCAGATGATCTGGATTTCTAACTGCAATACGATTCTCAAGTAATTAGAGTCTGTGACAGTCTCAAATTCTATTGAAATAATACATAATATAATAAGGTAATTTAAATAATTAATTAATACATATGTATAACTACTCGCGTTGTGTATTTCGTTCACCAGACGACGCAGCTTCCCATGTCAAAGCACGACGATAACTTCATTGCTTGTGGTTACTGTACACAATCCTACAATGAGATAGATGGTTATACAGTACCACAGAAAAATATTAAATAATTTATAAATAACGTATATACTTTAGGTGGTGTATTCTATACACCAGTGCGTGTACCTAAAATCTTTTGGGATCTATGGCTCCGCGTTTCCTAAACTTCGGCCTCTCACGGGGGAAGTTTGTATAACTTACCTACCGTCCAGTTTACGTTCTCCCAAAATTACATCTGATTACCATTTTACTTCCGACCCCAAAAGAGCATTTTTCTTTTGCCAAATTAACAGGAAATTCCTTTGCAATTTTTATAAGTACCGGTACATGAAGTGAATACATGTCATATACACATAAACTTAATAGTATTACATAAGATATTATTGTTATGAAAATTTAATTTGCGTCATAAGTACATATGCTTTTAGTTAACTGTACAAACGAGTAACGGTAAATATAAATGGCTTTACTCAATTTTAGTGATCCTTTTATCAATGCATGATGAAATTTTGATTTCTTTCGAAAATCTCACAAAATTGTTAGGAATAGGTTCTCTTTCATAAAACCAAACAGTTTAATTGGGATTTTATTGTCAGGGCAGTCCAGTGGGTGGGGAAATTTGGGCGGTCGCATCATGCCCGCGCTCGAAGGGCCCCATTCCATATGAGAAAAGAGTTAAGTCATTCAAGAAATGTTAAAGATTCTAAATCATTCTTGAGGTTCAACATATTTAAAGAAGATGAAACATCCTTTCTAAAGACATTTTAGAACTTTTACGTCGTTAATATTGCAAAATATCCTCATAACTGTCTAGTGGATATCCGACTTAACATCACGGTGGAACATTTTTGTAAAATTAGATTGATTTGTAAATTACTGAACTCTAAATTTGGATGCCTTGTTTCCAAATAAATTAAAACCTGTGCATCAAAGGGTATTCACAAGTGAATGCACCGTTCTTTTATTATGTTGTGTTGTGATTGGAGCGGTCAGGGCTTTCTTTCCGGACCAAATGCTTCTGCTCTGATTGGCCCCACAATTTAATTTTGACCCAGGCCTCGCAAATCAATGTATTATATTTAGATTTTAAATAATAATCATTGGACTGGAGTAGGATTATAAGACTTTTAGATTGCACATTTCGCGGTTGATGAGCATCTTCCTACAGTGAATATATGAACAGTCAATCAGTTTAGTCTATGTATTATTGCCGATTATGTTTTATGCGTAGCTGTATTTCAGATTACACGTACTATTAGTCTATTACTGCTTCGTGCTTGAATATATCATACGAACCACTAATCGTTCCTCCTATTATGATGTTATGTACTGGAAATTCATCATGGATGGATGAATGAAAATAACAATCAATCGATACTCAGTGTCATCGATTCTTTAGATTACCTATTGCGTAAACCTAACATAATTGAGATTTACAGTACCAGTAAATAAATAATTTTTTCGTTGAAAACCTTAAGATCTTTAAATTGTATTATTAGTACTAATAGTACTGTAATACCTAGTATCTGCTGTTTATAAGAAACGAAGACTGCTGAAAATACCATAAACCTATCAGATCTTTAATGTCTGCGTTTAATTTAGGACGTAGAAATCTGAAGTTATCGGCTTCTGGGTACGCATGGGACCGCCATAAGAACAAGGCTTTCATTGGATATCGCCAAGTAAAATCTATTCTTACTGCTTAATATTAAATGTCAGTAAAATATTTTTTGGTTCTTTTACTATCTCTGACTCTGTTCTTCCATCTTATAAATTAAAAATATATAATCACCTAGATAATTTTCTTGTTCTTTTACTGGAGCATTTTGTGATAGGACTCTTAATAACGTCTGTCTTTTGTTACTTCCGACTTCAGGGAATTCACTGTGTAACTAAACAGCATCTACTGCAGTATTATATTTTATACTGTTCATTTATTACAAGGGATAATTTTCACAATATAAAATATTGTAGAATAATCAGAGCTACTAGTTCAAGAAAAGAGGAAGAAATCTTTAGTTTGGTCTGAAAACTATCTTTTTGGTCCGTATGAAATAACAGAGGAAATTTATCAGATTATGGCATGCACCTGTTAATGAATTTTAACGATGATAAGATAATTTATATCTATGAAAAGTTAGAAGAAAACTTTATTATATTTTTACGCCTGAATGCTTTGGGATGTTAAGTGCATTTTAAATACGATTGTACGGCAATTGGTGAGATTTGAGTATTCTTATTCAAATAACATGAAGGAAAAGTTGAGACTTCAACACTTAATTTTGCAATATTCATAAGAACAAAGTGGGAACTATTATCAGTAGAATCCCATCAGCTCATCGCTCTGTAACTGCAGCAGGAAGGAAAAAGAACATTTGAAGCCCTTAGGGGGTTAGAGCAGCGCACTCAAGTGGTTCAGCTATACACGCGTTGTTTTATGACATCCTAATACTAAGCATTTGTAATGGGCGTTTTAAACTGTAACGCTTTTTGCACATTTTAATGCACATTAAAATGCACGATTTACTGTTCATTTAAACAAACAATAAAATGAGGAATAGAAAATTATCTTTTATACCAAAGTTGCAGATTCGATGTGCAGTAAAATATACTAAAATTATGCCTAACGTCAGAATGTCTAAATGGCTTATATGCATGTGTGTTACCATAGAACTTATACATGTGATAAAAGTTGTTAGAACTGTGTTCGGACGGGACATAATATAAAAGCCCTCTTAATTTCTCATGAGATTGTAGCATAAATACAGTTTATCACCACATTAAAAGATAACCTGTTTGTAAAGTTTTAATTCGTGTTATTATGTACAGTTTCCACCATAATAATATTTTATTGGCCGTTAGACAATTCACAATACCTGAATAACATTGCAAAACTCAGAGACGTGTTTCATTGTAGGTTAAAATATGTTAAGAAAATAGCAGTAAATCAAATGTTAACTCATGTTAAAATTCCATAATTAAATATTCATTGACATCTTAAATACAGTCATTTATCAAATAAATGTTTAATCAATTTTAAATTTCAAGCTGTCTACAAGATAGTGGGACAGTATAACTTATTGTATTATTTGATAGTAATGCATCTTGTATTGTGCTATTATGAAGATCATTATGGCGAAAAAAATGTGAGTTGTTATTATAAATATACAATAACATTGTAAACGTATGGTGAAGGAAGCGTCATAACAAAGATCTTATAATCGATTAGAGGCGTTTAAAGGAAAACTAATACTGGATGTTTAAAGTTTAGCTGTTTACGAAAATTATAAGAAACGGACATCCACGTTTTATGACTACAGTGCCAAAATATCTTTTTCGACCATACGCTTCTTACGTATGACGTAACGGTAACATAATGGTAGCCATAACAATACTTAAACTAGCAGATAAGTACACCCAATTCCTTCTTTCTTTATATTATTCATTTATTAGAAGGAAAAATTTTCATAATATAAAGCATTCTAGAATAATCAGAGCTACTACGAGGGGTATTCCGAAAGTAAGTTTCGTCAATGTATGGCAGGAGCGGCGTGTTCACCAGGGGAACCAAACAAACGCCAGACGAATCCCCACCCGTGGCTGGTTCCACGACGGAAGTGGCGTCAGCGGAGGAGGCATGACGCAGGCGCACAGCGCCGTAGAAGAGCGAGTCGCAGCAGACTGGCGTGCCCGCGGGTATTAGTGTACCGCTCACGATGGCACGAGAGATTTGTCGCCACTGCCATGTACCGCTATCTCCCCTCTTTCAAACGAGCCATTGCTGCAGCCGCTGAACCTTTTATTGTCCGAGATAGAGCTGTTTGAAATTGATCTCCCGATTTCCGTCCCCGCAAAGTGCGGCCTCCACGAACCCATCTCGCACAAACCTTATGGAACATCAATTTGTCACTCAAAATGGTCTGTATGGAACCTTTAGTAATGTCAGGAAGCTGAGGTGGAGCAGGCTGTGCGCCAATTCCTTGCATCGCAGGGCACCGAGTTTTACCACAGTGGGTTCTTCAAACTGATCGCATGCTACGACAAATGTCTCAATGTCGCTGGCGACTATGTCGAAAAATAGTGCACGGTGTATAGGTCATGCTGCCATGCTGTATTGCTTTTGGGTGAATAAAGTGTCCGTGTGACAAACTGACGAAACTTACTTTCGGAATACCCCTCGTAGTTCGAGCATAGTAGAAAATAATGTTTATAATATAGACTTGTTGACTGCAGAAATAGTGCAAATGCAAGAAGCCTATGATGGCATTAAATACTAGTATGTTCATGTAGCTAGTTTCATAATTTTCATACGAGTGTCTTATTTACAATTACAGTCAAGTTGATATATAAATATCGAACACAATTAAATGGTTAAATATTGAGATTTTAGATTTATCAAACAATGGCTGACCTTGGCAAACAGCTCTTAGTAAGTTCTCGTTGTTCTCAAAGTTACTTCCATAAGGCCTAACAAAAATTTTTCTTAAAACTAGGCAAACAATTTGAGGAACATGATCCAAAGGTCACAATATCAGTTTAAAATTAATTGTGATGTAATAAATAATAAAAAATGTTAAGATCATCGCTTGACGTCTAGTGGGTTTCATGACTGAAAACTTAATGCTAGTTGTAATATGATATTATTGTCTTTATTTTGTATGTATAGTTTAATGGTTCTCAAACTATGGTATTTGTACTCAGGTTAAAAAAATATATGTCCTGGGAATAAATCTTCAAATCTAGTGAAGTTTCGGTATGGGTATTAAGCTATCACCACAATTTTGTCACAGATATTTGAAGCGGTAAATCTGCGTGGGAATTTATTTTCGATTAATTGGTTAAAAAGTTTGTTTCATAATTTTTCCGCTAGGCTAGCTTCATATCTGTGTTTTAGGGAATTTTGAATGTAGTTTCTATATGCGTTTAACCATTAATAAAGGGCAGCAACGTTAGGCTCAATTGATTGTTTTTATGCAATTTACTGTATTTACGGTCTGATAATTTCTTTGTCCCGATACTTCACTTCACTTCATTAGCCCATATATTCACATTTGTCGAACATTTTGTATTTTCTTTGTTTGGTTGTTATTTCTTTCTTCCTTTCTATCTTTCTATTTAACTTTTTATTCCGATTTATTTCTTTCTTACATTCTTTCCTTATCTTATTTATTTGCTTCTTTGTATATTTATGTATTTATTTTTTCTCCTGTCATTAAACCTACCAATATTTCTATTTTCCTTCTATGGAGCTACATCCCTTGAATAATTAGGTCTACCACTTGACCGATGCGTCATCTACTATAAGCATGTGGGTGCATGCCGACTTCCAAGGCCGTTATATAGAGCTTCCTGGACCGAAGCAGACGATACTACTTTAACTAATGGCTCCTCAGTTGGTGCCATGAGGCTGTGTGCATCCCTTTCCAGACCTCCCTATCTCAGAAAAGTCTGAGGAGGTACTGTGAACCGACCAAAAGTTCACGGAGGCGGTCAATTAGTCACAATTGTTTCATTGAAATATTTCGTAATCATTGTTTTCCTAGAGTTCTGTTGTGTTCGGTTCGCTTTAGTATAGTTTTAGTTTAGTTGTATTCGTATTCATTTCGGAAGGTAAACTGGAAGAGAAGGGAAATCAGAAAACATTTTATTTACCTCAATTTACAGTCTAATATGAGGCTAATGTTTACCCATCCGAACCATTAAATCTGATTTCACAATCAAACAACGCTTGGATCGTCGCATTGACATTATTAAATCTCTTATTGCACAGAGTACCAGTGTGGACCAGGCGGTACAAGCAGCGTTTCAACATTGCTACACGTAAACAACTTGGAACTGGGATTTAAGTAGGGAGTATTTATTCCTACATGCATGCTACAATCGCTAGACATTAGCATAGCTATACATTTAATTGCAAACAGAATGACAACCTCAACTTTCATTAATGATAAATACGTAATTAAGCTTGTAACTGCTCTATTTATTTCACTTACTCCATTCACCAAGTGCTAGTTTATTATGAACATAAGTACAATAATTTCTAACAGTTAACGCCTGTGCCTATAAAATCCTGTTGTCTTACTTTTTGTAACTAGAAGAAAATTTAATGTACGCTAAAATGCAGACAGCATACGGATCAGAATTATTAAATTAATTAAACTTCATCACCACTTACTCGTTACCCAACTAAGAAAGCAATTGAAAAGTAGGTGCAGTTGCGAGATGAAAATATAACTTCCTCATTTTACATAGACACACTTGTCGTTACTGACACGGCCGTGATTAACTGACATACTACAGTGCGGTGTAATTCACGTCTGAGTCCGAACGCTTCTGTTGGTTAATTCAGCATCATACTTAAAGTAATAATTGAGGACCGTTTTGACAAAACTCAACTCCACTTTTTGCCAAATTCCTTTTTTTAACGGTTTTAGGTGCTTTGAAATTAGATCTTTAAGATGGTGAAAAAAGAACATAAGAAAAGTCAACATACCCAATTCATTTTGAAGCCTCAATATGCAAGATTTCTTCTTCTATATGTTAATCAAAACTAAAGAAACCTTCTCCTGAACAATTTATGTTTTGGCACATGTTGAGTTTTGTCAAAACGGTCCTCAATTATGTTTGAAATCCTGATCATGTATTGTGTAACGATGCATTGTTGGTTAGGTTCTACTTTGAAATAAACATTGAAATTCTTATCATAAATGGCGCTGAGCAATGTGTAATGTTCCTTTGCAAAGTAGGCGTCACTTTTAAATAAATATTTAATACTTCTCTTAGAATTCAACATGTACTTTTTGTTAATGTTGTGGTGTGAATTAGGCTTGAGAAGACTGGAAGGAAAAGAAGTTAAATTCTTGTATTCGGAATTCATGTCCTTCATTGTCTTGGTCTAATTGATAGCGACGTGGTATGCACAAGACCTCAAGCAACTCCTCTTCCTCTCTACCCCTGGACACCCAATTTAATTGTTAGACATAATATATATGTTGTGTATCACATCTTTATAATATGGCTACGTGAGATAGGGATCTGTATTCTCTCCATCACAAGCTGCCGGTGTCTTTTTGGAACTGGAGAAACAAACGCTGGCCCGTCACCTTTGCCGAAGACCTGACGCAAAAGACAGAAACATAAAAAAAAATAAAAAAATGTTTTACCTCCTCCATCCCTTCACTTTTCCCAGGTATCCGACTAAAAAGATGAGGATGCCTTTGTGCATGACTGGTACATCTGTAGACATTGTATTGGTTACTTCATTCCATTTATACTCCACACTTCGTCCTTGTGTTTCCATTTGTTATAGCCCATTCCTGCTTCTGTAATGGGTACACAGTAAGTAGAATTTATTCTTGCTACCTCCGAACTTTATAGTTTTGAGTATACTGCTTATTTTTAATATTTAACTTGTGTAAACTGCAAGTCGATTACAAGGTATCACAACATATAACAACAAAATAATTAAGAAATTATTTTACTCAATTTACTAAAGGCTCTCTTATTAACTAACAGGAAATATAGTGAATGAAAAAACACTTCAAATTCACAATAAAATATGTTGAGCAACTTTGTCCTGCTCGGATATTGAACTGTGGTGTTCATCTTGGTAAACTTACGCCGTTGCTTCTTGGTTCCCCTAGAGGACGTACCGAATGCTATCAAAATGTTCATCTAGACCAGTGTCCGGCAGATGCTGCAGTTGTGACGTAAGAGCCAGTCATCTCGCAAGAGCTTCGGAGAGCGAGCAGTTGAGTTGTATTGCAGTTAATACGCACCAGCGCAGTGGCGTTCAGTGCAGCAGTAGAAATGTATGGTAAATTTAGTGCATTCAAAGTAAAACTAGACTTATGAAAACGTCAGCTCACCCTCGGAGACACGTCACATTTTCCAAAGTTGTCTACAGTATGTCATCCAATTACAGACATAAATAATTATGTGCAAATATTAGAAGAACTGGATCAGGAATTTGATTGCCGATTTCAAGATTTTGCAAACCTCCAATCTGATATTTGCATATTTGCGACACCATTTTCTGTGGAAATTGACCGTGTTTCAACGTCATTGCAACTAGAAGTCATTGATTTGCAAAGTGATATGAAAATGAAAGACCGATTTCAAAACAAAAATCATCTATCTATATTTTATAGAAGATTTCCCCAGGCAAGATTCCATCGATTACATATATTTGCTGCTATTCTCTGTCCCATTTAAGAACGATCCTGTTCAAAACAAAGAGGCGTGGCTGTCATAGCCCGCACGTGAGAACGCACGTGTTCACCATGTTTAATGTTAGTTTGTTTATTCTCAGTACAACTCATCCGCAGGGTCGTCGTGACCAATGAATCCTTTATGTTTTGTTTGCTAATTGATATACTATAATGATGACGATGCCAGTGAGAGTTTGTTATTTCACGTGTAAATGTTGATATTATTATTATTGCATGAACTTACGAACACTCGTTAGCCACGCTCTGGTAATGGCGCATGCTAATGACATTAACCAATCACGTTTTGTCTCATGCTGCGAATTTTCCGCGAACTCTCCGTGAGTTCTCCTCCCCTTTGTTTTGACTAGGATCAAACTAGAATGGGATCAATAATAGAATGTTGAGTATATTTGGATCGACGTAGGCCTATGTATGTGAACAGTTCTTTTCGTGTATGAAGGTCTACAAACCACAACATAGAAATCACCTATCTGATCAGAACTTAAAAAATGTTCTTCGTTTGTGTGTTAGCCAGACTATGACGCCAAATATTGCAAAATCAGTGGACGAGAAAAGAGGGGGAAACATCTCGACAATGCCTTGAGCTTGGGCACGATAGGGATACAAAGTAAGGGTGTGTATCACAAGTCTGAATAGGCCTATAGGCTACTTTTCTCACAAAGGTGTATAGTTTAATTTGTATATTTTGTGTGGTTTGTATATTTTGTGTATTTTGTATATTTTTTGTACTTTAACATTTTTCAGTTTCCGAGTAGACAAAGTTATGCAGTACTGCTTAAAGTATTCTCATGTTTTATGTATTTGTATGTTTATAGCAGTTTCGGAGCCTCATTTAAATATGCGGACGCTTCCGCACCTGAATGTATTATGCATTTCAGATTATTGTAAGTAGGGCCTATATTAAATTTCATTAAAACAAAACTGTTCTGTTACATTGATTTATCACAGTTGTACTCTTTTGTTTTCGTACAAATGTATTGTAATTGTGCTATTCCCATACTATCTACGAAAACGGAGCGCACTCTGTCAGTGTATAGACGTCGTACCGCCACTGGCCAGGCGAACCATTTCTCCACGCTGCGCTGTGCTCAGTACGGAGATATTGCCGAGCAAAGAGCGTGGCTGCTCTGTAGTATGACGTCACGGAGCACGGATCATGCCGGTCACTGATCTAGACCCCTAGTGAAAGCATAGTGTGAAAGATATACAGGTAGGAAAAAAAAGCGGAACGACTAAAATATCTAAGTTGTGTTGATAAATTTCATGTTATTTATCTCCTACGAGGGATTTGTATGTTGTGTATAAAATATTACCACCTATTCCCTCGTATAAAATGTTTTTGTTAAAAAATCAGCTCATAGCTTTGTCAAAACTGAAATTTATATTTGTCAATATTATAAAACATAGTTAAAAATTATGTCTGTCAATTTTGTAAGATAATTTTCGTATATTGGACAATATATTTCGGCTATTCAGCCATCTTCAGGTCCTTTTCTTTCACCAGGTGATCTTACACTGTTGGTTAATACATTACAACTCATATTGCCGATATGAGTCACTGCGCATGCCTAGCGGCATTCACAGGATAGCAGGGAATGTACTGAAATTTGTTGTAGTGTTGACGAAACCCTTTGGAAATAAGCCATTAATTTCTCGGTGTGTTTTCAGACAGAAAAATGCACAGATAACAGATGTATATCAACTGAAATCAGCTACAAAAGTAGGTCCGCTTTTTTCCCCCCTACATGTACATGCATATAAAATGTAGAGAGAGAATACATGTAACTGTGATGTTTATTTATTATAGGGCTTTAATTAGCCAAGACATTTGCTGGCATTAGTTACTGACAGATTTTCGTGTTATTTCTCTGAAGTAACGTATATTAAATTCTATAGAGGGTATTTTTCCCAGGGTGGAAATCGAAGACCGGGCTTTCAGTTTGTACACTGATGCCAAGATCATACTGTTCGTCAACCTTGCATGCCAAGTCCATTCCAAATCTTCCCTTAATGTCCCTCAACACTTTTCTTTGCGATAGCACTGAAAATATGCAATCGTCTAGAATATGTCAAGTCCATTCCAAATGTTTCTTAAAATTCTCTAATATTATTATTTGTGATATCGCTGTAAGTAATGTATTGTACTTACTAGATAATTTTAAATTGGACTTAGTATCTTACTAACAAGAAGTCAACCTTCCCCATATTTTCGTTTCCAAAGCTTCTTCTGTCCAAACTGCTCATCTACGAGTAATTCCCATTTCCATAGGATTATCCCAAATATTTTGATCTCACTTCCTGATTATCCTACAAGGGATTTCCTAATAATACGATCTGCTTTCTCCTCCTATGACATCCCACTTTAAATACAGTCACATTGAAATTCATTTTTCTTGTGGTTTCATCCAAATATTAAATTCCTTCTGATGAGTGTGCATAATTATCTGTTCTAAGAAATGATCAACACGTTAATTTTGAGAATGACATGCTGCTGACAGATAACTAATTCACATAGTTGCCAGTTTAAATTTGCTTACACCGAGAGAGTAGTAGGCTACAGACAGTAGACATTAATGAATTTCGTAGCTTTACAAGGGACTTAACTGACCACTTGATATATGAGTATATAGGGGTATTACGACAGTCAGATACGCCAGATATTTGACTGTTAATACAGATCATGTCCAGCTTAGTATCAAAATAGGTTTGTGATGAATCTCATACAGTTTTAATTATTTAGATAAATATAATTTTTTGTGTAGATTTTTTCAGAACAAGATAAATACATGCACTATTGGTGATTGTCTTCTATAGATCCCGCACGAAATCTGTGCCGATTGCCTAAGTCATTGCATTACGCTTTCGTGGGGATTTTAGCGTCGATTGGCCTGATACCTATCTCTCTCGCACAACAGTACCTCCCTTTCTATTTGTAAAGGCTAAGCTACCCTTCTCTCTCGCACAACAGCATGTCTCTCTCTAGAGAGTAACGGTCTCATCGGCACAGATTTCGTGCGAGATCTTTAATAGCATGTATTCTCGATACTGTTGGTGTTTAAATGTTTAATCATGAACTTATAAAAACATAAACAGTTTCGCAAGAAGAAAAGCTAAGAATATCTTCTGAAACATGTTATTGACTTCTTTGCCGTTTGCTTCTTGGTTTAGTCTAAGACTCTTAAGCTGCGTTTACACTATGTAACTTGTTTAATATAACTTGAGTTATATAACATGTTTTCCAAAATTGTTACAAATACATGCAAATTATTACATATAACACTGTGTTATATAACTGATTTTTGTGTTATATAACCAGTTTTCTGCATTTACACTCCGTTAGCTGCGTTTACACTATGTAACTTGTTTATAAAACTTGGGTTATATAACATGTTTTCCAAAATTGTTACAAATACATGTAACTTGTTACAGATAACATTGTGTTCTGATTTTTGTGTTACATAACAAGTTATACCTTTCCCGCAGGGGATGGGAAATGTGTAACTTGTTACATGTAACTTGCTACATGTGCATTTTGCTGCGTATATATACAGTAGTAACAACAAACAGATGCAACAGACAATGGAATGATAGTGCACAGCTTTTAACCTAACCAACCAATTGTTATACATGATATATAAATTTTATACAATTTTAATTATTTTAACAATTTCTAAGTGGTTAAGTCAACATTTGCTAGTTTTAGTGTGAAATTGAGTATAGTCGCCTCGCTCATTGCGTTGACAGTTAACATAAAAGAAGTCGCCGCCCGACCTTGTCGCTTGGCGTAGTTTCCACACTGCATAGTGTTAAAAAAGAGAGCGGGAAGATACAGATGCAACAAAACACTTGTGGTAATGGCATTCAGCAATGACAGAATTGGCAACACGAATTCAGTCAGCGGTTTCTTTTGAGAATACCTTTTACAGTAACAACAAACATTGTAATATGAGAACAAAGCGAGCCGTCCGTCAACGCTATGAGCGAGGCGACTCTACAAATTGATCGACAATAGCTATTACTACTATATATTTTGTGATAATAATTGGATATATTCATTTATACAGTATATCAGCGCCATTGTCCACCCCCGACAGGTTGCTTGGGTCGCTTAAATCCTAAAAGGGAGAGGTAAAACTAAGATAAAGGAAGAGAATCAGCGCCATCAAGATGGAACATTTATGAAAATTGTTAATATTACATATGAGAGTTTTGTAGAGGGGAATATATGTGAGATTAGGATATATTATTATTATACTATTGTACATCTGAAAAGCATAGTAAAGGATGCATAGATTTAACTTTTGGATAAATCTAACTATTTGTAGTTAGGTGAACAGTTTCTTTATACAAACAAACTGACAGACAAGTTATGTCATATGCAGTACTGTGAGGCACACTAATTAGTGATTTTGTTGCCGGGCTTCCACTGTTATTGTACAGTAACATTCAAGATAGATATATCCATGTCCATTCATGTACCACAGATTCTTGTCTCTGTTGGACATTAAATGATAATATTATAGGAGAAAAATTCCTCTGACACTGGGACTTTAACCCAGGACCTTTGGCTATCCTTGCCAATGCTCTTACCAACTGAGCTACGCCAGAGATCAATTCACAGCGCCATCTGGTGGGAACCTAATCTCGAGGAAATATTTCCAGGGAATGTTCCCGGAAATGTTCCCACAAAGGGAATTTATGATTTACGAGTAAGGTAATTCAGATACCTATTTGTTACTTAAATTTAATCATGATTAGGTTAAATAAAACTAAAAACTGTCATAAGTTCAAAGATTAATATATAATTAATGAAAGAACACAAAAAACATTAATTATTTACGTATAAAATATTGTAACATTGGGTCTTCACATAGTTAACAATGAAAATAGGTTAACTAAAATTTGCCCTGGTTCTTGAAGGTCAATTCATTCATGGTACTTCTGCCTTACGGCAGGTCTACACTCCCATGTAAAATTCCATTTTCCAGCTCCTATTTTCTGCTGCATCCTTTAACTCTCCATAATTTATTTTCTTCTTGATGTCATCCAATATCTAAATTCTTCTTCTTCCTAGTCTTCTCTTTCCTTCTATGGCATCTAGCAAGAGTCCTCTTCTTCTCATAATGTGTCCCATCCAGTTGGCTTTTCTCACTCTCACATCTTTCAAGATGTGTCTCTTTTCTTCCACTCTTCTTAACACTTATTCATTTGTGATTCTATCCGTCCATCGAATCCTCTCCATCCTCCTCCAACACCACATCTCAAAGCTCTCCAGATATTTCTTTTCCTGAGTGTCCATGTTCGGCTCCATACAAAGCTACACTCCAAACGTAGCATCTCATCAGTTTTTTTTTCTTAGCTGCAAATTTAATTTCCTGTGAGTAAATTTCTATTTTTGTTGAAGGCTATTTTAGCCATAGCAATCCTTTCTCTGATTTCTTTGGTGCATTGGGCATCTCTGGTGATCATGCTTCCTAAATAACGGAATTGGGACACATTATCTAGCACTCTGTTCTCTATCAAACACCTAAGTGGTTCTTCTGTCATTGAAATCATCATGACTTTTTGATTTGTCTGTATTTATCTTCATCCCATATATTTTTCCAATCTCCACCAACCGATCCAGCATTCTTTGTAATTCTTTTTCTGATTTTGCCATAAGCACTTATACCCGTTCCTATGGGGTCGTTGAATTGCCCGAGAGTTGGGTGACCAATTTATACCCGTTGGTTATAGGGTCGTTGAATTGGGCAGCAATTTATAACTGATTGCTAGGGGTTCGTTGATTTATATGAGCGCCTTTCTTCTTAATTCTTACATTATTAATAAATCTATTGTCCAGCTAGTGCTTACTGAGTTGGTAGAGCGAGATCTCTTTCTAGGGCCGTGCTAGACGAAGCTAATACAGGATATAAGCTTAGGGAATGATGGGTCGTAAAATGATGTCAATTGGTTATGTACTTGAATAATATTAGTAAGTTTATTTTGTTCTTAATTTTTTCACTTAGTCTGTAATTATCGGAATATGTCGGGAGGAAGAATACAGTTACTTGATATAATGTCTTTATCTATTTACTTCGTCGTCGCCAAAATCACTTTAGGTTATTTATTATCCTTATAACATCTGCACGTTTTATCGCAGGAATTTACGTTATTTATCTTATGGCGGTATATATTCTTTTCGCTTCACAATACAAAAATAATATTTATAATCTTTTCTTGTTTCTTTATATAAATTTATATCCTCGACAGTATTACTTGAAAAGTCGGTATAAAATCAATATTCGTGTTCGTTACTATTTCACTGTATAAAAGTCAATATTCCTACCTCCTATTTCGTCTACAAAAATAACGTCCGTGTCCTTTCAATCCGTGTCTTCCAGTCTCGTAGTGGTTACATCGAAGTATAAGTCGCAAGTCCGCGTTCCTTGCTCATGTTCCTGTTAATATGTTTCTGTGTTAAAATATTCTTGCATTTCCATTGGTTCTGTCAGTTAGCTTTGTCTCTTGTGATTGGGAATTAGCTAGGTCTTCTGCTAGGGTTTAAAATATTTGTCGTTGAAATGGAGTGAGGTTTGGGGAGAAACGTATCTATCAACGTCAATTTTATAGGTGGCGTCAGTGGTCTTTTCCAGACAGAAAAGCCCCTCCTCTAATACATTGTATTCCTCTATTTGGTTAATAATTCATAAAGTATTTGTCACTATTGTCTGTAATAAGTGTAGTTGTATAGCTTTCTTGATTACGCGTTGAATGATGTAATTTTCTATGTTGTCATGTTAATAAGTAATCGTATGATTAATTATTTGTAATTGCAGTTAATGTCTTTTGATTCAGATGGTCGTGTTGCATATCAAATTGTCCGTGTAAATGTCCTCTGTCTTGTCATGTAATTTGTTTTATGGTCAGTGTAATAGTCTAGGCGTAATGGTAGTTTTTAGTAGTCGATAATGTTGCGGGAAGTTCAAATATTGTCCGTGAAATGTATTTTCTTGTATTTAATTCCTTATTTTATATAAGCCTATATGAACTGATCGGCTACAAATGTCCGAACGTAACAATTATTAAAATTATGAAATAATTGGTGTTTGGAAAATTCTATTATAAATAATTTTAAAAATTTTTCGTTAGTCTCGCATCCAAAATCTCTCAGTCAGTTCGTATATTAATTTATTATTTCGAATTTTGTAATTATGAATATTCTGTTATTTCTTATCTGTTATCTTTTATCTGTATTCTTCCTCGACGACAAAAAAAAAAATATATGGTTTTCACATTAAAATTCTTAAAAAAATAAACATTGTTAAATCATACACTTTTACATTCAATTAGCTGATAACCGTCTTTTTCACTTAATTGTACTTACTTCTGGTACGTGTCTTTCTCTTTTTTTTTATACCTAATAAAATAAAATCTTTGTTACATTGAATTACTTGATAATAGTCTTCTTAACTGGTTGTAACTCATTTCTGGTACATCACTGTTCTTCACATAATAAAACAATACACTAATTACACTTAATACAAAATACCGTCAAATACATAAAATTTTATTTAACACACAATGGGATTTGATTATATATATTTTTTTTTTACTTCACACTTTATGTTTAATTACACAAATTAAAATGTACTATGTTCTTTCTTCTGTTCTTCAGGTATCATATTCGTTCGAATAAATTTATTTTGCTTATTTTGTAATATCATGTTCAAATGCATACTCACTCCTATACAATCAATAATACCATTATTAAATATCAATCAACATTTTCTTAGCATGATAATCATAAGTACTTGCCTTATCTCCATTCTAATACATTTTCTATCTCATTAGTGACCTTTTTCACTTCTTTGACAGTGGATTACTTCCCTGTCATATACTTTGCTCATTTTTCTTCGTCGACTTATTTCTTACCTTTATTCATTTATAATCTTTCATACTCTTGAATTCACTTTTCATAACTCTTTATTTATCTCTTTGATCTTCATTTTATACCTTATATTTGATTGGTGTGAGGTTGTAGGGAGGATACTAAATTGAATATGCATGATAGTAAAATACTTATTCATTTATAAATCTTAACTCTTTAACCCAAGTGTTATATGTAATTACAAAAATTAATTCAATGTTTTCAATAAGTGTAACTAAAATTTCCTTAACTAATTAAATCAAATACTAGTGTGATTATCCTAAGTCAAATCGATGTTTCATTTCCTTCAGTATAATTCAGAGGGGAATCTGCACTTCACTTCTTAATATATACAATTTTAGTCGGAAAAAGGCTAGCTAAACACTTCTTCGTCTCAAAGGAAACACTGCAAAAATCACTTCATTATATGAGGTAATCCCTGTAACGGTATTGTCTTTCAGTGTTTACTTATAAAATGAGGGCGTCATCATATTACCTTAAATTAATACATTCGTAATTTACGTAAAAATGAAACATAGATTGAGAAGGTTCACGCTAAAGTATTTTACATTCCATTCTCGTAGTCCTTTTTCGATTCCAGTTCGTTGAATAAAAGCAAAATTTACCTCGTAGATGTTTTGATTCTTAGGGAATTCGTGACATGATATAATATGTTTTCAATAAATACTTACGGAACTTTTCACAATTTTATGGGGTTTCTTTGCCTCTTGTTTTTTTTTTTTGTATATCAGCGCATAGTGAACTGGATTGGATTGGATTTTCTAGTAAATGTTCTTCGCTGGTAGATTTTATTATCACAACATACCATGGCCAGTGTGCATGATGAGTTTCAATAAAATCTGTTTTTATTATATCATATATAGTTTTGTGGTATAAAATATTTATTTTCTCTTTCTAAAATAAATCTTAAATATTTACAATGCGTGTTGAAATTTTTTGTATGTGCTGTCAATTCTACAAGTTAGTTTTAAATTAGTATATACACTGTAGAGACGTGAAAGTTGGGTAGTTATTTACAAGCGGGTGCGCTTCCTTTAGAAATAATTTTAAGAGGGTCACTCTGTGGGGGTTTGGCTTACTTCTTCATAAGAAATGGTGCCTTGTTGGGGTGACTGGAATAACAGTGTTACGTAAGGTCGTAGAAAAGGGGGAATGACCTATTTGTTGTTTGGGTAAAGTTCTTAAGAAATGTTTGTGGTAAACACGAATATTTTTTTTTGTCAAGAATCGGGGTTATTTGCTTCTTTCGTTAAGTTACTTTAGTCTTCAACAGTAGGTGTCGGTGACTGATTGCCATTGTTATTTTCATGATTATTCATAGTGCTATTCATTGTCTGATTGTTATTTATTGGATCATGTTGGTAATCGTTATTTTGTCCATTAATATTAGCATATCGGTTCAGTCCACGTCGTGAGTTATTTCTACCTCTAAAACTTGGTCTAAAACAATCCTTGGTTGTACTGGGTCCTATTGAACCAGCGGGGTGTTCCATTGTATGGTCGTCTGCCATAGTTATTTCTGCCGTTCTGATTCGAGCCTGAGGAGTTATCATGTGTGTAGTCATTATGATTATTGTTATAATTATTGTTGTAGTTTTGGTATCGAAAATTGTTATTCCTGAAACCATTGTTAAAACCTGAGTAGTTTCTTCCATTGTTGTAATAATAAGGGCGATATCTAAAATTTCTACTCCAATAAGAAGTTCTATTTCCTCTCTGATATGGCGTATTCCTCCTGTACTGTCCTGGGCTATTTGAACTATTTTGTGGGATTTCGTCAGTCTCGTTTCCATTTACTTGTTGGTTTTCCTCACACAACTGGGCAGATCCTGTCCGCGTCTCGCATCCAGAAGCGTTCTGACTGGGTTTGGTTTGAACATAATTAATGTTTCTCTTTATGCCTTGATTATTAGTGGTAACCTGAGATTTATTTACCTTCTGTGAGGGAAACGGGGATTCCTGTAAGGATTTCAACAATGCTATCATGTCAGGGATTGTCTTGGGGCACGCAACAATTAAACTGTTCTTTATTGAAAACGGATAGTGTAAGCAAAGGGCTTTTATGAAAACTTCGTCTTCGATGCTAGGGGTTAACAGCTGTTTCGAGTCACATAGGGAAATGAAATATTCCATGTAGCTTTGGCCGCTATTACGATCAAAACTTCCATGAAAAATCTGATTTTTTAAGCGTTCCTGATCAGAGATTGACCAATACTCTCGAAGAAAGGACTCTTCGAATGTCTGCATATTCAATTCCTGAGTATCGTTAACAACATTGAACCATCGGGCTGCACTACCTTTTAATGACCTGGCTACCATAATCATTTTTAACTGTTCAGGTACGTTTCTTAAGTTGAAAAAGGTCTTTAATTCGCGCAGATATCGTACAGGGTTAGTCTTCTGTTTGTCCTCGAACGTGGGGAGGGGCAAATCACTTTGACTAAGGGTAAATCCAATATGATTACTGGGGTTGAAATTTTGATGATTGTTATTGTTACTTTGATTTGAATTACCTGCAGTGTGATGGTTCAATCCGTTATCGGATCTTGGTAAGCTGGCGGGTGGAGGGGGAATGTTAGGTGTGTCAGTAGGTGTGTCGGGGAAAGCAGAGGAAGTTGACACAATTTCGCCTTGGTTAGAGACTAAGACTGTACTATCAGTACGATCTTCCTGATCCCTTAACCTTTGACGCAATCTGTCCAACTCCGAATTCAGGGATACCAATCTAGTATTGTTACTCCTCACCTCTCTTTCTATTGCACTGACATGATTTCGAATTCCATCAACCTGTGTACCAATCTGGGTTTGAACTGCTTCTACCTGTGTACAAACCTGGGTTTGAACTGCTTCTACCTGGGTACTAACCTGTGTTACTCGGGAATCAATTTGCATCAATTCTTCAGCAACCTGTTGTCTATGGTTTTGAATTAACTGAGTAAGATTATTTGTTTGTGCTGTCAGTTCTGAATTCAAGTTTTCATTAACTTCTGTTTGTAGTGAAGTTAACTGAGTATTAAGTCCAGTCTGCATTGAATTCATTTGACTATTGAGTTCAGTAATTGTTGTGTTTAGTGTAGTATTTTGACTATTAAATTCATTCTGCAATGAATTAATTGTTGTGGTTAGCGTAGTGTTTTGACTATTACATTCGGTCTGCAATGAACTCATTTGACTATTAAGTTCAGTCTGTAATGAATTAATTGTTGTAGTTAGGTTAGTATTTTGAGTATTAAATTCAGTCTGTAATGAATTCATTTGACTAAGTTCAGTTTTAAATTCAGTCTGCAATGAATTAATTGTTGTATTTAGGGTAGTGTTTTGACTGTTAAATTCAGTCTGCATTGAATTAATGGTTGTATTAAGGTTAGTGTTTTGACTGTTAAATTCAGTCTGCATTGAATTTATGGTTGAATTTAGGGTAGTTATAGCATTCATAATCTGTTGTAATGCATTGACATTTTCAGTGGCTATTTCAGGGTTACAAGACATAGGGTTTGTAGGAACAGCTGACTGGGCTATTACACCTGCTGTTAAGTTATCACTTACATTGACATTTATATCCTCTAGTTCACTGCTTTGCAAACTCGATTGATCATTTGACACTGGGTGTGGGGGTTCATGAGGTGACACTGGAGCACTTGAACATGTTACTACATTTACAGGATTCACAGGCATCTTAATTTTATTGTTGCGTAAACGCATAGAAAAATGTGAAATTGAAAATGATTACTAAAAATGTGAATTTAAAATGTCATTCCTTCTTGAAGGGATTTTATGAAATTTAATTGAGCTTTTGCAAATAAAGATTAAGAGAAAAAAAAATGTATTCTTGTTCTGTGAATTCCGTAACAAGTCTAAGCAAAAAATTTAACGATACCCAAGTTTTTGTTGAAGTCACAGGTGCCTGGCGGTCAGTCGCCTGTGAATAGAAGTCTGCTGGTTGTGGGTCGCCGGCTGAAGAGGGATGTTGATCTCTTGTAGATTGGGGGGTGGGGGTGTAGATTTTCAGTTGAGTGGAGGGTTTATGGTGAATGTTGATGGTGAATGTTGATGATGATTGATGTCACTGGTAATCCACAAGGTCCACGAAGTTTATTATAATGTCACACAAAATTTGTCGCAGCGTAAAGAAATTTAATTTATTGTCAATAAATTTCGTCTATTCCCCGTGTCGTTTCAAAAAAATTTTCGATGTCTGTTGGCCCAAGTCCTATATCCTAAATCGCTTCGAAAATCCTGCCCCGAGATGGGAGCCAATTTATACCCGTTCCTATGGGGTCGTTGAATTGCCCGAGAGTTGGGTGACCAATTTATACCCGTTGGTTATAGGGTCGTTGAATTGGGCAGCAATTTAGCCTATAACTGATTGCTAGGGGTTCGTTGATTTATATGAGCGCCTTTCTTCTTAATTCTTACATTATTAATAAATCTATTGTCCAGTTAGTGCTTACTCAGTTGGTAGAGCGAGATCTCTTTCTAGGGCCGTGCTAGACGAAGCTAATACAGGATATAAGCTTAGGGAATGATGGGTCGTAAAATGATGTCAATTGGTTATGTACTTGAATAATATTAGTAAGTTTATTTTGTTCTTAATTTTGTCACATAGTCTGTAATTAACGGAATATGTCGGGAGGAAGAATACAGTTACTTGATATAATGTCTTTATCTATTTACTTCGTCGTCGCCAAAATCACTTTAGGTTATTTATTATCCTTATAACATCTGCACGTTTTATCGCAGGAATTTACGTTATTTATCTTATGGCGGTATATATTCTTTTCGCTTCACAATACAAAAATAATATTTATAATCTTTTCTTGTTTCTTTATATAAATTTATATCCTCGACAGTATTACTTGAAAAGTCGGTATAAAATCAATATTCGTGTTCGTTACTATTTCACTGTATAAAAGTCAATATTCCTACCTCCTATTTCGTCTACAAAAATAACGTCCGTGTCCTTTCAATCCGTGTCTTCCAGTCTCGTAGTGGTTACATCGAAGTATAAGTCGCAAGTCCGCGTTCCTTGCTCATGTTCCTGTTAATATGTTTCTGTGTTAAAATATTCTTGCATTTCCATTGGTTCTGTCAGTTAGCTTTGTCTCTTGTGATTGGGAATTAGCTAGGTCTTCTGCTAGGGTTTAAAATATTTGTCGTTGAAATGGAGTGAGGTTTGGGGAGAAACGTATCTATCAACGTCAATTTTATAGGTGGCGTCAGTGGTCTTTTCCAGACAGAAAAGCTCCTCCTCTAATACATTGTATTCCTCTATTTGGTTAATAATTCATAAAGTATTTGTCACTATTGTCTGTAATAAGTGTAGTTGTATAGCTTTCTTGATTACGCGTTGAATGATGTAATTTTCTATGTTGTAGTGTTAATAAGTAATCGTATGATTAATTATTTGTAATTGCAGTTAATGTCTTTTGATTCAGATGGTCGTGTTGCATATCAAATTGTCCGTGTAAATGTCCTCTGTCTTGTCACGTAATTTGTTTTATGGTCAGTGTAATAGTCTAGGCGTAATGGTAGTTTTTAGTAGTCGATAATGTTGCGGGAAGTTCAAATATTGTCCGTGAAATGTATTTTCTTGTATTTAATTCCTTATTTTATATAAGCCTATATGAACTGATCGGCTACACACTACATCATCTGCATATTTTATGTTATTTATGATACGTCCTCCTACTTTAAAATCTCCCATTCCTTCCAAAGCTTCATTCATTAACCATTCTCCATATATATTGAACAAAGTGGGTGACAAGCAGCAACCTTGTCTTACTCCTCTTCCTATGATTGTGCTTTTAGTTTCTGCTCCATTTTCTCGAATCTTCACTTTTTGTCCCATATACAGATTCTTGATCAGCCTTCTATCTCTCCAATTGACTCCGATTTGTTTTAGAATTCTCAATAGCTTTTCCCATTTTATTAGGTCGAAAGCCTTTTGCCAATCGATGAAACAAGTACAAATTTTTTCATTGACATCTAATACTCTTTCAGAGATAATTCTCATGAATCCTATAGCATCTCTGGTTCCTTTTCCTTTTCTAAAGCCAAATTGTTCTTCTCCTAGATTTTCTTCTATTTTCTGTTCCAGTCTTCTGTTTAGTATTCTTGCTATTATTTTTGCTGTGTGTGAAATTAGGCTTATTGTTCTAAATTCTACACATTTCTTTGCTTGTGGCTTCTTCTTTATTGTGACCATAGTCACATCTAAAAAGTCTTCCGGCCATTCTCCACTTATATATATTTTGTTAATCATCCTCGTTAGTGTATTAAGTCCTCCTTCTCCTATTTCTTTTAACAGGTCCACAGGTATGTTATCTTCTCCGGTAGTCTTCCTTCTTTTCATATCTCTAATGGCTCCACTTCAGATTCTAAAATGATTGGTCCTTTCTCATTTTCATCTACTTCTTCTGTTTCTATTTCTAATTGCCGAGGTCGATTTTCTATGTCATAGAGTTTCTTGATATAATCTTCCCATATCTGCAGTACTTTCTCCTTCTCTGTAGTGTATTGTCCTTTCGGGTCTTCTATACCGAAAGACCTTACTCCTTTGTTCTCTTTCCATCCTATCTCCTTTGCTTTGCTGTACATGAGGTCATATCTTCCTCTTCTCTGCATTTCCATAATCTCTTCACTAACTTCTTCCAAGTACTGTTCTTTTGCTTTATCTGTTTCTCTTCTTAGCTCACTGTATTGAAGGTCAATACAGAAGATTAACAAAAGAGTTAATTGAAGAGATTGATTATTAATTAGACAAAAATTACAGTAATAATCATAAACTGTACGAACCCAAACAACTTTTAGGAATAGGCCTACTTGCTTTCTTTAAATGTGTGACCTTGACTTCATCTTAGAAGTTGGCCCTAATCACATCCATTGAAATCCATTAGATTTTCTTCATCATCCTCTTCTTTTTCGTCTTGATCAGAAAGGATGCCAATATCATCACTGTCATCATGGCCTTCATCATCATCATCTAGGTTTTCTTCTTGGTTTTTCCCTTCATCTGGATCGTCTGGATTACCAGCACTTTGGGTTTGAACTTCAGTGGATTCACTCTTCTTTTTCTTCTTCTGAGGACGAGCATTCATCAGTTTCCCGTTGTATGAAAGATAAGTGAGTTTAGCTGCTCGCTCAGATGATAGGCGGTTTCTCTTTTTAGATTGCATCCATGAAAACTTACTGAATGTACGTTTTGTTACGGCAGAAGTGACTGCAGCTCCTAAGATTTGGATGGCCACATCTGCCTAGCCGCAGGTTCCTCTTAGCCCTCATAAATCATGAAAGAACTAAATTTTCCCCTAAACTACAGTAGGATTAGACTAGACCGTGGGACTGATGTATGATTAATTATTAGGCTCTAAACTATTTATATTGAAATTTGTGTTTGTGTAATATTGAAGGTGTTGGTTTCTGGCATTTTATTTTAGGTACCTACACCATCTATTAACAATTATGTTAAATTACTTACCTTTGATCATGTTTAAATACGTGTGAGGTATCGCTTTATAACATATAAGTTTATTAATAAAACCTAAGAGATTATCACGAATAATTATAATTTTTTAAAAGAAGATGACTTAGGGTACATTGTTCTGACAATAAGTGAAAAATTATATCATAGGAAAAGGTAATACTTCCCTAGACGGTTCCTTGATAAACATGTGGAATTTTACTGAAATAGTTTCATTTTAAGGTACCTGGACCGTTAATAAGCAGTAAAACATTCAAAACTAACGATTTTTATAAATGCTCACTTTTGGGAATATTTCCTGCCCAAGGAAATTTTATAAATTCCTTCCCACTGGGAATATTACTGTACAGTACAAATGTCTCTTTGTCTCTCTAAACTTTAGTTATATAAAAAAGTTATATAACCTGATTTTTAAACATGTAACTTGTTACATGTTACGTATAATTTGTTACATGTTACATATATCTTGTTACATGTAACAAGTTTATTAAACAAGTTACATAGTGTAAACGCGGCTTTAGACTAAGTGAAATTCACCTGCAGCCTATAATGTAGTGTATGAAGTGTAAGATATTTTAACTGTATTCTGATTATATTATATGCATTCCCTGTAGGCAGTCATTTATGCATACGTCACCATTGTCACATTAAGTTAAGATTTATTGTGGAAATAAAGTGAATATTACCGTTACGTCTGTTCAGAATCAGCAGTATACTATTTACGGGGATTGTATTCCATTGTTTGTCCACCGCTGTGGCTCAGGGGATGCGTTCAATCCTCTCACGCAGCGGGCCCGGGTTCGATTCCTGGTCGGGACAAGTTACCTAGGTGGGGTTTTTCTGGGGTTTTTCCTCACCTTTGAGACAAATGTCGGGTAACTTTAGGCCCTTGTGGTCCCCAGATATCATCTGGCCGTCATTATCATCTTCATCTCATCCTCGCCCTGTTTGGAGTGAGTGTGTGTGTGTGAATGGTGTGTCTCGTCCTATATGTTCGTGTTGTCTCGGAGGTGGCCCCGGCATTGGGCTGATCACTCATCCGGGGAGGCCCTCCATGTCCTTGTCTGGTCAAAAAAGTATGTATGTGATCCAAAGATAATCCCTCTCCCGACAGGTCGCGGCCCTGTAAGGCCCGGGCGGCTTGGGTCGGTTAAATCCTAAAAGGGAGAGGTGAAACTACGGTAAAGAAAGAAAGAAAGTATTCCATTGTTCAACAACGCTGAAATTTAATAACTGTAATCAGCTCTGGAAACCAGACTTAACCTCAACAGCATAAATGTGCACTGGTCAAAGGCGGGCGACTGTTACGGGGGAAATGGAAGCTATCATTTCCGTACTTTTTGACATAGACTTGGCCGCAGCTAAGCATCTTACATCTGATCATACGAGCTTAACATATTTAATAAATAATATCTACTAAAATATATCACTAAGAACTATAACATTAATATAACTATGTTTTACGCAGCTTATATTCAGTATTAAGTTTCAACAAGCAATACTTGAATAAATGGATGTATTTTAACCGATCGTGTTCTTTTCACAGAAAACAGCCATTTTCACAGAAATCAGCCACTTTGGTTACAGGCCTATGTCATGAATAATTCAATTTAAATAAATATTATTCGTTAAATAGTCATTATTAATGCAACCCGTGGCACTTTTTTGCTTTCTTTACCTTCGTTTTACATCTCCCTTTTAAGGGCATTTAAGCAACCCACGCCGCCCGGGCCTTACAGAGCCGCGACCTGTCAAGACAGGGATTATTTATGTATCACATATTTTTTGACCAGACAAGGACCTCCAAGACAAGGCGAACACATAGGACGAGACACAACATTCACACACATATTCATTTTGAACAAGGCGAGGATGGGATGAACTCCGAAAAAACCTCACCTAAAGTCTGGTCGTTCTAAGAAGAAAACCTGAAGTAAACAAAAACCAGTACATCTGTATCACTCTAGTACATTATTCGTATGACTTAAGAGAGAGACAAACTGGTTTTCGTTTACATCAGGTATCCTTCTTAGCTCGTCTTGGGTATAGGTAACTTGTCCCTACCAGGATTTGAAACTTGGCCCGCTGCGTGAGAGGAGCGAACGTACTTCCCCTACGCCACATCGATGGACAACTCGGGGCACTACCTATGATAAATACTGTCTAACTTGCATCACAGCAGAAGGATTAATGATTGGTGCACGTGATACTACTGTTGAGAATTCTCCAAAAATGTCGTACAAAACCATCCTTGCAGACGTATCACTTGCGCACTGAAAGGGTCTAACGCCATTTTTCGCAACCATACCTCTTTAAAATGACTACGGGTCTTAAGGTTCTGTGTGTTGTGATTTATTTATTTACTCATTGTTAATGTTTAAATATTAATTTAAACTATGTTTGATATTGTATACTTAATCTATAGTTGTTGGGTTCTAAAACCTATGAAGACGTAGGCCTGATGTTTGTCATTGGCAACCTATAGGTGCTGCAGGAATAAATAAAATAAAAATAATTTAATGGGCATTTAAACTGTCAGAGAACGGTAGTATGGAAAATAATATCTGTGCCTTCGTTCTAAAAACCTAAAAGTCATACAACTTGCTTTAGAGATAACTGACTTTGAAGCTTTTGTAGAAGTAACATTTTTTGCTGAGAACTTCCGAAATTGGCCCCTAAGGTTTCTGTATTATGTCTATTAATAGCAACAGACATTGGTACTTTCATTATACGAAGGATAAAGACTAGCCGAGCTCAATAATGCATAGATCTCATTTTTGCAAGAAATTGACATTGGCCTTTTTAGAACCAAGCCACAGATATATAAAAATACTGCAAGTTAAAATCGTGTGTTGGAATCGGCAAATCATATAAGATGTGAAAGTCACCGTTCGTTTTTACGTTATAGGCCTACTGTTTGTTGATTTTGATTAGTTTGAAACTTCAACCCAACATGTTTACATGTGTTTCTGCTTCTTGTTGTCACTCCGAGCATTGAACACGATCTGTTTCGTGCAAGAAGTGTGTAAGTGCTACTTACACATGTTTTGTGTAAAATAAAGCAGTATCCGAAAGATGAAATTGAAACGGGAAAATGTCTAAAATTTTGACGAAAATCCTGTTTTATTTATTTTCGTATCTAGGACAAATTTTTATGCACGATTTTGTACACACAGTGTACAATACAGAATTAATTCATTGATTTCAGTTTCAGGACCACACGTTCGTTACTCGTAGGAAATTACGTGCGGGTGAAAAATTAAATAACAGAGAGACATGTACGTGGGTGTTAATAAAAGCTTATAAACTTCACAACAACTCCGCCGCTTACAATTTTGATAATGTAATTCAGATGTAATGTAATTTTTTTAAATATCTTCTATGTTTTCCATTTTTAATATTAATTGCCGACTAATCTTACAGATATATTTATAATATAACTTATTTAATAACTGTTATTTTATAAACTAACTCAAATTTTGGTGAAAACATATTCACTAGAACAGCTTAATGATGTCATGTAGATTTCATACAATTATATTCCATAATATCTTAACTATTTCACCTTGAAGACTAAAAACGTAAGACAAATGGATTGTTTAAAACTAATTTCACTTTAAAATTTGTTTTTATAAAAAGACTATCGTCCGCCTTACAAAATGTTGATTCTCTGAATTTAAAGTGATGAAAATCGAAAAGCTTTATAAGTTTGCATTATCACTATATTACCATAAAACCGATCAAAATTTATTTACTTCAAACATTGTCAAAATACAAGATGAAACGCCATGTTTAGTTTTGTGAAAATAAAATGCAGGACTATAAATAGACTACTAAACTACGGTTTGAAACTTTATAATACTGTTATTGCTAAGAATCCCTAATCCATAAGATATAGTATTTAAGATTTTAAAAATCTGTTTAATATTATGAGTCAAATCCTTACCTTTCATTTATATCATTATAATTTTCTCCAACTATTTACTCTTCGAAATATAAACATATTTGTAAAATGGATTTATGTTTTTGTGATTTTAAATTTCCTACTTTAAATTTTTTTTCTAAAAATTGTTTAACTGTTTTTAGTTCATGTATATAATTCGTATATATAATTGTAAACTTTTCTGTTCCACCTTATTTAATAGACACGATAATTACAGTCCTAAACACTCGCAATACTCATTTGGGGGCTTTCAAAAAGTACACGAGCAACTTTTTATAATGTGCAATAATTTTGTTCATTTGTTTTGTTTGATAATTGAATATGATGTGAATAAAGAAGATTTATAAACCATTACAAAGGATAAAAATGGTATATTCTGAAGTATTTTTCTAAACGAAAAGTTTTAACAATCTTATTAAATAAATTATTAGAAGGAGTCAATAAAATTATTAGAGTGCTTAGACAGTGCTATGCTATTTTTATTCCGCGTGTTGTAAAGATTCATAAAATTAAACTTGAAAAGGTCATTCAGAATAAAGAAAAAGGGCAAACTAAAAATAATAAATAATACATTGAAGTAGCAGAACCTTGTGGTTTTTTTAAAGGGGTTTGGAGAAATCAAAAGAGATCGGCGTTGTACATGGCAAGTACTATGTGATTTCGGCAGGCAGATTGCTAAAATGTCAGCGGACTACAGCTCGTATATAAGTTAAGGACTATTGAGTAGTTTTTCGCCTTATACCCTCAAAAACGAAATAGATAAACCAAGGAATTTTTTTATCAGCAATAGGCACATTTATTTATTAATAATATAGCAGAAGTATTTTGAATTGTGATTCACCTAAACTGTTTAAAATTAATATTCTTACAATTCTATAGACATGATTAAATTACTAAAACACATATATTTACATAATCGTTAAAATACCTATTATTATGTTATTATTATTATTTATTTATTACAAGAGATATTACAAGAGGTATTACATTTAGTAATACACCCGAATGAGCAAGACTGCTCGTGCTCGGGTGCCGTTTCAAAAATATCAAAGTGAAGAAAGAGGAGAGACAAAGAAATAGAGTGTATAATGTGCTTAACTAAAAAAGAAAGTAAAACAAAAACATTAAACATAAAAACATAAATACATAAAAGGAGTGAAACAAAAATTACTTAAAAGCTAAAAAATTACAAAAAATTCTTTACATATCTATTAAATTTAACAGTGGAGTATGCTGAGATATCAGGATTTTTTCTATCTTTAGTGTAAAATTTCTAAATGTATACAGCTTTTCTTGTTAGTGTACACTATAATCACTAATAGTAATATTAGTAAAATATATATAACCTGTTAAAAAAACGGAAGTCCTTATCAAGTATAAAATTAGTTTAGTATTGCAATACTTTTTTTCGCTGCTAACGGCAGTGGTCAAATCTGTTAAAATTCAAGTTATTACTAAGGTATAAGGCGAAAAACAACTCACTAGTTAATAATAGGGATGGGTCCTCGATACTTTCGATACCTCGATACTCTCGATACTTGCATGGTATCGGCATCGAACGATACTTCAGAAAACTCGCTCGATACTTTTTCGATACTTTTGTAATTCTGCAATTAAGTGGGAATGCTAGTATATTTAACAAAGATATATAGGCTACTGATGATATTAAATTTTGTCTCATTAAATATGCAGACTTAATTAATTTAGTTGTATTACACAGTTCTCTCAAATTTTAATTTTTAATGTACCTATTTATTGAAACTGGAAATGTTGAAGGTATCGAGTATCGAAGTATCGAGTATCGAGGAAAAACTCATGTATCGGTATCGAGTATCGAGAAAATCTGGTATCAACCCATCCCTAGTTATTAACTATTACCATCCCTCAAATAATAAAAATGAAAATCATTAATCGGATATAAGACTTGTTCTACTTTCAGAGATAAGTAAAGAAACGGAAATGAGTACATGATTGATTTGCATCGAGAAATGGAGACAGGTGATCCTTTCGAGAAACTGTTTGAGTTGCTTGGTAGTGAGAAAATGAGGAGCAATATCTTGTATCGGTGTAGCACTGAGGAAACTTGTAGTAGTATCATTTAGTTGACATCTTCACCTCCGCCGTCACACGTTTCTTCTTTGTTACAGTTCCCCCGCTCCTTACATTGCTAGCCATATTTATCACTGTTCATTCCAAAACCCGTACTCCTGCATTCTTTACGAACCTCAGGCTTCGTATCACTTTAGTGAAGATAGATATTGTTTGCTTTCCTCTTCCAATGTTCTTGACAATTATAAATTTGGTCCCCTAGGACAATCCTCTTCCAAACAAAAATCTAAAACACTTAGTTTCCTGTTATTGACCTCAAAACGTGAATAGCTTCTGCCGATTAAACGCATTGCCACATGTCCTAAACAGACCTTATTCAATTTTTAAAAACTTTTTTCCATTGGTAGGTTAAATGTACGATTAGGGACAAAATTACTGAGCGAGTGAAAAATCACTTTGTTTTTAAGATTTGGTTCACAAAGGTTTGTAGGCCTATTACTATTACTCAGGCCTATAATAGCATGTTTTGCCCTCATTCAGTAAAGTACCACTTTATGATGTTAGTGATTCATTTTAGTAATTCCATTGGGTATTCTGATCTCAGTAGTGTATAGTGTATAAATACTGTCTTATTTTAAATTTCCGTTATATTAATGGTTGACTCCCTATCATTCTGCGGACAGAGAGGAGGTTTCATTACCGAAGATTAATTTAGTTACTCTTATTTTTCTCAAACTGGCATAGGGGCTAGTGGCAAGCCCTTCGCCTCGACAATAACCTAGTCGAAGCTAAGTTGTTCCTAAAGACGTGAAAAGTCTAGGAATTTTGTCCAGAGGCTCTTATTTAGACTAATCTCAACTTGAATTGAAAATAAATAGGGATGTGTCCTCGATACTCTCGATACTTGCATGGTATCGGCATCGAGCGATACTTCAGAAAACTCGCTCGGTACTTTTGCGATACTTTGGTATTCTGCGATTTAAGGAAATACAGTATCTCTTTCTGCCTTTAGTAGTGTAGTAAATAAACCTGTAGTAAATACTTCTATTTCTCCTTGAAATGGAGAAAACCACTCTGTGACTTTTGTCTAGTCATAAATAAAGACTTTCCGACTTTTAAAATCCAAACAGAAGAGATTCGTAATTGTTTCGTTTCCTGTCAAATGCTTCAATGACAACTAACAAGCAAGCGTACGCAATAACGTCCTTCATTAAGTAGGGGTGCAACAATGTCCAAACCCCATTTTAATTTTTGAACAAAAACTTGTAAGTGGACTGTTTCAAAAACTAATTTTAGTTTTAATGTAGAGTTTAAAAATAATTATAGGCTACTGATGATATTAAATTTTGTCTCATTAAATATGCACAAATAATTTAGTTGGTATTACACAGTTCTCTCAACTTTTAATTTTTAATATACCTATTTATTGAAACTGTAAATGTTGACGGTATCGAGTATCGAGGAAAAAATCATGTATCGATATCGAGTATCGAGAAAGTCTGGTATCGACCCACCCCTAAAAATAAATAATATCTTTATTATTACATTACTGTATTTTTCAATCCTTATGATCCTTACAGTTAGGAAAAAAATGGTATCACACCCTCTCAAGAGATTTCACAGCACATTGCAGTGGACTTGGCGAGATTTAGCAAGGAGTGCAAGTCCGGTCCCAGATGCCCGCAGAACTGAGTTCTCGACATATTTATTGTGTGTGTGGAGTTATCTCATGTGAGGATATCTTGATAGTGATATTTACGATTTCTTGGGTCTGCACCGGTGTGAGGACTGATAACGCCCTGCCTACAGATCCTCCGGCGTTCTTTGTGAAGAAATTCCAGATCCAAAACTCCAACACATTAAAATAAGAGATTATCGGATCATCTCGGTTGTGAAGACACGATTTCGTACGCTCCAAACCATTATGAATAATGAACACTGCTGTATCTGCTAGAAGAGAAACCATTCATACAGTATATAGCATATCATTTCCTTCTAAAGTGGTTTCAAGTTTACAGACTCTCGCCAGTAATAAACAGGAGTGGTGATAGTTCTAAGGTAACTTATTTGAGCTTAATGAATGTTTCCTATGAGTTTATAAGCAATATTAAATTACACGAGTAAAAGTGGACAAGAATATTATTCGGCTAGATATTTCTACGCGAAGAAAAAACCGTTCGTTTTAAGATTCTTTTAAAGCAAATAACGTAATAAAACTAGCAATTCGTGCTAGCTAAAAGTTAGCTAGATTCATAACGTTGGTATGATTCTTTTTTCTTCATGATTTTTTACTTTAGGATGTGGTGCATCTACACAGAAAGGAAATTTTAACACGAATGATATTGCATTTTGTTTACATAAAGTATTTTATTTAAATTACATTTACAAACTTCTGTAAACATTATATTAATAGTAGCAACAGTAGCAACATTATTTCTCTATATGAACTTGGTTTTGGACTGAAATTAGTACATATCAGCGCATGTATAGAACAGCCCACATAGTTAATATAGCTATGATTCTACTAAACTTTAATTAAACACGACATAATAAATTCTTAAAATATGTAAAGATTTCACAAAATCACTTACAACAATATTACATTTTAAGTGTAGGCCTAAGATTCACTGACATGTTGGTTAAAGGTTTAAAGCGACCGTATAGGTTATGAATGAATTAAATTAAATGTGAAAAAAATCTCTCAGGAATTGCATCAGGTCTATTACTTGCACATAAGCCAGGAGAGTTTAAACTGAGGAATACATTAAAATATAATGCAGATATCGGTAGCCGTACTTTTCGATACAATTCACAATATTTTTCAACAGCAGCTACGTTTACTTATTCATCGGCTAGATGGTTTTGTAAATCTTTTATTTAAATTTATTTACACTGACATTGTTATGAAGAGATGAATCAATCAAGGAGGGCTAGCAACAATATCAAAGCGATTGACAATTTGTTCCGTATTGTTTAGGATAGAGTGGGCCATGCAATATTATTGGAGCGCCGTAAGTTATGCCCATTATTATTTCGTTATTAATCAGAATTTATGTGCTGTCAAGCGGACAAATAATAAAGGTTATGTAAAGTACGAACTGGATAGAGCTTCTGGAAAAGAAAGCATGCTCTTTAGTAAGTAATTTCGTCTATTATTTCTACTGACAGAAACTGATACATCTGAGCTTGCATTGTTTACCTTAGTTACGAATACTAATGTTTGTGGTGGCTCGGCCGATGATTGGCTGTCCTCTAGAGCCAATCAAAATGCTTCGGGGCCAGTACATCGCACTTTATATAATTGATAAACGTAACCGGTGGTGGGGAACGCTACAACGCTGACAGCAGCGGCGGCCTTATTTCAGAGATTTTCTCAAAAAATTTACTACAGGTGTAAGATTGCTACAGCCGAAATGGACCTCTCTACGATACCTACAAGTCGAGTAATAAAATGTTTTAAAAAAGTCGCAATTTTTAGCGGTTTTAGATTTTTCTTGGAAAAAGTTATGAACCTATTAAAATTAAAATTAGTCAAACATTAAAACACTGTTTGCTCCACTTTCATTATTTATGCAGAACCGGTTTCCAGGGAAGGAGCTCCCTCATCCTCAGCTGATGGTTACTCAACGATCAGCTGATGTTTTTAATGTTTGACTAATTTTAATTTTAATTGAACATGCTCTACTGTATAAAAGACTTCACACTGATTTTTATAAACCTATTTTTATCGTATGGGAAGCATTTTCTTCGTCTTTTTAAGTTCTATCTCGTGCTGTTTCTCATTTTCCATATATATTTTTATACCCTAAAATTGAAAAAAAAAAACACTTCCGCGCTTTTTCCATTTTTTCACCATGATGCTACAAACCTATTTTTTCCTACTAATTTTCACTTAATTACCGCGTAGAGAAAATGGCCAATTTTTTTTTTTTTTTTTTAATCTACCGCGCCTGTACTGTCGGTGGTAACGATATAACACGTCCGTTATAAATCAAGTGATTAAACTGTGTTTCTTGCTAATATAACTTAATAAAATTTTCAGCCTTTGTACTAGTAAAATATTCAATACCACATATGACGTATTAGGTCCGAATATGAAAGACTTGGGAAATAAACAATTACAATTTTATTTAGAATTTTTTATAAGCAAATGTATATGTACTAATTTTTACAGCTTTTGTAAAGTGTCAGTTAGTTCATTATCATATTGTTATATATAATAGTGATTACATTCAAGACATTTCAAGACACCAGATGTCTTGAATGCAATCACTATTATATATATAACAATATGATAATGAACATGCCCAACTAATTGACATTTTACAAAAGCTGTAAAAATGAGTACATAAACATTTGCTTAAACAAAATTCTAAATAAAATTGTAATTGTTTATTTCAGGGATGGGTCGATACCAGATTTTCTCGATACTCGATACTCGATACCGATATATGATGTTTTCCCTCGATACTCGATACCGTCAACATTTCCAGTTTCAATAAATAGGTACATTAAAAATTAAAAGTTGAGAGAACTAAATTAATTAAGTGTGCATATTTAGTGAGACAAAATTTAATATCATCAGTAGCCTATAATTATTTTTAAACTCTAAGTTACATTAAAACTAAATTTACTTTTTGAAATAGTATACTTACAAGTTTTTGTTCAACAATACTAGCAATCTGCAGAATTACGAAAGTATCGAGAAAGCACCGAGCGAGTTTTCTGAAGTATCGCTCGATGCCGATACCATGCAAGTATCGAGGTATCGAAAGTATCGAGGACCCATTCCTAGTTTATTTCCCAAGTCTTTCATATTCGGACCTAATGCGTCATGTGTGGTATTGAATATTTTACTAGTACAAAGGCTGAACATTTTATTAAGTTATATAACATAATTGTACTAGTTGATTTATATCCAGCTTCAGAATGAAGTTTATCAATGATGTGTTTTTTGCTGTTAAGAAAATTTCAATTTCTGCTTAGTCTGACAAACCGCCACTGACGGACGTGATCAATTGTAACCCAATGGCTGCTGAGCCTGTGATAGCATCGCCTAATTATTGGTTAGCCTCTAGTACAGTCCTCGGAGTCTCGCCTTATACACTGTCTATCAAAACATCAACAATACAATTTTAGGACTCTTGCAAAGGTGCAAAATTATACCTGACGCATATTCACTTCCTTTGTTCATATTTTCATGCTTTGTTGCAGATTTTATCATTTCGTTTTTCATCCATGGAGATACGTACTTATTACAGTTATTCACATTGTCATAACTTTTCTCAGATTTGTCTTTCTGACATGTTTAAGGATCAGTTATATCAGGGCATTTTCTTTCGATACCTCGTTCTATTTCTAAGCACTACGTTAAGTCTGATGCTTCTTTTCAAATTTATTTTAATGTATTCGATTTTGTAAGGTAGCTATTTTTTTAATTTTCTCTCTATATGTAATGTAGTGACTTACCGGTATATCTAGAAAATAATAATCATTCTAAATATTATTGTATCGTTTTTGTATTCATAATTATTAGTATTGTGTAATGAATATATCTGTAGGCTATCTGGTTGAGTGGAAGATAAGGCTCAAGGCCTGAACTTTTTCTGATAAAATTAAACGTTTATTATTATTATTATTATTATTATTATTATTATTATTATTATTATTATTATTATTATTATCATCATCATCATCATCATCATCATCTTAGTTTTGCCTTTCCCGTTGTAGTCTTCTCAGAATTGCAACAGCGCACTGCAAGATCGCCGATGCTGAGACAAAGATATGTCTGTTACCGGTAATAAACTAACATTATTTATTTTTATTGAAAGCATAGGCTACTCGGCATTCCACGGGGTACTGTCATTATAAGAAACAAAGCCTGCCCGGAGAGAAATCCCTGTGAAAAAATCCGACTTTTCTTTATAAGTTTTTATGAAGGTTTGGTTCACATTTGTGGTTCTCTTACAATTTGAATAATCCACTTTTATAGTGGGGTATTACGTGGTGCTTGATAAAATTAACTGTTTAGTTATTTAGCCTTCTGATCAATCATCCTAAATGAACTGGGTTAAACAATAAGCAATTTCCTTATAAAATTAGAAAACTTATTAAATCAGTTCCTAAATAATTATCTTCCTCTATAGCATTATGATAAAATTTTCCGCACTGAATGTTAAAGTATAGATATAATTACTTTCAGTTTCCTCCCATAATTTACATTAACACTTTATGAATCATTGTAATAATTATTATAGGTATTAACGTGTCCACATGTGTGCGGCCAACCCGAAATCTTTAACTCCAAATTACTAATACTTTCAGAAACAGTTCAACACCTTCGAAATGTATTTCTCATCTGTTTATTATCAACGCGTGTAAGTATATGGTTTAAGTTCGTATATACGTACGTATATGTATATGTATATGTCTGTGTGTGTATGTATAGAGGAAGCTTGAATATGCTGTGTACACAGCCTTGACTTGTTCACACACGACTCCATTGTGATGGGTTGGGTGAGTTGATATTCACAGAGCTCGTACAATGGCAGAGACGAGAAAAGAACTCCGGCATTCGCGAGTATTGCTAAAAATTCAATAAGGCTTTTTTTCTGAAGAACCAGGAAATTGTGAAAGTGCGAGAGAAGTTGGAGGGGGAGGAAGCATAAAGATAGTGGTATGTGTCCACAAAACGTCACTGTATCTCGCCTTTATTCTAAAGAGAAACAAAAGCGAGAGAATAGAAAACTGTGATCTCTTGCCAAATCACTTATCCAGTTTCTTACATATAGTGAACCCATTGTTAACGTAGAGAAAGTCTCTAACTTGAAATATGTGGTGCTTTTAGATTTTTCTAAGAACTGTTCAAACCAATCCTTTGTTAGATATTATGTAAACATCGTCATTTTTTTTTTTACCGAGCGAAGCACTTGAATGACCAAACCCGTTGTCCAATTTTTTTTTCAATTTGGCACGAATGCTAAGAGTCATTAAAAATGACGTTTAGTGTCTATATAGGTATTTTAATTTTTTTATTCAGTTTCTAGATCGTGGCCGTTTCGATGGCTCCGTTTTACGTACAGAGATCGCCTGGAATCTGAAAGCTTCGCGATCGTTAAAATTTGAACATGTCCAGTGCGCATGCGTGGAGTGCTCAAGTCCACCATGAAAATATAGTCCACGGCTCCACGCGCTTTAGTTAACTACGTGGATACTAGCGTGATACAGTCAATGTTTTCATCTCAGCACGTTTCGCTTGAATTCGAATTCCCGCAGCCTCTGTCTGTGACGTCGTCCATGCCTTCAGTTTCAGGGCGAGTACTGTAATGTTCAGTTTCTTTTAACGATTATAGCCAAACCGTTCTTGCTGTAAAAGTTTGTAGACTCCACATTCAAGTGTAAACTTTGCTACAACTTTGTTTCGTCACTTTCTTACCGGCATTTCATCTGTTAGTCTATAAATGTGTTTATTCTCAGCAATGACCAAGCGCCTTGTTCGATTTTCTTTCAATTTTGCAGAGTGTTACTTTGAACTCATTAAAACTGACAAATGTGCAAAGATTTTTTTTTATGCCATTTCAAAATGGTGGCCATTTTAAGTGATGAAGATCAGATCATAGATTTTTTGGACGCGAGGTTTACTGTTCTCACCTTTTCCGTACTGTATCGGTTACCATTATTATTGTGCGACAGTGTTAAAGAACATGCATCAAACTTGACGTGGGGTGGCTTTGTTTCTTACAATGACAGCAAGCCGTGGAATGCTGGGTAGCCTACGCTTTCAATAAAATTAATAATGTTAGTTTATTACCGGTGACAGACATATAGTTGTCTCGGAATCGGCGATCTTGCAGTGCGCTGTTGCAAATATGTGGAGACTAATAGGCCGAATTTAATTTCCAGGGTTGGGAGTTTTAGGTGCAATTCCCAAGTGGAAAATGAAGGGAGTAGGTGTTAAATATGAGGCAAAATAGGGGACAGAAAGGTGCTACTAGCCTCGTTACAGTCATGATCAGCAAGCTACTGACTAATTCCAGTGAAATTATAACAAATGCTGGAATATTTAGTAACTATTTATAATTCTTTCAGGTGTGCCTTCAATCCCGTGTTTGCTGAAAGCAGACACGTTCACTGCAAGCTGATGAAAAGTTCTTTGAAAGTTACTTAGGATATTAGATCTTGGGATAAAACCCACATAATGATATTTAAAAAGCAATGGATCTCGAAAGTTGTAGGCTATAAACTATTAATTGCACTTGAGAAGATTACTAAAAAGCTGCAGTAAAATACAAAAGAGGGGGAAAAGAGGTAATGGGCACAGTGGAGAGAAAAAAGGGATAAAAGCTATAAATAAGGGAAAAAGATGCTGGAAATTTGCCTCCATTCTCCATTAGAGAAAATTTCCCCACTGTGGTTTCTTTGAAATGAGCTCTATTTTGCCCTACGAGAAAAAGTGCGCACCTAAAAATCCTAAGCCTGCTAATTATCACAAAACGCAAAGTATGTTTACTGTTTATTTTAATGTTATGTACTGTCTCTTTAATCTGCACAGTTATATATATATTCCCTTCTGTATTTACAACCAGTGCTGTAGTCCGAAAATCTGTCCAGGGCATACTCTAGAGTTTCGGGGAAATTTTAATAGAAATTATATATTGTAACTTGGTTCTTGGACTACATATAAACACATAATACGAGACACTATTAATGAAATCATTTAATTCATACACGAAATATAAAATATTTCACTGATTACAAAACGAGGCAATAACAACGCACTTACACTTATAATCTGGCATAAAATAGGCATATTAGGATAAATATGGAGTTCTGAGATTTTATCTGTCACACTTCCACAAAAGTGTTACAGTAAAAGACTAGTTTGAAGTAAAAGACTAGTTTGAAAACTACACTACTTAGATTCTAATATAAAATCTTCATGATTAGATTAATAATAATAATAATAATAATAATGTAATTACAGCCAGAATAATCAAGTACAAGGCATTGTCGAATGATATAAAAGAGTACATTTAAAAGGTCAGATCATGTACTGCAGATATAAAAATGTCATTAACAGAGTAAAAAGCCTTGTTTAACAACCAAGTCTTTAAAATTCTCTTAAAACATTTGGTAGGTATATGTTTAGCAGAAGGCGACAACATATTAAACATACTGATTCCTTTAGATTCCCAGCTATTAAAAGCCTTTGACGTGCGAAGTTGATTGGTCTGAAGTACACCACAATTTCTTGTATTTTAAGAATGAATTTCCGATCGTACAGCATAATCATTTATTCTTTCCCTGATAGAAACCAATGACGAAAAAATATAAATACACGGAAAAGTTAATATCTGAGAATCAATAAAAAGCTGTTTACAATGATCAAAAGTGGATTTCCCATTTAAAATTCTGATAGCTTTCTTCTGCAATATAAATACCTTTTCAGCATGAGGGGAGTTTCCTTAAATATGAGTTCCATATAATAAATGAGAGTGAAATAGACCAAAGTATACCTGTTTAAGAACTTGATTAGAAACTAAGGAAACAAGTCTACGAAGAAGAAAGATTACTCTGGATAATTTGTTACACAACAAGGATATGTGATCGTTCCATGTTAATTTCTTGTCCAAAACAAAACCAAGCAATTTCACTGGGGAATATTCTTTGTCAATATCTCTTAAACTAAAAATAATTTCCTGAGTTTTATCTTTATTAACTACCATCTCGTTTCTAGTAAACCATGATTCAGCGGACGTTAAGATATCTACGTTCGTTTGCCTAAGAAAAAGAAGATCGGAATTTATGCTTATAAAATACGTGTCATCAGCATACAAAACTGGAAATGCATCAATATGATTTACAACATCATTAATCATAATAATAAATAGAAGAGGTCCTAATATAGAACCTTGAGGTACTCCGCAGACCAAATCAACAAAATCTGACAAATCACCATTTATGAAAGCACACTGTTTTCTACCAGTAAGATAAGAAGTACATAAATCTAAATAAATTCCACGAATGCCATAAAGATGCAGTTTACCAATTAAAAGTTCGTGAGAAACGCAGTCAAAGGCCTTGCTTAGGTCCAACATACTCAGGGAAGCATATAACTTATTTTCAAAACCATTCAAAATAAGATTTACTACACACTCAAGAGCAGTCACAGTAGATTTACCCTTCTGGAAACCAAATTGCGAATGCGTAATTATGTTATTTTCTTTACAAAAAATGACTCAATTGCTCCTTCATAAAATATTCTAAAAGCTTCGCAAAGATGGGTACAAGTGAAATAGGCCTATAATTAGCGATGTTATCTCTACTACCTTTCTTAAACACAGGAATTACTTTACTGAGTTTTAAACACTCGGGGAATATCCCCTTACTATAACATACATTTATAAGCATAGCCAAAGGAATTGCAATTTCATTAATAGTTTCTTTAACAATATAGTTAGAAATGTCATATATATCAGTGGATCTAGATGGCTTAAAATTTTTTACAGCATTAATAACATCAACAGGATGAACATTCTTCCAAGAAAACAAACTCTGAAATGGAATATCATTGTCAATAGACTGTACCATACTAGTATTAGTTGTAGATGTACAATTTAGACGATTTTTTAAATCACATACAGAATCAATACAGAAGGAGTTAAAATCATCGGGTGAAAAATTAATTTTCGAAGTTGTGTTATTATTGCTACCGGTACAATCCTTTACAATTCGCCATGACGCTTTGCATTTATTGCTAGAATTATTGATGTACTCATCATTGGATTGTTTTTTTGCATCAAGAAGTGATACCCTGTATACCCTTTTATAATAACGATACGCATTAAAAGCTGCATCAGAGTTTGTACATTTCCATATAGTGTGAACTGCTCTGACTTTTGTACGAAGATCCTTCAAGAAGGGTGTATACCAATTAGAACGAGGCTTTTTAAAGTCATCCATAATAAATCTATGATGAGGACAACAATTATCAAGGTTTTGATTGAATATGTTTAAAAATGACAAGAATGCAATATTAGGGTCATCGCACAACATCAAAAAACTCCAGTCAATATTCCTTAAATTAAATCTTAGGCAATTTAAATTATCATAACGTAAACATCTGGACATACCAGACCTTTTTAGCCTTGTATGAGAAGACCTAGTATTACAGGATATAGACATAAAAATAGATGAATGATCAGATATTAATATTAATATTAAGGTCCGTTAATAATACAGCACAAGGTTCAAACTCTTTGTCCTTTGCATATCCACCAAGGTCAGTACACCGAAAAGACAATTCTTTCTTAATGAATATACCAGATCCTCCATTCTTAAACGTATCACGACAATATACAGAGCCCAAAGTATAATTGGTGAGACAATAAAAATCAGCCTCAGCGAGGCTTAACCAGTGTTCACAAAGACACAATAAGTGAGGGCTATTATGTCCATTACTGTGGTTAAGGAAAGCTTCCAGACTTTCAACTTTGTTACGAATACACTGAATATTAAGGTGCATTATTGTAATAACAACGTTACCTGAATACGGTTCATCCCCATTGCGTTTAAGTTTACAACCGTTTTCAGTGGAAAAGTTGGGGGGCTTAATATTACTACAGTCAGTTACTGGCCTATTTTCACGTCTGTTCTTATTCTTGGGTATAAAAAACGTCTAATCCTAGTATTTACAGGCCACAATTCAGGATCCATGATAGATTTCGCATTGTCCTCATGTACACTTATTTTGAAAGAGGAATATTCCTCGAGGTGACGTGAATTCAACTGTTCAGCCATTACTTCTGCATACGATGGTTTCAATAATTGGATTAAATTCTCACTCTCAACACTTGGTGCAAGAGTATACACATGTAAAGGAACAAATTTAGGCACTCCCTGTAACATACTATTATTTTCGTTAGCTGCCATTTTACCAGCAATAATTACCCTTTGCTTCTTGCGTCTAACTACATCAGTACACAAAGTATTATCATTGGGTAGTTTATCATCAGAAGATTCACTCTGGTCCACCAGCTTATTTTGATCATTCACAATTACATTTGAAGCACCTTGTTTGAGTTCCGGTAAGTGAGTCTTATTTCCATCAGTCCTAGAGTTACAGGTGGCATAGTAGCTTTACGTACCACACGATCCAAAGTTTCATTTACCTTATACTGTACCTTAACCTTACTTTCCTTCAATACACCAAGAGACTGTTCTCTCTGCATGAAGAATTCAACTTGTTTTGTCAATATAGCTACTTTTTCCTTCAATTCATTTATAATACAATCTTTTTGTTTTATCACATACTTAAATAGACGAATATCAATTTTATTTTCAGACCCAGCCATATCAGTGAGCGCATCATAAAAAGCAACATCATCGTCGCCTAGAGCATCTTCAGAGTCACAACACTTTACCGTATCGTTGTCAATCATTATCAAATTATTAACACGTTTAGCACAACTATGATGAAATTGATTTTCACAATCTGTACACTTAAGTCCATTTACAACTTTCGATTTGCATCGTTTACAGTTAATTGAAGTTGAACCTGCAGGTACATTACCGACCATTTTGTCCAGGAACGATAAGTCCGATTGCCTCAGGTTCCGGCCTTATATTAAAAAACAGTGCAGAGAACTTCTTTTCACGGATCACCGGAACTTTTCGTGCCCAGCCTACTATCGCATTTTTCTCTCGAGTCAATGGCAGGATTTCCCTCCCAGAAGATGACTGCAGAGCTAGCTCGGACATCACAAACATTTTCACCCGGTTGGAATCCGATAGGCCTTCATAAGTAGGCTTGCCAGACGTCCCGGTTTGACCGGGACAGTCCTGGTTTTGAGACAAAATCCCGGTGTCCCGGCCGGTTTACTTCGCGTCCCGGTAAAAATTAAATTTGATTTTCTAGATGACCAAAAAAGTATTAAAAAAAGTCCTAGCCAATGAAAAGTACACGTAAATATTGTTCAAATTTTTATTCCTCATTCAAAGTGTTTCTTCTTACTCAAGTAACTTTTAAATATTAACATGTTATAAATAAAATGTTTATATTTATATGCTTATGTCATTTATTACTAGACCTACCCCTGGTTTAGGTTCCTAATCAGTAACCATTTATTCATAGCATTGAGAATAAACTACCCTCTAAAACACACTAAAAACCCGCCAAGGGTGTGTACCCTTGAATACCCGCGACGGGGGGGGGGGGCATTCCGGTGTCCCGGTTAACATTTCAGAAATCTGGCAAGTAAGTAATCTTAGTAATCTTAATCTAAGTCAGGAAATCCTCAAGTCTCTTATAATAGCAGCATTGTGAAATAAGGCTATGCAAAAATTTAAGCAAATAAATAAAAAGTAACCAAAGCAAAAGATATACGCTAAAACCAGTAAGCTCGACTACACCACTGTATACAACCTTAATTTGCCGACTGCATAGAATTTGGGAACTTCAGAGAGTGTAGAGCACGTCAGAAAAAGTGTGGAAAAGAAGACTTTTCAAATGAAAGAAGACATTAAAATGGAAAATATAATGCTGTGCAAACTTTTGTGGAACACCAGATTGAGCTTTGATCGCATTTAAATGGCATGCAGAAGCAATGTTTGTTGCAGATTGAAGTGTAAAAGTGGAAAAAGAGTATCCCACGCAATAATGTCCAACAAGCTGCGACACAACCGCAATGTGCACTGTAAACACGGGGGACCATTCTATCTCAGGAGAGGCCATTTGTATTCGTAGCCTCTCGAGAAGAGATGGGATGTAAGCTACATTCTGAGTAGCTGTAAAATGCACGCCAGTAGTTGCCTATGAATATCTCGCATTAATGCAAGTATTCTTCGCTTTTGCTGGGACAGTTGCTTGCTTGTTGGCCTCTCAATTCAAGTGTGTAACGGCTTCACACCCAACCAGGACATAGCTTTTCTTCTCCACAGCAGATTCTCTGGGAGCTTAGGCGTAGCCAGGGTGTGCCTAAGCCCCGCTACTTCATACGCAAAAAATCATAAAAGTAAATCCGTAGCTCCCACGTTGCATGTTAATGCAGGAATTTATGTAAGTAATATAGAAAATGGCAAAAATTAACTCCGTCATAAGACTTGCATTTCATATTTCCGTACTGTCTGTGTAATATGAAATAATTTGATCTTTTTATTTTTTATTTTTATTTCTTATTTATTATTATTACATTTCATTACTTACATTATTTCACATTTATTACAAGTAAAAACAAATAAAACCCTATATGAGTAAAGCACGTGTTTAGGGGGTATAGTACATTAATATAAATCTAATTATATATCAATGCACAGTATACTACAAACGAAAAATTATAAATGTATAAGTACAATGTATACAAAAATAATTTTTCAGTTTGAACCAGTGGTTTATATAGAATTTACACAAAAAATAGAATAAATTGGGTTAAAACATTGAAAGACCATTCAAAATTAAGATTGTGCTAATAATATTATATAATTTTTTTTTTCCTCTTAAAATGTTTAAGATTGTAATTTACTTTATTCAGGGTACTCGGCAATAAAATTGTTATAAAATTTCAAACCATAGTTTTGACCATGTAATTGCCCCTTGGTCTTCTTACATTTTGATTCAGCGAAACGAAAAATAGCGTTCCTTCTTGTATTTTGACAATGACTGTAGGAAATAAATTTAGATCTGTTTTTATGATAGTATATTAATAATTTTAACTTATCGTATAAGGTTATTTTCTTCTTATCTTATCTTATTTCCGCTTTCAGTCGTATTAATTGGCATTGAATTGACAAGGTCACAAGGCTTAGCTGGCACCAAAGACTCTCTTGCAATTTGTGGTTTATCAGGTAAACCACTACATGCACTTTGGTTATAATTCACTTCACTTTTATTAGGTGGATTGTCACATGAACTTGTCTTTTCAAATTTCACTACGAACCGATCCATTATGTTGCTTAAATACGGAAACTCAAAACACAAGCTGCCGTTGCAGTACTTACACGGATTCGATTCGACTGATTAAAAACCTTAAACAATATGAAGTTTGCGCGTCGGATTGCATTGTTGGCGTTATCATGTTGGTTTTCCTGCTTGTTCCGTTGTAAATATAGGCACTTTTTAAAATTCAGATGGCTAATAAAAAGAATTGATAAATTTAATTTTGTTCCTCTAGTGCTAATAGTAATTTTAAAATGATGAATTCTTTTCCACCTTCAAGCACTAGTATTTTATATTGGTATTGGAATAATAGGGTTCTGACGGATAATTTCTAGATAGCTTATAATACCTGTTTTATTTTTTACAGTGTCTTATATTATATTTTTGATATATACACAAGATAATTTTTTTAAAGTATATGTTGTAGAAGAAACGTCAGGTTAAAATCTATGTACAAAAATATTCTTCTATCAACAGTCACAATGTTAAAATTAATCAGGTGTATCGTCTCAATATGTATGAGTCTATAAACCTGTCAATAAATTTCACACGGAAGGAGAAACAAGTTTCCTCAAATTAATATTCAATAATTATTTCGTCGTTATTTTTCTTTCCTTTAGGCATAATTCAGAAATGCATTTTGCAGTCTTAGTACGTCGTTGCCAAACAAGTACATGAAAGGCATCAAAGGAAAAGAAACCCCATCCAAACTAGTAAAGTTTAGAGATATCTTGAGAATAATAATATATCTCTTGTCCTGGTTGATTTACTTGAGTTTCATGGTACTTAAATTGAAAGCAATAAGGTTTTGAAATACGACATGAATTGGTTGCAAACTTAGAAAGAAGTTTGTGAACCGGATCAATGTAGAAGGATGCAACTTTGCATTACTCCCCTCAAATCATCCTTCAGGCTTGGAGGAGACTAGAGAGCATTGCATACTGAGTGTCCTCCAGTCCAAATTACTTTACATTATATTCAACTTTTCAGTCGGTACTCTTTCCGCTTTCAGCATTTGAGTGCCAGTATGTTAGGTATATTTTGAAACTTGTAGTTAACAATTTAATTTCTTGCTAAGAGCTGTGTTTATTTATAGTACTTCGAGAACTTCGAGAATAATAATATTAATAATAATAATAATAATAGCAATAATAATAATGTTAATATTAATAATTGAATAATAATAATAATAATAATGTATTAAGCTCATGGGTAGGGTATAGTATAGTATAGTATAGTTCGTATACAGGAATAAACAATATCCTCATGCTAAATTAAAATATGGGGTATGTGATTATAAACTATACATGAGTCATACTCTAGTAGGCCTATTAGCGTATTTTAAGTATTCTACTTTCACCGAATTATCTAGGCATGGAGGTTATTGTGTTATACTTTTAAAATAAGGGAGATTGTGGGAGCGTACCACCTCAGAACAAGAGTAACTTAACTAAATAACTAGAGCCTATGTCCCACTACCCAGGGTCCCGGGCCCCTCGAGCACCCTCCCTGGCTACGTCCTTGCCGGATTCAATAAAATAGATAATATTCCTTTAGCTTGCTTAGGAATTGTGTATTGCCATTGAGTACGTAAGTACGTATTAAATATACTCAGTTTGATAAAAAAAAATGAACATGTTAAATTTCGTTACGCCTATTTAAATGTCCAGTTTTTCACGGCGGTCGCCAAAATCTTCTCGATTGGTGACTCAAATCTTTGTCGACTCCATTTCATATGTTGGCAGCCGTCAGCAATTCAATAAGCTCTTTCTTCGCTGAGATGCGTGGGCAATCGCGTCTCCAATATTATTACCTGGTACGTATTTTCCTAGAATGAATTGAATATTTATTATTATTATAATTATTATTGTTATTATTATTATTATTATTATTATTATTATTATTATTATTATTGCAGAAATATTAACAGCTGTTTGAAAAAAAAGTAGTGTATGATACACGTAATAAAATTATTTGAATTCTTGTAGGATTGCTACACTCGCCTGGGGGCTCGTTTTGCAAACATATCCACTCATAAAAAGGAATCTCTCTTTTACCACTTGTTCCATAAATAACTTTATATTACAGTTTTAACAGAAACGTACAAAATAGATAGGGATTTACAACTGATTATAATCATTGGAATTTTTTCCCTACTCTTCGTGCACTATAAAGCCTAAAGAAGCTCGGCTGTGGTACGTTTATAAAACTGGAGGGAAACCTGAGGTGTATCGGATGAATAAACTGTAGGAATTGTATTCATCTTAACCAGCGAAAACTCTTATGCTATCATAATGCATAATTACTATGATTTCAAAGCCCCGTTTTCCACTGAAATATTTTGGGTAAAAAAAGCAAAACGCAAACTATGAAAGCTGGAAAAGTACAAGTGGAGGAAACATATTGCTGAGTATATGGGAACCTGGCGTATTCAAGTTCCTCATACAGGTTCTGGATAAACATGTGAACTCATTTCAAGTGCTCTTGCGTAGAGGACCACATATGCTGCTCCCAGGTGACGTTTGTGTCAAGCGAAGCAAAATATCGCGAACAGCAAGATTAGAACGAAGCTCGCGTCTTTGTGCATGAGATTTGCACGGCGCGTAAGTAATGCCCATAAGCGCACTCCCCCGGAACTTTATAATGAATACATACACTTGCTAATTATTCGCATAGTTTTTACTAACTGCAAGGGTTTCAAAAGATTTGCTGAAGCCTGTCGTGATATGAGCATCTATTAGCTGTTCTTGTAGCCTGCATCTAGATGCAATTACGTTGCTACATTTCTTGGTTTTTTTCAGGTTACAACTGTTTGCAAATTCCATTTACTAGGCCTTGAATGTTTATAATACCAACCACCTGTCCCTCTGCCCTCCCTAGGAAAATAAGCGTAACAAAATTCACATCGGTAAACAGAAACCTCCACATGGAGGCCCTTCGCCCCAACAAGGGGGGCATAGGATGAGATATATATATAGAGAATGTTTATAAAAAGAGACATTTATTGTAAGAAGATGGAGCTAGTTGAATGTCACCAATGAGAAAGAGCTTTTGGAATACAATCAGAAGCTGAGTCAGGTGATTATATTTAATATTTATATAAAAAAAGTCTGAAATATGGAAAATAGGCTTAATTCTTAGGAGCGGATATATCTCACCTCTGCTGTCTCTACTTCGCCAACACTAATCGTCCTGGCCCCAGTGCAATCTCCATAATAAGAGGAAATATTTTGTATATTTGCTTATGTGCAATGCACAGTCCAATTTACGGCAATTAGCGATCTGAAATTGTAACGTAGGTGGACGGAAGGGTAACTGAATGTACTTCGAAGCCGGATTTTCAATTTTCGCTTTCGATCGCGAGTTAAAAGCGAAAACCTGCCTGGAAACGTGATTTTTATTGCTATGGATTCACCAGTATTCGGTACTAATTTTCAATTGTAAGATTAATTTGGTGGTGTTCTTGCTCTTTAGCCATAGCGCCTGGGAGAGAAGAGCTTCGCTGAGATAGAACAATCATCGTCACATCATCCCTCTACAAGCTGTAGGACTATATCCAAGGACTATATCCTTGGAAATCCAATGGTCAATGGAAATTCAAACAATATATAGGCCTACATTTTCCTCCAATCCAAAGGACACTTAATATTGTTTGTACCGGAAACTCTATAAGGAAAAATTAGTGTATTTTGTATATAATAAGAGTCTTTTAAATTGATTTACTATAATTTGTACCACCGTCAAGGTGGTATACTAAACGTTGAATGTAACAATGTAATTTAGAAAGTAATTATGTTTCAATGCGATGTATGTGAAAGAAAGATGTCATTGTTAATAAATATAATGTTTTGATTATTTAATGTTAAACATTTAGCGGTTGTATTAGTAAAGGCGGACGAAGCCGCGGGTATCTGCCAGTGTAGGCATAAAATTGAGATTTCTTTCGGATCACCTGTCATTTAAACGTTTTATTGAAAGAATAATTCAAAACTGCTTGCTTCGAAGACATGAGTGATATGTGTTATATATTCTGTTCAGTGTTCTGTATATACATTATGCTAAATTAGATTAGCACTGTTATATTGAGGTAAATCTCTATTTACATTCGGAAAAGTAAATGTATATTCGGAAAAAGTTACCTCAATTTAATTTCCTTTTGGATTTTGAAAGAATGGTTGATGACGGCAGATGTGTGATAAGATTACCATAATCTTGGTATGAAGAAAGGAGATAGTCGTACGTAATTTAATCATAAATTTTAGTAGCTTGTCTAGGCTCCAACATTAAAATTTCAATTTCAGGAGGTGTATGCGGCGTTATTCATGTCTTCTTCCCACATGAATTACGCAGTCAATCACATAAAACCATGGCGACCACCATCATGTTTTTACTTTTGATGCAACTTTAATGAGGTCCGAATTTGAGCCTATGTGAAAAAAGAGCAAGACACACTCATTCATGGGAGCCTGGGAATATTGAATATTACACTTTGATTCTAAAATATTACTGTACACAGCTTTTCCTGATTGCTGGTTAATTCCAGCAAAATATATGGTTGCATCCTCGAAATTGCAGTGTGCGGTGGCATTGTTATACATGCCCTAGGCCTTCAGAATTCCAAACAGCACAAACTTCGTGTCTTTGGTGGAGCATGGAGAACGCACTGCAATTATTCTGGAAATAAATAACTCCTTTGTTACACTGTTGTCTGTCACAGATCTTCCGTTTGTCATTGACGAAATGTTAAAAACATATAAACATTTAATAGTTACTTTTGTTCCCTCATACTATAATACGCGCATCATAATGATATCCGTTACGTTATATATTTTCATTATAACAGTGGTGTGGTATCGAGCATCAAATGAAACTGCGTAATAAACCATCTGTATTTAAAAAAATCAATTGTTTGTATTACTTTTAATATTGTACTAAGCTGAGTTCTTGTGTTTGTAAAGCACAAGAGAAGCTCTGCGGCCTGCATGCCTTGCACCCTGCCATCTATTGGATAACACGAGAACTACTAACAGCTGTTGTCCGAGAGTCGTTTGCTTCATCAATTATGAGGTCCTCTGAAAATCCAAAATTTAATTATTCAATTGTTATAGTCGAAGAAGAACAGTTGTATGCAACTTGCCTTTAATAGATATTAAGATACTCGTATGAAAATGAAACTGGCTTTGCTCTTGTCTTATTAAATGCCATTTTATTCTCGTTGCATGGTGTACTACCAGGGAGAATCAAATGAAAATCAAAATTAATTTTTTCCACTATTTTACTGCAGGAAGAATGCTTGCTTATACATTATTTTTCCACATAGTCTTCTCCCAGATCAATGCATTTACGCCATCGGATAGGAAGTGCTTCAATACCGCGTGAGAAAAATTATTTTGGTTGACGCTCTAGCCACTCGTACACCTCCGATTGGACGTCTTAATCAGACTTGAACTTCTGCCCTCCAAGGTGCTCCTTTAATGAACCAAAGGTGTGGAAGTCTGATGGTGCCAAAACGAAGGGGATTGCTGAGTGCAGGTGTTTTGCTTCAACATGATAATGCCCGTCCTCATGCTGCTTGTGCAACCATGAAAACCATCGATGACATTCGCTTCAAGTGCCTCCCACATCCGCCATACACGCCAGATTTCTCACCCTCAGATTTCCACACCTTTGGTCCATTAAAGGAGCACCTTGGAGGGCAGAAGTTCAAGTCTGATGAAGACGTCCAATAGGTGGTGCACGAGTGGCTACAGCGTCAACCAAAATATTTTTTTTCACGCAGTATCAAAGCACTTCCTATCCGATGGCGTAAGTGCATTGAATTGGGAGGGAACTATGTGGAAAAATAATGTACAAGCAAACATTCTTCCTGCAGTAAAATGGTGAAAAAAAAATTAATTGCTGTTTTCATTTGATTCTCCCTCTTATTATGACACATGTGGTAAAAGAGATTTTATTTTGCGAGTGTGTTAGGAACGAATTTTTTTGTATTGATAATAATTGTGACAATAAAAATAATTGTAATAGTAATAGTAATAATACGAAATTTATTAAATACGATTAACATATATACATGTTTTGAACTTTATTACGTAAATTTGCCATTAATTTGGTGATTTTGCTTATAGTGTTACACATTTACAGTGTATTCAATATCTACAGAAAGTTATTTCATGTCTTCTGGATAATGTCTGTCTTGCAAGAGCGGTTTTAGCGGTTTTGACATTTAAATCAATTTCTTCACCCCTTAAATTACACGTCACAGCATCTGGTCTTTGGTAGTAATAATGTGCATCCCTGAAATCCGATCCCTGTCCCGACACCCCGTATTGTCCCACATGTCACCACTGGTATATCGGACACTAATTTGTCTGACACTTAACAAATACACGACAGAGACAAGACTTGGATCGGATATCGTTTCCCCCTGCAGCCAGCCTTCCGTATTACTTGCCACTAGCCTTCATGCTGTTCAGTGCGTGTGTGTGTGTGTGTACCTAGGTACTCAGCGCTGTCAGTTGTTAAATCACAAATACTGTTCGTGTACAGTATATGAGCCTATGTTACACCATTTACAATATGAAACTCCATTTACAATACGTATTGCCACACAATTCACTGTTAAGTTTTGGAAATTCATAGAGTAAAAATTATTACATTAATTTCATATTTCACCATAAAAATGTCAAACAACGGAAAAAGTAAATGGTTGTCAGTATATTAGACTACACAACGAAAGTTTATGCTGAACATTAGTGACGTTATGCTGTTTTACAAATGTTCTGTAAACTAAATTTCCAGGATGTGGGCGGTACCCATATAGCATTTTTCATTACTTCTGTAAAAGTGATTACCCCATATTTTGTGGTTCTTCCTACGATTTCCATCCCTATAGGAATTAAGTCAGTCAGGTTTTCCTCTTCTTCTGTGTCTTTATTTCGAGTTCTGTATGTTCCACAATAAATTTCTCCTTTTTAAACTATACGAATGTCTTTTTTTGTATGGTTTGTGTACGTTCTTCCAGTTCCTTCTTTTAATTTTGTCTGTTACGGGTAGAGGTGGCTCGATACCAGTTTGTCAATACTTCTTAGTCGATATCAATATCGGCATTTGTCTCGATATTTGACAGTCGTATCTCTGATACTTTCTTTCTTTCTTTCTTTCTTTCTTTCTTTACCGTAGTTTCACCTCTCCCTTTTTAGGATTTATGCGACCCAAGCCGCCCGGGCCTTACAGGGCCGCGACCTGTCGGGAGAGGGGTTATCTTTGGATCACATACATACTTTTTTGACCAGACAAGGACATGGAGGGCCTCCCCGGATGACAGATCAGCCCAATGCCGGGGCCACCTCCGAGACAACACGAACACATAGGACGAGACACACTATTCACACACACACTCACTCAGAACAAGGCGAGGATGGGATGAAGATGATAATGACGGCCAGATGATATCTGGGGACCACAAGGGCCTAAAGTTACCCGACATTTGTCTCAAAGGTGAGGAAAAACCCCAGAAAAAACCTCACCTAGGTAACTTGTCCCGACCAGGAATCGAACCCGGGCCCGCTGCGTGAGAGGATTGAACGCATCCCCTGAGCCACAGCGGTGGACTACTTTCTTTATTGAAGTGCAAAATTAAAATATGTTTCTAAATACAGTAGGTTTATTTTTAATAGACAATTTTGTGTTAAAAATGCAGTGTCTTTGAGCCTATAATATATAATACTGTAGTATGAATTCCAGTTAGTAGTTAGTTACGCGAGTTTCCACAAACCATTCGATTTTAATACCTCTTGAGTGTCGAGGGTATCGTGGTATCGAAAGTATCGACAACACATCACTAGTTATGGGTTGTGTTTGTATCTATCAACTATCTCATATTCACATTGAATGCTTCGCGTACGGCTTTGTAGTTAAACAACTTTGCGAACTTTTTCTTCTCGTCCACTCTGCTCTTTTTAAGAATAAGAACAAGGTAGAGACTAAGAATCCGAATGTGAATATGAGCAATATAAAGACAAAGAATCTGAGAATATGAAAATATTCAAAGAGCAAACAAGGGAACATATTTTTATAACACTGCATTTATAACTAAATTAAGCACATATTTATTTATGTTTTCAGGAAATAATGTAATTTTAAAAGTTAAATATATACCATATCCTATTGCTAAAAGAAACAAAGAAGGATCAGGTAGAAACCACGTTAAAGATTTGATGAAGTTAGTTTTTGGGTGTGAGAGCCGATTTCCTGTGGAGCATCAGAAGTGCAACCGAGGGAAGAGCTTGTGTCTTCCTCCACTGGGAAGGCACTCAAAGACGTCTAGAGTATTCAACTGTGGACTGATAGCTCTTGAGGTAGAAAGGCAACTCCGAGATCCTTACTCTGCAAGTTTACCATACTAAAAGGGAAATAATCAGCCTCAGTGACCATTGTTGTGCTCCAGGAACATGTGAAACAGCATTCACTCTATTGCAGTGTCCGGCAGATGCTGCAGTTGTGACGTAAGAGCCGATCATCTCGCAAGAGCTTGAGAGAGCGAGCAGTTGAGATGCATTCCTGTTAATACGCACTAGCGCAGTGGCGTTCAGTGCAGCAGTAGGGTTAAGGTGAGCCGTGATGGTACATTGAATTGCGTGCATTAACCATGGCAAGGGTGCAGAGGTCAGTTAATCAGTGAAATGTATGGTAAATTTAGTGCATTCAGATTAATACTAGACTTACGGAAACGTCAGGTCACCCTCGGAGACACGCCACATTTTTCCAAAGTTGTCTACAGTATGTCATTCAATTACAGACATTAATAATTATGTACAAATATTAGAAGAACTGGATCAGGATATTTTATTACAGATTTCAAGATTTTGCAAAACACCAATCCGATATTTGCATATTTGCGACACCATTTTCTGTGGATGTTGACAGTGTTCCAACGTCATTGCAACTAGAAGTCATTGATTTGCAAAAGAATATTGAAATGAAAGACTGCTTTCAAAACAAAAAGGATCTATCTATATTTTATAGAAGATTTCCCCAGGCAACTACATAATATATTTGCTGCTAGAATGTTGAGTATTAGGTATTTGTATCGACGTATGTATGTGAATAGTTCTTTTCTTGTATGAAGATCTGCAAACCACAACATGGAAACCGCCTATCTGATCAGAACATGAAAAATGTTCTCGTTTGTGTGTTAGCCAGACTATGTCTCCTAATATTGCAAAATTAGTGCGCGAGAAAAGAGGGAAAAAATCTCGACAATGCCTTGAGCTTGGGCACGATAGTGACACAAAGTAAGGGTGTGTATCAAAAGTCTGAATAGGCCTATACTTGGCATAGTGCTCACAAAGGTGTATAGTTTAATTTGTATATTTTGTGTATTTTGTATATTTTGTATACTTTAACATTTTTCAGTTTCCGAGTAGACAAAGTTTTGCAGTACTCCTTAAAGTATTCTTATGTTTTATGTATTTGTATGTTTATAGTAGTTTCGGAGCCTCATTTAAATAACCTGACGCATCCGCACCTGGATGCATTTCAGATTAGTGTAAGTAGGGCCTATATTAAATTTCATTACAAACAAAACTGTTCTGTTACATTGATTTATCACAGTTGTACTATTTTGTTTTCGTACAAATGCATTGTAATTGTGCTATTCCCACACTATCTACGAAGATCGGAGCGCACTCTGCCAATGCATAGGCGTCGTTCCGCCACTGGCCAGTTGAACCCTTCCTCCACGCTCAGTACGGAGATATTGCCGAGCAAAGAGCGCGGTTGCTCTGTAGTATGACGTCACAGAGCACGGAACATGCCGGTCACTGCTCTATTGCAATACTAGTGTATGTTATATACAGTGAGTCCCAAGAAAGAGTTGGCCAGTGACGCGGGTTTCTGCATCGCGGCAGGCACAGCTCCAACTCCCGATCGATCGGATGAAATATCTACGCAAATAAAGCCGCGATAGTTGTAGTGTGTCAGGTTCTCACATTTACAGTTAAAATTACAATAAAATAACCACGTACCTCGTCACAAGATGTTGGAAATGTTCTCCTCTTGCATCCACACAATACTGGCACCTTTTTAGGAAATTTTCTTTCACGCGCATAAGTTCAGCTTCCGAGATAGAGTTAATTTATCTTGTGATATTGTCTTTAAGTTCTTCTAATGTACAGGTACTTTATTTTTCAAGTTTCCCAACAAATAATATTCACATACTGTTAGAAGAACTTAAAGACAATATCACATAGGCCTATCAAAAGAGAAATTTACTCTGTCTCGGAAGCAGATTATGCCCGTGAAAGAAAATTTCCTAAAAAGGTGCCAGTATTGTGTGGATGCAAGAGGAGAACATTTTCAACATCTCTTGTAATGAGATACGTGGTTATTTTCATTGTAATTTTAACTGTACAAATGTGAGAACCTGAATCATTAAACCGATCGCGGCTTTATTTGCGAACATATTTCATCCGATCACTCGGGAGTTGGAGCTGTGCCCGCCGCGACGCAGAAACCCGAGTCTTTGGCCAACTCTTGCGTGGGACTCACTGTACATTTCATGGGATACGCTGCTGGTTATAGCAGTTTCCTTATAAACATGAGCGAGTTTTATTGCTGATGAGGTCATCGTTCAAGTTGCATAAGCAATCTGGTGGCACTATGATCAAGCGGTCGAATAATCTCTGGCAGAAATTAATACTAGGAGCAACTCGAGTTTAAATGTGGTGGGTTCGTACCTCGTGACTATCGTGTGCCTATTGCCCAAAATCCGGGAGATTTAATATTTGAATAACCCTAAGAGCTTCCAAGGCTCTCGACTTGGAATATGGTAAGATATTTCCCCTTTTCAATTGGGATTCGGCGTGGCGCAGTTGGTTGAGGTACTGCAGCTGCGGATATGATCACCGCTGAGATCATTTGGATTTCCCAATTGGCCTAATACTTCTGGCGGCACTATGACCCTGGGTTCGACTCAGCCTCTAACAGGAATTAGTACTAGGCAAGTCCTAGGCACAGTTCTCGGAAGAGGCGGTCGAGGCGTAAGGTCTGACGACCTTGCCACTCCATGTCTAAAAGTCTGGGAGCCTTAACCTCCTGGAACCCTAGGGGTTTTATGGCCTATATAGGCACGTTATTATTTCCTTTCGGTTATAATATAAAAATAGTTTTTTTTTCGTGTCGAGAGATATTGAAGAAGTTTGTTTCTCTACATATAACCTAGTCACGAGAAATATAAGATTAATTGCGAAAATAAACACTAATCATTACGTGTTGCGGATGATATCTCGAACGGTGATGTGGGAAATAAATTTTCATGGTTAATATAAAGAAAGGCCGGGATTTTATCAGTAAATTCACGAGCAGTGAACTAGTGAGTGAATTTAGGCTATATTAAGGTAATCCTGACCTCGAATTAGGCCTATATGTATTATAACTGCTTAGCTAATACTTGTCCACCGCTGTGGCGTAGGGGATGCGTTCGCTCCTCTCACGCAGCTGGCTCGGGTCCGAATCCTTGTCGGGACAAGTTACCAAGGTGGGGTTTTTTTCTGGGGGTTTTCCTCACCTGTGAGACAAATGTCGGTTAACTTTAGGCCCTTGTGGTCCCCGGATATCATCTGGCCGTCATTATCATCTTCATCCCATCCTCGCCTTGTTTGGAGTGTGTGTGTGAATGGTGTGTCTCGTCCTATGTGTTCGTGTTGTCTCGAGATGGCCCCGGCATTGGGCTGATCACTCATCCGGGGATGCCCTCCATGTCATATTGTGGTCAAAAAAATATGAATGTGATCCATAGATAATCCTTCTGCCGTCATGTCGCGGCCTGTAAGGCCCGGGCGTCTTTGGTTGCTTAAATGTCCCTACAAGGGAGAGCTAAAACTAAGGTAAAGAAAGAAAGCTAATACTTTCGGAATTAAGCATGTAATGAGTAATTGCCACAAAAATAAATAAAACACATCGGCTTGCGCCAGAGGGAGAAAATCGGCATATTAAAGTGATGGTCACGCTGTGAGTGGTAATTGGCATCAGTTTTTGTTATGGAAATGAACTGTTTTATTTTTAGATTAAACTCTTTGCTACTACTAATAATAGGAGGGCTATGACCACACTAATTGAATGAACGACTAGTGAAAATACAACTATCATATTTAAATGATGGAAGTCCCTCTTCTTTAGATATTACGGATGTGTGCGGAATGGAAGGTGCTCATCTCAATGATCCAATTATGAGGCGCGTCCATGAAGTATGTTTCCCTGGGGCCGATTACAGAAACAAAACACAATTTCTTGGACATATATATTCCAACAGATACATCAAGTATTCAGCTATTATTCAACAAATTTGCCACCGGAATTGAAACAAATGTCATACCATGGAACCACCTTTGTATACCTATGTCGTACAAGTCTGCCACCAGGGATTTGAACCACTATGTGACAAACATCTCCTCCTCTCTGTCATTCTCGGTCATTCTTTGTTATTTCGTGAGGTGTAGGAAAATACGGAAGTCACTGGGAGCGAGGTCCAGGCGGTAGAGTGAATGTTTAAACACCTCCCCACCCGAACTTCTGCAGGAGACTTGATAGGAAGTGTTTAAACATCCACCCTACACCCCGGACTTCGCTCCCAGTGATTTCCGTACTTTCCTACACCTCAAGAAATGACCGGGAATGACAGAAAATGACAGAGAGGAGATGTTAGTCATATTGTGGTTCAAATCCCTGGCGGCAGACTTCTACGACACAGGTATTCAAAAGTTGGTTCCACGGTATGACAAATGTTTCAATTCCGGTGGCAAATATGTTGAATAATAGATTATTACTTACTGTATCTGTTGGAATATATATGTCGAAGAAATTGTGTTTTGTTTCTGTAAACTGCCCCAGGGAAACTTACTTTATGGGGAACATATATTTTCAATTAATCGTTTAGGTCAAAGAAGCTATAATGACATTTCAGTAGAGCACACTAGCAGGAATTCAAATGCAAAAACAATTAAACATGGATGAGTTAATAATACACGACAAAAATAAAGCACAGTGGTATTTGGTTGAAACTTTAGATAACCTTATATCTGATAGGTCATTGATTCATGAGCTAAATAGTCTAAAATTAAACTGTTAGTAGTGTAGATAGTAGTAAAGATATTTCAAGAGGAGATTCAAATTAGTAAAACAACAATGAACACAGTTTATAATATAAATTTTTATCTAAAATTAATGGACTTTTGACGTTATAAATTCTCATAGTGAAATACTTGGAGGGTCTGAGAAAAATGTAAATTTTAAAAACCATCTGATACCCTCATTTATTTTGTAAAAATGATACTAGAAGAAGAATTATTTTAACTTATGGCTGTAATAGTTAATTTAAAAACAATTTTTCATAGACTTGTTGTATAAAATACAACAATAGTCCATAAAATATAAAAATATTAATTACAATTGTAAAATAAATTAAACGTCCTAACACTTCTTTTATACATAAATTGTTAAAACCCTGGTATTCGAAGTAAGCCTTCTTTTCACACATTAAAAATTAAAACATATAAAATTATGTAGATTCTTTGAATAATTTGTTAATTAATGTAGGCCTATGGTCTGATTTTAAATATTTTGTTTTTTTATAGCTGCGTGGAAAAGTATTCTCTTCCAACTTACTTGGAAACAGTGAACCGTTTCATTCGTAGAGAAAAGCTAATGTAATATAACTTATAATACTAAGAGGAAAACTTTTATTTGGGCAGAGGAAGTTATGCGACTTTCACGTCAGATTTTTATAACCTTAGCAGGCAGCGTGCTTATGCTACCGTGAGTGTATCTTTTGCAACAAACTGTTAAATTAGAAATTGTTATCAATGATACAGTGGACTGGAACTTGAACGCAGACTAAGGGAATTTACGGTTGCATTAGACTGGGGTGGGATATGAAAAGTTCATGTAATAAAAGTTTTTGATTGATGCCGCTTATGAAAAACTAGAAGTCTGTAGTAATTAATCATTAGTGGCTCCTGTCTTTGTTACATGCTAGGAAGGTGAAACGTTAAAAAAGTGCCTTTTCTTCACACAAATAATGTTTTCATAGCAGTAGCCTATACCGTAGGCTGTCAGGAAATGAGTAATAATGGAAGTTGAAGGAGTAGGCCTAGGAGCGGGATTTCAATGTTTTTTTTTTGGGGGGGGGGAATTCGAAACAGTTGTTTATTTTTTGCCTATAAGAACCTCCTTAATTTGACTAAAATGAGGTAGAGGTTATAAATATGAACACAAGAAAGAACGTTCAAAGATAACCCAGACAATGTAGAAGAGAAAAATCCAGCATTGAAAGGAGCAATACAGTAAATGAAGTAAAGACGCTTCAGCGACTGAGCTTAAGTTTATACTGCAGCTCCTGAAGCTCATTTGTAATAAATCTAAAGATTATAATCTTTCTTGTCCTCCAGTAGTTTAAAAATCTCTCATTCTAGCGTCATGTTCGGTGAATTATACAGTTTTAGTAGACGAAGACAGGTTCATCAAAAATTATTTCGGCTACTAATTTCCATATTTTTACGGGATTCTTAGACCCGCTTTTCATTTTTTGTCCCAGTAAACATTTATGGGGCAGCTTCCCCCTTACCTCTTCCACGGATCCCACCTCGGCTGTTATAATCAGGGCCGGGTTTTTAAAACATGTCATCTTTTAATTGGGACTTCATGGACGTTGCCCACTAATGTAGATATTCTGATCATGACTGCTAGATTATACAAATGGTAATTTTTATGGTCATATTTGGTCATTTCCCCCCATTCTTTTATTTTTAGGTCTTTTTTAGAATGTGGTGTCATTATTTTGTCATTTTTTGGTCATTTTACTGTCATTTTTTCCACATTTCATATTTTTAGGTTAATTTTAAAATATAAAGGCATTATTTTGTGTAGTTGCTCACATTATACAGAGTTTTTGTGCATTTACTTACATTGAATATTATCGGGGCTCTAAATAAGCGTATATAAATAAAGCTTGTTGCTATTTTAATTTGGATACAGGAGGAACGATGTTAGCCGTTTGCGTTTAACCGTTTTTACCAATCAACTACTTAAAAACCTATAGGCTAATGGGATCAACAACATAGGCCCTAAATGTAGAATGGAAACAAATCTGATGAATGAACTAGTATTTTCATACGATTTTTGGGTAATATTTTTAGTTTTGGGTCTTTTTTGTATTTTTGCAGTCATTTTATAGCTCATTTATTAAGTATTTTAGGTCATCAAAATTCGGGCCCTGGTTATAATGTTTTCACTACAGTTTCTTTTTCATCCCGTTCATGCTTTCTTAGTTGGATCCCGGTCTACTTTATTACAGATCCCAATTTTTTTTATACCGGCTGATGGGGAGAATTCAATTTCTTCGGGTTACCTTGAAGGCATTCATAATGTCAGAGGACTCCAATTTGTTTTGAAGTCATTAAAACTTAACATCATTTACCATGATTTTATAGCTGTGTTGCCACTAATTAAGTTCCAGCCTTTATAATAATCCCATAACTTTAGATTTAATGAATATATCTTAGAAGTGATGTGGAACAAATTTCTGGCATAACGGCGGCGATTATTGGCTTAAAGAGAAATACAGAACCACCATTAAGTAAGTATAATAAACAAAATAAGCAGACAAACGAGCATATCTGTAAATGGGTTTTGGAGCCATTGGACTGCGAAACATTTATTTCCAGTGAATTCTCGTAACCAAATTTCAGGGTGCAGTACACTTCTCCCTGCACCGTAGATAAAGAGAGAAAGTGGAATGAAAGAATATCCTCCACTACGTGCTTCGATTACTTTATAAACGAACCTCTTATAGATGAACCACATTAATTTTTTTGTCGCGGTGTTGACTGGTGCAATTGCTATCACTATCATTTCTAATATTATTACCGCTTCTACAAATAGTTTCTCACAGTGCCGGTGTTTTATATTAATTGCTTGCCAGGGAGGAATTTTCAGTTAGAAAGACAGAGTGAAAATGGATCGAGCGAGGATTGCAGGAGGAATGCTAACAAGATAGGCTAAGCCGCATGCAATATGTAACTGTCTCATAGGCTCACCGCCTCGCTCAATGGACTTATCAAACTTGTTATTATACCTATAATGCCTAGCAAAACTTGCAAGAACTTCATTCAATTAACTCTGTGCAATAACCGCGATTATGCTTCGCTGTCAGGAGTGTCCATACAATACAAACTTCCTTTAACACTGCATCCATCATGATTTTATTTGGAGAAGGATGTCCAAATTACACTCAGTTAATGTGTAAACTACTTCAATTAAAATCAGAAATCATAGTTTTAGCTCATGATTTCATATTTTGAAGTCGTTGAGTTAGAAAATGCGATTGCAATACATTTCTTCTTCTTGTGTTTTTTCATCCATTTCTCATTCATGCTATCTTGGTAAAGACTTGAATCCCTGCACCCAGGGCCGGTACCTTTTCCTTATTTGCAGCACACGTGTGTCATATATCAAACCTTCTAACTGTTGATGTATTATTATTGCTGATATGGAATATAATCGTATTTGCTTTTTGGATTTTACCATTGCAGTCTAATCGTGTGTCCTGACTATTGGTTTTGTTTATTTTCTTTTTATATAATACAAAGTGATTGCAACGTTTCGATCTATTTTTGAGAAAACTGCTGAAGTTCGATTAGTTCTCTTAATGTACACCCCTGGATGCATGATTGGTTCTTGAATATACACCCCTGTAAATTCGATCAGTTCTCTTATATACACCCCTGTAAGTACAATGACACACTCGTGTATTTAGCAGAGAGCAGAACTGTGGACGTTGACAAATCGCCTCCTGTACTTGCGTATCAAACAAGGAATGTCGTCGCAAACACAATTCCGAGATTTGGGCTGTTTGAAAGGAAGGAATCACGGTTACAGTGAAATCCAGGTTATTTGTTTACTGTCCACTGTGTTCCCGGGAACAGTGTAGCAAGTGACAATTCAGGTGTAGTTCTTCTGGGTTATGTAATCCAATTCGATCTTCGCAAATCCATTTCGATAGTACTCTTTGTTTTTTCTTCCTTGTAACGAATTATTTTAGCAGGCTTATTCAGAATCTAGTTGCAATTTGTTCGAAAGGATGAAATCGGTGTCATATGTTGTTGAAATTCTCACGTACCTCACGTAATTCCATACAGTTATTTTATATTTCTACATTAGTTTTAGATTATATTGGTCCTTGTAGGTACCCTTGCTTCAGCGGAGAAAATTTAATTGAAACTTTTACTGTCTGCAGGAATAACAAAGCGTCTTTTTACTTTTATAGATGAATTGTTTGGCCAATTTATCTGCAATGGAAAGATGCTCGCTTATCTTATCATCAAGCTGGTAATTTATGCCATCGTTTTTTATAGGACCAAACAATTACATCCTCAGTAATAAAATTAGTAGTAGTGTGTATTTGTTTGTCATAAATTATTCCATACGTACAGACCATAGTAAGAATAACACGGGTCAGTATAGACCTTTCGAGCTCGAACTTAGTTGAACTATTACCTAAAATTAATAACTAAGAAATCCTGTATTCGGTATTATTTACACGCATAAGAAAATTCACGGACGTAATCCCCCCCCCCCCAAAAAAAAAATGTGTAAAAGATGTCACGTCTGAAATCGGTTACGCCACGTAAGTTTTAAATTAATAAGCCGTCTCCAACCTATTTACCAAAGTCTCCATATAAAATTACACCAGCTTCTCGTCCAGTGGTTCATTTAGTCTAAGAATTAGGTTTCTAATTAAGAAGAAAATTAACAGTTTCCTGAAGGTTCGAAATTAACTTGTGAGGTATACCGTAGTGATAAGGATGAAAAAGATCGGAAGAATGGATAAATGAGAGAGACTTCTGTGGTAGTGAAGGTTCCAAATCTCGCGTCCTCCATAATAACCAGGAAAAACCACGGATAAAACCAAGATTGGCCCACCCGGACTTCGAGCACGCGAGCTTCCAAATGTGAATCCAGAAAAAAAAAAACTTCTTCAGGCAACTCATTTCATTAGCATAACATTACTCATAGAAAAATGCTTAACTCGTATACAGTTCGATTGTACATACTACTTGAAAAATCTCCTAGAAGGCCTATAAATGTTGTACAAACGTCTGAAATATTCTGAAACACTCGAATGTAATTTCGGGAATGATCTTGCTAAACAGAGCTCGTTTAAAATATTATCATTGCCAACTTCACCGGCGTCGTATACTATTTTGTACAACATTTTGAGATGCCTATTAAATAAATCAATAAAATAACTAGTCTTGATCAATTTTCGGAAATGTTAATGCTCTACGAAATCACAAGTTTGTTGATAAGTAGAATGAAAACTTTTAAAGTTTGCTGCTTTTAGAAATGTTATATTTTTAAAAATTGTTTAACTATGATGCAAGTATTCATTATAAGTTGCTTATTCCCAAATGGGAGGTTGTAAAGCAAAATTAACGTACTAAAATACGAGGCCCGTTCTGAAAATTGTACTGAAGGCTTGTAGCAAACTACAGAGAAGAGCTTACTTCTCCATCATCGAATGAAGAAACTAATTATCACATGAGATTTCAAACATTTAGATGTGAAGCTAAAAACAAGCGCTAAATGCTTGTCAAAACATGTCACAGAGAAGGTAACACAAGGAATAATGGCTACCCAAGAAATAAGATACATCAGATCTCTTAGCCTAGAGACAGCAATGCCACTATTAAGAGCTAAAATAATGCCAATACTGACGTGTGGCATAGAGATCAACAGGCCCCATGTTACGGAAAAGAATTTATCCACACTAGAAAGAGTGAAAGCGGTATACATAAAAACGATTTTGGAGTGTTCAAGACTCCGAGATCCAGACTCGTGCGAGAGAAACCTTCCTCATTAAAGACCTTAGAAAAGAAGTACCTGAACCCAACACTAGTGCCTCGGAAAAGCTACTAGCATCCTTGAATGGGAAAAGAGAAAAAATATGTCCAGAATATTACGTCACAGGATCCATGATTGACCGATAATGGACTAGGTAGAATTTTGAGATGAGACACATTTTCACAAGAAGGGCAGTTCATGGCTTCCACCATGTCATCTGTCACAGCTCATCTTATCGTGAGCCAAATACGATGTGTGAGTGTAAATTATCGTCTGGAACTCAGTATTAAGAAAACACGGATAAAACGTGACTGTGCAAATCTAAACGGAAAAGCAGGATTAAACAGTGAATACGTTTCATCCACCCTTCCCAACTTTCATATTCTGTATGTACCTAACCGTTAGTTTATTTATTTTTAATATCTGATTTCCATTTCCTTTTATAAAGTACTTCTCAATTTATATATATTTTGTGCAATTTCTCCCGAACATGACATTGACCATTGTAGAATGATCAGTTTGTGTAGCCTAATTGGTAAAATAGCTTGTGAATTATTTTAGTGCCAAATAAAATAAAATAAAACAATTTTACCATTTATTGCTATCTATAAACTTCTGAATATTCAGTTTTATATTCAGTTCTTAAAAACAACTTTATATTTACTGTACAGTACAACTATAACTCGAATGAAGTATTCATATAAGCTTAATTTGAAATTTCATGTCAGTTATGTGGTTGTTCCTCCCAGTGGAAGAGCAGTCCGAAGACACGTAAAATTGTTACGAAATCCCGACATGCAGATTGTGGCAGCTCTTTTGTTTCTGCGCTATTCAATGCGCATGCACGTATTTAAACTGCCTTCAGACTTGAGTTTGTGTCACTCAAAGATGCAGCGCTTCGTGGGAAAACATCTGACCGCATGTAAAGCCTCCCGGTTTACATGCCATGTTCGACTTAATACCAGACATCATATTTTACATTGCAAAATTCGATTCTACCTGCTCAAATCCCGTTTGTAGAATAAGATTGTTTTTTGCATTTGAAGAAAGTTTTATTGTCACTAATGTTAGGCTACATGGGATATCTTTACTTTTGTTAGTGCTGTTGTTACTTCAATTTGCGATAATAGATTGGGGTTTTACAAAATCTGAGCCTCCGTCCTTCATAAGGTTCATTTGATAAATAAATAAATAAATAAATAAGCCTCATTAATCCCATAAGAGCAAAGGCCTCCCGCCAATAGCAGGGTTAGCTCGGAGCGTTACTCCATAGGTGAGGTAAGTCTTACGAGTTAATATTTTCCTACTAATTTCATATTTCCATCATTGGAGATTAATCAAAACCTATTATAACCTGAGCAGTAGATAGTGACTCTCAACTAAAATAACGAAAAGTACTCATTGTAGACCATTCAAAACACATTATAACCTGAACAGTAGACAGTGACTCTAAACTAATAAAGCGGAAAATAGTACACCGTTTGTTCATTTAGTTTTACCTAAAAAAAATCTAGATTATCCTGACAGTCTCAGTTATGAAGATTGCACTATTTACATTAAAAACAGTCCTTACAGATTTCCATTGCTTGTTCCATAACAAGAAAGAAATATGTAGGTTTAGTACTCTAGTAACGATATTTCTATTCCCTCATTGAAACCTAATGTAATAATCGTTGTAATACTGAATTAAATCCCTCCCCAAGATTTTAACCACTGTTTACAAAAAGAGTATAACTCGATTGTTAAGACCTGAACCAAACAAACGGATGCGCAGTAGGCTACGATGAAGTAATCTAGACCTGCCTGACCTTCATATCACGTGATGTTCCCTGCCAGTTCATACTGTACAGACCGTGTAAAAACATCTTAGTTAGCCTCACAGCATTCAATAGTGAAGTGTGATACGTTAATAAGAGCAATGGAAGGCGAATGTAGTTATTCTAGCAAGAAAGTTGGTGGTAGTAAAGTGATTCACTGTCAGAGTAGAGAAATAGTGTGGAATGCATATAGGTTAGGGCTATTATGAACCGCATAGTTTGGAATTAATAGTACAGTATATGAATTCTCTTCTGCTCCTACTCCATTGCTACCGGCGGACGATAAGCTATCTGCGCGTGTTTGGTTCAGGTCCCAGCGTCCCAGTTATACACAATTGTATTTAAAATGACGCGATAACTTAACTTAATCCCTTGAACGTGACTGAAGAAACAGAATAATTACATATGTACCATAGGGTTGATGTTTTTAACATTGTCATAACGTAATTTAATTGTAATATTTTATATTTAAACGTCTTGCTTTTCCAGCAGTATGAGCATTAACAATATTATTCAAAAGCAATCATACAAGTTTTTCTGCAGGTCGCAGGTACTTGGTCTTTGTTTTGCTTGAGAGATTGAGAAGCCCAGCCACCTGTGAAATATGTTATTCTGAAGAGTTCCCATATGAATACAATAACAACAATAAAGGCCTCGTAAAATTCAGAGGAGTAATGTGTTGGGATTAGACAAGTAGAGTTAACGTTAGAGAAGCTATCCTAACAAATGAATATAATATTATTTTAAGCTCGGAAGGGAAGGCAAAAACTGTAGAAGCTTGCTCTCCTACTCCTTTGCCTCCGACTCCCATACCATGCAAACATAAATCAAGGCGTTTGAAGGATTTCAAAGAGAAAATTAATTAAGAGATTCCAGAATTGCAAGCATTTTGCTTGAACATGCCCGCTGTGTGTAAGGCTCAACACAATTAACATTTCAATATAATGCAAATTTACTTATAAGAGAACTCCTTCGGTCGCATTCAAGCTTCTGTTACATCTAAAAAACTTTCTCCAGAGTCGTCTGATACCCAACAACATGGATGTACTGTTTCTTGCGATAATTGTTTTTTTCTTCCTTCAGCTTGGTCTGTTTTAATTGCTTGTTCTCTTTTCATTCTCCAAGCCTTGTACAAAATAGTTTTCATTGCCTTCAAAGATGTATTTTTTAACGTTGGAATGGAATGTCGTGTCTGAAAATAACTTTTTCTTCTTTTCGAATGACCTTTAATCTACCTATGGTGACAAGATACGGCCTGAATTTAAATTAATTCGAGATATAACTTATTTAACACGCATAAATGAATATACATGGTAGGCCTACTTCAAATGATTTTAAATGAGCGAATCTTTTGCTTGGAGAAATTCAGTAATAATATAATACAAACTTAATTTCTCTGTAAACCAAAGTTATTATGCACTTTGTTGAACTTTTGTTCTTGAATTTAGGCATATTGTTATGAGGAGTTGCTATATTGGATTATTTTTAACAAACAAAACATAAACAGTATTTCAATTCAGCAATAATATAGCACTTTGGTTCATGCAGAGGATTGAAATTAATTTAATAATAGTATTTATAATAATAATAATAATAATAATAATAATAATAATAAATAACTAATAAAATATATATACACTATTTAAACACAAAAGTGCAATGTCACATGTTCCAATAATAACAACAAGGCCTTCTCAGATAATAAAATTAATATTAACGTGAAAAGAGTTGAAACTGTTCCCCAAATTACTACATCAACGAGTGGTCGTAAAAATGCTCATTACAGGCAAAAACAGTGATCTGTATCTGGTACCCTATGATCCCCAGGTGGGTCGAAGGGGCCTCCAAGTGGAGGTTTCATTACCTATACCCCCCTCTGGAAACTAAGTATTTCTTGGACGTGAAAGGGCCGAGAAATTTTGTCCAGAGGCTCTAATTTAGGCTTGGAGTTCTTTTACGTGCCGTAAATCTACGACACGGGACCCCCAGCTTAAAGTCCCTCCCGGAGGACTCCGTGCCCAGGATTTTTACGTCATGAAAAATCAATCGACCGCGGCCGGGTTTGATCCCGCGCCCTGCGGATCTAGAGGCGGGCACGCTACCTCTAGACCACCGCGGCCGACAAAAACAGTGATGGAAGCAATGAATTAAACTTTCAATGGACTTAAGTTATTTACTGAACTAGACTACCATCTCAGGATTTTATACTTACGAAAGAAAATACAGTTACTTACGTGATATTAGGGCTACAAGATGTTTCGAAAAGGGTCGTCGGATTTCAAAGTGGCATATTTTTAAATAAAAATTAACATATAGCATTTAGATACATTCTGAAATACATATAGATGAATAAGGTTTTATTTACCACGGCTACGAATGTCCTATATTTGATTCCCTCCCATTCCACATGAATGGGGGATGATTTTTGAAATCGGATGATTATTTTAGATCAATTTGTATACTTCAAAAAATTAACTTCCGAAGTAAAAGTGTACTTTTGAGGCAAGATTTCTCCAGGATTTGTGCAGCAGCCAGTTCGTATGCAGCACTACAGTACTGCAGTACGTGGAACTGATATATCAGCGTAAAATAAGTCTTTCATGTACACATTACTCAAAACACTTATCAGTCTTAAAATAATTACTTAAGAAAATATTTTCAAAAACTTTCATGTGAAAAGTTTTTGAAAATTATTTAATGTATTATTAATTATATTCCACTCGATATTTTACCCTTCAACTCAAAATAGTTTAGTTTAAAGTCTGCTGTTTTCTTATATGATTATAATATATGCATTATATTTTATAAACCATTGTGTCGCAAGAGATGCATTCGCGCTCCTCATGCAGCGAGCCCGGGTTTAATTCCCGGTCTGGACAAGTTCCCTAAGTGAAGTTATTCCGGATTTGTACCTCAGTTGTTAGACAAATGTCAAATAACTTTAGACCCTTGTTAACCCCGATACCATCTAGCGTCGTTATCATAATTATTCAAACCATCGGCCTCTTGTTCGGCATGAGTGTGTGTGTGTGTCTGGTGTGTCTCGTCATATGTGTTCGTGTTGTCTCGTGTCTTGTCTGGATAAAAACTTATGTGAGTGATGTTATGGCCCATCCCTCTCCTGAGGGGTTACGGTCCTGTAAGGTCCGGGCGGCGTGGGCCGAATAAACATTTCCTACATTATGAGAGGTAAAACTGAGAGAAAGCAGAAGCAGTATTATGTTTAATTAATTAATTACACATTTATTACAAGTTGTAGGAAATGAATAGTGTTCTACGACTTTTTCTCTAAGTGGAAATCTTTCTTTTAATTGTTCCGGAAAATTTCAGGAGTAAAACAGAGATTTTCCTGATAGTTTTGCAAGCATGTTGAGTTCCACCCCTGATGAGTTGGTGTTCGTGAAAGTGGTAAACAGCCCTTAGAGTCCAGACTCGACCTTGAACTCTATTGACTGATTCGAATGATAACAGTAGGCCTAAAGCGACTGTGTAAGAATTCTAATACACCGGAAAGCAGACAGAATACTTTGCACACCGGACTTACAGCTGCATAAAATACGCTTGATTGCATTGTTAATGCATTTCAATATAACATGGCATTGCTGTTGCTTTAAGGAACGCGAGCTCATAAACTGAGGCCAGTTTAATTTGATTTCGTCCGATGGAATGATTAAACAATCCAAGTGATTTGCAGTAACACTAATCATGGATTTATTTAGTCGTCTTAATAACAAATCACTTGCCTCGTCTTTAGTGGTCTGACTACGCTGCTGAAAGTCATATAACAATATTGCTTAGAATGAGGAATGTTCCGATGCTGCTTAACAAGCCTTTAAGACAACATCATGCTCATCTACACTGTAAAGAAAATAGTAAACAAATTTGTCATTTGTATTCAAACCAATGATTTATGGTGCTGGGAGGTATATGGTTATATAAGGACGTGGGATGTACCGCAACTTAGGCCTCTGACTGTCGCCGTTATGCCGGAATTTTGTCCCGCAGGAGTTCTTTTACATGTCAGTAAAACTACTGAATTGGGCCTGTCACATTTATGCACAAATAAATGCCATCGACCTTGGCCGGGATCGAACACGCAACTTTGTATTGGGCACACAAAGCCAGCGCGATTCTAACTGTGCCACCAAGGCCGACTTTATGGTGCTAATACAGTAGAGACAGCCCTTTGTATCATAGGTAATCCCACGAGAGTTGACGAGTTTATCGAATTTATCTAATGAAACTCGTCAACTCGAATTGGATTTATTAAGAATATTCCATGAATAGAATTTTAACGGATTATACAAATAATAATTACTTTCGTGCTTTGTAGTATAAAGACACCTGCTATTGAAATCAACCTAAATCAGCTTTTAATGTTTCTTGCTGTTAAGTATACCCTTATATTGTTACCCTTATTACAGCAACTCCTACAATACTTTAAAACCTAAAAAATGTAATTAGATGTCCAGTAAATTTCCAATTCTAATTCCAAAATTAATTAAATTTTTATGTCTTCTTTAAAAACCGGACTAGATTTTAAAATTACAGTACTGTGTACAAATTATGTATTAGTTTCAATAGGGCAATGACAAGGGTTAACTTTGTACGAAAAAAGTGTGGAAAACAGCTGTTACAGGCAAGGGGTTTGTAGTGTGCGTGATTTTAGGATTGTTGCAAGAGATACCGGATATTCAATGGGAACTCGATTATACTGTTTGTTAAATTACAAAGTTTTTTTTTAAAGGATGACGCTCAAAAAATGAGGATTTGTCATTATTCGAGTTACGCGAGTTACCGTTCTTTTCGTTTGACCGATCGCTTTGAAGTGTCGTTAGTGGCGAGCATGATTCAAAAGTTTAACAGATGAGAACGTGATTAATCGGAGCTGCCGATTGATTACATTTAAATGGATTACTCTTTTCACAAATCACCAATTATCTCATCAAGTAACATGGACACAATTGCAAATTCCAATTAGGAGGTCAAAAAGTCACCAACGAAGTGGCTGTAAAAATCACATCTGCTGAAGTCGTAAACATAATTATCTCATGTAAAGCACTTACGGCCAGTTTCTCCAATCTACGTTAAAGCTTAGCGGCGATCCAATCTATAGGCTATATCGCGATGTTCGCGCTTTGTGTGGTTATTTCCGGTACCAACACTTCCCGTTAATATCAGCTTATATATATTTTTTCAGCACACATAAAATTGTACATTATTTCCTATGTCCTTGTAACCATACGCAATCACTGTGTTCAATTATTAACTGTTACTGATCCAAGAAGGTATGGGTATGAAGATGCTTCAGTGTTCAATCATTATGAATTAACGTAAAAAAAAACAATAATTATTTCACGTAGCTGCGATAAAATTAAAGTGATATAAATAAAACAAAATTATGACGATAGACCTTCCTGTTGGTTAAAATTCCACATATTTTTCTTCTGGAGTGTTCACTGGTTTAAGAGCTAAGGACTCCAGATAGTTTTTTTTATTTCCCAAAACTTAGTTAAAATATACTTTCTGGGATCCTGTTGGTATGTTCATTCTTGTGATACAGAATGTGTGAGAATGTTCATGAGGAGAAAATTAGGCACTTTTAGCTATAGTCCTTTCACATTCGCCAGAGGTTTCAAGGCCAAACGTAGCACGCCTGAGATACCCCCACTTACCGTGCTCATATGACATCATACCCCTCCAATGCCAGTCACATGACAAGCCAGTAGGGAGTTCCCCCTTGGTGTCGTATGAGTGTGTGCGACAGCGCATGTCCTCTGCGCAAAGGGGAATAATGTTGACTGCTGATCAGTGGGGGCATATTAGACGTTAGAAGTTGTGGCCTTGAAACCTCTGGCGAATGTGAAAGTACTATAAACCCTAATATGTATTTTATAAAGTACTCCTTGGTACCATTCAGGACATAGTCATATATTGCATTTCACACACCGAAAAATTTGTATATTGAGAGCATTTTCTCAGTTTTATGCATCTACTACCTAGAATCCGTAAATGCCCTGTTATCTCGTAACCATTGTTGTAGGCTACAAAAGTACAGTCAACATAGCAACTTTTGTTTCCTTCAATTGGGAAACCTGAACTACCAGTGCACTGGTAGTCTATATATATATGAAGAGAGCACTGCAAAAGGGGGGAATGTCACTTTATTTTCGTTTTGCGTAAAATGAATTTTAAACTTTAAAACCATACCACACTATATTAAACAAAAAGAAGTGGTTCATTTTTTTTCACATAACTGAACACACATTTCTTTATTGATTCTTAACAAAACGAAGCACTTTATACTCCGTCTTCATTATCAAAATAATTTTTTTGTTAACTGATGTACAAAAATAAATTTCAAAAAGGGGGAATGTCAGGTGACTGAACTTCTACAGCATGTTCATTTCTCAGGCTTCTTCCTATGAGGTAGTGCATTGTAATATTCTCTTGCTTCTGGACTACAGAACTACTTTAGTTGTTGCAAATCACTGAACTTTTCCCATGAAATTTGCAACAAATCTGAAACAGAAATACTGTAAGTAATGTTATCTCTGCTTATGAGCTGTTCATGGAATCACTAAAATTTAAGTGCAGTAAAGTGATAAAGCTTATCAGGCAGCACAAACTCTCCACTCTGTAGTTGAATATTCTTCTCTTGTGCCAGTGGGCTGTTAATGGGAACCATGACTGAAGTTTCCCATGGTCCATTCCATGAAGATCTGTGCTCCACCAGACGAGGATGGTTGAATGAAAAGACAATTTCAGTAATAGGTCTTGTTGCCATCGGACAGGCCTTGCTGAACATCGGAGTCAAGTACAATGTCCAGTTAGCTTGATCTACATGGTAAGGAGATGGCTTCATGCGAGCACTCTCAAATACTGCTATTCAGTGTTCTGGCAATTCAGCTGGATATCTTTGGTTAATGAGTGCCATGTTATTAATTACTATATTATGACAAAGAAAAAGTCGGCATTAATCATTGAAGCCACAACAATGAATGGTCAATTACTGCAGTGATGTCAACATTAATGTCATGTGCTGAATATGAATACTGTTGCCTAATGCAATGCAGCAAACACATGACATTCCCCTTTCTTGCTCTGTTTTCCTATGACATTCCCCCTTCTTGTCTAGGAGTCAAAACTTTAAACTTCTGTCTGTGAGAGACTATCATCTTTTTTGTAATGCATTTAAGGCTATGTTATTCTACTCCATTTGGTCTATCATAATACACATTTATCTCAGTTTTCACAAAATTTTGACATTCCCCCCTTTTGCAGTGGACTCTTCATATATATATATATATATATATATATATATATATATATATATATATGAAGGTAATGCTGCTGTAGGCAACTTTGAAGAACAATACAGATATTATGTATAGTAGCTCATTATAAGCAGCATTGCTATGCAATAGGTCAAAATTCCATATAGTGATATTTGTTGGCCCTAGCATATTGTATAATATGAGGATTAATGTTTATTGAGGGACTCTAATAGAACACATGTTAGGAAACTGCTTGCATAATACTTTGAGATCTACATGGTAATTCAAGGAATAGATGTGCTTTTCAGCACCTTTCGGAGATCTCGCTTTTCTGACTGATTTAACATCACGGATCACGCCATTATTTGAGGCTAGGGGAAGGTTATGTCAGAAATTACAAATTCGCGGGGGATGGAAGAGGGAAAATAAAGACAAGTAAATTCACTCCATAGCTAAGGCAAAACTAAAACTTATTCGTGGAAATGGTTTTTTTAACCACACATGCATGTGGAAGTAGCAACCGAACACACTGTATGCTTTTGCATACGTATTAAGAGATGTTTTCGTAGTATTGATCCTGTTCTTAGACCCCCTATTTCTACTTTTCTTCTGTTTTTCTCCTAAGAAATATAAAAATTTTAGAGTTGGCGGTTAGGAAAGACACTATTCTGATACAAGCTACCATCCACTGGTTTGCAACAACATTCGAACTTAAAAAAAAATATTGTTGTAAGACGGTGTTTGTAATATAGCTTCATCGTTGTAGTGAGTAACATTTAATGTTATTAAGATAGGAAATTTTCCAGGACAAAAGAAAAATATTGCTCAATGCGAGCATATCTAAAATTGAATAGAGGTTTGTCTGTAAATGATATATTATATCAATTACATAAACTATATATTTTCTTCTTTTCCAGGTAAGTGAATATTTCTGATTCATATTGCTGCTGATACAGATTTTCCACTTCATTCGGGGTAAGTACGTGAAACGTAATAAACCAGCCTTAATAGTTATTTACATTAGAGACAACAGTTCTATGCTGGTGACACTTCTATGCGCAATGATGTCATTCAGTTTACAATATTAGGTTTGTTCGCAAAGCAAATCCGTGACCGCTTGAGAATTTGTTGTACTGCGCATGTCCAGTCTGTAACTTACCCGTGATTTGCACTTTGCGAACGGTTACAAGAATTTGGAATCGATAGTTTCTGCGTTTAATCGATATGATATGCAAATAAAATATATATTTCCCTTTGACATGTTATAAATGCAATATACATCGACAATATAATCTATATTTTGGGAAACTTTTAATTATCTTCCATTATTCATACATATAAGTAGCCTATGTTTTTAAATCTGGCTCAATGTTATAGGAGGGAGGAGTCAGGCGCGTGAAAATAGGTTACTGCGCATGTCACTGATAACAATTCATGCTAGAGCCTGCAAACTTTTCTTATAGTACAGAAACTGTCCGTGAGAGCTTTGCGAACAGAAGATTGAAATCAGAATCACGGATTCTCGCTTTGCGAACGCGTGTGGAAAAAGAGCGCATGCGCGAACAATATGTTCCTGGTTTCTGACTGTTTTGCGAACAAACCTATCATTGTCATTTTGACGCTTGCGCAGTATTCTTCAAAACCGTCATACAACCACATTGCTCTATAAACACATCCCAGGCTGCGTTTTGGCAAAACACTCGGGAGATCAAGTGAGATATATGGATATACACTCGCTTTGATGCCCAAATATCCTAGGAGATCGTTACTTATATGGCGTCTCTACTATAAATATTAGATTTTAAAAAGGGTTACAGCACATTTGACTACTGTATTTTCATGTTCATAGTATCAAGACGAGATCATGTTTGTTATTTCTAAAGAGTCAACTTCGTGGTTTAATATCGCAGGTGTTTCTCTTAGGGATGGGTCCTCGATACTTTCGATACCTCGATACTCTCGATACTTGCATGGTATCGGCATCGAACGATACTTCAGAAAACTAGCTCGATACTTTTTCGATACTTTTGTAATTCTGCAATTCTGCAATTAAGTGAGAATGCTAGTATTTTTTAACAAAAACTTGTAAGTGGACTGTTTAAAAAACTAATTTTAGGTTTATTGTAAAGTTTAAAAATAATTATAGGCTACTGATGATCTTAAATTTTGTCTCATTAAATATGCAGACTTAATTAATTTAGTTGGTATTACACAGTTCTCTCAAATTTTAATTTTTAATGTACCTATTTATAGAAACTGGAAATGTTGAAGGTATCGAGTATCGAAGTATCGAGTATCGAGGAAAAAATCATGTATCGGTATCGAGTATCGAGAAAATCTGGTATCGACCCATCCCTAGTTTCTGTAAATTGAGTATCATAGTGTTAGAATTGATATTGCTGAAGTTCCTTTCTCCGAGATACAACATACGGAACAGGACGACTCTCAAAAGGAAATTAAATGATATCTTATTTCATTTACATAATCTATATCTTTTCTTCTGTATCATTTACCTATAAACTTTAGATAGAACTGGGGACCAAATTTACTTTAGACAAGTCAACTTGAGTGCCCCACCAAAATAATACTTAATTTTTATTCGTATTAACTTAGACTACTTGTCCTCTTACTTAGAAAGATAAGCCATGCAGTCATGTAGTCACTACCAGTCTGGCAGAGTGTACATTCAAGGAAACACTGAGGCAACAGCATCTACCAGAGTTTTTCACTGCTTCTTGTAGGGGTCAGGTGTTCACATACGATCTGATGCTTAACACTAGATTTTTTTGTGGGGGGGGGGGGAATTTATGTCCTAAGTGAGGCATCTTAGGATGGAACTGGCCGAGGGAGTAAGGGGAGTATTCCGCGGGGGTAGACGGCTGTATATAGGATAATATGTAAAATATATTTGTTTGATAATTCTGTTGGCGTGTTTAAGGGTATTGCTGGTGTATGTGCTATTTTTGGGGGGAGTGTATGTGTGTGTGTGTGGAGTTTTGTTTGTATATTTACTAGTTTTTAACTGTTCGTCTGTGTATTTTTAGTTTACTTTTAGGGTACATTTTTGCTAGTGCACAGTTACAGCATGGACAGCCTAAGGGCTTATGCAACGAATAATGTAAAATGATAGTTTTTGTTGTGAACAATAAAAGCACTTCATTCATTCATTGGCATCGTGGTAGATGTTATAAAAATTTAAATAATAGACAATGAGAGAAAATGTACGTTTCCACAGGTTATAGTTTTTATCACCAGTTACTTTTCAATTACTATTTAGCTCATATGTCTTACTTGAGATTTGGACCAATAACATGTAAGAATTAGTCTGAAATCAGCCAATCACAAACATCATTAACTCAGTATTTATGGAGTTTGCTTTATCACCTCTTACAAAAGTGATAAAAGACACGTCCTCTATACAAGTAGGCCTATCGAAACTAAACTATTATGGAAGTCCGTCTTCTTAAGATATTATAGATGTGTGGGAAATGGAGAGATGTTCTTCTCGAGGTTGCGATTATGTTTAGGTCAAAGATATTTCAGTACACTTGCACTGGCAGGAATTCACATACAACAATCATGGGCAAACCCCTATCCATTGACACGCAACCCGCAAACTTGGTCAACTTACACATAGTTCGAAAAGAACGGGTAGATGGAGACACAAACAGACAATAAGTGCAGTGGCGGTTGCTCATTCTTAGGGAAACACTAATTTCATTTTATAATGTACACTACAATATACAAATAATACAAACAATTTTGTATTTTTAATTATTCTTTTACGTGTGCAATTATTTCATCATACAAAGGCTGAGAATGTGCCATAACGCCTTTCCAAACGGAAGTGTGTCGCAACCCGTCACTGCTTGCAAAGAAATATGATTCATGCACGGGAATAATCCACCACGTACACCGAATGTCCGCAATGCCATCTTGTGTCTTATGCGGGAAGGTCGAGAACCACAAGTGGTTCGCGAACCAGTAAATGCCCATGTATGATATACAAGGATACGTGAACGCTGGCGCGATAAAAATAAAGATAAAAACAGGACGATAGTCAGCGGTGATTAGTTGAAATTTTTTCATATCCTTATGCCGGATCGGTCACTGATTCATGAGCTGCTCAGTCGATACAAAATATTGATATCTGTAGAGATTAGGCCTATTATATGAACACCACATCATTGCAATCAAAACAGTCACAGATTTATTATTAATATCCATAATGGTTATACTTTTAATTATTCTGAATTAGTAATTTTACATATGGCCATTACTAGGGTTCGGATGTTTATGACATGACATATTTTCATCCCGACCTCCGTTCTCGCCGCAAACACAAATCAAACACGAATTGCAGACTTGTTACCCTAATCGGACATTTTTATTTTGCACGTCAAGTCATATTTTCGTGATTTTTGTGGTCTTGGTCATATTTTAGCCATATTTGTAATTTAACGTCATATTTCAGTTATACATTTGGTAAAGGAGCACAATTATACAGTGTACGTACTACATGGTCGAGTTAAATTTGAAATTAATTTAATATTTATGCCATATTAATAGGTAAGTTGTAGTTTAAAATTAATACAATTGTTCATATTTTATAGGGACACGCAAGATCTACGAAATATTACGAGTATTTGGAGCTGATGAAGCGAGCAGACAGGAGCAAATTCTTTAAAAATAGAAGGCCATAACAAGTAAAACTGTGAATCACCAAAATTGTTAAAAAATGATTATCTGAATGAATTCGTGTGATGTAAGAATTTTGTCTCTTTAAACGTTTTAATTTGATTTTTTAAAGTTATTTTATTAGGTTATATTTAGGTTTTTTGGGTTATATTTAGTCATTTTAAGGACATATTTCCAGTGATATTTTTTACTGTTTTAGGTCATAAACATCGGAACCCTAGTCATTACTGAGAATATAAAATTATAAAGTGAAAAACTCAATGAAATAAGAAATAGTAGGACTACCATTTCACTTATTTTTATTAGTGAAACTTGTATGTCTTCCATAATTGATTCACTGTAATTTCAAGATAGAGTCACTGTTTTTTACCCAAGGATATTTTGTATTAAGTTGCTCTCTCCTGCCTTGGGGCCTGTGTGCGCCATTTTTACGCGCCGTATTTCACGCCACATTGCGCGGAATAGTCGCGTTATTGTTATTACGTAGCTGTAGCACGGAGTCAGTAAGGGAGGTGGCGTAAGCAATTACTGAAAACATGGCGTTAGTTTGAGCCAACTTGCGAGTTCCAATTGCGAAGCCGTGTTCCAAACTTTTCAACACATCCGAACCATTTTAACCTTCACATAATAATTTACCTTGCATATTTAACCGTAGAATTTCTAGTGAACGCTTTGCTTCAGATATCTGTCAGTTCAAACTCATACAAAAACTGTCAATTATTCTAAGCTATTAAAAAATTATCTTTTTACGAGACCATAGGTTCTTAGAAATACTCTGATGCATTACTGCTAAAAGGCAGTTTCCTGTGATCAGTTCATGGTTATTCCGCTTCATGTGCAATTCCATTTCCAGTACAAGTAAAGCCTTTATGGAATGGTGGACTTAATTCTCGGCTTTTAGGGTCCCGTAGATATAGTATTGTGAAACAACATTGCTCTTGCTGAATCGTCCATGTGTTCATCCCTCCAACACAAAGGGCTCTAGGGTTCGGCCCATGAATGCTACATGCACGGCTTTTGCATAACCGAAGCGTTGAGATGTCAAAGGGGATAAGTGCCATTCTTGTCGGAAACTTTATTTTTACATAAGTAGGTGCCAATAATATCATTGCACGTGACATATCAATCGGGCTAAGTGTCAAGAGTAGGGCCCGGATTTCGATGAGTTTGCAATTTTTTCGGATGTTTCTACGTTAGGATGTCTCGGAGATGGCCCCGGCATTGGGATGATCACTCTTCCGGGGAAGCATTCCATGTCCTTATGTGATGCGTTGGATGTGCCTTTCATTTTCGTTCATTGCCTTCATTTTCATTTGCTTTCATTAAATGTTAAATTTTACAGTAAAAATTTAAGGCTTTAACTATACAAAGAACTGTTTATTTTCTAAAATCTAAAATAGAATACACTTGATTTTCTTGGCTAGACTCTTAGGCTTTAAGGGTGATAAGGCATATCTGAAGTAAACATATTTGTAGGCTATATGAGAAAATTAAATTTGAAGGTCACGGACATGTGGCATATGTCAAATGTTTTTTTTTTGAATAGATTTGGAAATATTTTATAAGAAATTCTCTTTGATTAAGAAATTTATATAAATTTCAATTTGTTTTACTAGTGAAATTAGTTTTATGCCATATTGTAATGTATATGGTAAATTTTAAGCACTAAATAGTAGGTGTGAAAGTCATGGACATGTGGCAATTCTCAAATGCAAGTCAAGTTGAACATGACAAACAGAATTGCCAACATCAAGTGATGTCCAGGACATAGGGTTTCTTAGATTCACTACAATTTTATTCTTCTCTATAAAGCTAAGAAACTTAAGGACATGAGAGGTTTCTCTCTGTGCATGTGGGTCTAGGTGTGCTTAATACATTCCTGCTACAAAATGATTTTGCCCAAAAGTGTAAATCTGGAGTTTCTAAATTTGGTGATTTATTTATGCTTGAGATAGTTTGTGTTACCATTTATATATCAAGGCTAATTTTTAATACAACGAAATGTTATATCCATCCCGGGCACTTACACGTTTGAATAAAGCACTTTTACATATATATATATATATATATATATATATATATATATATATATATATATATATATATATAAGTATTAAATTTATTAGCATAAGCCTAGCCTGTTTTCGACATTATTGTAGGGATGTCTACAGTAGGTAAAGTGAATACAACAGAGGAAACAAGTATAAATGGAACATTAAGATGAAAGTTAAGAATGATTATCATTATTTTTTGTATTTATGTAGTATCCTGAATGAACCGAAGCTATTGTAAACATAATAACACCTTACGTTATAATTCAAAACGTAGCGTATAACCTCATCCATATTATAACCTACCTAGGATAAGTTTAAGAATAAAATAGCTTTATGAATAGAATAAATTAATGTTTTCTAACAAATCGGAATCCTGTCTCTTAATACGCTCGTATACAGCAGAAGTATACTTGTTTATGGCACTACTGTACGAGTGAAAACGTAATAATAATAGTATTAATAATAACAATAATAATATTAGTAATAATAATAATAATAATAATAATAATAATAATAATAATAATAATAATAATAATAATGCGTAGGTGAAGAATACATACTTAGGAGTAAAAAGGAAATAAAAATATATATAGCCATTCATAGTGATATCAGAAAACGAAGGTTAAAATTTTATGTAAATATTAAACGAATAAATTCAAATAGGCTCACAAAACAAATATTGGAATTCTATGAAAGCAGAAGTAAAGCAAAAGTAGATACTATGAAATGGATTGGTGAATTACGAGGGCTGTTTTTTTTAAGTTCCGATGGGGCATAAAATGAAAACCACAGTGAAAATCAAAACTGTTTTATTTGGAACATTTAGGTACACCTTCTAGCTACTTCTGTACGTAGTTTCGTTCCGATTGAGGCATTTGTCGTAGCGTGGTACCAACTTTCCAATACCCTCTTCATAGAAGCTTGCCGCCAGCGTATTGAGAAGGGTCCTTACGGCATTTTGAAGTTTTTTTTTAAATTTCTTCGTTGGTGTGGAAGCCAGATCTCAGGTTTGTTCGGGAAATTTGTGTGCATCCATTGTTTGGATTTTTTTTTTTTAATTCTGGATAATCGTAATCGTAACGTTTTATCCCCTGTCACGATGGACTTCAAAAACTTGTTCCCGTGCCGAGTGACTTTCATTTTTTTCTGCAGCTAAAGAAAGATCTTCCACGCCAACGAAGAACTTCAAAACGCTTCAAAATGCCGTGAGGACCCTTCTCAATGCGCTGGCGGCAAGATTCTATGAAGAGGGTATTGGAAAGTTGGTACCACGCTACGACAAATGTTTCAATCGGAACGAAACTACGTACAGAAGTAGCTAGAAGGTGTACCTAAATGTTCCAAATAAAACAGCTTTGATTTTCACTGTGGTTTTCATTTTATGCCCCATCGGAACTTGAAATAAAAACAGCCCTCGTACAAAATGACTTAAAACTGGCAGAAATTACTCCAGAAGATATTTTGAAAAGACATAGCTTTAGAATTAAGGTGCATAAGAGGGAAGTTGACCAAAAGGACAGACTGAAGAAAAAACTGGAACAACATGGACAAACGAGAGGAAGGAAGCTCACAGCCAAAGGATGAAAGCAATATGGAGTCAAAGGAAAACACAGAAACGCCTCTAAGTACTTTGCGTAGTCCTACATGGGCTCATGCGCGAACAAAAAATAATAATAATATAACGTGGGTTATTCGTGCAAATAATATTATTTTTATTTACACAATTGACTGGTCAATGTTAAAACTAGCCAGGTATTACTGCAAATTTTAGTGAGTATTAAAATGATCTATCATAGATTAATATTTTTAATACTTCATTCATTAATTGTTTGTAGTAATTATAGGAGGTTAGAATAAACTGATCTTTTTTGGAGTCTGATCCTACTACGAACTTTTAAGATTTTCACATTGAGTACAATTTAACTATTAGGCGTTCGATTTGCATATCATTCATTAAGCATATAGCGTACTGCATAAATCGATATTAGCTTTGGGACATCGTTGGACAAGTTCATTTTCTACTAATATAATTATGCAGCTGGTAATCGTTCTTAATTTTAAATATACCAGCCACATGAAGCAGTTAGTACAGAATGTTAGGTTTGTATGGTAAATATTATGAAGAACAGGTTAAAGGATGGACATGTTCTTTCACAGAAGTCCTTCTCAACTACCTTTCGCTTTCTGTTCAAATAATATTGACTAAAAAGAGCGGCTGAAAGAAATACTTTGATGGTAGTTAGTTTTGAGGTTAATGGACAAGCCTGTACAGCCTGTTTGCTATCCCTTGCAAAGGGCGGAAGAAAATCATTGTCAACAAATTAGTTTCCAAGACAGTTTCTTCACTGAAGGCATAGTATTTCCATATCTCTTCTGACTTCAAGTATAAATACCGTCGATCCAGCCCAGAACAACAGTGTTCATATGTATCTACTTCAATTAACTTTTCTGGTACACCTTTTTCAATGCCCCCGCAGTGTGGGGCCCCCATTCTTTTAGGGCCTCAACAAATCTTAAATTTTAATATTTTATCTATTCGAAAACATAAACAAACAAATATTTAATTGCTGACTTTTGATGTTTATACGCATATGACAGAAATGCAAGCCGCTCCATTGTAATTCATATAGGCCTATTGATTTTACTGTTCTTTAAGCCCATAATTTACTAAGTTTAGAAAGGGGAAAATGATTAAAGCACTGTTATCGTAAAAAGTAGCACCTTACTTCTTCAATCTACTAGTTATGAAAAAATAATAGAGTTAAAGTGAAGAAAATGGATGTTAAAAACATCAGACCTGAAAACAAATTACTAAAATGGTAGGCCTAATCTCAAAATTCAACTCCTTAACTAAACTGATCATAACATTTAGTCTACAAATTTAGTGACATTATTATTATTATTATTATTATAACTATCAATTAATATTATTTGTTTCTACAGGCCTCTTTAAAATTCACAGTCATGTTCAATGTGCATTAATTCAGAGCCTATTTGAAAGTAAAGATGTATAAATGTTTAGGTAGAAACAACGCAGTAAGTTATATACCAGGGGGTAAAAATCGGAAAGCGTGTGTAACCTGGTGATAAACATCGCTATATGGAACATATTGCACTAATTACACCATTCATTAACGACTGGAGTCTACTTGGGCTCTCGGTGTTCAACAGCTTATCTTTTTCGCTACCTGAAACCCCGCTAAACGCGTGAAATTTCGGATATAAAATAAACCAGTATTAGTCTCCCTTTGGACAAGATTTATACGAGACAAGAAGCCTACACCCTCGACGATAGATTCCTTTACAAAATTTTTACAAGTAGTTTTGCGCTAAAATTGTCGCATCCTCTTTTTGCAACTGCGTTTTCTCATCCAGGACCTTGGTAGTTTGGAAGAAACGTAGGCCTAGATAATTCTGGTTAAAAGGCCTCACTAGAGGCCACCGATATTCGACTTAAGTGACCCGTCCAAACAAACACATACACGTATTCCCGTTTCGCCGTTTTAACAATACGGTTTAAACCTATTTTATATTTAAACTCAGACAATTTATCATGTAAATTAATCTTCGCAATGAATTTACTCATTAATATTGTAGGCTAATTACCTTACCTTTTTATCTTAACTCTTATTAATTTTTTCCACCAAAGCACAGGAACTATGGTAACGTTTTTCCCTATACAGACCTTTCAATCCTTGGGGTGCCAAGATTTAAACTCCCAAACCAGCAGCCCTAATCCCAAGATTTTCATCTTTTTACAGGTTGAATCAACAGCGGTGTCTTATTGCTACCGGAAGACTTAAGCCATTTGAAAAATCCTATTGTCCCAGACGCGAACCGAACCCAAGACCTTCTGGTTCGTAGCGCAGTGGCTCAACTAACTTCACTATCAAATCCCGTGACGACTTTAACAATAAATGCATTCTTTGAAGTCCCATGAGTTCAAAATTAGCAATTTCAGAAGTGTTTGTGCCAGTGCGACTGTTTATCTGTTTAATAGCATAGGCTAGCTCGAAAATTCGCATGGAAACAAAATCGCATGTTACTGATCGAGTAGGCAAGACGGGACTTTAGGGTAGGTAGGCTTATTGTATTAGAAGAAGATAGGCTCAAATGAGTTATCGATGTCACTAGCCTGATAGTCAAATTTGAGTGGCTAGAGCTTCTGGTAGCTAGAATCTCGGTCCGGCCAGGGGGAAATCTCTCTTTTCATAGATAAGTTTCCTGACCAACACGGTCTGGTTAATAATGGTTTAGGATGGGGCTATTACATTCATAAATACCTCTTCATCTCTTATCGTCTTGATAATGAAATCCAGCCTGATAGATGTCCCAACTATGGGGTTACACTTCCACCGAGGGAGGATTCCACAAACTCTAACAGGGTAAAAAGTTGTCGATGTCGAGAAGCTTGTATATTACATTAATAAGCAAATAAACGTTTGAAGATAATTCAGTATGTAACACAAAAAGCATATCTACTACATTTTCCTACCATCAGGACTATTGTTTAATTTAACCTGTTTTTCTACCATTTCTAAACTTTTCTATAAAGCCGTTTTAGAGGTGTTGTCTGTAGTAATGCCATTAGTGCTGATAGTTTTACAGTTTTTCTAATTGAGTTCAAATGATATTTCTTGTCAGTGTCAACTTTGGTTACGAAATAATTATCTCATAAGAAGAATCACGAGTTTAAAAATTAAATTAAATTAAATTACCAAAATAAAACTAGACACAAGTAGGATTTGTCTGGATAACACCCCGTGAAGAAAGTCAGATTTGGGACTTTCCTTCACAGCAAAGAATATAATAACGCTAAATATATTCCGGTACTGTGAAATCGACAGGTGTTAAATCACCAGTAGATTCTTTGTAATTCCAATGTTTCCGTTACCAAGTCTGTCATACTTAACGACGTTCTAATGAAATGAAAATCGATAAATCGATAGAAGGGACGAGATATGAGCATTCACGACGTATATCAACAGATTATTTTCTTATGTTAATTTGTTATTTGGGTGAGTCCGAATTGAGTCCCATTTCCGGAATGACTCCTAGATTATAAATTCTGAAATCTGAATTGTCTCCAAAAAGACTTAAGTTTATCAGTATTTTCCATTCCAGTTTAAGTCTTAGGACTGTCTACATTACGTAGCTCTGATTATAAATGATGTTCAGAAAATCAGTAGACCTATTTAATCCATTTTTTTCGTTTTCTTTTAGTTTATTGCTCACTTTAAATAAACTGCATTCGTGTAACGTCTTTATTTTTCAATAATAGTGATCTATCACAAGTTATGAAATACGGTAATTCTGTATTTCTTCTTGCTGGTCAGTTTGGTAAGTTTTATGTGTTACTTTGTAAAATAAATTAAATTAAATATATTGTAATGGCAGAGTAGAACTATGAATTCACCTTCGATTGGAAAAGACACGCAACAGTTAGTTTTACACCACATAGAATACGAAAATTCAGAAAACATCTGGGAGCCAGTTTGGATGACGTATTTTAATCTCGGAGGCAATTAGGATGAAGTATTTTGATCTGGGAGACAATTTGGAAACACCGTGTTATTTTATGTGTACTGTGTATTTGGAGACCTGTGTCAATTTATTTTGACATGTCCAAAATCATAATATGTATGATCAGTGAGATGGAATAAAGAATATGAAAATGAAAGGAGAAGACTACCATATACCTACTTTTACTATCGGTGTAGTAGAAATCTGATTGGGCGATATTAAAGTTTTAAGCTATTTTATTGGCCAGAAGGCGTTCAAGTGGAACTCCTGTTAGTCAGGAGTGTGAAGCGATAATTTTGCAAGCTTAGGTAGAGATTGAAATGGAGAATCTTTCATAACAGTATTTTTAAGAATAATTTGTCCACACATGCCAGTTTTAAACTGATGTACCACTAAAGAACAAAAGTTTTGATACTGAGTGGATGCAAAACTGGACGGAAATTGCTCACTTGCTCACCCCTGCTGGGATGCAGAATGATCAAGTTTTGCAAGGGAAAGAGAGCGCCCGCATGTAGAACATATCTAAGGACTACTGGATCGGTGTCAGACTACAACTGTCGCCTTGTGTTGCTTTGCTTCGCCATTGTCCTGTCACCACTTGGAAGCCATCTTTTCTTCGTGTTGCCAAACCACCACACTTTTCTGGAGGAAGCTGGCTTTTTTTTTTACTCATTCTTTTTCGTACAGCGTTTGCTGCCTTCGTGTTTCGGGGTCCGTCCGATCCTATCTCATCTTTTAATTGTTTTCATAAATTTTCTTTGAATAATTACATTTTGACTATCTCTGTGGGCTCATGAATTTTTTTTCTGTTTTTATTTTTTATTTTTATTTTTTTGAGCAATACAATAGTTTCTTGTTGCCTGTTCTTGAATGATTCTTAATAAATGAACTTAATAAATCATCTTAGTTTCAAGTTACCGGATTTGATTGGTTATTCTATTTTATGCTTATTTAAAGATGGAAATGGTTGTGCCGGAATTTTGTGTGGCAGGAGTTCTTTTACATGCCCGTAAATCTACATACATGGGCCTGTCACACTTATGCACACCTATATGCCAACTACCTGGACCGGGATCGAAGTCACGACCTCGAGAAAACAATGCCAGCGTCATCGGAGCTGTTTGGAGTATTATCACCTAGCACATAATTGCTCTTGTGATTACTATTCTTTTAAGAATACAATAAATATGCTGCAATTAAATTTGTGATTTCCAAGAAATATCGCTCTGGGCTATTTCCTTCCAGCAGATAGTATAATTACTTCCGCCTGTCAGCATATAAATCCATTTAAAGCAAGAAAGTAGAACCGTATTTTACAGGAAGACAATTTCCTCAAGTAGGCTCATCGGAATTTAATTATAAAACATTATATTCCCCTCATATAAGAAAATTGGGTATTGCTATAATTACCTTTTCCAATGGAAGGGGATATGTATATCCTAATTCTTGCTTGTATTGAGTTCTTAATATGTTTGCGTGTCTACCAAAGGTACCAGTAGTCTGGCATTGAGTTATTGATATTTCTGGACTCTCTACACTTCTATTTATGTAGTAAATAATACTTGTTTATGGTATGTAAGAATTTTTTCATATTGAAAAAAAAGAATTATAATTTTTGTTTATAAAGGATATTTCAGAGTAGAAGTTTAAAAAACTTAACAAGTTTAAAATGGCATAAATGGACGTCATATTTAGCAGTTACGCTGGTGAAAATAAAAGTTTTGTACTGTTTTTGATTCACTCACGAGCAATCATATTTTCCTATGTTCTGAGATATGTATGTTCTACTTGCCGGAATGTCATTTCCCCCTACGAGAAATATACATTCTTCTAAACTGCCTGAAAAATTATTACTTATTACTAGGGTTCGGATATTTATGACCTAAAAAAGTGGAATATATGACAGCAAATATGACCTTAAAATGACTAAATATGACCCAAAAATCCTAAATATGACCTCATAAAAGATCATATTTTCTAAAAATATGCGTTCCAATTTAACTAAATTAATACATCACATTAATTCAATAAGATAATCACTTTTTAACAATTTTACAGGTGATTTATAGTTTTACTTGTAAAAAACTTCTATCTGTTAATGTTTCCAGATACCACTGCAAATGTGAACTGAAAACCTTTTAAAAACATATCTATTAGTAGAGGTAATTGTGCTATTGCTTGTTATTGTCCCTTCATATTTCAGTTAAAGTAAAACCAAAATATCCGTGACTATTTTGCTGAAAAAAAAGTCGACAATTTAGTGCACATACTGCATAATTGTGCTCTTTTGCCGAATTTATATCTGAAATATGACGTTAAATTACAAATATGACCGAAATATGACCAAGACCATGAAAATGACCAAAATATGACTTTATATGCAAAATAAAAACGGTCCGATTAGGATAACAAATATGCAATTCATGTTTAATTTGTGTTTGCGGCGATAATGGAGGTCAGGATAAAAATATGACATGTCATAAACATCCGAACCCTACTTATTACTTTAAAACTAAACTCGGTGACGCTACATCCCTTATGGGACTAGCCCCACCATCCGAACTCGCATCATCTGCCACAGGCACGTGGCAGGATGGGGGAATTTGGTCAGAACGTGCCCGTTATTGGTCGCCTTGCGGAGCCTCAGTTGGTGTCAGCTACGCTAACCACTAGACCACGCAGGTGGTTATTATTTATTTTTTACTTGACGTTACTTACTGAATCAACTATTACACTTTGCGCTATAGAGAACAAAACTGGTAAATTTTATAATAGGCGTATTATAATACTTTATGGTTATGAATGTTTCGAAGAATCTTCCTCATAGCCCATATTCTTACTAAAAGTTGCAAATAATGACATAAAATCCTTTCCTTTTTTGTATATACTCAACTCTTATTAAATTTCCGAGACTCGTTTTCTCACACAATATGTTAAACCTTATCGGAGTGCATTTATTTGGCACCTAACGTGTTGAGCATTGTTGCGTGATATCCATGTTTTATTTTTAATAATAATAATAATAATAATAATAATAATAATAATAATAATAACAATAATAGATAGTTTACATATCGATTATTCCTATTGTGTATTTTCCCCACAAAATTAGCTGATTTTACATGAAATTTAAATGATCTATGCCAATTTATTTTCCCTGATTGTTTTATGAATACAAGGTAAACAGTGTAATAATTATGCTTATCTTATCTATATTATTAGAGAATCATTTTAAAATCTATAATACATATTTATTATTACTGTAATTAATAATTAATGTAATGTTGCTTACTGTCAAATAATATCAGTCTCACCATATACCACTTCTGAATACTCTGTAATTGAAGCGTCCAATTCCAAAACTGTCTCAATCCATTTTTAAAAAAATTGAGATAATGGCGGTTTCGTCATCTACCTACATATCTCTAACAATGTAGTAATGAATATTGTGCCTAAACTTCCTCTTTCCTTCCAAAATTAAGCTTCAGAAAAGACAAACAGTTCCAAAACTTTCTCATTCCATCCCATGTACTGTTACAAAACTGTCTCGTTCCATACATGAATTTCTTTTTCCTTATAAATAACCTTTCATTTTATGTTTCCAGCTGTTGTCAGCAGTGTATTAGCACAAATTATAATTATGAACGTTGTAACTCTCATATACCCATTGTTAGAAGGCAACAAATAGTACAGACTCTGTAAATAAGAAGATAGTGTTTTCTATGCATTGCTCACAAATACAAGCTAATTAAGCACTATTATTAAGAAATGGATAGTAATAGGCTATATTGATATCACCTAGTGGTAAAGGACGGAAGAAATGGAAAGATCCTTCGAAATGGGGGGCAAAAAATAAAGAAAAACGCAAGAAGTGGGGGGGGGGAGAAACTAAGGTCATGAAAGTGTATGCAGACGGGTGCCCAGGACAAAATAAAAAACTACAATAATGGGAATGTTAATGTCTTGACTCTATAATAGCATACCAACTGTAAAGAACTCCATGTTATTTTCCCAATTGTCGGCCACTCTTTTCTCCCAGCCATTAGAGTTTTTGTGAGAATAGAAAATATCATTAGGAAGAGGGATACTATTATTAAACCATGTGAATATAGAGACATTATTGCACAAAGTGCAAATCTGAAGGAACTGGGAGAGGATTTTGTTATCATTGATTGGAAGAAAATAGTGCAAGCTACTCTCAAACCTAGTGGGGCATTTCCATTTTTCCACAGCTAAGCGAATCATTCTAAGAAAACTGCATCTGGAAAAAATGTGATTGTAAGAGGGGATTAAATTAATAGACATAGGAGCATTCAAATCGGTGTTAAAGAGAGGAAAAACATTTTGCAGATGACCCCAGAATCTCAGAATCAAAAGGAAGAGAAACTATCCGATCTCAACACTTTGGTTCCGAGTGGAGAAAAATGACTGATTTATCATTTTACAAGAGCGTAATAGAGGGTGATTCAAGGTTAAACAGAGAAGAAAATGCAAATGAGGATTTATTTATGGAAAAAGAAGACTTAAAAATTTGAACTGAAGTGTAATAACCAAACAGAATAATCTATTCATTCTGTATGACCATTACTTTAATATTTGAATTCAATGTCATAGACAAAATAGAAATTTAAGTAATAGATTATTGTATTTACATTAATAAGAAGCCTCTTCTAAAATATTAGAAACAAAAAAGACTCTCTCGTTTCACCCTACAGTTTCAAAACTCTCTCAATCCAACCAAAAATATGAAATAACTCCTGAAATATTGATCCCTGATTTTCAGGAATATCACTCATGAGAAGAGTGTTTCTTAACTGTAAAATTTAAAAAAATTGGAACACTGCAAACAGTTAGGAAAAAGTTATCAGTTTTTGACGTTTCCTGAAAATTGTTAAAACTGGATTGAGACAGTTTTGGAATTGGATGCTTCAATTCAATATACACTATTTTTATGATAAATTTAAGGGTGGTGTCACCTTTTTTCTCCCCAATGACTCACCATTTTAAACCCAAACCCTTGGATTTCCCTAAATCATTATTCAAATAGCATAAAATTCTCCCATTCTCATATTACATTTAAATATTAATTATAATATATTAAATCATTTATTGACAGGGTATCAAAAAGGAATATAGTACTAAGTTAAGTATTAAAATATAATATTCTATCAATATTTTTGTTGCTTACTGTTGTCTAAATACGTGGAAATTTATTGTAACTCTATGTTTTACAGCTGGGGAAGAATCAAAGCTAACGCTGCAAGAACCTGTCCCTTTTCCGGGTAAACTGAAATAGTCCTATTGTTGTTTTGTATCTTGCAGCTTCCCTAATGCCGATATATTCAGTCTAAAGTTAGATTAGAATTTAAACATGAAGAGAATACAATTTCAGTCCATATTGTGTCCAAGCACTTATAACATTGAAAAAGCTTACGTTAGCAATGTACACCACTGTTTCAGGTGGATGAGATTTGGTGGCCGGAACTCCTATATGTGGGAAACAATAGTTCCCTCTCCGGCCATGTTTGGAGAACACATTCATCGTGGCCAACTAACTCCTAGATCAACCTTGTAAATTGAGTCAAGTTCCGCTAGGCCTTGCTTTAGGGAGCTCCACGATTCCTGCAGGAGAATGTTTGCTTATTTACTGTATGCAATTGTGCCCTCCATGGATGAATATGCGAAGAGCATGACATTCGTGGTGACACAATACGAATCTTTACTGTAACAGTCTTAGCATAAATCTTACTTTAACAGAAATATATTAATGTTTTCAAATAATGTCAGTCTTATTGTGTAATTCAGTATACATTATTTTTATGGTAAATTTAAGGGAGATTTCATATTTTTTCTCCACAATGACGCAACATTTTAAAGCCAAACCCTTGGATTCAAATACATAAAATTATCCCATTCTATTTAATTATCATTTTCCAGATTGAACTCTTAAGCTTGTTCTCACAGAAACATTTCCAAAATTAATTTTGATTATCATTCCTATAACACACTGAACAAAAACATTAAAACATTTTCCAAGCACACTTTCTAACTCTTTGAATCGACTCCTTAATTCTTGTGCTTCAGAGTATTTAACTCTCTCTCCCACTTTACATTACGACACAGAAAACAGAAATTTCTTGTAAGATAAATCTAAAATTGTATCTTTTACATAGGCCTAACTGTTTTTACATCATACAACATTTGCACTGCTCTTAAATAAATTAATATAACGGAGTAGTTAATTGTATGTTAGTAGTGGGATATGTGTTCAGGCACAAATCTGTTTCTGTTATTTGGTCTAAATTTTGTCAATAATGGATATTAATGTTGAAAAGTTGTAAATTATAAAACTCCTATATTACCATCTTGTAAACACTGAGCTGTGTTAAACAAAATTCTGCTACCACTGCCGCCACTACTACTACTACTACTAGGACCACTGCTTACGGTACAGAGTAATGTACTGACAAACTAGATAGAAGATTTGATGAATTGAAGTAAAAATTAGCTAAGTGAAATATTTGTGAAAATGGAGTTGTTACATAATTAATGATTTTTGTAAGGTTCAGAAACCGGGCGCATTTGTTTTCTTTTTGTTTTTGTGTTTGTTTGTTTTTTGTTTGTTTTTTTTTTTGTCGTTTTGGTAGCTGATCATCAGAGCCTGGATTCTGATGACCTAAAATTGTTTGGAAAATGACCTATAAAATGACTTAATAATTACAAAAAATGACCTAAAACTGATATTTTATTTATAAAAAATTATTATTGTACACACAAAGTTACAGACTAATTTGTACATAATTGTAAAAACTGTAAATAGCTGTAATGTTGTGAATGTCATTTTCTCACGGAAATTTATACTGGCACTGAGGTACTGGTGAGTCAAAATTCGGCATTTCCTTTTGTGGTCTGCCGGATTATATTGTTGTTTATTGAGGGTAAACAGTAGTTTGCACTCTCAAATCCAAGCAGGTGGCAGACTCTGGTGCCAAGTCAATCTAATAACAATAGTAATATAATAAAAAAATTTGGCGTTTCTTTGATTCTCATTTCCGACTGAGACATGACAACACTTAACGCCGAATTTTTCCTTCTTGCATTCAACACTTCAAAGACAGCACCGCTAGCGACGAAAAAAGTTATACACTCAATGTAAATACATGAAAATGACTAAATAAGGAAGCAAATGGCACGAAAATGACAAAAAATTGAAATAAATGCCCTAAAAATATAAAATTGCATAAAATGACAAAAAAAAATACCTAATAAGAATGTATTTCTATAATCTGGAGGCCATTATTAGGATTTATCTACAAGTTGGCAATGTGTATGCAGCATCAGTAAAAAGGTGGCATGTCATAAGAATCCGGGCCCTGCTGATCATAGATTGCTAAAAGTGTTTGTGCCAAGTGTTTCGAATTAAAGAAAATCTCATTTTCGTAGAAAATTTGGAAATGACAGATCCTTGCTTCCCTCAAATTTTCATTTTTTGTTGAGGATTTCTGTAATTGAAACCTGCAGTATGATTGGAACCAGTCTTGTCCAGCAATGAATCCTTGAGGGTATGAACAAAGCGAGAAAGGGATTTTATCTTCACCGGTCACTGCTCCTAGTTTTAAATGCTAAAATGTCACTTGTTCATTCCCTTCCACTCGCCATTCCGGTGATTCTTTAGCAGACAAAGTGCTGGGCATTCATGATGACCTTATTACTCTATCGGTGTAGGCATGTTCTCAATTCTGGAAACCTCGTAGTTTGTTTTATTCCTATCTGCTGATTTATTAACACATATTCTACTGCATTATTTATTCTCGGGCAGTTGTACAACCAACACGAAATGTGCTGTAGCTACGCGCTGCTTCGCAAATTCAGAGGTTCAACTTAATGTATATTTCTGGCAATATATTATATATTTTTCTTTTACATTATTTAAACACCAGTAGCACTGAAAGGAACCATTGCGTGCTATGGCATCCATTATGATACAGAATTTCATTATAACACTGTTGTGTTATCGATTAATATCGTACACGGAACAATCTTCAAGTCTTGAAAGTAGCAATTCCAACTGCACAATAAGCGAACTGAATTTAAAATAAAATCGATTCTCTACTTGTTAATTTTATTTTTATACTAAATTGGTTTTATTTCGTGTGTTTTAATGTGCATTGCTTTAAGGTTAAAACACCATGCGGAACCATGAGCTCCCTTCATGCCATCACCGGCCATCTATCGCAAAAATACGAGATCAGGTAATAGCTGATCGCCGAGATAGAGAGGTTTGATGAATTACAAGATGTTCTAAAAGCTCATGACTCGGACATTTAATCATGGTCGAACGAAAAAAGCCATATGCAATTTGTCTATAATGACCATTAAGACGCCAGTATAGGTCGGTATATAATAAACTCTTCTACGATAATGCTTATCATTCCTTTCCCGTCTCACTATCATGGTGGAAACTCTAAATTCATGCCCAGAGTGCCGGTAACCTAACCCTTCCGCTTATTCTTCCTACTTACATCCCATACGTTCGGTATTTATAACATTTGATATATTTCTTATTGCGGATATGGAATATTTTCATATTTGCTAATATAATTTTACAATTTCAATCCTACTTGTGTCTTTACTTCCTTAAAAATGACTTAACGATTTTTTGCGAACAGATAAGTTATAATGTGACTACTCGAGGGTGCACGTAAATAATCGATGTATCGATCACCACCGAGATTGATTTTTCACCTTAGTACCCCTTGTAACTCCAGAACATCTGTTGTCAGTGATTTTATTATCCTTAGTTTTATTATACCTACCTCTTCTACGCGTATTTGAAACTTGGAAAGATTTCAAATTATATTTAACGTATATTTATGAAATAATTGTTAAACACACATACGTACTCCATACATATGTACATATGGAGTACAAGATACATGTGAGCTTACATAGAATGGAATCTTCAATAAGGTCCCGTTAATCTATTTTCTTGCAATTAGAGTAAGTCCTGAGTGAGGTGGCCGAGGAGGTAATTCAGCGAACTCACATTCGGAAGGTCACGGATTCGTTTCCCGTGGCCGTCCAATCTGAGTGTGGGTTCTTTCGTATTCCGACTTTCGCAAACGCCAATGCCGGATTGAAATTTATTTATAGCTGTCCCGAATGTTCACCAACCGTTAACTTTTCGCTTTTGCATCCTCTTTTGAAGAATAGGCCTATCTTCGACATGCTGATCACCAACCACCATGTCCTGTGGTGCATTATATTCACATCTTTTACAGTCGTAGACATGTAGGACTCACGAATGGGAAGATAAAATAGTTAACATGAGTAGGAGAAGTCCGTTTGCAGAAATTTTACAAAAAATGTGATGTGATATGTCACATAATTTTCTCTATTATAAAGCATGGGCAATACAACCCTCTTGCTTCAAATATGTAAAGATGTACTGCTTGCCACGCAAGACTTAGGCCTAAAGCACGAATGTACAAAACGACGACTAGCTTATAACTACCCTTCTTAGAATTTTGTAAAAAAAATATTTAAAATAAAAGTTTTAGTCACTATAATGTCCTCGTATACGAAATTTTAACAAAATCTTTAGAGTTGCGAGAATTTAAATTAAGTAGAGTGGTAGCAAAAGAAAGAGAATGTCACCAACTTTAGTGTCATATCCCCGAGAAGTATCTAACCAAAATATAAAATTTTGTTTTTGTACTGTTTTTCTTTCTCGATATATATATATCTTTGGATTCAGGGGATTATCAAAACGTGGATTAGTTTTCAAACTCGACATCGAATTTTAGAGTCTCACCCAATACTTTCTCTATCTATAGTACCTATGGCACGGATAAAAACAGTATAGTCCTATTGTTAAAGAAATTGTAAAATACTACGTTTTACTTAATAATTTACTTACGTGATCATTTATGCATAAAAATGTGTTCACTTCTCCAGGAAATATAAATGCCAATATTAAACTATTTGTATTTTTATGTATTTGTATTTGTAGCCTATAAATAAATAAAAATATTTTAGTTAAAAAACAATATTTTAAATAATAGCCTTTTCAATTCTCCGTTGAAGTACGATAGGATTGCTTATATACATCAGATAATTAAATAGAATTTGATCACCATGTTAATTTATAGAAACATTCATATTAGTGGGCCTCTTTTTTTGTGGTCGCTGTTGAGCATGACTAATTAGTGTTGATGATGGATCATTTATATAATAATACTGAAATAATGTTTCCGATAGTAGGCCAATTATAAATGTCTTAATTTTCTTTTTAATTTTCAAGACTTCACCATTGTGAACATAAGTGTATCAGATAGAATTGCAGTGGTGAGAGAATATGTATGAAGATCAGTCTTTGTCCACTACAAAATTGTATCCAGTCTGAGTGTGATTTGAAGGCGTGTCAATCATGTTGTGAATCAAAGGCTTGGTACCGCAGTTGAACTACGTATCTGCTATTAGGACACCTCTCATCATTCGTTGAACTTTCGCCCTGACATCGGGACATCGAAGTGTAAGTGCTGAAGTGCTAATCTCACATTTTACTCGCTCGCCCAGGGGTAAAAATGGCCGCCACACCTTATCGGGTTCCGAATACGCCACGCCCTCCCTTAAAACTCAAGGCTATAAAAGTAAATGTGAGTTCTTTTGCTACATTATCTGACAAACAATTCCTTAGTAAACACTTCTCTCTCTCTGAATTCTTCATTACTGACATCGAGTGAAAAACAATTGTCCACCAAGTACAATCCATCCTAGTTCTTTCCTGACATTGTTGTTACTTCTGACGATCAGGTGTAGCTGAGGAGCCCTTGTGGCAACGAAACTCAAATTGACCACCAGAATTTTTTTAAAATAAGTCCAATTAAAAGTTATTAGCCGTCATTTGAATATGTTAAACTGAAGTTTCGATTTAATTAATTTTTAACTTCTTTCTTTACCTTAGTTTTACCTCTCCCTTTTAGGGACATTTAAGCGACCCAAGCCACCCGGGCCTTACAGGGCCGCGACCTGTCGGGAGAGGGGTTATCTATGGATCACATACATACTTTTTTGACCAGACAAGGACATGGAGGGCCTCCCCGGATGTGAGACAAATGTCTGGTAACTTTAGGCCCTTGTGGTCCCCGGATATCATCTGGCCGTCATTATCATCTTCATCCCATCCTCGCCTTGTTCGGAGTGTGTGTGTGTGAATGGTGTGTCTCGTCCTATGTGTTCGTGTTGTCTCGGAGCTTGTCCCGGCATTGGGCTGATCACTCATCCGGGGAGGCTTTCCATGTCCTTGTCTGGTCAAAAAAGGTATGTATGTGATTCAAAGATAATCCCTCTCCCGACAGGTCGTGGCCCTGTAAGGCCCGGACGGCTTGAGTCTCTTAAATCCTAAAAGGGAGAGGTAAAACTAAGATAAAGAAATAGTTAATCTGAGGCTTTCACGGCCGGAATCTTGGAGTTGAAGCATCTTCCGGGCTGTGGGCCGTGGTCCAAAGGCAAAATTACAAGTCTCGCCAGACGTTTCGCTCCCGCTGTGGGGAACTTCTTCAGTGGCTGCTATCTTGACGCTGACTGGACTGCTTGGAGAAACGGAGCTGCTTATATACTCGCGGTGGGCGTGGCTTAGCTGGTTGCGGTTGCTACCGTCGCACCAATGGTGGCGTTCGACGCTGGCTGTTGTATTCCTTCTTGTCTAATACGTGATTTTAAGGCCGGAAACCAAGCTTTTTGGAAGTTTTAGCCCCTCTTCTTTTCTGTTGAAATTGTTTCTAAACTTGAAAATTTCTATAGCTTCTCTGTTAAGGCGGGCATAGTAATGCGAAGTTCTTGCCAGTACTTTCGTCTCCTGGAAGCCTATGTCGTGATCACCGTCTGTGAACGCATGTTCGGCCACAGCTGACTTCTCCACATGCCCCTGGCGGCAATAGGTCCTATGTTCTTTTAACCTGGTCGAGATGTGTCTCTTCGTAGTTCCAATGTAAGATTTACCACAGGAACACGGTATCTGGTACACACCGCATGTGGATAATGGCTCTAACTGGTCCTTGGCCGACAAGAAAAATCAAGGAGATGCTAAGGTCGGCCAAGGACCAGTTAGAGCCATTATCCACATGCGGTGTGTACCAGATACCGTGTTCCTGTGGTAAATCTTACATTGGAACTACGAAGAGACACATCTCGACCAGGTTAAAAGAACATAGGACCTATTGCCGCCAGGGGCATGTGGAGAAGTCAGCTGTGGCCGAACATGCGTTCACAGACGGTGATCACGACATAGGCTTCCAGGAGACGAAAGTACTGGCAAGAACTTCGCATTACTATGCCCGCCTTAACAGAGAAGCTATAGAAATTTTCAAGTTTAGAAACAATTTCAACAGAAAAGAAGAGGGGCTAAAACTTCCAAAAGCTTGGTTTCCGGCCTTAAAATCACGTATTAGACAAGAAGGAATACAACAGCCAGCGTCGAACGCCACCATTGGTGCGACGGTAGCAACCGCAACCAGCTAAGCCACGCCCACCGCGAGTATATAAGCAGCTCCGTTTCTCCAAGCAGTCCGAGAGGAAGCACAGGAACCGAACAGGACAGGAGGCGGGAGCAGGCAGCAGAGCAGAGAGCATCTGAGCTTTCGGGACTACTGTTCTCTTCAGTTGGCGGAGAGGGAAGACTCTACTACCGACTACTATTGGTTCAGTGCAGCCCGCCTGAACTAAGAGTTCTTCTTAGAACTCAACGTCTGCCCTTATCAGGGCTTTCTGAAAGAGCTTTACCTTATCTCCTTGGCCCTCCTTACCTAACCTTCTGTCGTAGCAGTTCTTTTCAGAACTCTACGAACGGCCCTTTTCAGGGCGCATACAAAAGAGCTTGCTTGTTGTAACCTTCCTTGCCCTATCCACCATTTTTTCTTTTCTTTAGGTCGTCGCAGCTACCTGTGGCCCGGCATGGCCGATCCACCGGACCCCCTGGCGTTCTTCACGGAGAATTTCTCGCGAATTTCGCCGTCTGTGCGAGAACTGCTGGCGAGTGAGATGAGGGATCTCTTCCAGGAGCAGCAGAGATTGAAGAAGAGGACTCCTGCAACGAAGAAGCCCGCTAAGGCAACCGCCAAAGCGGCATCAAGGCCGAGCGAACGACCCACTGGCATTGTGCCAGCTGGGCAGCAACCTGGCTCGTCCAGGGTAGTTGCGAAGGCCACAGCCAAACGCAAGGCCACTGAGTTAGGTTCGCCTAACTCTGCTGGTTCAATGGAACCAGCCACCCGGCGCCCGGCTATTGGGCCACTGTCCATAACCGGGAATGCGTCCCTGACTGTGGCTGAAAAAGCCGCTCAAGGTCTAGAGGTCTCCGTGACCTCTCCCTCCGTGGGCGAACAATCCACCTCGTGTGGAAGCCAACTGGGTCCTACCCAGGAAAGAGCACCGTATGCCGCGGTCTTGCAAGCCCGGCATACAGCTCCTAACCAGGCATGTGGGCCTAACACCGCTCAAGCCAAGGCCTCTGGTTCTTTACCAGATGCCGCAGAGTCGATGGACTCTGCACTAGGGCGCTCGCGCAGCGAGTCCGGCGGTCCATTAGGCACGCCTCTTGGCACCACAACCCACGCCCAAACGGATGTTGCTGCCATGCCCGCAGGGAAGCTCCGCAACAAAGTCCCCGTGTATGTCACTGGTGTGACAAACACTCGCAATTTTTTGAGATGGCTGCGAGAAAAGACTGGTGGTAACGGCACGGCGGCTATGCGGGGCGATGCTCTTATGCTAGTTCCGGATACTGCCGACTGTTTCCGAGCCACCATCTCTGCTCTCCGCGCCATCGAACCGGAGAAGGGAGTCAGGTTTCATACCTACTCCCTGCCGGAGGAGCGGTCTGTGAGACTGCTTCTGAAAAACCTAGGGCGTCGCATGCCAACAGAGGATGTTCGCGAGGAACTCATTGCACTTGGAGTTCCCGTGCTCTCTGTACTGCAACTTCGGTCGCAGCGGCGCGACCCCGATCCCCAAAAGGATAGGCCCTTAACGCCACACTTTATTGTGACAGTGTCGCGTGGACCCTCGGTAGCAAAGGTGAGAGCCTTAACCACATTGTGTGGTCTCCACATAGCTGTGGAAGCTTACCACGCTCCGAGCGGCCCTCTACAATGCCGCAACTGCCAACGCTTTGGTCACACAAAGCGTAATTGTGGTTACACCCCAAGGTGTGTCGCTTGTGGCGGAGACCACCCCTCAGGGGGTTGTAGTACGCCCAAGGAGGCCCTGAGGTGCTGTAACTGCAACTCCTCTCACACTGCCAACTATAAGGGTTGCAGTAAGTGGAAGGAAGTTAAAGGGGCAGCGGCGAAGCGCACTAAGGCGGGGCCCAGAGCTTCTGGGAACTCACGCACCACTTCTGCTGTGCCAAAAGGCATTGCACCCAGTCTCTCCTCTGAGCAGGAGAAGCTTGGCCCAGGTTGGAGCCATGTCACCGAGCGGGGGCGTATTGTCCAGGTCCAGCAACCCACACCACCACCCCAAACCTCTAGCGACTCAGGTGCATCACAGATGCCACCTGTTAGCAATCCAACTGTTCTGGAACCCGCACCTACCACTCCAGACAGCTATATCGAGAAGTTGAGTCAACTTATCGACGACCTTCCTATGGAAGCTAGTTTTGAGGTGACAAAGTGTCTACTTAAACAAGCTCCATCCCTTCCCACTGGGGATGCCCGTCCCAAGGCAGTCCTCAAAGTTATCGCCCTTTTCCTAGCTGGATATGGCAGTACAAACTAATGCAAGGAGCGCACGGCCCTTCTTGAGGCTCGCTTACTGGAACGCCGATGGAGTTCACAGCAAGAAGGCGGAACTGGAGATATTCCTCAGTCATCATGGCATTGATATATGCCTCCTGAACGAGACTCACCTTCGGGAGGGCTTGCGATTTCGACTAGCAAACTACGTTTGCTATAGAAATGACAGACTCACTCAGGGGGGTGGCACGGCGATCCTTGTCCGAAAGGGCATTGATCATTGCACCGTGCCGGTCTCGGGTCTGCAGCAACTGGAAGCCACTGCCATTCACGTTGTGATTGCAGGTAGGCCTATCAAACTCGTGGCTGTCTATTTATCTCCAACCCGGAACATGATAGATGCAGATCTGACCGAGTGTCTTGGGGGCGGACTACCTGTGATTTTAGCAGGTGATCTCAACGCCAAGCACACGGATTGGAACTCAAGGACTAACAATGCCAGGGGCTTGCAACTGGCAGAGTATGTAACTGGGACTTCCTGTATCGTCCATGGACCGGATGAACCTACAACCGATCCTTACTGTACCACACACTCTCCCGATGTACTTGACATAGTGGTTGTCAAGGACCTCACACTACCAGTGAGTCTGACTGTTTGCCCAGCTCTCAGCTCAGACCACCTGCCCGTCCTTGTTGACCTCCAAGGTCGAACATCCTTCGCAACCCTTCCAGACAGGCCAGACGTTAGACGAGTAGATTGGACTAGCTTCCAGAACCACTTGCAATGCAGACTCCCAGGGAATCCCGTGGTAAACTCCGAGGAGGATATTGATGCTAGGATTGAGGATTTGTCCAAAGCGATTACGGAAGCTCTGGAGGCATCAGCACCAAAGAGTCGACCGAAAACCTGTTTACGACCTTCAATACCGCCGGCAATTCTCTCTGATATTCAGAAGAAAAACCGGCTGAGAAGGGAGTGGCAGGCAACTAGGGACACCGCTATCAAGGCCCAAGTTAATAGGCTCCAGCGGTCTATTAGCTATGAGCTGAAGAAGTGGAAGAACGGCGTTTGGTCTGAAACGCTCTCATCCTTAAACGTAGAGGATCAGTCCCTTTGGAAGGTTACAAAGAGGATGATGCGGATCTCTGATCCCACACCCCCCTTACGAGTGCCAGGAGGACTCGCTCTATCAGATTCTGAGAAAGCTGAGGCCCTGGCCAACAATCTTGAATCTCAATTTACGCCGGTTGACGATCCTTCGGATCCTGCCGTGATTGAGCTGGTTGAAAGGGAACTGACTTCGTTTGAGTTTGCTCCTTCAAGTCAACCCGAATTAACTACTCCATCAGAGGTCGTCAAGGCTATGGAAGAGCTCAAGCTTGGTAAGGCTCCGGGCCCTAGCGGTATTCCCAATAGGGCCCTGAGGAACCTCCCAAAACGGGGAATCACCTACGTCACCAAGATTTTTAATTCGGTCCTTAAGAGGCAATATTTCCCACCTGCATGGAAACATGCCAGGATTGTCTCTATCCGGAAACCCGGAAAGGATCCGACACTTCCATCGTCTTATAGACCCATAAGTCTTCTTGATTCGGTGGGGAAGCTCTTCGAGAAAATTCTGCTAAGCAGAATCCTAAGGCACGTCAACAGGCACAGCGCTATTCGTGATGAGCAGTTTGGGTTCAGACCCAAACATAGCACGACTCAGCAGATAGCCCGCCTGGTTGAGAGAGTCAAGAGGAACTTTGACGAAAAGCGACTAACCGGCGCGGTATTCCTTGATGTGGCCAAGGCCTTTGACACAGTTTGGGTCAAAGGTCTCCTTTACAAACTCCTTCTCCTCAACTTCCCTTATTACCTGGTGAAAGTTATCACCTCCTACCTTACCAATAGGACGTTCGTAGCGTCCTTCCAGTCAGCCACATCTTCTCGTCGTTTCATGCGAGCTGGAGTTGCTCAGGGGGGACTGGTCTCCCCTGTCCTCTTTAGCCTGTATGTGAATGACATGCCCACACCACACCGCCACGTCGACTTGGCGCTTTATGCCGACGACACTGCGCTTTTGGCAACGTCGAAACGGCCTGCACTAATCGTCAAGTATCTCGAGACATATCTCAAAGAGCTAGAGTTCTGGCTGACAAAGTGGCGAATTTCCATCAACGTCACTAAGAGCGCAGCTTTGCTCTTCATTGGAAGACAAAGAACGGCGCCGCCTAGGCCTGTAGAATTTTTCGGAGAGCCAATCGAATGGGTCGAAACAGCCAGATATTTGGGGGTAACCCTGGACAAAAGGCTGACCTGGAAACCCCACGTTACCCAGGTTAGACGAACAGCCATGCAACGGCTTGGAATTTTATCCCCTCTGCTTAACGGCAGAGGAGGACTTTTACCTGCGAATGGAGCGCTGCTCTATAAGCAACTCATCCGACCTCTGCTAGACTATGCCAGTCCAGCTTGGAGGGCCGCAGCACGCACGCATGTCGCAAGACTACAAGCCGTGCAGTCGAAATGTCTTCGCCTCGCTACGGGCGCACCTTGGTACGTCAGTAACAGGCAGATCCATGAAGACCTAAAGGTTCCACTACTTGCCACACACATCAGAAGCCTTGCACAGAGTTTCGACTCCAAGCTTCAAGATGCTGAGAACCCTTTAGTACGGCAACTTGGAAAGCGACTGCGCTTCCCAGGGGACGATTAAAGTCGTCAGAATTTTTGAGGCCTTCAGCCTAACAATACCCTATCCCAATACGTATAAGCCTTCAGCTGACACGTATCCCAACTGGTTGGTTCAACCCCTACCAGGCATTACAGAATGGAGGACCATGACCAAATCCCCTTTGCTAGTTCCGACCAGGGTTTTCCGTGGTTTTCCCTGGTTGTAAGGTGAATACCGGAACTTAAACAAAAAAGGGCCACGGCCCGAACCCCTAAGTCATTGCAGTTGCCCTGCATAGGTTCAAGTCCTATGCAAAACACCGTTAGCGTAAGCAAATTTAAGTTATAGGATAGGAACCCGTTTTCATTTCCAGCAATGCATTTCGTATGCAGGTATGGAATCGGAGCCGAGATCATCGCATTGCGGGCTTCGCCCGCAATGCTCTGATTTCAGTTAGCTTATTTGGTCTGGTCTGGCCAAGCAGTCCAGTCAGCGTCAAGATAGCAGCCACTGAAGAAGTTCCCCACAGCGGGAGCGAAACGTCTGGCGAGACTTGTAATTTTGCCTTTGGACCACGGCCCACAGCCCGGAAGATGCTTCAACTCTAAGATAAAGAAAGATTTCAAATTTAAAATGCATGTGACTTTAATTAGTCATTACTCCAGTACGGTAACCTATTTGGTAAAAAACAAATATGCTTCTTGCCACGAACGTTATAAATATGTATACCAAATTTCATGAAAATCGGATAAAGCGTATTTGAGTTTTTGCGCGTCCTCGAACACCATCTCATAAAGTACCATTCTGTCACTTAATGCTTAAAATCGTAACATGATGGGATTCTGTCAACTATTTCATTTATGCGTGAAAAATTCTTAATAAAATAAACTCGTGACTTCGAACACCTAATGATTTTCAAGTAACTCGTCACCCATGAGTGTTTTTTTCTTCTTCTTCTTTCAAGGCAAGATTCACCATCTCCTATGATAATATAGTACAGCATAACTCATCTTATTGTTTGATTTGCAGAAAATGCTGATGAGCTGGCCTTTGCCTTTGATGATGAGCACATCACGTGTATAGACGGGGTGTGTTGATGTATTGCTTAGCGGCCGCCCTTCACAATGTGTCAATATTTCCTCATGATAATTTATTCGTAAACAAACAGCAGTCGTGCCTGATGAGAAGTTACCACCTTCCTAATTCCTGTTTAATAGACAGCTGTGTACAAACAGTAGGATTGGAACATAAATCTGTCGCCAGTTTGAAACACCCTCACTCTCGTCATGACTTTCCTGTTTCCCTCGCTCGCGTCACTTGCGTCAACTCGATCACAGAATTAATTCCAGACCTATGCGTGCAATCGATGTAAATACGTGCTCTTTTACAATTCTGAAACACTCGGTTTTGTATTATTTTGCAATTGAATGTTATTAATTCCGTGAATCTTCACAACCATGAACGATTTTTTTTAACTCTTTGGATCATCCTTTTTGTTTGTTTGTTTGTTTGTTTGTTAAGTAATGTAATGTAACGCAATTTAATGTGTATGATGTAATATATTAGTCAGTGAGGAGAAAAGTGCGGCCCGCGGGCCACATGCGGCTCTCAGATAGGTACAATGCAGCCTGCGACTCGAAAGTATGAGAAAAATAAATTTCCTCCTAGATTGCTTTTCCTTCATTGCACGACTCCATAGTTAAATTTTAGCAGAAATTCAAGGCTTTTAGCAGAACTTCAAGGCTTTTAGCATTGAATAAGCCTTGGATATTTTCATTATTCCATTTACTGTGGACTGCAAACAGTAAAACCGGCATTCAGCACAAATCAGATGAATTGAAAAGTAACACTTAATTGTTGTTTCTCAACGTCTCAAAACTTGAATTCCACAAGTCCATACCGAAATTAAGTTTCAAAATTCTGATTTGTGGTGGCAAGAAATTTATCGTCATGCTTAGGCCTATATCGTCACATGTACGTGAACAAGTGTTTAATTCTTTGAAACTTACAAAAAGTTGTGTCAGAAACTGCCCACACCTGAGGCTCACCTCGTTCCAGTTGCATCCGGACTATGAAAAGCAAACGGAAGTAAAATTGCAGTTCCTTCATCTTATACTTCTTCATATATAATTTAACAGAAAAAATAGTTCTGAAAATTGTACCATTTCAGCATTTCAGGAGATTTTTTCGGCCCGCCTTGTGAAGTTTTTCTGTCATTTGTCCCACTCCCTTAGAGGTTTGCCCATCACTGATTGATCTTATGTAAGGGAAATAAAAAAAATCATTTTAAATAGCTCCAGAAGGGTTCCCTACACAAAAGTGCGATAAATATAGTCAATTCTAATGGTAATTAACTTATCTGCCTGATTTATTTTCAATATATCGTATAACTTTAACAAAATTCTACTAGTTCTTTATACAGGTAAGTTAGTACTAAGATAGCAACATAATTTAAAATCCAGTTTCAAAACTAACAAGTGCATAGTCTCATTTGATCATAAACACTTTTTGAATTATTGTGTGCACATATAAATTGTAATTGTAACAACTGGAGAATAACCACAGAATTACAATAATAACTTAGCATAATTGTATGATTGAAAAAATAGAACGCTATTATTTTGACATAGCTCATTGGAAATTGAAGTTCATTGTGTTACGGAATCCAAGGGTGCAGAAGTTGAAGGTAATTTTCCACAGGTACACAGAAAAAAAAATTGATTTGAAATCAGCACATCATAAATATTAAAAATCGGTGAAGAATAATTCTCATGGAACTGAAATTCCGAAAAAAATAGTTGTCAGTATAATAGGTCTACCGCTGTGGCTCAGGGGATGCGTTCACTCCTCTCACGCAGCGGGCACGAGTTCGATTCCTCGTCGGGACAAGTTACCTTTGTGAGGTTTTTCAGGTGTTTTTCATCACCTATGAGACAAATGTCGGGTAACTTTAAGCCCTTGTGGTCCCCGGATATCGTCTGGCCATAATTATCATCTTCATCCCATCCTCGCCGTGTTTGGAGTGTGTGTGTGAATGGTGTGTCTCGTCCTATGTGTTCGTGTTGTCTCGGAGGTGGCCCCGGCATTGGGCTGATCACTCATCCGAGGAGGTCCTCCATGTCTTTGTCTGGTCAAAAAAGTATGTATGTGATCCAAAAAGATAATCCCTCTCCCGACAGGTCGTGGCCCTGTAAGGCCCGAGCGGCTTGGGTCGCTTAAATCCTAAAAGGGGGAGGTAAAACTACAATAAAGAAAGAAAAAGAAAGAAAGACAGTTAAATAGAGAAAGATAATGAGACACCTCGCATAACACTTGATAACCTCTCTGGTATGTTCATTCGGTCATCAATGTGGATCGCGATATAAACCTCGACCACGACTGCGATACATCTTCGGCATGTCCATATCCTAGGCTTCTGAATGTCAACAGTGATCCTTATGGTTCATCTTCGATATCACAATCATGAAATATAATCTTAGAAACAGGGTTTGTGTTCATTTTGTTATTGTGTGCTATTTCATAATTAGATGAAGTGTATTACGGTGATTATTACTGCCGATAGGCCTACATTTCAATATCGTGGTTAGAATTTGTATTTTCTTAGGCCTATTTTTAGTTTTAGTCTTGCCGTGTGTTTAATAGTATTTCTGGGATTACAAAAAGTATGGCATGAGCTTGTGCTGCATACAACTGCACAAATCGTCGTAACAAGGATTTGGGGATGTCTTTTCACAAGTAAGTTACGTAAGTTATAGGTTAGGAGCGGTGTTGTGTTTTGGAACGAAACCCACCGCTTAATTCTTTCCGAGTATTGTTCTACGAGGGGTATTCCGAAAGTAAGTTTCGTCAATGTATGGCAGGAGCGGCGTGTTCACCAGGGGAACCAAACAAACGCCAGACGAATCCTCACCCGTGGCTGGTTCCACGACGGAAGTGGCGTCAGCGGAGGAGGCATGACGCAGGCGCACTGCACCGTAGAAGAGCGAGTCGCAGCAGACTGGCGTGCCCGCGGGTATTAGTGTACCGCTCACGATGGCACGAGAGATTTGGCGCCACTGCCATGTACCGCTATCTCCCCTCTTTCAAACGAGCCATTGCTGCAGCCGCTGAACCTTTTATTGTCCGAGATAGAGCTGTTTGAAATTGATCTCCCGATTTCCGTCCCCGCAAAGTGCGGCCTCCACGAACCCATCTCGCACAAACCTTATGGAACATCAATTTGTCACTCAAAATGGTCTGTATGGAACCTTTAGTAATGTCAAGAAGCTGAGGTGGAGCAGGCTGTGCGCCAATTCCTTGCATCGCAGGGCACCGAGTTTTACCACAGTGGGTTCTTCAAACTGATCGCACGCTACGACAAATGTCTCAATGTCGCTGGCGACTATGTCGAAAAATAGTGCACGGTGTATAGTTCATGCTGCCATGCTGTATTGCTTTTGGGTCAATAAAGTGTCCGTGTGACAAACTGACGAAACTTACTTTCGGAATACCCCTCGTATTATGGGATTACATTTTATAGGTTGTGAACAGTAATTTTAAATTTGATATTATAATGACTGACTTTCCATAAAATGGCATAGGTTGTTATAAATATTGAAACCGTTTGTAATTTTCCATATTTTTTTTGTGGAAAAGGGAAAAAAATTATCTTAGTTTCCCTCTTCAAAATCCTGAATTGTTAAGGAAACGGTTATCGGCTGTAAGGGGTGAGAAATTTAACCCAACAATCCACCATAAACTCCGCTCAACTCATATTGCAGAATCTTGTTGCTGCAAGTCTAGTGGCAACAGGCTTCTTAAACCAGATGCAGTTCCTTTTGTGTTTAATTTTCCACCTCATATTACAAAGGTAACAATGGTTATAATTTAAGTAATGGGCGTGTTAAAATGTCTTTATAAGTCTATCAACCTATATTGATGACTTTTTCATTATTTATGACATAAATGCTGATGAGTTTATGTTTCCTAATACTTTTGTTATATATTTTCATCGGTTATTGTAATTTCTTGACCCAAGATGGCGGCGGGAGACCTCTTCTATTTGGAGCTATTTCACATATTTTGCGCAGCTGATACTGGGAGGACTTTATTAACTATTGTGTTTAGTGGCATTCGCATATGTAACTTGAATGGATTTCTGGTTTCAGAATTGCTTGCTTTTTTCGTACTGATCTGACTTCATTTATTTTTTATTTCTTTATATATTTAAAATTACATGAAAAAATAAAATAATTTACATGAGTTATCCTAAATGTATTTACTGTTCAATCTTCCGTCGTATTGAAGCAGTGGCCATTGGCCTGGAAGCTACAGCGGTGGACCCAACCAGAAACTTTTTTTCAATTTGTGATTAGTAATCACCTATTCATCGCGTTCCGCAATACTCCAGGTTGTGGCTAATGAAAAAATCACAATCAGGTGCGACATAATTAATAACGATGCTGCTTTCATTATTGCAACAGTCGTTTTGTCCTCCTGCTTTTAATTGAATCTCTCTGCAGGAGGGATTGCTGTAAGGAAAGAACTTGTTCATATAAGATCCACGGAGTTCGAACTTTCCATTATATACTACTCGACCAAGCATGGCCGTCGGAAACTGATAAATCACTACAAAATAATAATAATAATAATAATAATAATTAGGGCAAGGCATTTGATGATTTTGCATCTATTTTATATGATGGTTAAAATATAGCTCAAATGTATATGAATGTGTTTCATGAAATAATTGATTAAATAAGGGCAATTTTTTTTTAGAATTTTTTTGCTTTATTTTGTATTTTTCGTCATTTTTTAAGAGATAAGTAATTTCTGACAATTTTTAGGTAATTTTCGTAATTTTTAGGCCATGATTGAGTGGAGGTAGAGAGGAGCTTTTCCATGTACAAATCGTTACTTTCGGACAACAGACAATCGTTTTTATTTGAGAATCTCCGCCAAGTGTTCATAGTTCATTCTAATTCAGGTTTATTGTAAACAAAACACCAGTTTGTCCTGTAGCAATAAAAAAAAAATCTTTTTTTTTAAATGGCACTTATTTGCTAGGGGCAATTTGATGGGCATCCCAGGTCAGAAAGAATTTATTTTTCGCAAAGGGTGTCCAAGTAGTATACATTTACTTCTTTAGTAACAAAATATGTGTGTTTTATAATGTATATTTATATATAACGCACTGTCATAAATTGTTTTTATCAATTCATTACTTAAAAAATTAATTATAAATAATAATGGTAAATTCATTGGTCTTTTATTTTAATTTTAATTTTTTCACTTTTTTAGGTCATATGTGAATTTTTATTTTGCATTTTTTCACTATTTTATGGTCATTAAATGCCTTGCCCTAATAATAATAATAATAATAATAATAATAATAATAATAATAATAATAATAATAATAATAATAATAATAATGATATGTTCAAAGGAAATACAATGATTACGCGATTCGTCTTACAAACAAGGAATTTAGCGTTTTGAAAACAATGCAAATTTATTAATACACCTTATTACAATTTATCATAAGTAAAATTAGAATAGAATGTATTTAATATCCATTCTGACTTTCGAAATGCAAGATATTGGCTGCTGCTTTACTAGAATTTCCCGCAAGAATGCAGGGGCGATTAAAATGTCTCCGTGACAACTGAAGTGTTAATTGTTTTTTTTCTTGTGATTTTATCTCCCAGGCTGTCTATGTTTCATTTATTACTTTCTGTGTTTTGGATACCCCTGATGGAACCTAAAAAAAACTAGCGAATTTTGCTATATTTTTATGTCCCTATAAATGCCTTATGTTTAAATTAATTCGTTCTTGTGTTTCGGATTCTCCAGACATCAGGGTTGAAAAAAAAACATGTTTTTTTTTTTTTAAAGAAGAAAAAACGTTTTTTTTTTTTTAAACATGTTTTTGTTTTGTTTAAAACGTTTTTTATGTGAACAACAATGTTGGTTGTTTTAAACGTGTTTTTTTAAAACGTTTTTTATGTTTACAACAATGTTGTTTGTTTAAAAAAAGTTTAATTTGTTCATTTTGTTTAAAACAACCATTTTAATGTATAGGTCTTATTGTATATATATATATATATATATATAACGTCTTAAACAAACTTAAAAAAACACAAGCACTTGTTTTAAACATGTTTTAAACGTTTTGTTTTAAACATTCCAACCCTGCCAGACATTGTAGATTTATTCCATTATTTCCTTTATTTTGGGTGTAATATATTAAAAAAATAAAATACTATTTTGGATGCCCCTGTGAGCTCTATGAACACCCCTTGAAATGCCGTATAATTACATGCGCGCTGTATGTTTTCCATTGTTATCAGTCGTGTAGCAATTGCAGACTGCAGTCGTGACGGTCTCATACGCGGCAATCTATCAGCTAGTAATTCCACGGAGTTCTTAACGCCTTATCTTCAAATAAGTATATGGTCGTAGTTGTGAAAATAGACACTCCTTATATTGAAATGCTTTAGATTGTGGCAGTTATTAGCCTTTAACTTACAGACTTTGAAAACATTTGTTGGTTGGCGATCATATTACCGCTGAGAACGATCAGGAAAATATGTAGAACCTCAGGATACGGGAGAGTCTTTACTACTCGTCCACAAAGAATTTCGGCCTTAGTTAAAGAGAGACTGAAGTTGAGTATCTTTGCCAGTTGGTAAAAGTGATGTGCTGTAATTGAGTTTCACACCCACACATACACTCATATATAAATGGCCGTCCCGTCCATTTTTGGGGCTTGGGGCTAGAGTAAATTGCGGGCCAACCAGCGCTGTAAGATTTGGTGCGACAGTGATGACATCCTATCACTGGCATAGGCCCTCCGTGTGGAGGTTTCATTACCCAATACAATACTAATTTAGTTATAGGACTGAGGGACAGTTGGTAAACCCATCATCTTGACTACCTAGAGGAAACTGTGGTATTAGGGAAAGACACTGTAATTATTGCACAGTCTTCCCCTAATACCCCAGTTTATTGGAGAGCTTAATTTCAGAAGGCATAAAATAATTGAATTTACTAAAAATGTTCTGAAATGTATGTATTGGCCTATGTATATTAATATACAGTAGAGTCCTCTAATCCGGACCCGGTCGTCTGGACATCCGGTTAATACGGACAAGATTTTAAAAATAAATTATGAATTTTAACCACAAAGATGTTTTATTTTGTTAATCCTACCGCAGTTCGTAGGTCAAATACTTACATCTACCTTTAAAGTAATATAAAAACTAAAATTAAGTTGTAGGAAAAGTTATATTCATGAAAAAGATAGACTACTGTAGTTCTACCCACCTAACGTTTATATTACAGTGCAGTACGTGAATTTTCAGGCAAATTCCGTTTAATCCGTAAGCCTACTGTCGGTGATCCGGACACGGTCCGGTCCCAACTAGTCCAGATTAACGGGACTCTATTGCACTATATATTGACTACTTTAATGAAAATAAATTAAAAGAATATTAATAGAAATTGTTTAAAAATAGTGTTTACAGTAATATGCGTGTAATTTGGATAAATGAGGCCATGAGATCCATAATGATCTAAGTGACAATTTAAAAAAACTTGAGATGAGTGTACAGAAGTTTCATTTCGTAATTTTATATGGTGCCATAGAGATAAGACTGTTCTCCATGGCAGCAGATGGTGGAAAACACTTGTATCTCTTTGGCATCATATAAAAGCACCAAATGACAACAACTCTGAAGACTTAAGTTATCTCCTAGTTTTTTTAATTGTTACTTGATCACTATGATCCATCGCTGTGGCGTAGGGAATGCGTTCGCTCCTCTCACGCAGCGGGCCCGGGTTCCAATCACGGTCGGGACAAGTTACCTAGGTGGGGTCTTTTCTGGGGTTTTCCTCACCTTGTGAGACAAATATCGGGTAACTTTAGGTCCTTGTGGTCCCCAGATATCATCTGGCCGTCATTATCATCTTCATCCCATCCTCGCCTTGTTTGGAGTGAGTTTGTGTGTGAATGGTGGGTCTCGTCCTATGTGTTTTCGTGTTGTATCGGAGGTGGCCACGGCATTGGGCTGACCACTCATCCGGGTAGGCCCTCCATGTCCTTGTATGGTCAAAAAAGTATGTATGTTTTCCAAAGACAATCCCTCTCCCGACAGGTCGCGGCCCTGTAAGGCCCGGGCGGCTTGGGTCGCTTAAATCCTAAAAGGGAGTGGTAAAACTAAGATAAAAGAAAGAAAGAAAGAAAGAAAGAAAGAAAGAAAGAAAGAAAGAAAGAAAGAAAGAAGAAATCACTATGGTTCTCATGACATCAAATGTCATATAACTTGCACGAGGAATATGTGTAATTTAGATGATACGGTAGTCTAATACAAAAATTTTAAATAGACACCTTTTGACTTTCTTTCTTCCCTTGTAGTCATCTAAATAATTATTGACATACACAAATTTATTGTATAAAAAAGTCGGTGTAGCGGTAAATAATAATAACAATAATAATAATAATAATAATAATAATAATAATAATAATAATAATAATAATAATAATAGTGGCAAAATGATTTTAAGAGGGTAGGCTAAATTATAACAATAATGCTAATAATAAATAAGTTAAATTTACTATATGTTGAATTTTAATATTAGTTAATAGACCTATAAGATATTCGTAAATACTAAAACCGTGCAGAGGCAAGCGGTGACTAGTAGGCTATCATAGTTCATAGGCATCCAAGATAGCTGCAGGGTTGGGAAGTGGAGGGAGGTAGAGATCGAATTTACTGTTACTGTATATATTGAGTATAACTGTTCAGATTTAACAGCTTATTCCATCTGAAGAAATAAACAAAAAATTCCAATCCACATTTCTATTCTGAGATAAAAACATTTTGTCCCTAAACGTTAGCGGTGCTTTACTCGAGAAGTATGCTCCATATTGTTCTAACTTTTTTCATATCACCAGAGAATATTATGAAGAATAAAATATGTTTATAAGGTTGCAGTGCGCTGTTGCCATTCTGCGGATTCTTCCTTCCTTCCTTTCTTTCTTTCTTTCTTTCTTATTCGAAGTTTTAAGTCTCCCTTTTAGGAATTTCGCGACCGACGAACAAGGCCACATCCTGTCGGGAGAGAGATTTCTATTGATCACACTTACAGTACTGGGTTTTTTGACCAGACAATGACATGGAAGGTCCCCGGGTGAGGGATCGGCTCTACGCCGGGGCCACCTCAGACAATACGAACAAATAGGACGAGACACATTTTCACACACATTCACTCTGAACAAGGCGAGGATGGGGAGGAGATGATAATGAGGGTCAGATGTTGTCCGGGGACCACAAGGGCTTAAGCTACCTGACATTCGTCTCATAGGTAGTGTACATTTATATTTTCCCCCTTTCATGTGTTTTATTATCTACAAAGTAGTCATTTTAAATTTAATCTTCAAAATTTTTACCCTTCTTTAGAAAACGATCTAAGATTTAAGGAGTAAGTTAATTTTAATGATTTGCTTACTTTAGGCGATCTCCTGTTTTTCATGGACGGTATGATTTTTCTTATAAAAACCAGAACGTCCATTATATTGTTAGTTTTTATATGTATTGTAATTAGTGCCCAGTTTCTTAGGTTTTAATGAACCTGTTTTAGTTTTTCAAACATATTAAAACAATTTTATTAAAATGTTTACTGTTTTTAGAAAAGTCCTTTTAAGTTTCACGTAATACGTACAATTAAATAGGTGAAACATATGTTTTTATTAGTCTTATTTTTAGTTACATTTTCCATGGCTCTGAACCACAAAACTGTAGGAATACTGTTTTTGCTTCGTTTTCAACAGTTTATACTTTTACAGGTAAATTTAGAATTACCCCCGTAATTTCCAACTCCACTACCTAAACTCAACAAAAGCAATTTTTCAATTATTCAACCAACATTTAGAATACTTTACTTGAAGTGCCTTGCTGGAGCAAACACTGTGAATAAACTGTAAGTGAACTTCTTAAGAATGCCTTTCAGTTTGTTCTGAAAATAGCCTACCGGCGATTTCGCTTACTCTTCCGAGACAATGGGGCACAAACTGACAAAATTACAAAATGCATTGCTATTTATCTTTAAAATTTACTGGCAACAAAGTGCAATGTGCAAAATATTTACAAAGTAAACTTTTAGTCCAACAATAATAATTAGATTATGTAGGGAGTTGGTCTAGGTAGGAGTCTAGGATCCCTAACATATAATTAAATAAATTTCTCCTACTAAAAATATTCCTTCTGGTAGCTGGTTGAGCAGTGGTTAACATGAAATAATAGTATAATAATTCAAACAACAGAGTTAACAATTTATTTGTATATAAATCCAAGTTGAATACAATATAGTTACTGTATTGGTCCAGGTTTGAATGACCAAAAAGATGTAGTAGACTGTAAATTTGTTTGCTTATATTAAGTTTGGTTATCTTTAACCTTTGCTTAAATGTTCAGGCTATTCTTTAGCTGAACTGAATTCAGTACAAGTAAAGTGGAGGTGGCATGTAGCCCAAAACTCCGGAAAATTATAAATGCAGAAATTATAATAATTCTTTCAAAGTTGAGAGCTCTTCACATTCGAGCTATTACAATGGGAAATGCGAATCCTGCACAAAGTGCCAAATGATTCGGTAATTATACAAGCTGCCAAGTTGTGGTCAGGTTATTGTATTTAACCTTAATGTTTTACATTATGAGTACTTAACTTTTGATTTGTAGAGAGTATGTAGGTTGTCCTGGACTCGTTTGAAAGTATTAATAAATGCCTAAGATCCCATCGGTGAGGTTATGTAGAGAAGTCTGCCATGCTGAAGTTGCTGCTGGAGGCTGTGGGTAAAAGGCTTCTTTGCCTTAGAAGTCCAGGTCTCGAAGTTCTGGTAGACTACATCTTCTGCGTTGTGTAGAGTAGTACCATGAAGTCTCGGTACCCAAGTGTCGGTACTAGGATTAAGGCTAAGGTACTTGCCTTAGTGAAGTTCGATGAAGAATTAATACGAGTCATACAGGTTAGCCTACGTACCCCCTCTAAAATTACATTCGAGCGCTTTCAGTTTCTCGATCGAAGTGGCGTAGAAACTTCTCGAGATTTCTATCTTGAAATACGGCGAATGTACAATATCTTCGTATTTCAAAAGATCTGTAAAACTAAGAAGAACTATTTAGCAAATTGTTTTATAATTAATGTTTATGAGTGTCTGTAAACATTTGAAAACATTGCTAAGCTTTCGAGATATCGATAGAGACATCGATCGACTCATTGAATGTTTGGTTACTAATGTTTAAGAAGTATGTTCAAAAACAAATGTATAGAAAGGAAAATGCACAATGTGAATAGGTTAACATTTCTCCTGAAATGTTACAGATTAATTACTTTTTTTTTTCATTTAAGTGGCTATATTCAGCATGCTCCATTACAAATCTGTAATACTACATGCTATTTTGTTGCTACATCTATAATTAGTTATCTACATCCTTAGTCCTATAAATTTACATAATATGTACATAAGTGTGAATTAGCTATCTACAACTGTTTGAAATCTACAGATTGGACAAGTTTTCTAAATTCTTTCAGATAAAGATTAAATAATTGTTCTTGTGTCACTGGCCATTGTCCTATTCTCACTTGTATAGCGTTTATAAGAGTGACCCTTTCACATTTTAACTTTTCACAAGAATATATTAGGTGTTCCACTGTTTGTGCCACTTGGTTGCATGAGCAAAGAGGATAGTCTATTATTCCAACTCTGTTTAGGTATGATTTCGTCTTGCCATGTCCAGTCAGAATTGCAGTCATTTCAGGTGTAATTTGTAGATTTCGTTACATATTATTAATTTGTTCAGTACTTTGATTTAAACAGTTTTAACTGTTTTTAGTTTTTAACTTAGTAATTTTTAGGTTTCATAAGATAGGACTATGTGAATGCCATGACAATGAAACGGACAATTATGTTAAAATATCACATTTAGCTAGCAAGGAACAAGATAGAGTGGTTCAGAACCTAAGAATCCGAGCCCTTGTTATAATAGTGTATTATACAACAAGCCTGTATTAAGATAAGAGTATATTTCTTATGAAATTAGTAAAGCTGGTTTCATAATTTTCATACGAGTACCTTAATTACCATTATAAACAAGTAAATTAGATGTCTAAGTATGATGTAAAAGTCTAATGCTATGCGATATCTCGTAATTGATGAGCAAACGACTCTCCAGCAACAGATGTTAGTAGTTCTCGTCTAAGACGCAGGCAGCAGGGCGTCTCTTAACGCTTTAACGTTAAGCAACGCACATTAAAAACAACGAAATGAACTCAATTTAGTATAATACTAAAATTGACACGAATTGGATTGACTTTACTTTAAATAGAGGTTGTTTATTACACAGTTTCTTTGATGCCCTCAAGGTTTAAATATCTTTCCGTGTTCGACAATAATCGATAGTACCACCTGTGTAAATCTTTATCGTAATTGTTATTACTACGATACCGTTACGTTACATGTTATAAGCATATCATAGTGTGGACGAACAAAAAGAGAATTAAAGCTGCCGTAATTTAGAATGTGTGTGCAAAATTTTATACGCATATGACAGTTACACAAGATTTGTAAAATTCTTAATAATTCCAGTTGACACTGTATAGGCTTAGGCCTATGGCCCCTAAAGAACCAAACTACTGTTTTTCCTTATTTTTTTCAGTTTATGTTGCACTCAAGTGTATTTTAATTTTATTCTTTTTATAGAGTAGTCTGAGTTTTCATGTCTACTTAATTAACTGTTACTGTCTTGATTTCGTCTTATTTTAGGATACATTTTCAATTCCGTTCGATATCCGATCCCCACTATAATTGAATTGGACGATACTTGGTGTGAGTGAGATGTTGTTTTCTCGCACGTCGGTTTTATTACTTGATATGCAAATAAGAGTTTGAGATGTTTCTACCAACGGAAGCTGTAAGCACCAATTACCATTGCAGCTATAAATTTCTGATCTAACAGACATGACCTTGGTTATTGTAAGGTGAGGGTGGCCCAACGCAACTCTGATGGGTGGATCCTACTTCAGAATTCTTACGTAGTTCGATAAACAAATAATACAGTCCGTAAATTCTGAGAAATTCTAACATTATGATTAAAAATAATTAAAACGGCTTTAAGTATTATTTAAGTATTATTATTTATATTTAAGGCTGTTCGAGTTTAATTAAAATCTGGATAACACTAGAATGTAATGATACGTAGAAACGGAAGTAGAATTTTCGGGCTGATGTCTGCGTGCAAGCATGTTGTGGGTAAACGGGGCGCTGTGCTTAACTATAATTTTAGATAATTAATATTTTCCAAAGTGTTTTCTAATTTTATTTCTTCTCAAATTTGAATGTGTATGAATGCAAAACTGAACCGTGCCTACATCCTGAAAGTATCACTATATACAGAATAAGGTTTCAGATCGATTATTTCCAACTACAGTGAACCTTCGTTAAGATGTGGAAGGAGCTGTGTACAAGTTTAGGAAACAGTTTTTCCTGCGACCTTTAAGATATAACACCCTCAGACGTTGAATGAAAATACTTCAATTATTTTGTTATGAGATGGCAAGCGTTTACGAAACTTATGGTATTTAAGTGTAATTTCTTATATTCCTTGAACTGTTTGAGAATAGAGCGAAATCTTTAATTTTTTTAAAGTGTGTATTAAGGTCCGATTAATAGACCTACGCTATTACACATGGCAAATTATTTCGTTCTCGGACCAGTCTTAGGGGTAGTGGCCCACGGGTCACGACTCGAGATACTTGCAGCAGACCCTATCGCGATTTTTTGTGTCTCCTCTATTGATTGCTCTGCAATCGTTAATTATTTGTAGCTTGAGGCTGTATCCCAAAATTTTATGTGAAACTTCTGAATCCATATAAGTAATACTTATAAATTCGAAAATTTTTGCTCAGGATTTTAATTGATTCTATTTATATATAGCTATTTTAATTATACTTTGTTAACTGGAGTTATGGAATTTCCAATGATGTTTTTATGCATGACATTCTGACAATGATATTTAAACATATTTTAAACAAATACAAATTATTATTTAATTTATGGATTTCTTGATGAGGTTCATTTGAAACCGGATGATTATTAATAAATCACGTATTCAGATATTATGGTGAAATGAAGAAATTTTTATCTCGACAACAGTAATTTTTATTAATAAATGTGTTTGATAAAAACGCTTATTTTAATTGTCTCTTCAACTTTATGATACAAACTTTACATGCATTCTATACGATAGTCGAGATAGCCGAGGAGAAAAACAATAGACATAAAGAAACTACCCTATACTATTTTAAAAATAGAAAAACGAATATTACTATTGTACGAGTAATACTCATGGTAGAAGTTTCGAACTTAAAATTTTATGGAAATCGTTAATAAGCCAGTCTAAAAGAGTCAGTATAAGAGTCTTGAAAATACCGCTAATATTTTAGTACTCGAAAAAAGATTCTAGGGTTGCAAGGAGAGTAAAACAAAGTTATAGTAAACATAGTCAAAATAGTTCGTCATATCACAGCGCTAAAGTGATCAGATTTGTGAGAGTCATATTGAAATGCATGCCCTTCCTTCAGTTCCAGAAGTTAAATAGCATGTTATATTCCTATTTAATTTATAAATCGTAGATGGATCTGGCTAAAGAACTTGTTTAGAGTGAACCAAAGTAGAGGTCCGTTATCCTCGTCAAATTATCGCTATGGATTTAACATTTTGTTATTACTTTGACTTAAGCGTGTAAGTTATTAAGTTATGTTAAACCTCACGGTAGTAATGAAGAGATAACAATATTCCAGAACATGCACTGAGGTAAACAGCTTCTTTGTTGTTGTTCAAAGGAATTTACAAATTATTTTCAACAATATAGAGGGTGTGTACTACAATCAACAGATAATTTTCCAGATACTGTACATGACTTCCAGTTAACTGCAAGATAAATATTTCCTTTCGTGCTACCACCGGATGCTAACTATGGTGTTGATATTTGCAACACAGCTGTAATATTACGTGAAGTTAGCAATGCTAATTAAGTAAATTTGGATTGGTGAGGGCTCGCGACCGGTGTTTTCATTTGTCTACTAATTTGAGCGCTGTGTCACTAGATTTCAGTTCTAGATTGTAATAGATTTTGCGCTTAATACGTTGAAATTCTATTAAATCACGTAATTTCAAGTATATTAATCAATTCTTCTAATTCTTTATCACTTAGAGGTATGTCAAAGCGTCAAAAACTGTACACCGTGAGTCAAAAAGGACTTTACAACTTTGAAATCTTATAGAAATTTATTGATTAGACTTACAGAATCAGTAACGGTGTCATTTTGTAGCAAAACACTTCAAGTTTGATTCACGTAGTCTTGCAGTACCAAACTACGCCACTGCTAGCGCCAGCAGCATTGTTGTTAAAATGGCTACTTTCACTGGTGCGGAACGTGCTCGCTGTGTGTTATTGTTTCATGAAACAAACTCTGCAGCTAGTGTGCAGCGTAGATTTCGCAACGAATTCGGAAAAGACCCTCCAAGCAGGCCTACTATTTACAGTTGGTACAATAATTTTGTTGAGACTGGTTGTTCTGTTCGTCATGCAAAATCACCGGGTCGCCCGAGCGTGTGTGATGCTGTTGTCGAACAGGTTAGGGAAAGCTTTGCCCGTAGCCCGAAAAAATCTATGCGGCGTGCTTCTCGAGAGATTGGAATTCCACAAAAGACTGTTTGGCGAGTGCTACGAAAACGCTTACACTTAAAACCATACAGATTTACAATGGTACAACACATTACTGACCAAGATAAAGTTGCTCGTTTAGAGTTCTGTGCTGAAATGCTGAATAGGATAGAGGAAGATGAAACATTCTTAAACTCAATAATTTTCAGCGATGAGTCGACATTTCACATTAGTGGCAAGGTAAACACCCATAATTGCAGAATCTGGGGGTCTGAAAACCCAAGAGAAACCCTTGAACACGTTCGTGATAGTCCGAAAGTGAATGTGTTTTGTGCAATTAGTAAATTTAAAGTTTACGGGCCATTTTTCTTCATGGAGAGAAATGTTAATGGTGTTATTTATCTTGATATGTTGGAGAACTTTTTGATTCCTCAATTAGATGAAGATGAACAACAAGCTGTGCCTTTCTGCTACGAACAAGACGGGGCACCACCTCATTTCCTCACAGAAGTTCGGGATTTCCTAGATGGTCGCTTCCCTGGTCGGTGGATTGGACGTGCAGGGTCAATTGCATGGCCACCTCGCTCCCCCAACTTGACGCCTATGGACTTTTTCCTCTGGGGTTTCATTAAAGATAAAGTGTACATTCCACCCCTACCACAGTGTCTTCACGATCTTAGAAACAGAATCTCTGCTGCAGTTCATGAAGTTACGCCCGATTTGTTAGAACGAGTGTGGCAAGAAATTTATTTTCGGTGGGCTGTTTGCCGAATCACAAATGGCAGTCACATCGAACGAAAATGAGAACTTTACAATAAACGTGAATCAAACTTGAAGTATTTTGCTACAAAATGACACCGTTACTGGTTCTGTAAGTCTAATGAATAAATTTCTATAAGATTTCAAAGTTGTAAAGTCCTTTTTGACTCACCCTGTATTATTGTGTGAGTTAAACCTATGAACATAAAGCTTGGTATTCAGATGGCCACAGAACTGTGATTGACGACCATATTATTTTCAACAAGCTTGCCTATCAGCTAGTTAGCGCTTTAACCGCTACTCTATCCACTGGATAGCGAAACTAGAGGTTAATCTTTCACATAGTATTTTAAAAAGTCGTAGTCCACGTTTCTGATCTAATTTTCGGACAAGTTTGCAGTCTAACATATAAATTTTAACTCGAGGTTTATCTAGAATCTATATAGAGGATGTAGTGCAGGTTACATAGCAAAATCAACAAATGCAGATAATGGTTCTCTAATGTGTTGACCGATATCAATAGCTTTGTTTAAGTTGACTAATGAAAACGATAACTAAATAATTCTGGTATGATTAAAGGTTAAAAAAGAATACGTTATAATTGATCAACGCTTTAAATGGTCCCACCATGTTAACTACCCCTGTAATAGACTACGCAGAACAGTACACTAATTTGGCATTTTACGTCAGTTTATGCACATCACTATTATTTTCCGTTTATCAAGCTCTTTTTCAACCCATTATCCAATTTGGCATTCTCGCCTGGGGAGTTTAGTGAAAACAACTCTTTAGCCTCTTTGCCTTTCTCAAAAACGAACAATGAAATGTCTACGAAGCATACTAATTAACCAACTAGCCTAATACTGTCAGAATTTAACGTTTAATTTGGGCCAACATTACAAATTTTCTTTATTAAAATATGTTCACAAACAGCGTACAAAATACATATCGAGCGATGACGTATTAAGCACTAGACGAAACACTAACTTAGCTCTAAAAGAACCCAAACGTTCATATCGGCAGGATTAAAACATAGCATTAATTTTTGTCCCCGCTTTTATAATAGTTTCATCAGAATGTATCCTGAACTCTCAGCCTACCATGCTACTAAATGTAATAGCCTATATACACCAAAAATTGTCTGTAATTTTAAATATTTGCTGTATCTGAGATATTTACATTTAATTCCTTTTACGTCTTTATTTTTAACTTTTATAACTTATATTGCACTATTTTATGATTTTTTTTTTCATTCTGTTTTGTCTCTCTTTCTTCACTGTGATATTTTTGGAACTGCATTCGAGCACGAGCAATCTTGGTCATTCGGGTGTATATCTCAATATTATTTTTAGGCCTGTTATCTTGTTATCTTGCTGAAATTGTAAGTTTTGTTGTGTTTTTCTTTTCTTTTTAGAAACGGAAAATTTTGTAATAACGATAAATTGTAGTAGTTTAATTCAGCCTCGTGATTCAAATTGAGGAGCTACTGTACTTGATAGAGAAGTAGCGGCTCCGGTCATGGAAACCACCATTAACGGCCGTGGGTGTCGGCATGCTGCCCACATGCCTCCAATCCTGCCATCTGCCTATGGTAGATAACGCAGCGGTCGGGTGGTAGGCCTTGTCCCTTCAGGGATGTTAGCGCCACGGAGTTGAAGTTACAGTAGTTTAATTATTGTAGTAGTAAATAAAGGCTAATATAAATGGAACTGGACAAAACTATGTTTCATTCTGCTTTATTATTCTGCATCTTTTTCATGTAATAGTTTTATAATATACAACTCCTTGTTCCATCTTTTTCGGGTATTTCTCTCACGAGACCGGGCCCAGAAAATTATCGGCAAGATTTAAGTCACTCGTGATATTTCATATAGCAGTATGTGGTAGAAGAAGGAGTTAATAACAGGTATATATCACTGCTACCACTATTCATGCGTTATAACAAAAAGACAGAGTGGGTCACGCTTCACAGGTTGGGAGGAAACACATCGTTAAACATATGGAGTTCTGACAGCAAGCGTAATAATGACCACGAGGTCATGGCCATTATCAATTCCCTCATAAATATTCCTCAACGTTCTCCACTCGTTACTTTCTCACCTCTTCATGCCGAAAGAACCCCTCTCAGTCCCACCAGTAGGGTCAAGGCGGAGTCCTTCATCTTGAGCTACACATTCACACGTAAAGCGATGCTCGTCTCTCAACACCAGGAACTGAACCCGACATAACGTAGGAATTGTTTTAAGTTTCAGATACCACTTGGTAAATGAAGAGCATTCCTTCTGACGAACTTTAACTAGAATCTAAAGTCTAATTCCTAAAAAATTTAACAAGCCATCAAAACTGTTAAAGCCCATTTAAAAGTTCTGGGTAATCTGAACAAGTTGTAAAGAAATGAGGAAAGAGAAATATAATTAGATCGTTCAGTTTATAATTACAACTTAACACAGCCGTATTTCTTTATTCTTTCTTTCTTTCTTTCTTTCTTTCTTTCTTTCTTTCTTTCTTTCTTTCTTTATCGTAGTTTCACCTCTCCCTTTTAGGATTTAAGCGACCCAAGCCGCCCGGGCCTTACAGGACCGCGACCTGCCGGGAGAGGGATTATCTTTGGATCACATACATAATTTTTGACCAGACAAGGACATGGAGGGCCTCCCCGGATGAGTGATCAGCCCAATGCCGGGGCCACCTCCGAGACAACACGAACACATAGGACGAGACACACCATTCACACACATACTCACTCCAAACAAGGCGAGGATGGGATGAAGATGATAATGACGGCCAGATGATATCTGGGGACCACAAGGGCCTAAAGTTACCCGACATTTGTCTCAAAGGTGAGGAAAAACCCCACCTAGGTAACTTGTCCCGACCAGGCCCGCTGCGTGAGAGGATTGAACGCATCCCCTGATCTACAGCGGTATTTCTTTATAGCAAATAAAAATATGCTTAATGTAAAACTCTGATAGTACATCAAAGCTAATATATCTGCGTTCTGCATGCGCGAAACACAACACTTTCAAATAAAAGTATACTCAATTCAAATGTGTTTCCTTATCTCATTTCGCTAATAACTAATTGTATATGTAAATATCATTATTCATCAGTTTCTGGTATATTCTATAATACTGCATCAAAGTAAATTGTAATCGATCTGATGTTCACAACTTCTTTCAGAACTAATTAGTTTTCGTTGCTGTAGTGGTTGATAAAGTCAGTAAGATGTTCCTATTAACTTATATGATGGTATAGTTGTATTTCAGTTTTAGTTCGTTGATTGCTCTTTGTTATGCTAATTTATTTTACATAAAAGTGAAACGTTAGAGACAGTGAAATTTCGGATCCTAATAAACGTTATAGACCTGTATCTCCAACATTGTAGCTTGACTGCATTCCACCTAGGCCACCCGGGTTCGATTCCCGGCCGGGTTGGGGATATTCAAGAGTAGAAAATTCCTTCCTTCAGGACAGATTGTTGAGTTGCCCCTTCATACCCATTCCGCGAAATGAAAACCTCTGCGATATCACTCTTAGACTGACACGTGGTCAACATTCCATGACTTCGTTCATGGTCTACGGGTAGAACACTCACCATCACCCATCTCCAAAACGTATTGAAGCTTAGCAGCTACTCAAACACCTTCTAAACCTGTTTTAGTCATATTAAGTCCGAAATTATTTGAAGGGACTGGATGCAGCAACGAGGGTGACTCCAAAAGACGTAACTGTTCTTTCCCACCGTTATGTGGTCAGCTAATAATTTTTTTTTAAAATATTTGATTAAAAATGACTGTATTTGCTAAAATTTACTGTGTGAAATTTGACCAATACATAGATATGCATCAGGACAGAAAAAAGAATAGAACAAGAAACATCAATCGCCCGTTTCGAATCTGTTTATACCCTATGCACAACATGCAACGAATGATGGGTGTTTCATATTTTGCAAATTTCTCTATCCTTATACAAATTGCTATTTTGTTCAAAATTCATACATTACACGATAGCATATAATCGTTATCCCAGTAAGTATTTAAAAATGTCTTTCCTTCGTGGGAAAAAAATTGCTATGAGTGTTGTGTTATTCCTCGTATATTCTAATCAGCAAATCATATACACATATTTATATAAACGCACAAGTACTTCGAAATCGTTTTAACAAGATCTTACCACACGCTGCCAACGATTAGGAAGGCGACAAATACGCTCGTCCTCCCTATGAGATTATCTTCTGATCTCACCTCTCTTCATGTGACCGAAAGCATATCCCAAGCAATGGCTCCTTCAGTTTGGAAAGAGGTTTAAATCACATGGACGAATGTCCAGCGATTAAAGTGGATACTCGAATACTTTCCGCTCCCTTCCCACGGGAAGATTCTGCACACAATCTACAGCATGGTCATAAAGGATTATTCTATCTTGTAAACGTTCAGGATAACTTTGCAGTGCAGTGCGCATCCACTGTTGAGCGTTGTAGAACGAAATGACACAAACTCTTCCGAATGTTCTGTGCTACGATGACCATTGAAAGAGTATAGTGCATTCTTTGGAAGAGCAATTATTTAAAGGTCTCCAGATGCCGCGTAAACGTATCGTATGAGCTCACCATATATTTACAGAAGGTATACATGTTACTACACGAGCATACCTCACTTCCGCTACCATAAATAGGAGGCAATTGTGCGATTTACACATCGCACTTGGAGGAATATTCACATTTGTAACGAATCGATGGGTATTTCATATTTTGCGCTTTTCTCATCAGATTGCTATTTTGTTCAAAATCTATAATTTACACGTTAGCATATAATCGTGATCCCAGTAAGTATATTAAAATGTCTTTCCTTAGGAGCGTTATCGTGGGAAAACAATTTCTATGAATTTTATGTTATTCCTCGTATGTTCTAATCAGCTAATCACGAATCCAGTCCAGAGGTAGATAAGATGTAAGGGCACAATAGTGTAGCGAGACATTTTAGCTCTCAGTACTTCTGTTCAGTAGTCCAGGAGTTCTACAGTAAAGAAACTGCCTCACGTTACGCACGAAATTTAAAAACACACCTGCGAGCTGTTGTTCATGCTAAACTAAAAACATTTACTACTCTGTTGGCATTGGCAATAAACAGAGCAGCAATTTTCCGCTCCAAATTTAGGGTCAACTTACGTTGCAAAGCACACCAGGTGAACTCAGGCACTATCAAAGTCTGATCCATAAATTCTAATCTGTCGGCTGATATAATATCTGTTAATTAAATCCACAACAATTACTAAAAAAGAAATTTAAAAATATTTTTTCCTGCAATAAACTGAAATACAAGCAGGGGGTAGTTAAAATTAAGCTGAAATTGACAATAGAACAACTCTTGTAGGTTTTTTTTGTGCCCACCCTTACCCCCGGAGTGCCCAACAACGAAGTTGATTACCTCCGGTCAAACCAAATTTTGGTAACCATTTGTTTGACGTGTGTACTTAGGGTTGCCCGTTTTGTTCATAATAGTGTTCATTAGTTATAAAACCTGCATTACCCACACACACATATCTATGTAGGCCTATGTATTTTTTAAGCCTTTATTACTGCATGCTCCATTACAATGATAGTAATAGGCCTACTACATGCAATGTTTCCATATATATGTACAACATTAATCAGTATATAGATTGACATATGTATGTATGTATGTATGTATATATGTATGTGTGTATATAATATATATATATAGGCATATATATATAGTATATATATATTGTTAATAATTTGGCAGTTATATATATATTTATTTATAATTGCCAAATTATTAACAACGAAATACTGATACTATAAAACGAATTTTCTCTCAAGATAAAACACTTTCAGGGACCTCTAACAATAGGTAATAAAAACTCTGAGCCCTTGTAATGACTGCATATTATAATCCTTATGTTTCTTTGATGTTATTACAGTTCTATGATTCCTGTTATTGTTACTACACCTAGTATGATTACAGCTATAAAAAGCCTGCGCACTGTAGCGTGGACGCTCTCGAGTCGTACAATTGAAACATCTCCGCGCTGTCAGCTTGGAGGGCTAATAATTGAGTTGACATCTCTTAGTCCTGTAAACAGTAGACGGAATAATAGCGCAATTTTGTAATCACTGCCCAACTAATTGGGTCTGATTAATGACTTCCGATGCCCTACTCGAACACACCTTCTATCTCGAATTGCTTAAGTGGAAAAAACATTCAAGGTGCTTGATTGTCTGGAGAGATTTTAAGAGTTTCTTATAATGTATTCTTTAGTTGCGCAGTTAGATTTTACTTGCTGTTGATCAAAGAAGCTGCGGTATGAGGATGTTTCAGTATTCAGGCATTAAAAGCAAGTGCACGTAGGTGCAATAAAATTAAATGGATAAAAATAAAACGAAAACATTATGACGATAGACACTGCATTGGTTGATATTCCACATATTCGTATATAGGTCACTGATTCATGAGTTAAATAATAATAATAATCACTACAATAAATTATATATTTTCACCTTAAACCCTTAGCTAAACTGTTACCAGAAAGAGGGTTAAGTCCTCCTTTCACCTATTTTGTATATCGAAACAACCGCTATATCAACATACGTTGTAGGTTCCTGATATAAATTTTATAAAACATTTAAACAAATTAAAAGTACATTTAAATTTGGTTGTGTTCTTTACATGTTCCTTTTGTTTTACATTTCAACCGCCACAAGAGATTTGTATCAATATTTGAACGCTTTTCTCTCTGTGTATATAAATATTTATTCAATAGAAATTCTCCAGGTAATATGAATACAAACTGTAATCACATATTGAAACTGCAGTTTTCAAAACAGCATAAACATCTAAAACTCTACATAAATAAGATATTTTATACTTCCAGGAAGGCACACAATCAATTACGATATATATAAAATTAAGGTATAATCCCATATGGGAATCAAATTACCTTCACAAAAAGAGCAAGAATCACATATATTTCTCAGGAGCGATTTAGTCAGAACTCGCCTGTCCTAAACACTATACTTCCTTTCATAGAAGGAAAATTTACATTCCAAAACCGACAAGAAACAGATGTAGCTTGACGTCACATGGCGAAAATGTTAGAACAGAGTGACCAACATAAGAAAAGACGCGCGAAGTTCAGTGTAGTACATAACGTCATGTGCGCAATTCAGTTTACCACTGGTAACCTAATATCACTGTTCCTAGCCAACTTCCACTGGCACTATATTATATCATTGAACACGCATAGTCCATTCTGCTTCGCACCGAAGACAAATATATCGCAGCGTACGTGCGAATTTATAATTCCTTTATTGCAACCATATGTTCATATTATGATGAATGGAGCAACGGTGAAATGATATATGGCAGAGGGAACGCGAGTACCCCAAGAAACCCTGCCGAAGGCGTTCGATCGTATCCCTCAGCCATGGCGAACGCGAATTAACCTATCGTCCACAATTTGTCATCATACTGCGACACGAACTCGTCTCATCTGAGCTTATGACAAAATTAAATTTACCTATAATCACGTCGTAGGTCATGTTTAAAAAAAAATATGAGAATGCACTAACTTGATCTATCCCGCAGCTAGAGAATATCTCAAATACACGCGTGCTGGATTTTATTTGTTGATACGAATCAAGTGACACCTCCCTGCACTCTAGAAGTAATACCATAATAACAGCAAAGGTGTCAGGAAAGCATTTTAATACAAATCAAATTTCATAAATTAATATAATAGAAATGCCGACAAAAAAAGCAGCAGTGTTAGATCTTTTCTACTAATCTTGAGTTATGCATTCGAAATACGGTGACTGTTATTTTTGTGTACAGGTAGGAAAAAAAACGGACCGACTAAACTATCTAAGTTGCCGATATGAGCCACTGCGCATGCCAAGCGGCATTCACAGGATAGCAGGGAATGTATTGAAATTTGTTATAGTGTCGACTGTTGACTTAGCCCATTTCGAAACCCAGAATATGTTTTCTAATCGTATTGTTTTATAACTGAATATATTAATAATCTAAAAATGTTTTTTCCACCACCGCACTAGTATTTTTGAAGGACTAGGCTGAGTGTAATGCTGAATACGAAAAATTATTTACATATCTCACTTATTACTTTTATTAATAAACATGAAATGTGGTGTTATTTTTACATATGTGAAGTTGGAGTATTGCAACACTTTTAACAGTGACTCAGTGGTTATTTTTAACTTCTAGTGAACGTAAAACAATACGTCAATACATCTTTGCCTTCCATATAACTTCTTTTCACATATTACAATATTCCAACTTCACATAGCCTATGTAAAAATAACACCACATTTCATGTTTATTAATAAAAGTAAATAATTTTTCGTATTCAGCATTACACTCGGCCCAGTCCTTCAAAAATACTAGTACGGTGGTGGAAAAAACATTTTTAGATTATTCGTAAATGTACTAGTTGGAAAATTATTCACTTCATAATGAAGTTCATCAATGAATATAATAATTATTAATTTTATTATAAAATACTAACACAAATTATAACTTACGATATATTCAGCTACAAGAGTCGGTCCGCTTTTTTTCCCCTCCTGTACATTTTCAGTCGATGTTAATAGATAACATTTATACACATGATAGCATTAAACTTTTACTTCGCTAAATCATTAGCAGGTCCCTGCGGTTTTTCTGCGTTTATTAATTCAATCGCTGGAAGTTTTTAAATAATTTATTTAACAGTAAAACACTGACATTCTTTTTATATCAACTGAATAAATTATAGGATTTTATTTTTAATTGTTATTTTCAATGTTTAGCAAGCCGAACTGCTAGTAGTGAATATAATAATAAAACAATGTAAAAGATCCGATATTATACAAGAAACAAACTAATATTTTCCTTGTAGAGCTTGTGGATAAATTATATTAAATGTCTGTCCATTTGGAGCAAAGATGCAATTATTTTTTGCATTTATGTTAGAATAACCTCTACAGTGGTCGTGGTTTCTGAAGATAGAGTCCTGCAACTTTACCTGGGCTCTATTTCATAAAAGTTACAATTTTACAGGTCACAGATATCAGTAAATTTTTTTACAGGTCTACATTTTGACAATTCTGTTTTTCATAAAAGCTGACAACTTTACATAAATGTCATGAGAATTTTGTAGATTTGTATGACAATTTTACATATTGTTGTTTCTCAAAACTTTTGGGTTTACACGTAAAAGTCTGACAAATATGTCAAATCTTAGGATACCTACACTTTATAAAACATTAATTTTTGTTGACATATTTACAAATTTACAAAAAAAAACGTAGAATTGTCATTGAATAAGTGACAGGCAATCTTTGTGTTAAAAGTGATTTTCTATTCAAAGAGAAATATCATTCATTTATTTTTGATCGATTGCTTAGGTATCACATTCCATGTTTAGATCGATTATAGCATGCGCTATGATTAATCTTTAGGTTTGACATAAAATTGTCGCATTTATGAAAAGGGTCCTTAGTCTGACAATTTACATTAATTTTCCTGTAATGTAAGGAAAAGTTGTAATATTTATGAAAAATACAATTGTCCTGACATATTGACAAATTTGTCAGACTTCACATAATTGCCGTAATTGTCACATCTGTAGAGTTTTATGAAATAGGGCCCTGATTGTCCTTCTCGACTTCGTGACGGTCTAATTTCCCAATAGTCATGACATCATAGAATACCCACCTGCAATTAATCTCACAATTAAAAAGTATTAGCGAAATTCGGTGCGTTGTTAGCCGTAAAAATCACGTTTTCGTCCAGTATTTTGCTCATCGCTCGCAAAAGAAAGATAAAATAAAAAAAACCCGGCTTCGAAGTGCCTTCTGATTTCCTTCAGTGCATCTATGTTAAGAATTTCAGATCTCTGCGTGCCATGGTTTTGGCTGGGCATCGCATACAAACACACAGACAAACATAATTATACACAAACACTTCTTCTTACTGTGAATTTAAGGCCTATGGAATTATATCGAAATTATCGAACAGTTAGTTATTTTTGTAAGTCTACAAGCATAACCCTGTGGTCTGACATTGAGAAATCCAGGCACGATCCTCGTGTATTTAGTCTCTGTTGTGCCTCAATCCCTACACGTCTCTAGACTCAAACTTAACTTTCTCTTGTCTTAGAGTTACACTCATTTCTTTTCTTCTTCCTCGACATCTGATCCGCAACGAAGGCGTAACTCAGCAGAATGTAAATAGTCCCTCAAAAATGGGAAATGTGACACTCGACTGTTACTGTTCTGTTTTGTATAAATTATATAGATTCATAGCCATGCATTTCAAAGAATATTTTCAGAAAGCCTTCTATTGAATTCACACAATCGAGAGAAATACATGAAGTCTTTTCGATGGCTGCAGAATTATTGGATTGGAAATTAATACCGAGAAAACTGGTCATAAAACGTCAAAATAGAGCACTACGAAATATTAGAATAGCCGGCAAAGTATTCGAACAAGTGGATAAATTCAATATATAGGAACAATAATAATTACATATACAAATAAAATGAAGGTAGAAATTGAATGTCGACTGATATCAAGGAAATGCTTCTTTTTATGCAATACAGAAACATTTATCTTCTCGTCTTCTGTCTAGACATCTAAAAATAAAAAATTATAAGACAGTTATCCAGTTGGTTGAAATAGGCTATATGGATGTGAGATATGGTCCTTTACTCTTCGGGAAGAACATAATATGTGAGTGTTTGAAAACAGGGTTCTTAGGAATATATTTAAACCTTAGATAGTCGAAAATGACGTCGTGACGTCGTCCACAATGACGAGCTTCATAACTTATACTCTTCACCGGATATAGTAAGGGTAATTAAATCGCAGAGGATCAAATGGGCTGGACATGTTGCACGCATGGGGAGGAAAGACATATCTAAAAATATTGACTAGGAAACCAGAAGGGAAGAGACTGCTTGGAAGACCTAGACGTACGTGGGAGGACAATGTAAGCATAGACTTAAGGGAAATAGGATTTGCGAGGGATGGTAGATGGAGTTACCACAGAATAGGGTTGAATGGTGAGCTCATGAAAGCGCGGCAATGAACCTTCGCGTTCCATAAAACAGTTAATATTCCTTTATGTCGCTTATGGATAAAATTGTCCATTTCTATTGAGTAAATAAGTAGTTATTGAATTCATTCCTAATTCTGTAATTCTGGAACTTTATGCATTAAATTAATGTACATTGGTATTAGTGCTGATGCTATAAGTTCATTTTGCTTCTTGATTCTCACCTTCATTTGTTGATGAAAATTGGGCTATTTTTTATTTAACTTGATCAGAGCACAAAAGTCGTTATACATCTCCTTGTTATAGATCTCTTCACAATGTACAAAACTAAATAAGGTAACAATTAGAATTTAATAGTAGAGTGATCTGATTCCTTATTTTAGTTGCCTGTTAAATCTAACGCAGGTTGGAAGAATAGACTTTGAGCTTTAAAATATATATGCAGGTTATTTAATGGACAGGTGTATATATTAATGGGAAAGGCACATATTTAATTAACTCATTTTGTTGTGTTCTGGAATACGGAAGTACTGTTGATAAGGCACTTTTTGCTGAACTTCATGTTCATAAGTGATATCACACACATTCAAATATATATTTCTGTAATAACGTATTCATTGTATTTTTTCAGGTAAGTACCTCAATAACTTCACCGTATGTTGGTAAGTTTTTCGTTGGTACGAATTACACAGTATATATATTTTTATGAACTCGGTGTATGCTTTATCGCTTCAGCCATCGGTTCCTAGAAATCATTATTGTTTTTGTATACATTTGGATAAGTCTGCAAAATTTCTTGACCTATGTCAAATTATTGTTTTTAATGTATCGTTTTCCAGATTCATCTGGTACTGTACTATGGATCAATTTTTATAGCTTATTCATGAAGAATTTTCACATTAATTTAAGTTCAACCCCCTCTTTTTTAAAAATGCGAATTCATATGGAAGTTATGACTTTACAAAGGATAATGCACATTTCAACGTAATTTTTCCTATATTTTTATGTTTATTCGTACAAAAGTCACTGTTGTAAATTGCGCATTAGGATGTACAGAATATGTTGTGAAAGTTTGAAATAATTCTTACTTTAGACAGCTTCTTATGGAGCTGAAAATGGGAACAATTTCTACATGCAATAACTTACAAACTAGAGAAAGGTGGCCGAAGCTTTTAGTACATTCCAGTTGCATATATTTAGATAATTATGCCTCTTTTTGTAGATATCGCTAAATTTTGCAGAAATGTCAGGAACAATGTAAGTTTATGCTATATCCTATTCTCTAGCACTTTTCATTGATCCCATAGCAACAAATTCAACAATGTCTTAACTTGATTATCTGCCATGACCAGACCACGAACACGTAGCCTACTATTCAAAATAATACAAGTGGTAAGAGGGAGGTTTTATTTTTTTAGTAGGTATGTTTCGCGAAACGAGCCTGTAAGAGCCATAGTATCAATCCCACGAGCAAAATAAAATCATTTTACCATCATTCACTATTTTTAGACAACCGTTTATATTTGTGAAATCGTAATAAATATTGCATTTATTCTAACTAAATACTCGTATGTACCGTAGAACCATGTTGGAGCGTCGACCTTCCCTGACACATACAGCCGCAATGCACATGCGCAGATTGATTTTATGGTGCACGGCTGCCAACAAAAGGAATGGAGGCGACAACGCTTTCACTCACCAAGTATCACGGTTTTCGCGACCATCATAAGAAATGTTGACGTTTAATAATAGGGCGTAATGAAGTTTCACAATTTAAATTTTTATCGGACTGAATCTCTTTAAGAAATATTAATACAATTTATTAACTAAAAGAGTATTTTCCATGTGATAGAAATCAAAGTTCGTTAAAATGAATTTTAGTACTAGTACGATAACACTGGACAACGAATATTAACATTCTCTGTCACGAAATAACATTACTGGAATACTATATAGGCTTCTGCTTCACGCTTAACACGAAAAGTACAATATTGTGTGATATGGTCTAGTTTCCTTTTAATGTAGAAATAAATGTGGATCATTAAATTACATTTCCCTAAAAATAAAAAAAAATACACAACTGAACTTACTTATTCATAGTCATCTCGATTAGCACGTATGGTATAGTGGAACTTAAAGCACATATGAATTCGAACGTAGAACTGTCTTTATATTTTCCTACATTGCTTACGAACCGAAAAAGGAGAGAACTGTGTAGTTTCTTGTCTCAAATTTTGTACCCAAGAGGCTACAGTTACACGCCTGAGCAAATCATGTAGACATTCTCCTTAAGTTACCTCACTGGTTTAACTCCGGATAGTTCGCAGGTTCGATTCCCGCATGAAGTAGTCGTTATGAATGTAAATTTAATTTGTTTATAGGTGCTTCATTCTTGAAGTCAAATTATAATAAAGTTGAAACGAAAAATTTAATTAACTGTGACTATAGCTATAAATAACAACCTAACAACATAATAAAGAAGGTGACCATATTTCCGGCAGTCAAACATGTGCACGTTTAAAGTTACTGAGTAATAATAAAATGCACTTAACGGACACTCAGTTTTCAAAGCCTCCGTACTTCTGTGACGAATGAGTTTTATGTTTGCAGAGAATTCTGAACAACTGTATTTAAAATTAACTGTCACCACCAGTATTGCATTCAAAGCGCATACTTTTATTTGAGTTCTCTCAGCTGTACATGCCTTCTTCATCGAAGGAAACACGTGCTCGAATGCTGTATTTGTACCGCGAAGACATAACACAAATTCCACAATCGTAGACATCTTTTCATAAGTTTGGATGAAAAACACTGGACGTTTTACTACACGCATATCATTTTAAGTGAGGAGCTACTTGATAAAGCCATCTGCCTATGGTAGGTGATGAAGCGGTCGGGTGGTAGGGCTTGTCCCTTCAGGGATGTAGCGCCAAGGTTTTTTTTTAACGTTTCAAAGTAAATCCAGCCCGGTTACGCCAACTTCAGTTAAAGCATTACTGAAGCTCTCTAACTTGAACGCATCCTGCATCATCTAGTAGGCGACTGAACATATTTCATTTAATTAAAAGTGCTTATTTCACCCCGACGTCATTACTACCGGTTTGCTTTTTTTGTCGGGTAATCAAATAACTGAAAAAAATTGTTTCATAAAAACAGATTTCAAAAACCCTTTCCGGCAAAGAAACAGATTTTGAAGAGGAGTTCATAAAAAATGAAATGTGTTGCTTTTCACATGCGTCTGTGACATCCTTGACGTTGAAAGAATGTTATCAGCTTATCACTCATCAAACCGTTCTTCACTGACAGAAGCAGGAACTTGCGTACTGTAACAGTCGTGAATGACATAAGACTTCCGCGAAACTAGTAGTTTCATTTTCTTGTAGTTGGTTTTTACTTATTTCGGTGCATATTTCTTACATTTTTCTTTCTTATTTTACTGTTATATTTCGCTTGTAAATCCGGGCTCTAATTAAAACATATTTAAAATTACTTCAATTTAAAAAATAATTATGAGCGTAGAAGGGATTCTCTATTAACCACTTGTAGGGTATGTTTGAAAACCTGTGTTTGTTGTAGTTTTTTTTAGAGTCGAGATCATCGCCCGCAATGCTCTGATCTCAGTTAGCATATTTGGTCTGGTCTGGTCAGTTAACCAAATAATTTAAGTATTAATGTACTGCTTTGCTTAATCTAAATGTTGGAATGTTAACGCTACAGTTTCTTGTAATGCTGTATCCATGTACGTCTTTTCGAAGATTATAATTATTAATGTTGTTATTGACGTGTTCTGAGATATCTAATATCTAATTGTTAAAGATTTATCCTCAACAAAGAATGTTTTACAGCGAGATTTACTAGGAATTTTTAAAATTATTCCAAGAATTCTCTTTTGCAATATCAGGATACATCCAATTCTACTTGATTTCTCTTAGAATAATATTCCATACCTCAAGAATCGTAATAGTTGAGCTAAAACAATACTAATATACATCATAAATGTTTTCATCCAGCAGTCCAAACCGTTTCCACTCCCACGTTGGGATTCGAGTTAATCTGGACGCAAAACCCAGGCGATTACATGCTACTCCACAAGAGAAGAAATATTCACCACTGGCTTTGACGGCCAATTACATAATTGATACGTTATAACATAAAATCATCCATTGTAGTAAAGATCATGTGCCCACTATAACAAAAGAACTACATAAGAGAGGAAAGAGTGTTTGTAGGTGTTAGCAAAAGCACAGAGCACAGAAACCGGAGTAATGGTGGGTTGTTTCTCTCACACATGCGCGCAGAATGAAAAGTTGCTTTGGCTCCTGGCAGCTCACGAGTGGGATAAACACCTTACTTACTCGCGATATGAAATATTGGCATTAAAGTGGGGGTTTAGGCGTCCGTCACATACACAGCTGCACACCAATACGTCTCACGCAAAAATTACCTCATATACAAGCTCATTACTAGAGACCGGATTTTAAAGGGAATTCCTTTTTTTTATATTTAATCACAAAACGTGATAAAATTGAACAGGACATTACTGAGTAAGTTTCAACTGCAAATGACCTGGTTTTAACGTCCCTTTTTTCCCTTTTTTAGGCCCATTTTCCTTTTTTTAGGGACTTTCCCTTTCCAATACCTTTTTTGCTAATTTATTTTGAAAAATTCGTAAATTACCCACTATTTGGCAATATGAAAACATTAAAAATTGTTTTCACTGATTCACTATTGAAAAATAATTCCTCCCAGCAGAATAGAGCGTTACAGGGAAATCACAGGCTTGCCATTGCCTAAGTTTCCCATTATAACAAGGTGGGGAACATGGATTTCGTGTGCTATTTTCCTCTGTGAGAATTTCAACAAAATCAAAAAATATCTTCAGTCATTAGATGATACAGAATCAGCAGCTGTAGAGCAAGCAAAGGCTTTACATAAAACAAACGTGTATTTCTCTGTTGAATTTTTACACTCCCTTACATTTATATCCCTTCTTCCCCCACCTTTTTTTGGCAATAATTTTCCCTTTTCCCCACTTTTTCTTGGCAATAATTTTCCCTTTTTTCGTCCTTTTTTGGGTGAAAATTTTCCCTTTAAAATCCGGTCTCTACTCATTACACATCTCACAAGGCAAATCTACTAAGTCACAAGCAAAGGATATTATAGCACTACGAAACATGCATCTCTTGCCATTCGTACAATCCGCTTCTAACGAATAATTCGTTAGAAGCGGATAATTATTATAAGTGGAACCGGACTTTGAAAAGATTTCAAGATGTTAATTTTTGCTTTTTTTTCATTATATTTTTGTAATGTTTCTATTGCAAACAGTAAGTTATATGAAGCACAGATATTAAAGAGATTACAATTTTTTAGAATGACTGACTCGTTCCTGTAACCCCTAAGGTGGGGCATAGGGCCTCCAAGTGGAGGTTTCATTACCTACGGTATACTAATTTAATTATACTAACTAACTATACTATACTAAATATACTTATTTTCCGAGAGAGGACAGAGGGGCAGGGACTGCAATTTTTTTTATGTTTATAGAATAAGGTATTTTAACTGTTATAAATCAATACATTTTGAACCGTCTAAGCATGATAAAGATGAACCTGAATAAGTTTGCCACTAGGCAAGTTGTACATAATCACTCCACTAGATTCAATTATTTTATTGTCAAGCCCTCTGTTAGACTCACTAAGAGCAAAGATTGGTTTAGTGTAATTGCTATCGACATGTACAACAAACGTCCATTTGAAGCTCACACTGTGAGTCCTAAGAAATTTAAGAATGAATTGAAAAAGTGGCTTACACTACATCCATTTTACAACATCAATGAATATTTTAATGCCAATTTTGATATGATTTTTTAATGAGTTTTATTTTTATGTGTTATGTGTAAAACATTTGTAATTGACTTCTACCCATACCACAATAGCTGTTTTGATGATAGCAATAAATAATAATAATAATAATAATAATAATAATAATAATAATAATAATAATAATAAGCCAATCGCCTCCCAACCCCCTCCGGAAACTAAGATATTACTTGGACGTGAAAAGGCCGATTTAGGTTTGGAGTTCTTTTACTTGCCGTAAATCTACGACACGGGCCCCCAGCTTAATGTCCCTTCCGGAGGACTCCGTGCCAGGATGTTTACTTCGTGAAAAATCCATCGACCGCGGTCGGGGTTGATCCTACAACCTTCGGATCACCGCGGCCGACGTTTTTAGACTGCTTTCGTTAAAAATAGAACTTCTAATATAAGACACACGAAGTAAAAGTAGCTGAAAAACAGCCCAATGTTGCGAAAATTGAAATCAGTAATTAGTTTTTACTATCTTCATGCTAGTAATCACAAATATAACTATGAAAATGGTCACTGCGGTCTGGTTTTAAATAAACAATGTTTGGTTTATTCGTATTGGAAATTATGTTGCATGTTGCTCATTTATCAATGGAGATTACTGTGCTTTGGAACAATTTTTAAGCAAATAATACATTATTCTGTAATGATTTGCTATTCTAATGGAAATCATAGATATGATTGAATTTAGGCTGTTTTAGATTCATCCATACAGAATCTTAAAACTGTATATTTCCCAGTGCCACATCTTGGATTTTAAGCAGAGTTCTTGTATTTTTATTATACTCCCTGAAGGCTCGTGATGAGGAGCGATTGATTCATCACCTACGGGTTGGATATTTGAGCCTCAAAAGGCAGATATTTTCAGGATGTGGAGTTTTTAATGTATGACATAGAATCAGTGAATTTTCCGCCCTTCGAAAGTAAATGTAGCCTATTCTTCTGTAAGATTTAAACCCTCAATATTTAGGTCTAACAACAATTAGACAGTAAGAATTCTCATTAGTTTCTTTGTCCCCTTACAGTGAAAATCTACATTTATAAAATAGGATAAAATTATGTGTTATCGTTCTCTTCTGTATCATTAATTAGTGTTTTCTTTCTTTAAGGTGTGCAATCATAAAATAATGCTAAACACGGGGAAACGAAGGACAATTTTTGTTTCGCACGGTGTAATTTTTTTTATAGTAAAGAGGAGGGGAGTTCGTTTTGTTACGTCATATTGTGTGTTTCATGGAGCAAAATATTTACCTTAGAATCGATTAGAATTTTTATCTTTCATTTCTAAATGGTATCGTATTTTCATTCAGGTCAGGCTCTCCCATGTTCTCAACATTCGTCATCTGAGTGTTGGAGTGTCCATCAAGGTAACATCTGGGGGGGGGAGGAAGGAAAAAACTACGAATCCTGATGCAATCGCATTTAACGTAACATAGAACACTTATATTTTAGGTGTTTAGAGGTTGCCAGTTTGGTTTCGAAGTATAGGCCTATGCATATGAAGATTACCTAAGCTGATCGTTCCAAATACACATTATTTCATTTTTCTCAAAGAAGTAGATTTAGTACGCTCTGAAATCCGGGTGACGATATTTGTGAATTTGAAACATTAATTAGACTTGTACGGTGGCCCAGCTTAATTTGGTTTAGTTTGTACCATTTTATGTACCTCAATGTATGATAAAAAATTATCATATGCTTTTTAATTGACGGAGCAAAGCGAGGTGCAGTTTTAACTAGAGCTTTCGGAAATTCGTTTGTTTCTTTGTTACTACCAAAACCTTTGTTCGATTTTCTTCAAATTTAGCATGGATGTTCCTTGAAGTCATAAAAAGTTACGTCTGCGTGAGAGCTTTTATTATTTTTTATTCCGATTAATGGTTACGTTTCTTGTAATGTCCAACTTCTCTGAACGACACTAGCCAAACGGCTCATGCTACAAAAATTTGAATACTACTTCCACTCTAAGGGGTAAAATTTTCTACATCTTCGTTCCAATGCATTTTTGACATAGGCCTAACTCCTATGGTTTATCGGAATTTCGTCTGCTTTTAAATGTGTTTGTTAAGCAGTCGTGTGCGAAACGCATTGTTTAATTTTCTTCCAATTTGGCCTAGATGTTCCTTAAAGACATTAATTACGACACAAGTATAAGGATTTTTATGTTTTGTTTCATTTCAAAATAAAAAGAAATTATGTTTCTTTATGCGAAGCCTACATAGTGCGAGGTAGTTCACATAACTACCAGTGTATTAATATTACGCCTAGGTGTTGAGTATTCTTACAAATGATCACTGAAATGTGGGTTTTGTTCTTTCCTCGACACAAATGATATGAAATCATAGTTAAAACCTTAATAGATCTCTGTGGACTTTTAATAACTTAGAACTAATATAAACATATTACTTCATTTAGTACATTATCTACTAATCTGTACTTTATCTCGAATAAAAATGTCAGAACAATAATGGGTAAACATAATGTAATAAATACTATTTTATAAAATATTATTAAAGACAACTCACAAATTAATTATCGTAGATTATGGAATTATTGTTTATGAACAGCGTATTTTAAAATTAGATTATATGAATTATTTTGGGACTTCTGCTCAAGTGACAGAATATTATTTCTGCATACATAGGAAAGTTCAGAGTAAATGCAGAATGACACTTCATAAAATAATAAAATAGTTTACAGAGAATTGTCCAGGAAGTATAAGTTTCATAGACATGCAGA